>CM026199.1:4942644-5645144 GCA_014839995.1 Xenentodon cancila | reverse complement strand
TTTAGATCCCTGAAATCATTTCAGTGGGACATGTCCCAGTTACTCCATTTCATAACCCTCTATTACTTATTTTGAACCCTGAAAGTTTTTTTTTTTTTTTTTTTTTTTTTTTTTTTTTTTTAATTCTGGTCAGGAACTCATGTTTAAAAAGTACAGTTCACCTGATGGACCCATACATCTACATCTTTTTTTCGTCGTCAGTTTATATGATATTCCTTTTGCATCAGACTTACTGTACTGCTGTCAATTTCAATTTACAGTTTGTCATAAGTGACTTCACATAGCTGTTGGAAACTTTGCATGAACTTTGGGGGGATTATTCAACTTTAAATGTGGGAACTTTCACTAAAACATGTCTCAACTGTCACAACTTGACAGGGCTGAAATTATTGACACCTATCCTGAAACCTGAGTGTTACTGAAAATATCCTTTTATATTTCTCACTGGTTTGTTTAAATATATCAAATGCAGACCGATTTTACAGGTGTCAATCCAATTACATTTATTATTTTTCAGTAATTTAAGAGATTAAAATAGCTGTTTTTGTTCTGTTTAATTGAATCGGTATCTTCTTTTCTTTGACGTCAGCACCAGCGGAGGACGATGATATCATGTTAGTCGACTCTGATGAGGAGGAAGGTGCGTCATCCAGCTCTTCAGCAGTGACGAGTGGAACCAAGAGAAAGCATCCAGACACAGAAACTGGCGAGACCTCCACCAAGCGCCCACGGACGGACCAATCCAGCGCAGATGCTACAAGCGCTGACAATGACGACGATGACATAATCGCTCTGGACTAACAGCCCTTTTGGTCTCTTTTCAAAGACTATTTTGAATTCTGGTCGTTTGACTCCAGACAGACAGTAGGTTTAAATACAACACCTGTTTGATGAAGAAGAATTTACTCCCCTGGTTCATCTATTGTCATCTGCCTTTTCCCATCAAACACATTTGCATTTTCATAAACATTTTCGGATATGATGCTGTAAATAGATTCTACATTTCAGAACAAAAACTGCAAATTTTTTTTTTTTTTTTTTTAAATCATTTATGATCCTGAAATACTTCTCTTGTTGGCTTAAAAAGTGTCCCCCCCCCTCTCCTTTTTTGTATTTTTTTATAAAACGTACTGTATTTCTCACAATACACAAGTAAGGATGTTTGTGTTTTTGTTATGTCAACTTTAAAAAAAACAAACATTTGAGAACCAAAAGATTTTGTCATATTGGAACATTGACTTCAGTTGTAATGGAGGTGAAGAGAAGCAGGGGCCTGTTGCTTGTGGTACTTCAACCTGGCTGCCTGCCTGTGAATGTTCATCTGTCGTGGGCTCTGTGTCTTACGGAGGCACTGATGTTTGTGTGCCACGAGGTGTTAGTTTGCTACCTCTTTTCCAGAAAGAACTGTTTTTTTTTGTGCAAAAATCTTTAACACTCTTTGTCAGCTCTGTGGCTTCCTGTAAAGCTGCACTGACTGCACTGTATCGTTCAGAAAGCGTGGACCGGGCTTGAGCGGCTTACACCCATGCTCCTAGTAGTTTAAAGCAGCACAAAGCAACTTCTGCATTTTTATTTATTTGTTTTTTTTGCTCCAGTGTGTCCACTTTTAGTATCTCGTGCTCAATCTCTTCCTCAGTCTCCTTTTCTATTGTCATTATTTTCTTCAGTCAGTCACTTCTGCCGTGATGTCCATTGTAGCTCTGTGAGCTAGTTTCATCATTGCTGTGTGATTATATTGCTGTAAACCAATTTAGCAGTTGTCAGAAGGGACAAATCAGGATGGGAGTCCAAAGTTACTTTGGCTGTTTTCTGCTCAAAGTGAGGACGGAGGACGGCAGTTGCCTGATGATGCTTCCTAAAAGTAAGCAAAAATTCCTTGAATTAAAATTGTAACTGATATTTCAATACAAAAGAAACTTATATTTTGTGCTGCTTTAAATGTTTATTGGTGACGTTGTTAGTGTTACTTTATTCTGTTTAAGCAAAAATGTCTGTTTTAAAAAAAAAAAGCAAAAACAGTACCAGAGGTGGCATGATCCGTTCGTCTTCATGTGCCAGAGGTTCAAATGGATCATCTCAGATCAATCGAGTGTTATACTTGAACAACAGAGGAGTTCTCTGGCACCGAGTGTGGCAGCCGAGTACCTGGTGGTTTATTAAGTCCCAGCGTGTGTCCATAATTTTCATCCTGACTTGAAGGATTTTGGACCAAATTGACGAAGACAATAAATTAAACCATTTCAGAGGAATGTTGTTTTGATTAATTGATTTTAGTCTTTAAAATGTTTCTATGATCCTGTAGTTTGAGTCCTTTTACTTTAGAGGATTTGATAGGTTAAATTGGGTAACATTGTTGCAGTTCATTAAGAAGAAGGAACTTAACTGACACAGACGTCTGTCTGTTTGGCCAGAGCATGTCTACTAGTGTGGACAAATGTTTGCAACCATCGTTGAGAGCATCGTAGCACATCCTCACAGCTCGGGTGGAGGTGGGTGGTGTTTTCATGGTACTTTGGGGACAGAGGTGAGGAAGTGCATTCCGGTGTTCTCTGATTTGAATGTTGTATATGTACAGTGCTCTGCTTACTGTTTGAAATAGGGATAGTTTTAATCTTCCCTTCACAGTTTTGAAGTTGTAATAAAAACATTTCACATGATTGAAGCACGTAGTTGGAATGTATGGACTTGAAATGACATCTGTTTTTATACGTTTAACTGGAAGAGGAAGACTTGCAAGCCCATTGTTTACTTATTTTAAATCCATATAACTATATTCTTCATATTGCGGGGTGAGGGTCATTTGAGCCCCAACAGGTCACAGGTTATTACAGCGCCGCACACAAACGTGTGCACACTCACTCCTTTGGCACAATGAAACCTGCTTTATCTGAAATGCACGTTTTAGACTGGGAAGAAGTTACAGTACCTGAAGAAACCCCTCACAGGCTAAAGATGCAAACTCCATTTTAAAAAAAAAAAAAAAAAAGGTTAGATTTTTGACCCTGAAACTCTGGCGCAAGGCTACCCCTTAATCTGTCAATATTACTTTTTGCGAGTCATGGGCTTCATACAATATTAAAGAAAAAGCTGTATCACATTTAAAAACTAAATTTCTTTAAAAAAAAAAAAAATCCATCCACTAAGTAACCACTAAGTAATATCTGTCTGCTGGAGCCTATCCCAGCTTTCAGACTAGTGGTAGGAGTACATCATGGACCAGTCGTAGCACACAAACCACTCAAGTCAGATGTTTAATTTTTTTATATAAAAACAAAAAACAATCCACACAATAAGTTAAAACATGGACTTGTATCAACTAAGATTAATAGAAGTGGAACAAGTGTATTCAATTTAGTAAACTTTATTAACCCCAAAGTTAAATTAATTACAGGTATTACAGAGAACAAATGGACTGTTAAAAGATCCATTCTGATCATTTACCCAATCTAAAATCTAAAGTGGTAAAAAAAAAAAAAAACTCAATTAACTGTAAAAGCCCTGAACAAAACCCCATATTTGTGTAAAGAAACAATATGGCCAAAAGTATTCGCTCACCTGCCTCGACTCGCATATGAAGTCAAGTGACATCACATTCCTAATCCATTAGGGTTCAATATGACGTGGGTTCAGCCTTTGCAGCTATAACAGCTTCACGTCTTGTGGGAAGGCTGTTCACAAGGTTTAGGAGTGTGTTTATAAGAATTTTTGACCGTTCTTCCAGAAGGTGAGGTCACACTGATGTTGGAGAAGTCCTGGCTCTCAGTCTCCTCTCTAATTCATCCCAAAGGTGTTCTGTCGGGTTGAGGTCAGGACTCTGTACAGAACAGTCAAGTTCATCCACACCAGACTCTGTCATCCAGGTCTTTATGGACCTGCTTTGTGCACTGGTGCACAGTCATGTTGGAAGAGGAAGGGGCCAGCTCCAAACTGTTCCCACAAAGAGCATGGAATTGTCGAAAATGTGGTATGCTTGGTATGCTGAAGCATTTAGAGTTCCTTCACTGGAACTAAGGGGCCGAGCCCAGCTCCTGAAAAACAACCCCACACCATAAGCCTCCCTCCACCAAACTTTACACTTAGCACAATGCAGTCAGGCAAGTACCGTTGTCCTGGCAATCGCCAAACCCAGACCTGCCCATCAGGTTGCCAGATGTAGAAGCGTGATTCGTCACACCAGAGAATGCGTCTCCACTACTGTAGAATCCAGTGGCGACATGCTTTACACGAATGAAGCCGGCCCTTTGCATTGCACTTGGTGATGCATGTCTTGGATGCAGCTGCTCGACCATGGAAACCCATCCATGAAGCTCTCTGCACACCGTTTTTGAGCTAATCTGAAGGCCACGTGAAGTTTGGAAGTCTGTAACCATTGGCTGCAGAAAGTTTGTGACCTCTTCACACTATGGACCTCAGCATCCGCTGACCCCGCTCTGTCAGTTTACATGGCCTAACACTTTGTGGCTGAGTTGCTGCCGTTTCCAAACTCTTCCATGTCCTCATAACACAGCTGACAGTCTGCATTTTATACACCATGGAGGTTGAAACACCCGATTCCGATAATTTGGATGGTTGAGCGAATACTTTTGGCAATATAGTCTACATCTATGTATTAAATGTAATTTGTAGCTGCTGAGGAGTTTTACAGGGACATCCAAAATATGTGGCTTTGTGAGATGATAAACACATTAAACCTTTTCCTTAATGCTTGTTTTTTTGTTTGGTTAGGCAAGAGTTGGGCAAGGATGAACTTGAGAGGCCATAGTTTATTTGAACACTTATTAAATAAAACAATGTGTTCCGTTTTCACGGCGTCAGATAGACTCGCCTCAACACTACGTTTTCCTACGTCTCTGCTACCGCCTCTTGAGGGAGGCCGCTGATTGGTCCGTCGCGCAGCCCCGTCCCCAGCCCCCGCCGTCCTGGTAACAGCGACTCTACCTGAACGTTAGACACTGGTGGACAGGGTGTACTTTAAAAAAAGGGGGACGGGGGCGACAGGGCACGGACCCGCATCAGGACGGGGTGTAACCACCGAAACTCGGCCGTGTTCTGCCCTCCGCCTCCAAGCAGACGGAGCAAAGAGGAGCCCGGCAGATGCATTGTTTTGACAAGTCAGCTAACCTGTAGCAGCTAATCGAAACGCCGCTGGCAGCGCTTCATGTAGCGACATTTACTGACAGCGGTGGCCGCGCTTTCGTCGACATGGTGACTTTCTCTGCGATAGCCAGACCTCTGGTGACTCGCCTTCAGCGGCGGCTCGTCACACACGGCGGGAGTCGCCAGATAACGCCCGTGAGAGGATGCAACCTCACGGCATGCTCGAGCAGATATGTGCTGTCCCAGAGTGAGTACGGATCTGATCTAGTGGTTAAACCATGCCCGTGGGCTCAAAGTCATCACTGGTTAAAGAGGAGGGAGCGGGGTGTTTTATTTATATATATATATATAGATATATTTTAAATGAAACAGCAGCGTGGTTTCGCTGTGGAAGTCGTGCCAGTAAGTGCGGCTCACGAAGCAGCTGTAAATGGTCGTGTTTGTTGTTGCACTTTTTACGAAACTTCGGACTGGATTTGGCTCGTCGCTGGACGTGGCTCGATCACGTCTCTGTCTGTTCGGCGAGGTCCGGTTTCCTGGTTTTCCACACATGTATTGATACTCGATCACTTCATGACACGAAGGCCTGTGAAGCCCCTTGACCCACATAGCTGCCAGCTGGTAGTTACATATTATGTAGCTGAGCGAGATAACCAAAAACACAGTCCTTTTTTCTTTTTTCTTCATATCATCACCGCTGCTTACTCAACAGATAAGGGCTGTAGCTGCAGGTCTTGGACAATCATGTGACCCAAGCTGTAAAAACATAACATTTCCAGTGTCTGATTTTTAAACTTGTTGACCCTTTATCCCAGCCCGCTGGTGGTGTACTTAATGCGTCCGTAATGCTCTGAGAAGTCCTAACAACACCCAGAAACTGTACTGTTGTCTTGTTTTTTTCAGCGTCCGCCTAAATAAAACCACACCAAAAACATGAAAAAAGAAACGAGACACATTCGGAAGTAGGAAAACTGCAAGACAGCAAAGCTTTGATTTTCGACCTCAAGGATAAAAGTTGTTTTTTAAGTTTTTATTTGAGTGGTTTGCTTGGTTGAAAACATAATGAAAGGCCTTTTGTTTTTATTTTTAAATCGGTTAACTAGACATTAGCTTTTATATGACTTCATTGGTTTGTTCTTTTTGATATGTCCACATATTTCTCTATAAGAAGACATTGCATTTTCTCCACTAAAAACCCACGGGAAACAGTAACGTAGCCCTGATCAGGACTTGAGTGAATAATCACTAATAGCTGGAAGATTAATTCGTCAATACTGATCATATGTATTTGTAGCCTCATTAATTAACAACTGTTCATTTACTGCCAGACAACATTCACATCTAATCCAGGACATTCTTAGTATGCTTCCCTCTCTTCCTTAGCTGATGTCTTTCTCTCAACTCTTGACACAGATCTACCCCAGTGGCTCTCATCAAAATCGTTTAAGTACTTGCCAACAGTCATTATTGCTCAATCAGTCATAGCTGCCTCAGAAAATTGTATGCATGCTGCTTTGAGGACTTGGGCATGTACTCTGAGAGCAAATTCCCTGTTCTTTTGTGGCTCTGACAGATACTAATCCCAATCAGTAGCTTTACATTTTCATTTCAGACTTTGTAAGGAAAGGTACACACCCCGTCTGCAGTCAACGGCTCAGTGAAAGAAACAAAAGAATAAAACCACACGGTCATGCATTGTTAACCTTTTGAATGCAGAAGGTTTCAGTTGTCTCCTCTGAGGGATGGAGATATTATCGTCTCTGGACAATCCCAAGATTAATGGGAACTGTTCCTTACAGCGAAAGCACTAACTGTAGTAGCAATTTGAAACCCGCGTAGAAGAAGCCCACATCAGTTTGCACTAATGCTGTATGGGATCTTGAATTTTTATCAAATTCATTTGTATAAACAAAGCTTTGGACCAGTGTTTTCTTTTTTTCTTTTAGATATTCATTGTGTTAACCACTGGTAACGCGACGCGTGTCCGAGTTGGGAACGTCCTATGCAGTGCCAGTGCACGTTGAATGGTTGCTCTGCAAATGTGGCGAAAGATGTGTCGTAAAAAGCAACATTTTGCAATAATTTGTGTGGAAATTTTAATTGTTTACCTGAATCAGTGTGTTGAGAGGAGGTTAAGGAATGTGTGTATTTAGGTCAGCCTGATCTATTTTTCAGGGCAGATGTTTATTGCAAGTCAGCGATAAGACTCCTTCTGTGCATACTGGTTCTTCTAACTTATTAAAGATGCCTGGTGCGACTGACACCTGGAGTACTAGGGTGACTTGGGAGCAGAAATCAGCATATCCTTAAAGCTGAAAAGTACCCAGTGCATAACCATAAAAGACTTTGTCAGCAGTTTTTGTGTGACCATGCAAAACAGTCAGGCGGTCAACTCCCCCAGGAGGAGCCGCTGAAATCCGATGAAGATGAAGGTCAGCTCCCAGTCAGACCTGTTCAGCTTGTGAACAAAACAATGGGCTGAACCGCTTCATGGCTTTTATTTTAGACCTCAGTTTGGACAAAGAAGGAAGAAACTTTCCAACTTTTTAAAAAAAATGTTTTTTATTTTTTTATAAGTATTACATTTTTATAAGTGGACTTTATGCTTTTTGGACTGCTTTCAAGATCGCAAAAGCGGAAAGCGGGCGGTCTGGAAAGCAAGCAGCGTTTTTTGGTAATTAAGAGTCAGGTCTACTCGACAGACGCTGGCGGTTTGACTGGCCGGAGGTCCTGGTCTGTTTCTCCTGCTGTGGAAAGGAGCTGGGGGCGTGCCAGGACATTCCGCGTGTCACTTTCTGTACAGCCAACCCACTTCTCTCTTATTTAGTTGTTTTCTTTAAGAAAAAAAAGTAACAGGACTAAAAGGAAGTAGTATTACTGATTTGAGCCTTTTTCATTCAGTTCCTTCTGAGAGCTCGAGGAAGAAGCATCTAGTAGTGTCACAGTGTCGCTTTCTTTTTGTGAGGCGTCTTTGGTTTTTCTATATGTGCACTTGTGTTTAAGAATAGACTGGCTAACAATGCAGGAAGCAGCGGAGTACAACATGAAAAGTAGGTGTTGGTATTTTATTTAATTTGGTTGTCTTTGCAGTGTACATGGAAACAGGAACAGATTTTTTTTTTTTTTGGTATTTTTTGAAAATGAGTCATTTCTGACCTCTCCCTTTGGTTTCCCTCCACTGTCTCCTTTTCTTCTGCCTTTTCTACTACTCTTATCCAGTGCATCCCATGTGGCAGGGCCCCCTCGCGGTACCAGGAGGTGATCGTCAGTCTCCCATAGATATTGTTGTAAGAAAGAGCGTCTTCGATTCTGAGCTGAAGCCTTTGGTCATGGATTATGACCCAAAGACCTGCCAACAAATCTGGAACAATGGCTATTCCTTTCTGGTTGAATATGACGACACTACAGACAGGTCTAGTAAGTACCGATTTAAAAGTTGTTATAAACTCTCAAGTCTGCCTAAAATGACATTGCTGTGACACATATAGAGTAGGTAAACGGTTTCCCCCATTGCAGGATGTTTATTTCGTAGTGCTCGTTTTGGAGCTGTGGTGTGTCACATAAATCTTAAATGTATTGAAAGAAAATCTCAGGAATGAAAATGCAAGTTTGGTTCTACATAAGGAGATTACCTCCTTCTTCGCCTCCTTTAAGCCCTCTGTATGAATCCAGTAATCAATCCTACACTCAAGTGCCACATGGACTGTGACTGTCATGTGACCTGTTTTTCTTTTTATATAAATCAGTGTTAACTTCGGCGACGGCATTGGCTGACTTGCCAAACCAAGAGTTACAAATGTTCAAAGCATCAAAAATGTCCATTTTATTTGTGTCACGTGTTCAGCTTTGTAATTTGAATAAAGTTGGGTGTTTACGGAACAAAAACAGTTTATAAAACCAGATCTACCTGTTCCTCAACTGATGTTTGTGGGTAACAAAAAGCTATTATATGAGAAGATTGACATCAACTGCCTCCTCGGGCTGACTTTATGTTTTCATTCATTTAATGGCACAGTGACAGTTTGTCATTTTCATACACATGTTCTGTGTTTTTCTGGTGCAGCACTTAAAGGAGGCCCCCTGAAAGACAAATTTAGGTTGTGTCAGTTCCACTTCCACTGGGGCGAGACCAACGACTGGGGGTCAGAGCACACTGTGGACCGAAGGCTATTCCCTGCAGAGGTACTGCACAAGTGCTGAAGCGTGCACACACTAACACAGATGGAGAACGAGCGTGAAGGCCGAGCAAACGCGGGGTGTCGACTAGCGGTCTCGCATGCAGACAAACCGATTCCTCGACTCAGAGAGGAGGTGGTCACTCAAACTTCCCTTGTTTATTGAATGGAGTCACGCAAGGGATGCTTCTGGAATTTGACTGGATACAACCGTTGTGTTGGTGAAATTCTCGCAAAGTTCTCGATGCGCTACCTTCCTGAGATTATGTTTTTTTTTTTTTTTATTAATAGTAATCGTGGCTCTTTGATTTCCACAGAAAATGAATGGGATCAATATCGAGAGCATTGAGTGTCATGTAAAAAAAATCATAGCGCCACCAGTTGGCTGGTGACCCTAAGTAGCCAGTGTTTCTCAGCTCGAATAGCTTTTTATTTTTCCTTTTTATTTTTTCCTTTTGGCCAGTCTCATTTTGCAGATTTCCTCTGAGAGAGGCCTGTCATTCATACTGGAATGTCTTTGGCATGGAAGTGTTTTTTCCCCATGTGCACCATACCCAAAGATGGTAATTTGTACAACCTGTTTTCTTTTTTCCTCTGGGACAGTTTTCCGAACTCACACACACAACCTGCTGAAAGCTCCTCCCAATCACACAACTGACATTTGACATTAGTTTATTCTATTTATCTTTCTTTTGGCTGTCAGATGATTGAAAGAAATATTACAAAATTAGCTTTTCATGCAATAACGTTGTCGTTGGCGCATCTCTCCCGTTCAGTGCGCTGTCGTCAAAGACTATCCATAATTACATGTGTTGATTTACAAGTTTTCATTTACAAATGTGAATTTGACCAATAGGCATCGCATTCTTAGAAATGATCATATATGGCAGATGAAAGACGCCAAGACACATCATTTGAGGTCTTTGTGGTTTTTTTTTTTTTTTTTTTTTTTTTTTTTCTTTATTGCTTGAATTTTATTTTGTTTTTCCATTTTTGGAACTTCTTCACTAAAACTGACACACCGATGAATCGAAGGATTGGTATAAAGCAGGTTTGCATTTGTTTAAATACTCGGGGCCCAGGTCTGTTAACCTGGAAATGTCTAACCTTTGTACTTTTGTAATGAATCAATAATTGAATAGTTCACAGTTTAAACGGTAAAAATGTTCTTTTGTTAAAGTTTGTTACAGTCGTGTTATCTTCGAGCTGCAGTTTTGCCTCTTGCATGGTAGCCCCTCTTTCGTCATTGTTTCTCAGACACACATCTATTAAACTGCATCTAATCCAATAAAACGCATCTGTTGAATATATGTGAACATGCAGAGGAAACATTTTGCCGTCGGAGAAGTTCAAGCCGGAACTACAAAAGATCTGCGTGACATTTGTGGCAAAAGTACCTTTAAGTTCCAGCCCCCAGAAAATTGTGAAATGAGGTTCTACTCTTCTGAGTTACTCTAGACGACTACAGAACCATCTGTCAGGTCCAGTCTCAACAGATGGGTTTTAAAAACAAAGAGAGGGAGAGACCAGGAGGAATGGAAACTGGAACTGTTTATACAGAGCAAATGTTGACTTAGTTAGCTTCTTTTTTTCTTTTAATCATGATTTTGTCTTGACTTGATATAAAATATTTTAAAAGTATTGAATGGATATAGATTGTCTTTCCCTCTTGGTTTCAGGTATGTTGGCTGCCTTGTTTTCGCTGTTCGCTTTAAACATTAAGGCCAAACTAAAACAAAGCAGGCATGTTTGTCTTTCAGCAGCGTTTTGAGACTGGCGCCGTTGTCCTGGCTCACGTTCCACTGCAGAACATCTATTTTCAAGCTGCTCCATTACGTTCAAGCACCCTTATTACATAAGAGTTTCCAGTGACTGTGCGTGTTGTCCACCAGGGCCTTGCCAGTGGTTTTGGGAATGTGTCGATGTCCTGTTTCTCATCACTCAGCAGCTCTTCTATGAAAGTGTGCTCAGAGGATCAGGTTACAGTTGTGGATAATAGGATAAATCAATCAACAAGACCAGACACGGAGCGGCTCCTGGCTTTAGTTCACAAACATTTTACGGACAAATTAATGATGTTCTTTGTACTGTGTGTTCTCAGCTGCACTTGGTCCACTGGAACTCTGACAAGTACAGTCTGTTTGAGGAGGCGGTGATGGAAGACAACGGACTGGGCGTTGTTGGAGTTTTTCTGAAGGTACACACCTGACATGCAGCAGTCTACCTGTGATTAACATTGTGCAGGTTGTCAGGGACCCATTTGTGGGAGATAACGCTGTATGCGTTACGCGGTGTCCGCTGATTTCCACTGTGACTGCAATCCAGGTTAATGTCTTATCCCTTTGTAGGTGGGAAAAAGACACGAGGGGCTGCAGAAGCTGGTAGACGCGTTGCCAGCAATCAGACACAAGGTTGGTCACACACATGCACACGTATACTTTTCAAAGTAGGCGAGTTCTTCTTTGAAATGTTCACAAAGTGTATTGTAAAGGCCAGGAGACGCCAGAGATGTATAGTGCACATCAGAACAGCCAGCTGTGTCATTTCCAGTGGCTCCATTACATTACACTTGACAGCACTGTTTTTTATGTTTCTCTCCGATGAAGAGTCAGCGCTGACTCTTCATCAGAGGTACTTGTAAAACGGATAAATAAATCTTGATTGCTGGGATTGAGAAATATCACGTTATACGAGCCACAGTGCTTTTAATAAGGTTGTCACCCCAGCCCACAACCTGGAGTAAAGTGTGCGCTGCAGTGCCCTGCTCCTTACTGGAACTAGGAGTATCACATGGCAGGTTTCATGACACACCACAGCATCTTCGGACATCGTAAGCACTAAAGTGTTAATTCCATCCTTGCATACTTTGCTTTCCATGAGAAAGCAAGGTATGCGTTTAGGTTGCCATGCAGAAGAAAAATCTTTCAGCTGCTCCGGCTGGCTGATCAGAGGAGCCCTTGGTCATAGGGTTACACTCATACCAATATCAGACACGGTGATCAGTGTTGTAACAGCAGGTTGCTCTCGTGTCAGCTACAAAATTGAAACTCAGGCTGCAGAGGACACAAGC
The DNA here is from genome assembly GCA_014839995.1 of Xenentodon cancila. Classification (NCBI taxonomy): domain Eukaryota; kingdom Metazoa; phylum Chordata; class Actinopteri; order Beloniformes; family Belonidae; genus Xenentodon; species Xenentodon cancila. The sequence goes on along the minus strand of CM026199.1, from coordinate 5,632,802 downwards.
TCCTACTGTCAGCAAGAATGAGTGGATGCACACAACGTCGCGTCAGCAGTTCTGGCTGCTGGCGTAAAGCTGTGGGATGCTACTACGTGGATTATTAACACACTTGATGAAAGCACTTCTAACAGAAAGTACACCCGCTAGTTTAGATTAACCATCCCTTTAGTGGAAGTAAAACTTTCCCCTGTATGTACTGCTTTCACACTGCTCATCTAGGTTAGTTATGATCAGAAAAGATAAAAACACCAGTTGACTTACTTTAGTTGTGTAACTCTTCACTTACTTTTGGCAACATTCCCGGCCGGCCTAACGAGGCTTACTTACTTTCTCACATTGGCTTTAAGAACATTTTATGTTGTGATTTCACGATAACTGTAATGATCTTGCTTGCTTTATTTATTTATTTTTTTATTTTAAGTGAACCGTTTTATACCTGGATCCTAACCTAGTCTGCTGTGTCTGTGTTTGGCTGCCTGCAGGGCAGCGTCGTTGAGTTCACACACTTCGACCCGACCTGTCTGTTACCCACCAACACAAACGACTACTGGACATACCACGGCTCTCTGACCACGCCCCCTCTGACAGAGTCCGTCACCTGGATCGTCATGAAGCAGCACATAGAAGTCAGCCATGACCAGGTATCAAACTAAACGTCATGAGGGAACTTTTCTTAGGTCAAAGTACTGCGGTGTGCTTGTGTATCAACTAAAAGTCAAGAGCTGGGATACATTTTACAAGGTGCAGACTGAATGTAAAGTTGTATTAATATTACATTTACCTTAGAAACAACCAAAAAGATAAAAACTTTACATTAAAAATTCAAGTTGGCTTTCAAAATGCGACAAAGGGCAAGAATCATTGAGTAACACCTCTCCTTATTTACCGTCGTCGATGTAGGAATGATTGACAGCTTCCGACTATTCACACAAATGTTTTAATTTTTTTTTATTTTGTAATATTTTTTTTAGAATAGTTTTATTCAGTAGTTTCACCTTTTTTTTTCAAATAATTCCACTTACAGAAGTTCTTAATTCAAAAGTGGACCACAAGAGGGCACCTGATGATTTCCAGAAAGTCACCTGAGTTAAATAATTGAAGTTTTTATCTCTATTTTCGTGCCTCACTCTCACACCTTGTAGCTAGCAGTCTTCCGAAGCCTCCTGTTCACCTCAGCCGAGGAAGACGTGCAGAAGAGCATGGTGAACAACTTCCGAGTGCAGCAGCCACTGCGAGGCCGCACCGTCCGCTCTTCCTTCACTCCCTTCCTGCAGGACTGCAAGCAGACCCACTGAGGAGGCTGAACTGACAGTAGCGACCACGGTCACAACACGGCTGCTCGGCAACTCCTCAAGCAGAAAACGAGTTTAAAAGATCGACAGAGCTTCCTCTGAGGAGTTTTAATGTTTTTATTTCATGAATGCAATCATTGTCTTGTTATCACAAATGTATATATGAAAGATTTAAGAAGACCTAATGAGTTAAGATTTTTATTTTTCTCTCAGATTTTGGTTTGATTGTTCAGACCAAATTACTAATAAGGGATGGTTGCTGAGGGGAAAAACTATCACTAATAATTGTGATGTGGAGTTCAGTGTGGCTCCCTGTGCTGAGCTGCACACGAGTGGACAGCAGGGTGTAGCTGCCTGGCTGCTGCTGCCTTGCTGCTGCTGCTGCCGCTGCTGCAGCTGCTCCCGCTTCCTCTTGGTGGTGCTTTTATCCTTAAAAAGAGGCTGGAGCTGCTGTCAGTCTCCTGCAGGACGACCAGGAGTTGACAGGGGGAGGGATGTCTCCAGATAAATACAAAACACAATCAGTCCTGTATGGTTGGTTGTTTGAATTATTGATTCCACACCATAAAGAAAAATTGATTGTATGTTTAGTTCATCTGTTACAAAGAGATTCTTCTATACTGATTTGCATCTGACATTCAGAAACTTATGTTTAAAACATTTACTTTAGTGATAGATCCTGTAGGTAAATCAGGTTACTGCAGCACATCGAAGTATTTGAAAATATTGCAATTTGATAAGAAGTAATTCTCTTCCACTATTTTATCATGCAACTGTCTGATGTCACAACCGGAGTGCCTTAAACTGTCTCCATTCCACACACAGCCTTCTTTTTTTTTTTTTTTTTTTTTTTTGTTTTAAACTCTTGGCCCGTGTGCAGAGCATTTTCAGAGAAACAATCCTCATTTAGCTGAGATTTATTTCGATCCTCAATTCGGTTTAGTTTATGTTAAGGACAGCGATAAAATTGAAGTTCCAGCATCGTGGGAAAAATGGTGATGGGCATGATCCAATTTGCTTTCTTTTAACAGAATCAAGCTGACTTTTTCATCTGTCTGGTTTGATTTGGCCCCGACTTGACAGAAGACCAAAATTATTCATGTTAGTATGCTGCAACAAAGCAGACTCTTATTTTGCGCTTAGAAATTCTTTGAGAGAACCTAAGCTGCTCTTGTTTTGAAATGCACAAAAGGTGATTCCTTTGAGAGACTACGTTAGTCTCATGTATTAACTTGCCAACATGCTTATTTTTATATTAACTTTATCTGCTTAATCTAGTCTTAGTGGAGGTTTAATCTTCAGTTTGCAGTTAGTGAAGTTTTTCTTCTTCTTGCACTCTGCAGGTGTTGATGACGGCTCGAGTGCAGAGCAAGTTTATGCAACGTTGCATTTCCTGAAAACATCTGGCCTTCTGCCTGGTTTAGTTATTGCACAACAGTCAGGGTACACGGCAAACTGTACAGCACAGTCGGATAAAGAGAAGAGGAGTTTAGTTTTTTCCAGTTGTGTACCAGCTCAGGTCAGGACGTTTGGAGCTACAAACTAGAAGACCATGTCGCATCTGGCCTCTTTTTTTCTTTTCTTTTTTTAACAACCATGTGAAGTTGACCTCAGGGGTTAGACTCTGCCTGCCTCTCTAATCCCTCTTTAACAATACTACTGCCCAAACTATCCCTACGCTTCACAATCATGTCCCCGTGAGGTACAAACGGAGCACGCAGTCTCCCCAGAAGGTCCTCCATCATGAGGTCGAGCATGACGCCACACGCTGACTGGACATGAATTGAACTGACCCGGTACTGTGTGATGTGCACCGAGTGATGTTAACTTGTTACGAAGGCTGCAGAATGGCTACGTAAACTCTGCCGGGGCCAGAAGGGGCTGAAAAGATTTTTGGTTTGGACACTGGAGTGCAACTTTCTGAGATGACGTGTTGTGTCGTATTTCTTCTGCGTTCTTTGTGTTACACTGACATGGAGACAAGGGACCCAGCGCTACTTCATCTTGTGCAGCTTCATGTAAACCATCATCTGCCTTAATTTGGTTTGACATTTCACTCACACTGTTACTTTTTATGCATTTGTTTTTAAATTTCAGAGCTATCAATAACATGTTAAAATGAAAATGTTCATTTTATGAGAAATGTTTGTGTAAATGGCCTTTTCTGTCCCAGTTGAAGCCATTAGATATTAGTTTACTTGGTTTTGGGTTTTTTTTTTTAAACAATGTGAAATGTGGAGATCACTGTCTCATCTGCTACATCATCTTGATTTTTTAATTTTTTTTAAATTTTTAATATCACTGCCTTTTTTTTTTTTTAAATCTCACAAGTACTACAGAATGTACATCCTGGTGTGTCTTCAACTCGTTTGAGTCCTTCCCGGCCTTCTGTAACTCTGATATTTTAGCAGGTGTATGTTTTGTGTACTACTCCATATGCAGTACAGTTTATTTGTGTAGTCTGCAGTGTTCATTCCTGCCCCCTCCCTCCACTCCCAGCATGCTTTCTTTAAGATTCCCCTCCAGCTGTGCAGTCAGGGAGTGTTCTTCTCCCACTGACCCTCCTGCTCCTCATGGCGATATCATAAACATCCCATCATTGGTGCAATACGCTTTTAAAGATATTAAGATTTGATGTATAATAAAGCAATGTGCTAAAGATTACTGAGTCATCTCTATTCAGTTTAAAACCACTGACCACAAACGTCGTCTTACGTTGTACCTGATGTTTTTATATTTCATATAGAATATCTGTACTTGTGTTTGATCTTTGTGTGAAAATGCTCAACTGTCTCCTTTTCAGTAAAAATAATTCGACCGATTTGTCTTCTTTTGACAGATTAAGATGTTTTCATAATGTTTTATTATGAATGAAACCCCAGCTGTCTGGACTACAGATCCTGGCTTATTCTATATTTCCTAAACTGCTTTTAACAACCATTAATGCAGAATAACATCTGAAATAAAGAGCATTTTGATAATGGCACATATTTGTCTAATAATGAACCTGCTTCTTACCAGAACATAACTGAGCGCGCACGGGTCTGTTACACTTCAAACAAACATTGATGGCAGTGGGAACTTTGCATTCAAGAGCGCTCCAATAAAGGTCTTTCATGAGACCTGCTTCCCTTTGTGTGTGACGCTCGCAGGTCTCGGTCTCCTGACCCCAAACTGACATTTCTGACTGAATACACGGTGGTTTGTCCAGTGACATTTCTGAGGATTAGTTCATAGCATTATACTCACCATACATTACACATACTAACAGACCCCACCTGGATTCCTTATCCAGGGAGACTGTTGCGTTCTTGATTGGTCTCCACTCATCTGACCCAAACAAAGCATCCCAGTGCTTCTGGATACTCCAGGTGGGCTGCAGTTCGGAAAGATGGAGGCACTAGAGGAGGACATTGCAAAGCAAAATGTAGATGGTCTGGATTCTGTTTTTCATCATCTTAAAGTTTGGGTTTTGTGGAACAAATTTACTTTGGAAGGTTTTACCCTTTTCAATGAAGCAAGAACTTGCTGAAGCATGTTTTGCACTGAAAGTTTGGTGCAAGTATTACATTTGAGCTCATTCTTTTGTTTTTGGCTCTGCATACTTGTCTACCTGGCTGACTCTAGATCTGAATTGTAAACTCTGGAGACTCTGAGACCTTTCTTTTCCTCGGAGGCTTTGATTTATTTCCCTCCTAAGTCCCACCTGAATGTGTTTTCTGTCATTTCCTATTCAAGTCGTATACTGATAGGAATTTATTACAAATAATCTCAGACTTCCTCATAAATTTACACCCATCTACTCCCCTCAAAATTAATAAGGTTATTTCAAAACTGCAGCACTCCATCAATACCTTTGAACTCTTCCCCAGCACGGTGAAGGGATGTGTGGAGGCCCTTTCCTTGATGTGTTTGATTGGGTGGTTTAAACTATTTTCACTGTTATAACGGCTGGGTGTGATCCACGTCTCCACGACTACACAGCACTGAGCTTCCCTTAATTGTGTGGACCTAGAAAAACTAAAGCTTTGAACTTAACAGTATGGATCCCTGAAGCATTAGAAGGAGAAAACATTTATCGCTGCTTGCTGAAATCTGATTTGCTGTTAGAGCTTCACAGTTAATTGAATTTAAATTGGGCCTGCACTTTGAAATAATGCAATCATGAGTAAATCCCAAAGACTGCGATCAACCTACACATGGTGCAGCATCTCTGAACACGTGAAACGTAGAAGGTTTCTTAAAGTCACTGTGTTCTCCTTCTGTACACGATAGATGAAAACGTTTAGATGGAGCTAAAACAAACATGACGTTTTATCCCTGTGTGAAACTGTTCCCTTCATCCACGATGTCTTGTAGTTGAAGAATTGCCATTCATGGCGTTGATGTCTGGGGCAGCAGAAGTGGACACAGCTCACATCTTTACAGAAACTCCTTACATTTTATTTATGCTCTGAACCTTTGAGCAACAACTTCTGGAAATAAAGAGACAAAACTCATTTATTTGACCTTTTACAACACAGCTGACAGCTCAATGCGAGTCCTGCAGTGTGAGATGCCGTTATATCCTGCAGGCTGTGCCGGACCCACGCTTTCCAATAGACATGACTTTCCAAGAAAATTAGGATCTGTTTTTATTTTTGGGTTAAATAATGCCATCTCGTCGTGTGTTCATTGCTTATGGGTTCGTCCCTCAGGAAGTAGTTGTAGTTTTTAAATGGAACTCCAGTTCACTGTGAAGTTTACCCTCAAATGTCTTTACACGTGATTTTTAATTTCCATAGTCGGAAGAAAATCACAAACAGCCTTCCTTGAGTTGGGGCACGCTCCCCAGACCAGAAGCAGTAACAACGTGTAACAACGAAATGTCTTCAGTCTTGTCTCATGCAAACTGTGTCATTCCACGCTTGAACAACCAGTTAGGAGCATTGTTGTCATTTGTCACAAAGGAATCTCTGCTTTTACCTGCGACTTTTGGTCTAGTTTGAAACGAGATTTAGAGCAGTTGTAAATGCCTTCAGATACAGTTAAGTGCAGTCTCAGTGCTGTAAAAATAATAATAATCATTTGAGGTCATCAGTATTCATTGAGAGCACCTGTAGCTCAAATATTGACCTGTACATTGTTGGAAACCTTTGGATTTATAGGCATTTGTTGTAAATTAAGTCTACAAGTTGTGCGTCTAATGTAGCGTTCCTCAATTCCAGTCCTTGAGGGCTGCTACCCTACACACTTAAGATGTTTTCCTACTTTAACACACCTGAATAAATGAATGCTGGTACAGAACCTGGGGAAAAGCTGAGCGTGTTGGGGCAGGGAAACATCTAAACACGCCGTCTGAATGCATTATAGGTTTATCCACAGTTTATTGTAGCTGGTGATCTTAAACACTAAACATAAAAAAGTATTTTTAAATAATTTCCACCAGGAGCGCTCTAAAGATTCAAACAAAATGTAAAAAAAAAAGGCAAATACTATCTGCTTTACCTAGAAGACTTTTACTCCTTAGACCTCATAGTCCTTATTTACATCGGTACAAGTTGTTTTTACAATAGAAGTTTGGTTTTTTCTGCGCATGCTCGTAGGGATTAATTTTCTGAGACTTACCCAAATTAAATTTAAATGATTTACAGGATGTGATTTCAGGAATTGTGCATTAGGTTTACACCAGACCGTTGCTAACACTGAAGGCAATATATGAAAAAAACAACTAAAAAAAACAATGAAGAGGGTCGGCTCGCATCAAAGCCATTGTCTTCCTGCCATCCTTCTGTTCTCTGCTTGAGGAGAGATGTTTTAGATGTTTTATTTCTCTGAACAGGCGCAGTTATAAACAGGAACATAGACGGAGGCCCCTGTCCTTCTGAACTTCAGGCCAGCTGCTTTTCCTCCTCATCTTCCTCCTGTTTCACTCACCTCCGTGCTCCTCTCCCTCTGTCTCTGTTTGTTTGGTGTTGCAGTCGAGAGGCTTTCATTCATGGGATTCCTGTTATGATTTGAATGCTGTCTCAACAGATGTACCAGGGATGAAAGGTCATTGTGCTCCATCTCACGTTATATTCTGCCTGCACAGAAACGGCAGACAAAATCAGAAGAACATTTGTTATTGTTTGAGGACTAGTTCTTTTTTTATTTCTCATCTGTTAAAAAAATACTACACTGACAATTAAATGAAAAAACCCAGTTCCAATGTTGTTTGTGACTAAATTAATTAATAGTGACTAAATTAATCATTGGGATGAAAGTTATCTGGCTCAAGCAGAATCCCTACAGAAAAAGAATCTGAAATATTATCAAATTTACATGATTTATTGTTATATTTATTCTTTCTTTTGCCATTTTTAGGCAGTAGACTTAATCAAATACTTTGCATTTAACAACATAAGCATCCATGTGCATCTGTGCTGGTGATGAATAAAGAATGCACATCTAATTCTTACAATGCCGATTTTTCTACAAATTTCAGTATTGTTTAAAATCCCCGTTAACTCGCTATCAGTCGTCTATGGTGCTTTTTCTAGTTCTTCTGGATATAAATGTCTCAGGTATGTGCTCACAAACAAACGAAAGTGGGGTTTGCACGTCGCTTACTCTTGTAACAGTGCCAACCACTTAGCCACCGTGCTGCCCTTTGTTAAAAATATTAGCCCAATTTGAATTTAATGGCAGCTCGGTGGGAAAAAGAAAAAAATAGTTGGGACATGGGAAACAAAACGTTGGAAAGGTACATAGCACTGAAAAGAAATGCCTGTGGGAGCCTCTTGAAACTAATCGGGTTTAACAGTACCAGTCAATAATAAGTCAATAAGAAGATTTGGTAGAAAAAAGAAAAAGCCTCTTAGAGAGACAGACTCTCTCAGGGGTAAAACCTGGCAGAGAGTCACCAGACTGTGAAAAGTTGTCTACAAATGTGATACAAATTCAAAGTAACATCTCTCAGGTTATGAGAGATGTTATGTCTACAGTACATAAACAAAATATTTGAAAAATATTCTGTAGAAATGTCTGGGGAACAGAAAATGGTCAAACATCAACTCTCAGGTGGAATTTTCTGGAGTTGAATCCGCCTCAGGTCTTTTATCGCCCTGATTCATCTGTAGGTTTCTTAACTGCATGCTTCCATCTAGACAAGGGGTCTCGGACTCCGGTCCTCGAGGGCTGCTGTCCTGCATGTTTTAGCCGTTGCCCTGCTTCAGCACACCCTGATACAAGTGGCTGTGTCATTAACAGAGTTGTACAGACCTTGGTGATAAGCTGGGAATGCCCATTCATTTGAATCCGGCGTGTTGATGCAGGGACACATCTGAGACATTCAGGACAGCGGCCCTCGAGGACCGGAGTCCAACACCTGTGATCTAGACATGTCTTCTTCTTGAAGGCCTTGGAAGGCAAGACAATAGTAAACTACATACTTCAATCCACTGCAAAAAAGGTGCTGAACTGGCCAGACCTCAGTCCAGAACTTTCACCGGTTGAAAACAGTTCATGAAACAAAAAACACGATAAAGAAGACCCAGGACCGTTAAGACCTTTAAGATACAAACAAGATACAAACAGGAACTGGCTCTCTAAAGAGCTAAATCTGTGTGTGATCCTTAGGGAGGTCACGCTAAACATGGACTTTTACTTGTGGAGTCATTTGTTGTAAATATTGTGGGATTTGTTTTTATTTTGTGTGTATAATGTTGAGGTCAACCAATATCGCTTTTGGCTGATATCAGTCTGGCCAGCGGTCGATCAATAAAACGGCCAATAGTGGGTCTGATTCTATTATTGTCGCTGCATTTTCTGTTTGCAACAACAAGACAAAGGGTGCTCAGGATTTTAGCACTGAACTTTTAAAAATAGTGGGGAGAATAGTTGCTGAGCTTCAATTCTTCTTTATATGACGCCTTTCCACACTTAACATGTTTTCTATGTTATGTTGTGAATATAATACGGGTTTATCAAATTTCCAAATCATTACATTCTGTTTTAATTCACATTTACTTGTTGACATATTTACATTTTACAAAGTGTACCAAGAACTGAAGCTGATCAATGATTTGAACAAGCTGTGAGGGGAAAGCTGGTCCCACTGCCGTCATAGAGGAGACAGTCAGAACCAGACTGTCTCCACTTGCTTTGTGGACAACGCTGGCAGTGCATGACCTGCTTAGACTGAACATTTGATGATTTCATTGGTCGGCCTACATGCAGATTCCCAGGGAGAGAAGCTGGAAACAGCCAGCGGGACAGGACCTCTCCCACAGTAGCACCACTGTGCTCCTGCTTTGTTTACACTCCCGCTACCATCCACAACTTCGTGCTCCTGACAGGAAAATCCTTTCACACCTTTGAGTTGGAACTTTAAACTGGAATTAAAGTGTGTCCGCTGCCATGTAAAGAAGTGTAACATTAAGGAGAAACTGAAACATTCATTGTCAGACTTTATGCTGTTTTTCATAATGTGTCAGTAGGTCAGATTTAATTGGAAACTCGCTGATGGATCTTATCCACAAAAGCTAGTGTGTGCTACTTTTTTGGGAAATGAAGTGAGCACTTTCTGTTCTCTCCACAAGTAAGACTAAAATAACAACAACAGCAAAACTTACAAAGAAGAGTCCTGCATCAGAAAGGGACTTAGTCACATTTCACATCATGATCCTAAAAAGTTCCTGCAATATTGCAGAAGATGTTGCAGGGTCATAGATATCTCCTTGAACTGCTACCTTATTGTGGTGGAGGGGTTTGTGTGCCCGAAGGATCCCAGGAGCTATGTTGTAAGGGGCGTTACGCCTCTGGTAGGGTCTCCCATGGCAAACAGGTCCTGGGTGATGGGCCAGACTAAGAGCGGTTCACTACAACCTCATGAACACATTAACAGCAAGGATCGTTACGTCGCCTGGATTGGCGTCACTGGGGCCCCACCTCAGAGCCAGGCCTGGGGATGGAGCTCGAAGGCGAGCGCCTGGGCCTAGCCTAAAACAGCGACGTGGGCCTGCCTTCCAGTAGACTCACCACCTGCTGGAAGACTCATGAGGGGTCGGTGCAATGAGGTTTGGGTAGCGGTCGGGTCGGGAAGCCTTGGCAGCCCAATCCCTGGACCAAAACTCTGGCAATGGGGACATGGAATGTCACGTCGCTGGGGGGGAAGGAGCCGGAGCTTGTGCAACTGGGGACTCCATTGTTCTACTGGGGGACTTCTGACCATTTTTTCCCCTTTATATTGGTTCGTCTGTGTTGTTGGATTTGTGCTTGTGATCATTAAAGCCTCCAAGATCCTCACAAATCTAGTCAGCTCCAAAATGTTATGGTAACCTTCTGATTCCACCCTCGCTGCTGGTACCATTAACAGACAGAACTGGCCCACAGCAGGTTGTCACCACTGCTGTTTTGCCACAGTGTTGTTTTCCGTCTGTACCACATTTCATTTTCTACAAATTGATATATGCATTAAATGAGCTCTCTATTTCTTACTCATAGAACATTATCCTGTAAATTAATCTCTAAAAGTTTCTTTTTGCCCCTTTTTTCTTTCAGCAGTCGTATCATCGTTCTTCTCCTCCAAGAAGGTTATGTTCTTGGAAGAGTAGGTTTTGTTCTTTGGTAGCAGGATTACTTAAAAAGTTGCCAGTGGATTAGTAAGAAGACCACAAAACCAGACCAGATGTGGAATATGGCCCAGTTCATATTAACTTTTGACGTTTATCCAGTTACATATCTCGGTCAAGGAAATCTTATTCAGTCTTGAAAGGAACTATGCGGTCACGCATGGATTTGTTTTTTTTTGTTTCAGAAAATAACCTAATTCAATGCTCAAAGGTCAAAGTTGCAAATAATTCTGAGCAGGATTGAAGAGAATTTCAACAAAACTATTAAACCAAAATAAACACCCTCAACTTCACTAATTTATTGAGACAAGAAGAAGGAATTTATATTGAAGACAAAAACAGATACTTTAAAAAAAAGTGCATATTATATAAACCGTAACTATTAACCCTGTAATAACCAACCTGTCTATGATCAGACACATTAATGTGGCCTCTACTCTACTGTATTATTCTGTTGAAATAATTCCCTAAAACACTGGCAGTTTGTGGCAAATGATACCCAGATGAGGATAAATGTGGCATGGGGACTGTTTTCAGCTGGACAAGCAGCCTGATCTGTCATTTAATTTCTCTGCAGGAAAAGTAGCGTGTTGTCATCATCATCATCATCATCATCATCATCATCATCATCAACATCATCACCCCACAGTGAACAGAAGTCGTTCCCACACACATCCACATGTCTCAGGGGCCTGAGGGATCTGTTACACTCAGACAGGCAGACAGACGGACGAACACAGTCGCATTAGCCAGGCGGGCAGATATGAATTAAGGTCTATTGGACCTGAATGAAGATCCTGCATTCTTCAGGCTTCTACAAATATCTGAGTCCACCTTTAGGCTTGATTCGATTGATAAAAGCTGAATGCGCTCAGTTGACCTGAACACAGGAAATTGTCTGTCTGCAGCCAGGCCGTGTGTGTGTGTGTGTGTGTGTGTGTGTGTTGATGGATGGGTTATTACCTTAATTACTGTACGTGTTTGTCTCACAGGAGGACTGTCTATACTGTCAGATGTACCTGCAGCATGGCCAGCGGCTTTCTGTGTAGCAGTTGTGTTGTGCGTTTGTGTGACGGGGCTGGTACAACGGTCAGCTGCAGCTGTCCGTCCTGGACGCACTCCCAGTGCTCTTAAACCCATCCGGCACACTACTTTGAATCGCTGCATGCTCATGTGGCTTCCCTTGCAGCTTAAGATCTTCGTCTCAAATTTAAAACTGGCACTTCATGTGAAGTCACGCTCCAATTGTGCACCTCCTCTTCTTGAAACCTTTTCCTCTGTTCGATGACTCATCACATGGCCACATTTACCAAAGAGACATTTGGCCGTGTAGTTGTGGCTCTGAATGAGAAAGTCATTGCAAAAAAACATCCTCTCATCTGTTAACTTGTGCTCGGACTCTCTCTTGTTCTCCAACTTTCCTGCCGTACTCTTTATCTTTTTTTGTTAGTTTGTATTTTTAAAACACTATCCTCCTGTTTTGGGACAAAACACCTAAAATGACACACGTCAAGGCAAATCTTAACATTTCTAAACCGTAACAATGCATGAATAATTACAGTGTGCCAGGAGTAAAGGCTCCCTAAAGGTGGCATAGAAAGAGAGCAGCAGGTTGGCTGAAGTCTGCAAAAAAATCTAAATAATTTCCCGAATAAGACAAAAATTGTACATCCAGTCAAATAACTTTCTGTTTTGCTTGAACATGTTTTCCAAATATGCCATTTTTAGTTTAAAAATAGACACACAGAAACCAAATAAAACACGATCAAATATAATCTATAAAAAGTGCTGGATATCAGATTTTGGACAGAGCAAACTTGGGCAGATGTTTCCAAAATTGATGCATTTTCTGTGATTCCAGAAAAACACAGTGTGCCTGTTCTACCGAATTTAACAGAAAAACAATAAAAAAAGGTGGATTTATAAGTGTCAAGTCCTACTAAGAACTGGCTCAGAATAACAAAATCTTACTAAAGTGTGGCTGTTAATCAAGTGGAAGGAAAAAAAGCAGAAAAATACAATGAAAGTGAACTGTTTGTTGCATAACTACGATTCCTCAGATGGAAGGATGGTTGCACAACATGACTGTGGTTTCTAAGGGCAGCTGCAGGCAAAACACTCACATGACAGGAAGTGCACAGAAGATACAAAAGCCTGCACATGTCAGCAAGCATGTGTAAAAGAATTTAATAACAATGGTACGGAGGATTTCCCTTTAATGTTGACGCTAGCTCTCACATTTTGGTGACACAGTCACCTTTGAAGCAAGATCTTTTTGAGAGCCACCTGGAGATTTCCTGTGCTGTAGTTTGGATTCATTTCCTCTTGTTTTCCACCAACATATTCTTGTAATTTTGGTCTCTAACAAAAGCTTCCACTCCTTATCGTCCGATGTCTTGTTTCAAACAACCACCCTGTACAGGACCCTGTTGCAGTGGCTCTATAAAATTGATTTTGCAATAATCTACAGAAATGCTTTGAATTTCACCAGATGGTATACTGTACATTGCACTCAGTTCGACTGCCCTCCGGCTGTTACAGTTTCTCTGTAATATTACATCACTATCAAAACCTGTCAAGCAGGTTTATACATCTCCCTGGAAACGCAGCCAACTGTCCTGTCTTCCCTCCCAGTGTGTTTCCTCGTAGTTTTTTTTACATTGTTGTGAAAAAGTAAATAAACTTAAATTCCAAGCTGGGTTTTAATTATAGTGTTAACAAAAAGTAAGCCAAAATATGGTGTTTGGAAAACATCCCATGATTCAGAAGAACCACAGTTTTCCTGCCAAAACTTTAAGTAGTCACTTTCTTTGTGATGTCATCCATCAGTCTCAAATCATTTTGGAGCAATTTTGGGCCACTCTTCTTGACGGCATTGCTTCAGTTCATCGAGGTCGAAGTTGTTCAAGGTCCAGAGCGTTTCCATCAGGCTGAAGTCTAAGCTTTGCTGTAACTTTGCCATTGGAATACATTGATTCTGTTAGTTTTCAGCTGTTGGATTGTAGATTTGCTGATGCGTTTGCGCCATTATCCTGCTGCATCACCCAGTTTCAGTCATGGTTTAGCTATCAAACAGATCATCTCTAGCATCCTTGGATAACTACACAGAGGCACTCATGGTTTACTTATTGACGGCAAGGTGCCCAGGTCACGTGGTGATGAAACAAACCCAAATGATAACCCTTCAACCTTTGTGCTTTAGGTGTGATATTTTCTGTCTCGATTTTGCCAAAAGTGGTAGCCTATGGCCAAACTCGTTCACTTCAGTCTCATCTGTTTATTCAGATGCAGCTTTAAAGTCTAAACCTCGCTGCCGTGTTCTCATTAGAAAGGTTTTTTAAATGCCATGATTTAGTGGGTCAAATCAGTGCTCCTCCAGTGGATAGATCCCCAGCCCCATCAAGGGGAAAATTAGAAGAAGTTTTGCTTTTAGATTTTCATTTGACAACCAGCCTCTTCAAGGCTCACTTGTGATGTCTTTCTGTAACTATAGGAGCCTTCTGATAGAGCTGGGTTTCTTATTTTACAATTTTTCTGAGCAATACCTGATTTGGGTGGCACATCCACTCCTGGCAGGATTGACAACTATTTTGAAAGATTCATTATGCATATAATCATTCGCCCTGTAGAATAATGGACACCAAATTGTTTGGTAATAACTTTATTACCCTTCCCAGATTAATGGGCAGCAGCAAATGCTTCTCCAAGATTACTGCTTATGTCTTTCCTCCTAAGCTGTATGTCCATACACAAATAGATTCTTCAGACGAACAAAGTGGCGCAACTTCTGCGTTTACAGACCTGCTCATATTTGCTTATCAGTCAACCAATCAGCAGCACCTGGCTGTTAGCGTCGTGGTCCCTTAAAACGAGAGCGCAGAGGGATGCTGAGGGAAACCGGAGCAGTACCCGATCACCGCCGCTGGAGGGCGGAAAAGGGCAGAATGCGTACTAGGCGTCAAACTCGGGGGCTGTCCTTGACGGAGGAGGGTTATCACGCTCATTTCTACCGCTCCTTTGTACGATGACAGAGTAGAGATACAAGACAGCCACGCTGCTCTGACTCACACCGTAAGATCCTCGTGGTGTATCCCGGCCTCGGTATCAGACCTCTGCACGTACGGACGCGGACAGCGAGAGGCGACGACACGGAAACGCCGTGTCCCCTGAAGCGAGGAACCAGAGAGAGGAAAAGACTGAGTCGATGATGTCGGGGGTAAAGAAGAGAAATTCAAACTCTTCCGCGACCAGGGAGGACGACAAGCAGGCGACGGAGAGGATGCTGTCCACCACCTCCAGCCCGGCCGAAACACCTGGAAGCGACAGCAAGAGCCCCATCACTACCGCCGCAGCGGAGGGAGGAGAGGAAGGGGTCGCCCTGAAAAGGACCATCACCCTGGTGAACGGCGTGGCCATCATCGTGGGCACCATCATCGGCTCGGGCATCTTTGTCACGCCAACCGGTGTGGTGAGGGAGGCGGGCTCGTCGGGTCTGTCCCTGGTAATATGGGCGGTATGTGGGGTCTTCTCCACCGTGGGAGCCCTCTGCTACGCGGAGCTGGGGACCACCATCACCAAGTCCGGGGGAGATTATGCCTACATCCTGGAGGTGTACGGCTCCCTGCTGGCTTTCCTCAAACTCTGGATCGAGTTGCTCATCATCCGACCGTCCTCTCAGTACATCGTCGCCTACGTTTTCGCCACCTACCTCCTAAAGCCGATGTTCCCCGTGTGCCCAGTGCCAGAAACCGGGGCCAAGCTGGTGGCCTGTCTCTGCATCCGTGAGTACCCGAGCCGAGCCGGGCCGTCTGACCCGGCAGGAGTGACGCAACTCCTGACGCCTTCTTGCGTTAGACGTAGTGCTACTTCCTGCCGGTACCTGTGTGATGACGGGCACCTGTGCGTCGAGAGGGACGCGTGAAAGAAAGCCGTCGTTCTCGCTCACAGACATTCATACAACCACACACAACTTGGTTTCACGCAAAGATGCATCTACGACACTTTTCAGGGAGCACGTGCGCTGCCGACAGTTTACTAAAGTACAATATGTCCTCGCGCGCAGCCTCACAGATGATGTTGAAAAGTCCCGCTTCGTTACATCATCTCCTGACGCGGCGGGGTCGCTTCCAAACGCACGTTTCCATACATTTTAGGTGGTGTTTGATACCTACTTATGTTTTCAGTCTTCCTATTCACTTAATACATTTTCGTAGCTTAAGAAGCTGCAAAGATGCAGATACGAACTCAGTCAAATTCGATCATTTAAAGGTAATGATGCAGGATTTTTGCTTTTAAATTATTGTATTTTGTGTTTGAATTAAATAATTGTACAGTAGTCTTGGAAAAAAGTCATTAAAATGCAATTTTATTTATTTCTAAAGAACAAGTGAAAAGACTTGAATGCAGTGATGGATAGTTTATGTTTCAGAAGTTACTAATCTCATTTACAGAGCTACATCCTTATTCTCGGATGTTTTTGCCTGACTTTTTTTAATTCATTTTGAAATATCAATCAGACTTCGTTTGTATAGCAGTTAAAACAAATGAATGTTGCACGACGTGTTTCATGAACTGAAAATAAAATAAAAAAAAAAAGCATTGCAATAAAAGCCAGCCATCATCTCAATCCAACTACCCAAAAAGTTAAATGGATTTCACAAACACATGCGCCCTTCTGAACCTTGTCTTGGATTCTTAACAAGATTAACTCTGGATTATTGGCTGCTTCAGCGAGTCAGCTCCAGTCTCTGCTTGTATACGATCCATTTGATTGGCATGTGCCACAGGTACTTCTGACCCACCTATCCACTTACTTACACACGTAAATATATTCACACACACTTTCTCTGCGAATGCTAATGACACAGTGTATACAAGTTTGTTTCCTAAATGTGCCTGTGGTAATCTTTAGGCTGACTGTAGTTTAAATCCTGTCTGAAACCACATGACAAGGCTGTCAACAAAGAGACTCGTGTGTGTGTGTGTGTGTGTGTGTGTGTGTGTGTGTGTGTCTGTCAGTCTATCATTGTTCCTTTTGAGCCATTATATTGTCTCAGTCAAATCAGTTTGTCCATGCTTGCTAAAGTTTCATCCAAGTATTTTTGCATGCAGACCTGTGTCTGTTTGGATGCCAAGTGTGTGTGTGTGTGTGTGTGTGTGTGTGTGTGTGTCCAGTCCTCTACTGTACATGGCCTCTTTCCCTTTGTCAGGGTTCTCCCACACAGAGCCTCATTGTGCTGCCTTGTCTTTCTGTTGTGGGCCTGACCTGATTTAGGAGCTTTTGAAGAGACCTGCTGCTTTAGTTAATCACTTTTAATGGGGTCCAGGATTTTGGGCCTCTTCGAGAATACTGTGTCTGCAGGAAGGGACGAGAGCAATGCGATGTGTGTAGATGTGATGCAGGGGTCAAAACGGGGACGCTTTTATTCTACTGAGAATTTGTTTTTTAATTTCAGTGAGTTCCTCACCTGATTGCATTGTGCCCTGAGAGATATACAGGAACACACTGTTTATCTCCAAGGATGACCTGGGAAGATGGAATAAGGAAATTATGTCTAATGTATTTGACTTTTTTATTTTATTTTCATTTTAAACCAATGACAACTTGCAGCATGTTCTGCAGGCTGTAGGCATGGTGTCTTTCAGGTTGGAGGACTGAGTCACAACAGACTGAAAAGGTCTCTCAGCTGCAAATGAGAGGAATAATGTCAAAGGGCATTTTCAGATGGATGCTGCCACTTCAAGTCTCTGTCTTTGTGTCTGTCCGTCTCTTCAGTCCTGCTGACGTTTGTGAACTGCTACAGTGTGAAAGCGGCCACCAGAGTACAAGATTTCTTTGCTGCAGCCAAGCTTCTGGCGCTTGGACTCATCATCATTATCGGCTTTGTCAAACTTGGCCAAGGTAACACACACACACACACACACACCAAAAGTAGTTTCCTGTTTGATCAGGTGCAGGTATGTCGCATCATCATTGAATCACACCTTCCATTGTTTGACAAGTAGACAGCTGACGGGTTTAATGCTTTGACTTGACATTAAAAATAAAAACATCATGAAACTGAATGCTAATTTTTAGGGAATGTTATTTTTATCAGTATCAGATATGCGTGAACACGTTGGCCTTAAAATTTAGTTAATAGAATCTCTGATTAACAGAAACACAAAAACAAAGTGAAAATGCAGAAGCAATGTGGGAAAGAATAAGTGCAGTTCCTGACTCAAGGGTTTGTAAAACCAGCTTTAGCTGCAATAACTCGAAGAAAGTATTTTCTTTATGATCTCATCAGTCTCTCAGGCTGTTCTGGAGGTATTTTGACCCATTAGTCTGATCAACATTGCTTCAGATTATTGAGGATGCAGACACATTTTTAAGCTCAGCTCTCAGGGTCCACGATATGTCCATCAGGTTGCAGTGTGGACTTTGACTGGGCCACTGCAGCACATTGATTATGTTCTTCTTTTGCCATTGTGCTGCAGATTTGTAGATACGTCTGTGATCTTTGTCCTGTTGCATGGTCCAGTTTCAGCCAAGCTTTATCTTTCAAATAGATGGCCTCATATTTGACTCTAGCATTCTTTGGTATACAGAAGAATTTGTGGTCTTCTATTGACTTCAAGGGGCCTAGATTCTGTGGCTGCAAAAAAAAAGAGCCCCAGATCATTACTCTTCCACCATCATGCTTGACAGTTCCCATGAAGTGTTTGTGCTACTGGTGCCAAATATAGTGCTGTGGATTCGAGTCAAAAACCGAAGACCTTTACCTTGGTCTCATCTGTCCGAAGGACATTATTCTAGAAGCCTTCGTGCTTGTTCAGATGCAGCTTTGCAAACCCAAGCAGAACTGCCTAGTTCTTCTTGGAGAAAAGAGGCTTCCTCCAGGAAGCTCTTAAAAACAAGTAATGCATGTTTAGTTCTTTATTTTTTTTCTAATTGTAATATAAACATGAACCTATAACATGCTGACCGAGAACTGTGGAGTCTTTTAAGATGTGGTGAAGTAGTGCAGTATGACATTCAGGTGACCTTGCAGGGACCTCCAAAGTGTTGTGAGGTGCTCTTATAACCTTTCCCAGTTGGATGGACAAACAGTTATTTCTTTAGGATAGTTGCTAATGTCATTCCTCCATAGCATTGTGTGTTAACACACACTTAATTGATCCAGACCAGCAAACTGCCAAAACATCTGGTTTTTGAAGAGGTGCTCATGCTTGCTGATCATCTTTTTAATAAAGGACATTTGTTTATCATCACTTGGCTGCAGCTCATCCTCTTATTTTCTGTAAAGTATCGAGGGCGTATCAGAAAGCAACCTGCTGGGTCATAACCACTTATTATTATTATTATTATTATTATTATTATTATTATTATTATTATTAATAATTTATTTTTTCCTCTGAAAACGCAGTACTTTAGCCTATTTTGCTCAGCATACACAAACACCACGTCCTCTAAACGGAGTAATAATCCTGAAATCAGATGCAGTTTAGGTTTAACCCCGAATATCTGCACGGTTGGTTGAGCCCCTGTCTCCCCAAATTTGTTTTGGTGGTCCTGTCTCGGTTCTCGTCAACACCTGCAGGCCGTGGAAGTGCGTCCTCTTGCATTGGTGCCAAACCTTTATCACAGCCACAGGATTTCTCGACATCCTGCGGCAGTAATGAGGATCCGGTGGCGACGTGAGGACATCGCAGAGAAATCCGACAATGCAGGAAAACAATGCTCCTTTTTGTTTAGGAGTCACAGAAATACTTGAATACAAGTTCTCAATTTGACTTTAGTTGCCGATACAACTAAAACCTACAGGTACTCGGCCCAAAGAATTAGACTCTGCCCTCTAGAGGAAGGTTGCGCAAAGTGTCAGTTCAAGAAGTTCACCACATGTATGGCAAATAAATGAGACCGCTTATGGTCCTGAATATCAGAGGTGACATAATACCCTTCTTCTTCCGCTCCACTAATGGAAAAGCCCTCCAGCAGGTGACTGGAGGCCGACATCTCCCCTGCTGCCTGAACGTGTTTGCTGCCAAGCATGGCTGTGCTCATGTGTCCGCTTCTCTTTCTGTCCACAGCTGAGCTCCTCACAGACGCAGTCAGTGAGCAGGGTTACTTTAGATCAGAGGCGGATCAGAACAGCCGTGGTGCTAGACAAAGCACCGGCGGAGAAATCGAAATAAGGGAAGACAACAGACATCTGCCGTGAAAATAGATACATGCAGACCAAGTTTTGAAAATACAGACTGTTTTGTCTCATTTTGTAACTGCAACCCTTTTTTTTTTTTTTTTTTTTTTTTTTTTTAAAAGAAAGATTCCTTTTGAGGAGGTTTCCCATCTGGTTGCTGTCTGTAGCTGTTTGCTTCCTCTGTTTTGCGCTCCAAGCTCAAATGTGACCTTGCACCTACTGAACTAACACCAGACATTTAACTCTAGCCCTGCTGTCAGATTCAACACTTTTAACTACAGCGAAAACACCTAACTGACCTGCTGAACTGCTTCACATCGAAATGGACTTCAAAAAACATTGGTAAAAAAAAAAACCCAAATTATTCAGAAAATGAAGACCTTCAAGACAACCTCAGCACATCCTAAAACTGCAACAATAAATTATGTCTTTTAAACAGGAAATCGAAAACAAAGCCGGGAGGCCGACTGGTTATCCTGGATTTTGCTGTTAACATACTTTGGGAGGGCGTTGGATATGGTGAATACCGGTTCCTTAATGGTTGCCATCACTCTGTCAAATTCTTGTAGCTGGATTTTAATTAACTTCTGCATGTGTTCTTAGAAGAAGGTCAACTTTCTGTTTCCTGTTACTCTCTTCCTGACAGTCGTAAAATTACACAAATCCTAGTTTTGCCCTGTGAAAGAACACCAACAGGTAGATGTGACATTAACACAAAACCAGAAACTCCTCTACTCGAGGTTGCCTGGAGCTTCTGAATAAATGTCCAGCTTCAGTATGAAACTGCGTGAAGACGACAGACTGTCTGCATGTGTGGAGGTGGGAGGTCACAGTTCCCCAATCAGCTGACTGGTGGGCACTCGGGCCTCAAACAGAGATCAGGATGGAGAGAAAGTGAGGAAGGCGGTTTTAATCCAGCAGACCAGCAGCAAGAGGCCAAGGCAGGAATGAAACCAGGTTCTTCAAGTGTAACACGCTTGCAGAATCGGTCGACCACATTTTAAAAGCTTAGTTTCACTCAGACTTTCTAAGTTTATATGGATTATTTATAGGGTACACTTGTCACCATTTACATAATTTATTGGCTTTCGTAAAATTTATTGACAACTTGAGGGAAGGACACCCAGTTAAGTTACAATAAGCTGCAAAATAAGACAGCGGCAAGACCGTCTGGTCAGATGTGGACCATCGAATTGGACTTTGGATTAAGATTCTGTGCAGTAAAGACCCTAAATCAGAGGTTAGTAACATCTATGCAGGACATGTTTATGTCTTAATACAGCAATGAAGATGAGGGGATGAAGCACAAAAGGAAAAGGGCAAAAATAATTTGATGATTTGAGTAAAATAGCACAAATTCTTCCATCAAATCTACCAGATTGTTGATGCTCATTTATTTATTTATTTATTTATTTATGAGCATGTTCTACTGCTGAACATCTAAATCTTGTGTCTCTGGGCACAACTGAGTATCACTAACACAAATGACAAGCTTGAGCGCCACTGCGCCTTTCTCCTCATATTTCTTCTTGAACAGAAGCAGGGGGTACTTTTCTTCCCTGAGCAGCTCTTAATCCACCTGAGATGGATTCAAATCTCTTAAGTCTAACATCTAGTTTGGTTTCTCATTGGATCAAGGAGATAAATTCATCTAATTTGTAATTCTTCTCCTTCAGCAGTCATGTCTGATGTCTTCCTTAAAACCTTTGGCTGCTTGTCTTTGTCAGTGCGCTGCCTCTAATAACTGTTTATCCAAGACTCCTCTCATTATGTAGATTTAGATAAAGACAAGCAGCGTGGCGGGGATTATATCAGCAAACAGGTGCCGTTCTGGCTGCCGGAGCTCTCCCCGACACCTGATTGGTTGTTGGAGCGCACACGGAGGCCAGCTTGTACACGATTGACTTGGTTAAGAATCAAATAGTCTTGATGACTGGGTGATATCTGGTTGTTTAATTGCTGGAATAAAAATCAAGCATCATACAGAGTACGGGAGAATAAACTGTTAGAACAGCTTTTAATTAGGCTTGATGTTGAGGTTGAATACAAACGTTACCAGGTGTCTGCATGTGTGCTGAAGCTCTGTACCTCAGGAGGTCAACGGGGCTGATCACTCAGATTAGAGATCAGTGTCATCTAATCAGCTTCTCTTATGTCGACTGCACTGTTTGGAAGTGAAACCTCCAAAGTTTGCTCATCTTCTTTTCTTTCTTTTCACTTTCAGTGTGGAGAACTAAGCTTGGACCTTTTTAATCTGCATGTATCTATAGTTCCATGAGGTATTTATTACGAATTCATGCAAACTAAAACTTATTTAAAAGTCCATTGCTGAGATCAATATAATGGCTTTAACACCAGGTTGCGAATTAAAGGGGTGTTTTTTTTTGTTTTTTTTACAATGACTCATTCAGAGTTGGTTTACTCCCACTGTAGAGAAAAGCATCTTCATTCATCCGGGTTTTAAGATTAGAGCTAATCCTTGTAATGCTTTCTCCTTTAACTAACCCAGTGTAGTTTAACATTGAACGTAAACTCAGTCACACCAAGTATTCACTCGAAATGTGGTACACTCGGGTTGGAAGATTGTTCGTTTTTTTTTTGTGGGTGTGTGTAATTTTTCATTCTTAAGCAAAAAAAAAAAAAAAAAAAACATAAACAATGTAAAGTGTGACAAAAGGCCGGTGAGATGGCTCGTAAACACGTTCTTCTGATATTGAGGCAGAGCAGTCCTGGCCCGTCCTCCTGGTATCTGTTCACAATCAGACGCAGAACAACAGTAAAGGGAGCTTCCACCGCTTTAATCCAGCATTTCCCTTTACAGGGCATTTAAGATCCTGGTTTTACACTTCCATATACCCAATACAGCCAGGCTTTATTAATCACAGTGCAAATATGCTCTTTCAAATTCACAATTTATAAATGTGCAACATAACTGTTTAATTTTTGCACACAACTCAGTGATGTCGGTGGCAATTTATGGGCTTTAAAAGGAGGTACTTAACCTCCACACAAAACCACACATTTTAATTTTTTTTACATTTGTTGAGAAAAGAGGTTTCTGTTCTTATAAAAGTCTTTGTACCCAGCTAACCACCCCACAGTTCTGGCTCTGGAGTAAACATGGCTGTGAGTGACACCAGCTAATGTTTTTTTGAAATGTAAAAAGAAAGGCAGTGGTCTTATTTCCCAAAGAATAAGTTATGTAACTGTTCAGCTCTTGTGCAGTTGGGGAGACTTTGAGAATAAAGCAATGAATAGATGCAGGAATGCAGTTTGGTTCGTGGTGGTATGCGTGGGAGTGTGTTCTCGCTTGGCGTACGCATGTTTGGCTCTAAATTTCACTGCCCAGCACCAGTATTGTGTGGCCAGTTGATCACAGCTGTACGAGTTTGTTTTATTTTTTTTCTAACCAATGTGTTGGAAGTTAATGAGAGGGAGCAAGATTTTACGTTTGTCCACCGTATCTGGGGTGGTGCTGTCAAATTTAAAGCCTTTGATGCTCTGTAAATTAACACTTGGGGGGTCTGGGACACGCCCGTTGGTGAAATAAGATGGTTGCATGGAGTTTAAGGAGCACTTTGTAAAGATAGCTGTTTACCTGAATTACTTAACAAAAGTGCTTCCAACAACTGAGCTCCCGGGAGACTTTTTTATACCCAGAACTTGATTAGAAATGGTCACTGCCATGTGCAATAAAAAAATCTGTTTGAGTCCATAAGCTTCATCTCAGGGAGAGGGCGAGCAGACGAGCCAGATTTCACCACCGTGAAAAGCTCTGAAGGCCAGAAACAAATCAGGCGTTTTCACAGATTTTAGGCATCACTGAAAGCTGCAAGATGAGCAGCAAGTTTGACAAGCTAAGAAAATCCACTCTAATAAATCCCACTTGAAGGAGATTTTGGTTTAAGGAAGATTTGTGCGTAAGACATCGGAGGTGGAAATGGAAAAAACAGCAGGACCATCCTGTCTGCAGTCCACGTTAGCCTCTTATTTAAAATAAACGGAGAATCACACAGGCTTAGTGGTTGGCACTGTTGCCTCACAACAAGAAGGTTCCTGGTTTGGTTCCCGGGCAGGAGTCTTTCTGTGTGGAGTTTGCATGTTCTCCCCGTGCCTGCGTGGGTTCTCTCCGGGTACTCCGGCTTCCTCCCACAGTCCAAAAACATGCATAGTTAATTGATGTTTCTTTGGCCGCAGGTGTGTGTGAGTGTGCATGGTTGTTTGTCCTTGTATGTGGCCCTGATATGGACTGGCGACCTGTCCAGGTGGACCCCTGCCTCTTGCCTGTAATGAGTCTGGAAAGGCTCCGGCAGACCCCCGTGACCCTGCAAAGGATGACACAGGTATAAAAAGATGGATGGTGCATCATGCAGAGGAGCAGTTTAAATAGCAATATAAAATCAGCCAGTTTGGATTAAAGCTAACTGGAAAAGGAAACACCTGTAAGTACGATTACATCCCGTAACACAGAAGAAACAAACATTTACACCGGAATTTCGAGGAGCCAAGTCAGCAACTGAGCTACTCAAGATATTGTTGCTCATCTGCGCTTCTGATAACACGGCACTTTCTGAAACTGCCTGTGTGACAGACGCCGCAGTACCCGGGTGTTTCCCACGCCGCGCGCTGGCTTAGGGCTAACCCTCCCTGTACCAACACAGGCCTGAGCTGTGGGTTTAGCAACCGTCGCCATGTCTGAGAATGTGTATCCACGTCGAAGGGAGTCGGAATGTGGCACAGATCCCCACAAACCGGCAGGAACCAGGAGGTCGGAGGAACGGGGCTATGAGCAGAATCACACAGCGGCCTGGGGTGAAAGACTAATGCTGTAAACCCCGGCCCATAGTGGATTACACACGTATGAGCACCAAATATGTAAATTCAGCAGTGCATTTGTAAAATAATACCACTGAACGGTGGGTAAAAAATGTTTAGTTCTCCACTAACACATGCTCTTTTGTTACAAGCGCTTTATATTCCATTTAATCTGTTATCCTTAATTCTGTGAAGAAATGAATAAAGTTCATTACAGTAAATACATGTTAACAATACATGTAGGAAGAGGCAGAAACAGATGCATGAAGACAAACGTCTGCATTCAGTATCACAGTACAAACGACATGGTTTTTGCAGATTTGCAAAGAAGTGACTCAGATACTTGGTGCATGTTAGAATGCATGTTGTTTTGTGCAACTGCTTGTTTTGCTAAATGTCCAACATCAGACATAGTTATGTCCCAAAGAGCCTCAAATGCTATAATAATGGAAAATACTCCCACAAGTTTAATATTTTCAGTGTAAGCAGGTTATGGAAGAATGAGGTTATCTCTTCCTGTCTGGCTCTGTCTGATGAAGCCATCGGTGCCTCAGGTAGGCGATGAAGCAGCGCACCAGTCTGGGTCAGGTATTGGCCGTCTCAGCCTGTCTGATCTCCAGAACCTCTGCAGTGCTTCCATGATCCACACACGCGAGGCACATTTAAGCTCAACAATCGTCTTTTCTGCCCCCGGAGGGATGTGTAGTTTTGTGTACGTCGTTGTTTTACATATTGTTCCACATCTCAGACAGGCTGCCGAACCTGCCTGCAGAGCTGCAGTGCAGACGGACGGATCAGGACTTTTTTCGTGTCTTAATTCAGTTCATTGTTCCAGGTGGTGTGGACGAGCTTCTTCCAGAGAATTCCTTCAAGGGTTCCAATTATGAGTTTGGCAACATCGGGTTGGCGCTCTACAGCGGTCTGTTTGCCTACGGCGGCTGGTGAGTCGGCGCTTGGACCCGTCTGAGTCACGAGACTGCAGACCACTGCTGCTTTTGAACTCTCTGTCATGTTGACCTTTTTCTCCTTTTCACTGATTTTCCTGGTTCCAGTTTTGGCCCATTTTGAAACCTCAGAAAGAGGTAACAGAGGCTGCTGGCTCTGCGCTCTACAAGCGTTAAATGTAGTTTCTTAAGCTTTGTTAGATTCATAGAGGTGGGAACATCACCTTTCTTGGGTTATTTTTGCATCACAGGCTCTACAAATTGCTTTATTTCATGCTATTCACAATGGACTAAAATGACCTCTGGACCTGCAGTAATTCTAAAATTAATATAATAATTCTAAAATTACAGCTCGACATGTGTATTTTAGGTCAGCGTATTTGTGCTGGATCAGCGAAGTCTGCGTTTTACTGTAATCCACAGACATTAATTCCTTGTGTTTTACCGATTTTTACCTTTTATTTAACATTAACTTTGTATATTTAGTCAAACGTGTCTCACCAGAGACCCAGGATTTGGATTTCATGTGGCTGCATTTTGATAAGTGAGAAAATCAGAAAATAGCATATCGCCCTGTGTGTTTAAGTTGTCATGGTAACAGTTACCTCAACGGTAAATGTGACCGGAGCTTTTGCTGAAGCCTGAAGGCTTCGTGACGTCAGAGAGGCTTTGAGCTTGATGCAAGAAACGTTTCTAACTGCGTGACGCATGTCATCATCTCATCGTTGCTCTTCTGTCTCCACGTAAAGCTTGGTGTTCATTTACTTCTAGATAAATAAACATACACACTTGGGGAAATAGGGTAGGGAATTTTCATTTTACAAATCACAGACATGGTGCATACGCGCTGGATTAAAATCACAGACGTCCTCTGTGACTTACAAATGACTGTAGGTGGGGCGTTTGGCTGTTCTCATTTCATAAGGAATAAAAATCAAAACCATGCTACAGGCTTCCTGGTGGCTCTGCCATCACGATTACTTACTGATATGGGAAACTGAAGAAAAATTCATTACATATTACATATAAACGAATACATTTCTCAGGTTTTTATGCATGTGAAGCATTTGCTATCATATATATATATATATATATATATATATATATATTCCTAGTATGTGTTTTGGTTTGGTCGATAACTGCACCATATCTTATTGTCGTCATTTCTACCTCCCAGGAACTACTTGAATTTTGTTACCGAGGAAATGATTAACCCTTACAGGTGAGCTGCATGATTTCAAAATTCTTTTCAATATCAAAAGTTTGAAGAAGAGCGGTTAAAACGCTGCAGCTCCAGTGCTGTCCGTCTTACTCTGTCTCTTTGTGTGCCGTCCACAGAAACCTGCCTCTAGCCATCATCATCTCCCTGCCCATAGTGACAGCGGTGTATGTTCTCACCAACCTGGCGTATTTCACCACGCTCTCCCCGGATCAGATGCTCAACTCGGAGGCTGTCGCGGTGGTGAGTGCACACGTCAGCTGACACGTGTCCGTTAAGGGTACCACACAGAGTCAGAGTATTAACCTGTCCTGAGTTGATAATCACCTCCTGTGATGGACAAATGCACATAATTATGGTGCAAACATCATCAGTTTGATTTAAAAGAAAAAAAACCCAACATTTTCTTTGGCTACAACATCACAACAAGAACCCTTTTGTAAAAAAAAAAAAAAAAAAAAAAAAAGGTCATGAACAGGAAATGTCATTTATAAACCACCATGTACTGGACCCATCTTCACAGATGAAAATGATTTTAGGCCTGTAACCTTTTTTGAAAAAAAAAAAAAGAAAAAAGTTTTTCTACCAGACCCTGATAATTATGACAGACAGGTATATTATAGTCCTGCTCAGTTTTTTCTTTTTGTCATTGTTTTTAGTCAAAGTTCAAGCAGCTAAAAAACTAATATTTTACTTTTAGAAAATGCTATTTAAAACAGCTTATCATAGGTAAACGTACTTAGGAAATGTAGTAGATATTTGGTTGCAGCTGGTACCTGCAACAATGAAATAAAACATCACAGAGCAGGATGTTCTTTTACTGACGTCATTATTCACTAATCATGTGGTTCATATCTCTTCACCTGCTAGAAATGGGTGACAGTGTATTTCTCTGCAGGGATGCTTGTGAAAATGTGAAAATGTGACCATCAATTCAAGTTACCGCCTCCTTCCTTTGTTTTGTGGTTATATGTTCATGATCTATCAGCACAACTCAAGTTTTATTATTTGTAAAAGTTACCCCTTGGCTTGTCTTTTAAATGGAAGATATGAATACTTCATATCTATTGTTGATAGTGGTGTTATTTTTCCGTTATTTTGTTCAGCTTTACCAAAACATTTGGCTCGTGATAAAACTCACATTCGTGTCCTGCAGGACTTTGGAGACTGCCACCTGGGCCCCATGGCGTGGATCATCCCGGTGTTTGTGGGGCTGTCGTGCTTCGGATCAGTTAACGGCTCTTTGTTCACCTCATCCAGGTGAGATACTCCAAATAAAAGACAAACAAACCCCACAGAAATAAGAGATTAATCAGCAGGTGCCCTGAAGAACATCTGCAGAGTCGTGTCCTACAGTCATCGCTCATGACCCCTCGCGTGTCTTCTCTCAGGTTATTCTTTGTGGGTTCCCGGGAAGGACACCTGCCCAGCCTGCTGTCAATGATCCACCCCACTCTCCTAACTCCGCTCCCTTCACTTTTATTCACTGTATGTACTTCTTATATTGGCTTTTTTTTTTTCTTTCTTTGTTGTCTCTTTAATTTTTTGTTTCAAGTTAAAACAAAGAGGTCTTATTTTACAATTAATTCTAAGTTGATCAAATACATCACTTGCTTTAAATGATAATGAGTTCATCTCGATGCTCCAGAAAATCTCCAAAAGCTTAATATTTTATCTCCAGTGACAAACACCCTGTCAGTCTTCTCTCAGGAGGATTCTTTACAGATGGCTGAACAGCTTCTCTCCCTCGCTCTTCTCTGTCCAGTGTTTGATGACGCTGCTGTACGCCTTCTCCAACGACATCTTCTCCGTCATAAACTTCTTCAGCTTCTTCAACTGGCTCTGCATCGCTATGGCAATCATTGGAATGATGTGGCTCCGTTATAAGAAGCCCGAGCTGGAGCGACCGATCAAAGTGAGTGTCCGTTGATGGAATAAAGGAAGAGTAGGGACATATGGCAGAGAGAAATCTCCGAACGTGGCATTGGTCCCATGCACTCAGTCTTGTTTCATTTTTGCTCAGTATCTACACTTCTTTTTAGCCTTGAATGAACTGCAAAAAAGAAAAAAGGAGGAACCATGGAAGAACATGAATGCAGTCGGTAGATATCAGATCCTCTCTTTGTATTTGTTACCATTGACTCCCACTTAAGTTAGTTTTGGCTGCACTAAATGTTTCTTCTGTTGCTCCTGGAACCAACAAAGATCCATTCAGTGCCGCTCAGTCGAACAGCGACTGGTCACAGTTTAAAGAACAGAAGAGAAGCTGGATGCTCGTCACACGGTTACATTATTCAACCTTCACATTTGGGGAATCTACTTCCCCTTTGCAGAGAAAACTAAATTTATCATGCATGTCGTTATGAGTTAAAGCTGAAAACTTTGATTGGATTTTCAGCTCCGATCGTGGTTATTTCCCAGAAAATCAGAGTTTGCAAATGTAAAGTTCTCAGAGTGATGGAAACACGAGCAGTGCACCGGGTTTCCTGACTGGACTAGTTGCTGAAGGATTCCCCAAAACACAGAGGACCATTGTAGCTCTCAGTTTGTGTTGTGTGCGGATGAAGGAAAGAGGCAGATGGATGTATTGGTTCAGTACAGTGTGTGTGTGTGTGAGAGAGTGGTGGGACTGTGCTGACACTGTCTCTCCGCTGACCTCCGTCTCTTTCGCTCTCTCTTTCTCTCCCACTCTATTTCTTCCTCTTTTCTTTGACTGTCACATTCCTGCTGCTCAGCAGATTGGCAGTGGAGCGGCCAGACAGTCACACACTTTGATTTGTAGATTAATTTTATTGGCGAAGAGACCCCGAGCCGCAGTGACTGAGCTGATTAATGGTGACCTCAGTTTACATTCGCTCTAGTTGAGCAAAAGCATGTGGATCCCTGAACGCTTCTTACTGTTTGTAAACGCTGAGCAGCTCATTGCAAGACCACAGTGATTAATCTCTTGTACTAAAGGGAACACAGTGTGCAATTTTAGTATTCTTATTAATTCTCTGCAAATGTTTAATCTAGGAACTCGACTGCGTCATGTTTGATGTATGCAGATTGTGCAATGACAGTAGCTGCTGAGTCACTGAAGGCTCTGAGGCATTTAGTCTCTATATGCACTCCTCGGGTTAGGTTTATAACACCACAGTGCCAGTGTCTCATTGATCATTACCCATAGTTGGTGTTTTTACTTCATCCCAAAATTGTTGGATGGGATCTGTTATTTTGTGCATACTCATGTTCTTCCAAACCAAACAGGGACGTTCATATCTGTCTGCGTTAACAGGCATCGGAATGTCAAACCAGACCACACCGCTACAGACTATGTACAAGATAGATGTAGTTGTTGTGACACGTGGTTAAAACGAAGCCTCAGGTTTGGCATTTATTTACTCTCATTCTGGGTTTTTCAAGCCGGAAGTGACAAATAGAAAGAGCTGAGAGAACACTGCATTACGACAGTCACCCGTCACTCACAGGCCCCGCCCACAATAATGCATTACGTTTGAATATTAGGCCAGTAACCTAGGTTTCTTGAGGTTTAAGTCTCTTCAGAGATTCATTGCAGACGTTTACAGCTGTGGGCAGGGTAGGGTGGGTTATATGACAGTGAACTGTCAACGAAGAGCCCCCTCTGCCAGTTTTCTCATCTACTTCATGCCATCTAGAAAGGTACTGAGCCTCTTTCTCAAACGGTGAATAAAACAAAGCTGCAGTGCCCCTGACTTCAAGCTGCCTCCTTCCCTGCAGGTGAACATCCTGTTACCAGTGAGTTTTGTGCTCGCCTGCTTCTTCCTTATCATCGTGTCTATCTGGAAGACTCCGGTGGAGTGCGGCATCGGCTTCGCCATCATCGGCACCGGGCTGCCCGTCTACTTCATCGGCGTGTGGTGGAAGAACAAACCCAAGTGGCTGCTCAATGGCATCTGTGAGTGCAACACTCGTCTCTTCTACTTGTGTGTGAAAGCAAATGAAACTAAACTTAAAAAAAAAAAAAGATAGAATTTGTTTTAATGAGTTTATTTTTGTGAGAAGAAACAGCTGGATTGGATTGAATTGGAAAAAAACCTCATTAAGTTCTTTTTCACAATTTTATATTTTTTCTTTTGTTCTTTGAGGTGACTGTCACCAGTAATTTATCTCAAGACAATCAATTAAAAAAAATAAGTTATGTGTGGCTCTTTTTGTAATCAGACATGAACTGTTTTTAATGAGTCTAAATTATTTTTGCTATAAGTCTAAATTTTTCATTAATATTCTTGAAGTGGGTCTCTGATGTCGTTGTAATTTAAAAATAATAACAAATATGTCAATAAGTGCGTAATCATGCCTTTGAAAATTAAATTTAAATACAATTCTGCAATGATCTAAAAATGAGTTAACACTGGTTTAAAATGTTTTTTTTGAAATGAAAAAAAAATAATAGTTCTGATGTCCTACAGTTTATTTATTTAAATATTTTTGCCCTGAAATGTTGAATATAAATGCAACTTTTACAAGTGAAATTTTCAACATAAAATGTCATTTGTTAAACTGTAGTTAAACAGCTTAACTAATTTATTTATGTATTTTAACTCATTTTCATTTTTTAGCATTTAATTGCTCATTAACGTAAAGTGATATTTCATATTTCTGTTAGTCCAGAGTCTAGAATTGTGTAAAGACTTTATTGGCGTTGTTTCTGCCAAATAAATGTAAATGTATGTTTGTGACGCTCATCGTGAAGCTCTCATTAACATCTGCAGATCAAACATCGAGACAGAAACGGGGCGGAAGCGTAACACTGACCGTCTCTGGTGTGTGTTTTTCAGTTTCGACCACGGCCTGGTGTCAGAAGGTCATGGAGGTTGTGCCTCAGCAGTCTTAAAAGCCCCTCGCCTCTTACTTCAGCCAGTAGCCAATCAGATTGCACCGAAAGTGACCTCTGGGCTCTGACATCACAACTGATGAAGCTTGACCTCTGTTGACGTCTTTCACTCAACCCCATTCTCACACACACTCACACCTTGTCAGCAGCGGGCTGATAATGACCTGATGAAGGCATCTTCTTCTTTTTTTTTTTTTTTTTTTTTTCTTCAACTGTTTTTCTGTTTCTCATGTTACTGACATTTTTGAGTTATTCGTTCATATTTTAGGCACTACTATTGGTAGTTATGTACGATATGTTCTCGTTTTTACAGATGTTTTGAGTTTTTTTGTTTTTTTTTATGTGACCGATTGGCTTTTACGCTAAAGAAACTGGACTGAAGCAAGTGTTCATGAAGATCTGACTTTGTTCTTGGACTCATCACAGCCTTTCAGGAGTTTTATTTTTAAAGCCTGCGTTGCATGCGTTGTCGCTCGTTGGTGCTACGATGTCGTCTGTGATGTGACTCATGTTGTCATCTGCTGCTGTAGGTAGTGAGAGGATGCGAGAGGCTGAATGAATGAAAGCTGTGATGTCTTACTTTGTTTAGTTTTTTTAAAACATTTATCTTGTTAGCTGAAGCTCTCATAAGTTTCTGTGTTTGTCTGAACATATGTGCAGTCGACTAGTGTCGCCTTGCGCACTTTACTAAAGTGAAGAGAGCGATCAGGTCCGATTGACTCGAAAGCAAACACTGACGACGGGTCATAGTGAGCTACTTTTTCAGATGTTGACTGCTGTGTTTTTGGGTCTGGGTCTGGTGACGCGTTGAGTTCTGACTCCGTCGCAGTGACGGAGCTGAAGCAGGTGCAGAGTGACAGACAAACCCGATGCTCTTTTGGTAACGTAACGGAGGTGTGTGTCTTCTGTGTGTGTAACGTGGGTAGCGGCGGGGGAGATGTCTAAAGAGGACTGCGTGTTTCGATTCATCCTCTCTCCTCACTTCTTACTTTGTCCCTCGGTCGCCTCCACCTGTGATGTGAGCGCAGTCGAGGCAACAGGCATTCAATAAAAACAGACACCCTTCTGGTTTCCTTAGACTGTCCGTCAAATATGACAGCCTGTTAGGTGAGAATTAAGAAGCAAAATAAATAGTTGCTTTGGATTTCATTTTGCTGTGTGAGATTGTGTCACACTCCTTTTTATACGCCAAAACGAATTCTGCAAAAGGTGAAATGGCCTGTTTTTTATGGCCCCGAGTCATGAGTCGAGTTATCCTTAAGACAAGGATAGGGAGGCACAAAGTGCAAAACTGAGACCTGAGGAGAGAAAAAGTCCACGAGAAAGTTATTCTTTGCTTCCGGGTTTGGTTGAAGTACAGAAGAAGGACACTTTTAAGTATGAATTCACAGTATTTCTCATCCATGTGTTTTTTTTGTTTTTACTTCACACACAGTGACAATTACAACAGAGGAAAGTCAAGTGCTGTATTGTAACTATCAACCTCCCTCCTGGTAGCAGGACCAAACGTACACGCCGTGTTGCTGTGGAAACGAGCAGGAGGGCCTTACTCATGTTTTAGAGTGAGAACTTTTCTAACACTCCAGCCATCGCAAGAGCCGGTGGTCAGACTAACCCCAATAAAACTGTAGAGAGTTTATTTATTTATTTCTAGAAAACCTTTATGTTTCCTGTTAGTCTCTCTAATTTGTTTACAGGGTATTTTGTGAAAAGTCTTTTCCAATAAATCTTGAGGGTTTTTTTCCACTCATATGTTCTTTGCTTTTGGTTTTTGTCTCATTTCTTCTTGAGTTCTTACTTTTATTTCTTTTATAAGTAATGTTAAGCCAAACTGTCAACTTGCAATTAATTTCTGCCTAAAATTATAAAAAATATCAGTAAAAGAGTAAGCGAATAAATGTGGAAATTTAAACATAAATTTAAAAAACAGGATAACAAATAAAAATACTTAAAAAATTTTTCTTAGTTTATCCCTTACTCCATGTAAATTAAGTTTTCAGTGATATTTTTAATAATTTTTTTCCTTTTTTTAATAAAAAAGTTTCTCTTTTTGAAATTTTTATTTTATATTTGTTGTTTTTCAACCTTTTCCTCAAGAGCCTGTTGGCTTTAAGAACGAGTTACTGTTTCATCTTTACGTTCTTCATTAAGTGTTTGAAGGCATCAAGATGGAAAAAAATCTTGTTTTTTTTATTCTTTTTTATTAAAAATCCACCAAAAATCAGTTTTTGAGCATTTGATCCAATATGTAACCCCTGTGTCTGCTAAATCTTCAAACAAATGTAATTTGCAAGGCCTAGACTAAGTTTGTTATTTGCAAGATAAGAGGTCCTTTTTGTTTAGAGACGTCTGTCTTCTGGAGACACTTGTCATGTTTTCATGCGCTTCCAAGCGCTCATACTTCCAGAGTTCCGTTGGTTCCTTTGGGAACCTCCCTGATCTTTGATGTAGCAGTGAAACTCTGATGGCGTTTTCTCAGAGTGTAATTTGCCTCACATTTGTTGAAACATTAGAACTTCTTCGGTGGATTTCACAAAACACTCGTCAGTTTTTTCATGTTGTAAAATTGTTTTAACTTTAAGTGTAGGCTTTAGTAAACATTAAAGAAATAATTTATTTGGAAATTAGTTCATTTACTTAATGAATACTTATCCGAACTGGCTGCCGTGCATCATTTCTTCCGTTGATGGTATTCGTCCATTCATACTCCAAACAGCTGGATGGATGCAGAGAAACTTTTTTTTTTTACTATTTTTTTAACACAGTTTTACACCTCAGATCCAGAAGTCGTGCCGACCTAACATATCTGTTACATTTGCTTGAACCTCTGAAATCTGAGCTTTGAGTTGGTTTAGATTGACGTCTGGCTCCTCCAGATCAGCAGGACTTGATCCCCCCTGTTCCTCTGACTGCTCTCTACTACTCTTAAATATTTCACGCAATTCAACTTCAAAAACCCAAACGCTCCTTTAATACTAGATAAGAGTCACTTGATTTATTCCGAGTCCCGCGGGCGGCAGCCGTGCTGGGTTTTACCATTTGAGGCTGTTTCTAGGTGGAAGGGCGGTGAAGGGGCGCAGCATCACTTGTGTCGGTTCTTGTGACCGTCTGCTTAGTGCCTGTATTCTGAAATCACTGTATTTGTCGGTAGCATTCTGCTCGATGTCAGTGTGGCTTTTAAACTCCACAGAGGAGCACTTTGTGAGATCTTTGTGTTGTAGAAGGGGAGGAATCGAGGCTGGGATTGCCAGATTTGCTCCTCGTTGTCACTATGCTGCCTGTTGTCTATCTGCAGCGTGCTTCTTCTTGCCTTACTCCCTCCTTTCTTATAATTCTCTGCAGAGTAAAGTATTGATGCACAGGCCCGCTTGTGTAAGTTTTTCAGCTTTTTGAAAAACCCTGCATGATTTGAACAGATGTGTGCACCTCTGCTGCTGCTTTGTGCCTCAGTGGATTCAGTGATTCCCTGGATTCAGATCAAGTTACATCAGTTTTGGTGGGATGACTACGCTGCACCAGAGAGGACAGAGCAATGTTTACCCACTGTGCTGCTTTCTTCTCGATATTTGTATGATTTTGTATCTTTTGCTATTATTTGGGAGAATAAAAAAATAAACAATGGTAATAAACACGGTATTAAAGAAGTTTCTTTTTATTTGAATGAAAAAAAATTGAGGTTTGGCTTTTAAAATCTTATCACACTATTATGTTTAATTCAGATGTGAAACTGCGATCACATGAATCTGCACGAGCAGTAAACAAGCATAAAGTTCAGAGAGTAATCTTAATCCCATCAACTATTCAGAGCATTCAATCTAGGGCTGGAAGGTGAATGCGCCGAAGTCAGTTTACAGTCTCATGCGAAAGCTTAAGATGTAGGTCGGGGAAGGCTAAAAGAAGTAGATAAACCAGGCCTGGGACAGCTTTCAGGACTTTACTTCACTGAGAGTATCAGGACATCGGAGTCTCCGACCCTGCTCTGTGGTTTTCACTTCGTGGCTGAGCTGTTGTTGTCCCTAAACATTTACTTTCTATCAACATTACTTAGTGGAATCTACAGCAGGGATGAAATGATATGAACCGGTGGATTTCAGTCTCCGTCCCATGTTTTAATATAGTATTATACTGACTGTCCTGTGGAGGGTTGACCTTAAACCATGCATCTTCCCTTTCCGCGATGCTGTCACAGTCAGAAAACGTAACTGTGCTGTGCTCTGCTGCGGGTTCATGACATTCAGTAACTGGTTAGTCATTGTTCAACACCATCAACACCTGAAAATTCACTTTCACCTGAGAAATAAGTCGTATTGGAGCCTATTTTTACAAACGTCTGAAAAAACACTTTTAAAAAATGTCTGACTAAAAATTACGTAAGAAAATTAACTTTTCAAAGTTGTATGCTCTGATTGGTTAATGTAGATAAGACGAGATGGTTTGAGGGACAAGGCAAGTCAACAGAAGCCAGTATAAAGCAGTTTCACTATGTTTAAAAAGAGAGGCAATTTGACAACAAGTAGGTGGAGGATGTGCACAGACTTTTTATTGCTGTGTTATTGAGTGTGACAGGGACCAGTGATGAAGCAGTTTGATGTCTGAACATGTTACCCATGTAAACGTCACATGACCGATCAGCTGTTTCTACTTCTGGAGGATAAACATGGTCTGTGCTCTCTGACGTTAAGAAATAATCACACAGTTTTAAAAAAAAAATCCAAACACTGCTTTGTTTTTCTCTCCCTTCAGTTCCTGAATTTTGATCTCTTCAGTTTCTTGTGATTTTGCTTTGAGTTGGGAGCACTTTTCTTAGGAAA
Source organism: Xenentodon cancila (assembly GCA_014839995.1). Classification (NCBI taxonomy): domain Eukaryota; kingdom Metazoa; phylum Chordata; class Actinopteri; order Beloniformes; family Belonidae; genus Xenentodon; species Xenentodon cancila. The sequence continues at coordinate 5,596,094 of CM026199.1, read as the reverse complement.
CTGACTGCAAACATGATGTCTTTTTTCATTTCATCGCAGTAATTCATTGCGTGATTTATTCACCCCTGCTCCACTGCATCTAACAGCTCTCCTCCTTTACCTACGTGTACATGAGTTACCCCCCCTTTAAAGGGCTAAGATGCTTCGTGAGTTTTTATCCCTACCAGGATCTGGTCTTCCAGTGGCCTGAAGGGAAACGTTATTCTAAATCTCTTCATTCCAAGAATAGTCTTTGAATTTTGTCTCCAGGAGAAACTCTTTGTTCTAGGGGGGTTTATGAATAGGGTCTCTGATATTTTCATGTGATGGTTTTTGTGTATTTTGTGTGTGTGTGTGTGTGTGTGTGTGCGTGCTTGTCTTGTGAAGCCAAAGCTCCAGTAGACGTAGTCACATGTTGAATATCAGACAAATGTTTGGATACACTATTCATTTAATATGAATGGCTTTTGTGTCCAAATCTTTGAGTGTTTGCAGACCAGCAAAGAGCAAAAATGTTCTTTGGAACATGTAGAAATGAAACGGTCATTGTTTTCATGTGAAAGTTAAAGTTGTACTAAATAGAGATGGGAACACTTGCTTTTGGCAGGCTGACCTTTAAACTACACAGATAAACTAAAGTAAAATAAAAAGAATTATGGCTCCAAATCACAAATCTCAGAAACAGGAAGCTTTTCTTCGAAGCTGAGTGTGAGAAAAGCTGATTCTTGACATGGCTGCTTGTTCAGAAAGTTATAGGACGTGTGTGCGCTGCCCCGCCGACCACCTGTTGAACCAAAGCTAATATTGCAAGAGCCTGACGAATGTGGCGGTTTGGAAACTGACACTCCTTGGTGGCAACTTTCCATCAGAGATGAAACAGAAACATCTCGCAGGGGGATGCTCACCTCAAATACTGCAGATAATTTATTGCTCTGACAGTCTCTGCTGAGGTCTTTCTTGTACCTTGTGTCCTCCTTCACATCTCATGAACCAGCAGTGTCTGATAAGCAGGAACTGTGTTCCCGTGTTACTCTAAATGGACGTTTCAGGAAACTGCTGCGTGACGAGGTGGCTGCAGTACTTCATCGAGGCCTCAGCTGACCCCTGGTATTCCTGCAGCCAGGGAGAAGCGTGTCTGACAGCAGAACTTGACGCTGTTGATCAAATACCTGGGAGTGGGAGTGGACGCGAGCGTGCAGATAAATAAAACACATGCACTTTCGTCATTTCTGGTTACAAATAAGACTAATTCTCTTTTGAAAGATGTGAAACAGATTAAACTTCAGCGATGAATTCTTCTAAATACATTCTTAAGCAGTGTGCTTCATCCAATCTACATATATAAGGGCAGCACATCTTAACAGTTAAAGCGGACATCAGATTATTTTTTTAGCCATTTTTGTCTTATCCACGTACTTTGCACCCGTCGTACCTCTAACTCACCTTCTTGTGAACAAGATGATCGCCTCAAGTGTCTTCTGATTGGTCAATCTCGCACCGGAGAGTTTGAAAGACTTCCAAACATTGTGTTTATGTAGCATTAAAATACACACCATGTACATATCTTTTTTCTTTTTTTTTTTTTTGACCTATGATGTCTAAGGAAAGAATTCATTGTTGCCATACTTCAGATACGTCTAAAACAATAATAAAGCATGCCACGACAAAAATAGTACAAACACTGTCTGTACACATGTTTGTTCAGCCGGTGTCAGAGTGGATTTGTGTTTATGCATTTCTGTACAAAGCTTCAACAAAGCTTTTTGAGACGTTCAATGTCAGTCCTTTCATAAATCATGGTGTCACTCGTGGGATCAAAGCCTAAATATGATCTGTGCTCTATGAGTTGGTTTTATATTGAGATTTAGGTGTACACAGCAGCATAAGAGTGAAGTCAATCATGCAGCCGGAATAATAAAATAGGTCTTTCTTTATCCAGGTGGGTTTGCATGGCTCCTCTTCTTTTTTTAATTCACTTTTCATCCCTTTATTTCTCATTTTCTCCCTCCTGGCACTATTCATAAAACCTGAGGAGCACATGCCAACTTCTTGTCTTGAACTGCTTCTCCTTTTGAACGTGCAGGCAGGATATAGACATACAACAAGGTCAGCGAGGTTGGTTCCTGGTGAACTGAGGGGCTCCAGCCCGCCAGCGTATACACAGATTCACATGCGCAGAGGTTAATTACTCAGCTTGGAGATCGATCTTTGGTAGGTACACCCCAGCGATTAGAGATGCAGATTAGGAGAGATGATTGCTGGTTCAATCTGCCGATTATGATTTTTTTTTTTTACCATGACTAAAAACCATATGGAAAATGGAGATAAAGAATAGAAAAAACCCTGTTCCACTTCTTAAACTTTTAACTTCACAGTTGATGATGACAGTGGCTGTAACTGTCCTTCAATGCGGTTCTTGTTCTGGTTCCTACAGTCGGTCACAGCTGCTGATACAGTTTGTGTGAGAGGAAACCAGATTAAATGGCGAGTGCAGCATAACAAACAGTCTGATTTTTACTTCCCTTTACAAACACACACTGAAACCATCCACATATGTTGTATGTAAGGATAAGAGTACACACGCACACGTAGACGCCGGGTGGACGACTGGGATCAAACAGTCACTGTGTACTTGTGTTTGTCTTTCTCTATTGTTTGTGAGCTTTAAAGGAGCACAGAGGAAGAAGACAAGACACAGCAGAACAAATGTATTGCAATGGTGGTGTTGATTCGGTTTTTATGACGTTTTTTGGAGTAAGACGTTAGTATGGTACAACAGTTACCAGTTAACTAATAGCGAACACCTGAGCCTGGAAGGATTACTAAACAAACATAAAGAATCCAACAACTATTACTACTGAAAAAGTCACTCAAAAGAAAAAACACAAATATGAGAAAAAGAGCCAAAGACACACACAAACTGACCAATAACCATCTAAACCCAGTGTAAATATTCAAAATAAACTCAAATAGTGGTACGGTCAAAAAGAATAAAAACAAAATTAAAACAATAAAAAGCACAGACCAGCCAGGAAGAAAATGAAAACTGAGCACGAGATAACGGCATCCAACTGAGGCGAGTCGAGACAAAATAATTGATAAAACACACTGCAAATCCATTTGTGATCAGTTTATGTCTCCATTGTGCTTCAGTCCCATAGAAAAGATGGAAGAGCCATTAACGTGACCCATTGTTTCAAAACCTCTGCACGCATCTGCACGCTGTTCGACCATCAGACACAGAACAGAAAAGTTGAGATTGAGGTTTTTTTAAACTGACACAATAATAGACACACCTGTTGTGTTCCTTTGCTTAAAATGGTGAGAATCGGTTGTTTCATCCAGATGAATCACTTTACTCTGATTGTATATCAACTGTGCCTATTTAAAAAACAAAAACTTAAATAAACAACCTCCTTTTCGGAGTGAGGGTTATTTGTTGTTGCGACAGGTATCCATATCACTGCTCATCTCATTACATCTGCCATTTATTTCTTCCCTGCAGCATCAGTCACAACCAGACTTTCAGGTTGATGGGCGAGCGGCTCGATGCTGACGCACGGGCTGAGTCATAACAGCGTTTGACTGTGTGTGCATGTGTATGTGCATGTGCATGTGCATGTGCATGTGCATGTGCATGTGCATGTGCATGTGCGTGTTCTCAAAAGGACACAGGTGCAGTCCAGTTATCTGTGTCTCATGTGCTCAGATGTCTCAGATGTCCATGCTTACTGATCTTAGTGGTTGAAAGTTACCTGTGTTCAGAAGTAATCAGATTATCTGATATCGTTTCTAATGCAAATACTCCCTAGTTCACCTGCAATAAATCAGTTAAACAAGTCAATTGAAGTAAAAAGAACAAGCTCCAACAACACTCCAGATCAAATCAAGTTGTAAACTAAGATGAAAAAATGTCAAAACTGAAAAACACAAGGTCATGTTGATTAGATGAGGAGTGATAATGGTATGAGGCTGTTTTTCAGGGTTTGGTCTAGACCCCTCATCCCTCATGAAGACTACCCTTAACAATTCAGCATACTAAGACATTTAGGACATTTGGGGTGGAAGAACTTGACTGGCCTGCACAGATCCCTGACCTCAGTCTCAAGCATGTTCGGGATGAACTGGAATGGCGATTGTGAGCCAGGCCTTCTCATTTAGCACCGGCACCTGACCTTATAAATGCTTCACAGACTGAAGGCTGCAAGTCCCCACAGAAACATCCACATTCTTGTGATCCGAATCTTCACTAAAACTCAGTCTTGAGACGGGGTGTGTGAGAGACGTGGATGAGTGCTGTTGAGAGCTCAGCAGCACTGAGGCAGCCGGAAACATTCAATGACACATCAGAGCCGCGACTGAGAGGGGATCCACAAATGTTCTTTTTAACGAAAAGAAACACATTTGTGAAAACGCCAATGACGCCATCACTAATTGATAGTTCAGGGCAGGGCTGCAGCCATCGATTACTTTAGTAATCGAATAATCTATTGATTATTCTGATGATTAATTGAGCAGTCGGACAAAGAAATGAAGGACTTTTTGCAGATATTAAAATCTGACTTGCGCTTACTCTAAAGTCTGCATCAATGCATCACTGGCTTTATGGCAGTCCACTCTGCTTTATTTTTAGACTGCTATTTTGTGCATGAAACTTCACGCCAATAAACCATCAGATATATTGCAGACTTGTGCGTCTCATGTGCCCTCTTCATCGTCCTCTTAATGCTAACGGTTAGATGTCTGTGGATTGGCCTATATTTGTCGTTGAAAATGGAAACATCTTTTGTCTCTGGAAATTATTTTACAATTGATTCAATGAACACTGGTGTTGCAAAAGTCAATCATGATTTTTGACAAAGGTTTTTGTCGTTTTGAATGCTGTGTTTCTTCTGTTCGCTCCCACATCATTGTGGGAGAATTTACACCTATTCTTCTGTGTTCCAGCCCATCGAGGTTTCTGGGCATTTACTTATGCAAAACTCTCTAAAGAGGTATTTTAATTTAGTTGAGGTTTGGACCTTGACGAGGCCGTTCCAAAATCTTGATTTTTTTCATTTTATTTTGCCATTGGCCTGTTGATTTGCATGAGCCGGTTTCAGCCAAGGTCTATAATGGTCTTTATTTACAGATGGCCTCAGATTTTCCTCTACAAAACTCCAACATACATAACATCATTTACAGTTTGCTCAAAGACTGAAAGTTGCAGAGGTCCTGTGGCTGCAAACAACCTCAGCCCATAGCCCCTCAACAGCCGCGCTTGACAAGGGTCATGAGGATGCTGCTGGCCATCAAAGTACTGTAAGATCAATTATATATCACTCAATAATGCTTCTTTTTGATGTCAGTTCTGATATTAGATACTGTAGGGTCCTGCAGGAACCACTGTCATATCAATAGAGGAGTTGCAGAAGAGCATATGAATAATTAAAAAAAAAACAAAACTAAACAAAACTAAGTGGCCCAAGGCTGCAGTCCAAACCAAATACTTTCAGGATTCAGACCTGCTGGATGTCTGTCGTTGTGTGAACTGGGAAAACGTCTCTCCAGAGTGAAAACTAACTCTCAAGCAGTGGGTCAAACCCCAGCTCTCAACAACCTCGGAGAGGTGTGGATGCACGTATGAATATTTGAAACACAAAAAGAAAACCACACAACTCAAGCATCAAACTGAATTGCTTTCACAGGACGGGGCAAGAAGATTGGACCAAACTTTTCAATTTAGCAAAGAAGTGTACAGGAATACCACATGAACAAGGATGCTGAACAAATGCTTGCCCTCTTTGTGAGAAATGTTAATATATATAATTGACCGTGTAACATGTACTGTACTAGCAGAACTACTGAGTCACTCAGTCGGGTGTTAAACATGAGGCTTAGATAACAATCAAGACATGCAGCTTATCTGAGGAAAAGGCCCACTGAAACCCCGCCCACAACCCACTTTTGGGTTCTGACCCACCAAGTGGGAATGACTGGACTAAACAGCAGTGTGGCCCGAAGAAGAGGAAAGTGAATGAAATAAAAACTTAATTTACTAGGGAAAATAAGGATTGGACTGGAGCAACGGAGCAGATGTGAGTTACAGAAGCACTAAATATCTCAGAGCTGTTTCATTCATATTTTCTTGTAACTTTACATGAATGTGAACGTGGGCCTACAGCAACCGAGTCCGTGTTTGTTGCGTGAGAGGGGTTTTTATTGTGGAAAACTATTAACGCTGAAGAAAAACAGACAACCATCTCCACACAAGTAGATTTAGGCAAGCTTTTGTCATCTGTTAGTGGCTTTATGTGTGGATGTTCAGTGTGTTACTCTGTCTCCTGATCTTCCAGATTACAATGCCCTAAGGTGATGCTGATCAAGATGGGATATGCTAACTGCTTTCTGCTTTCTGCTTTCTGCTAAGCGTCTCATCTAACAGTCTGTCCTCTTTGTCTTTTACAGTAAAAGGCACATGCACACGCACACAAAGGAAAGACTGTGCCTAATACGCCTGAAAATGGAAATGACATTTTTCTCATTCATAGGGTTTGACTTATATTCACACAGTTGCGCACAAGCTACGGCACCCCAGGAGAGCAGCAACGTTTACTAGTCCGGGGACAGTTGAGTGGTGTAAGAAGGGAAGTCATGTGTTGTGCATATTTGCAGTCAGCTGATAGTGGCTTGTGTGTGTTGAAAACGTGCATAGACCTTTTCTTTTTTTAAGTGTTTGTAGATGCTGGGAAAGAAAACGTACATGGCAGTATGCTGACAGATGGCTGGAAAGAGCTGGTGGTCACAGCAGATGCAGATCACATGATGAACAATGTGGATTCCATTTTTCTAATCACTGTGATGAGATATGACATTATTAGAGGTGATGGAGATGAAAGATAAAAATTTCCATTTATCCCAAACGTGCAGATGGATTCAGGAAGCCCCGGTCATGACTGAAATGGTGAAAGTGATATATATCTGTAATTTAATCCTGAGGTTCTGCAATCTGTCTTTCTTTCTCTTTCTACATAAAAACCCAGCTCTGTTCACCAGTCAAGCGTCACTTTTCAATAACCAGATATTACTTTAGTGGGACACTTTATCTTTGTGAGTGTCAGGCAATAAAATATGTATATCCTGAGACGCTAGACTTATTTAATGATGAGCAATGATTAAATCCGAAGAAGCACTCTACTGCCCTCCTCTGGCCATCATGTGTATTCACATCATCTATTTCCATAAGGATTTTGACCCTCCTAAAACATTATGTTTTCGTATACATTGAGTTTAAACCTCCTTTTTTTGTTAGACTGTAGTCAACAACAAAGATGAGAAACGATCAAATTGATCAAAATTACTTTTAAACCCTTTGTTCAGCTTTTTGCTTGATTTGAATGAACAAATGTATTATTAGTAATGGCAGTAATGGCAGGTTCACAGAGTGAGCCTGTGAGTGCAGAGTGGCTTGCCAGAGGGGGTTTTAGTGTCAAACAGATGCCCCATCAGGTCGGTAAAGATACTTTCTGACTAATTGGTATCTGTCACTTTCTCTCTGTAACATTCCACACACACTGACGACAAACAGAGATGTGCATTCAAACATGTGAACCACTTGTCGCCAGTTCACCTGCAGTGACTATAGCAGTTAATGTCCTGGATTTTTCTAGAGAAATTATTTGACAAAACTTTGTGTAATCAGTCTGTGAGGACTTGTTAAATCCAAAAGAGCTACTTCAAATAACTTTGAAATGTTTTAAATTTTCCCCTCTGACTTCTAAGTTATGATACTTGCACTTCATTTTAGTCCTTATCTTTTGTACATTTTCACTGGATGGGGTTGTACAAAGCATCCATGAAAATATAAATATCTGAAACTGAACAACTGTTTCATCATAAATGTTAAAAATCAGTGTCTCTGCTAGTTTCTAACTTTCCGCTTTTTGCAAAAATGATTTGATTCTGTGTTGTATTATTACACAATAGTTCAATCATACACAGAAGTCATTTTACAGTGCATATGGGTACTGCTCTTGCTTTATATAGGTTCAGAAATGAAAAATGCCCTTTTTGCTGATGTGTTTGACTAAGCTTGCCAGACTTTATACACACCCACATCTACTTTGACCCCACTAGTACCCCTCTGAACTTAAGCCCAGGGCACTAGTGTACTATCTAGGCACACTGGTCCAGTCGAAGTGTGTAAAGAGGTATTTTGTCTTTTTCTAATTTTAAGTAGAAGCTTAGAAAAACAATCTTTGGAATTACATAAGCAGATAAAGTAAAATCCTCTAAATTTAAAAGGTTGACTTTAGGAAAAAAGAAAAAAATATTGTAAAAGATAAATAACGCGCTTTAAATAATGACTATTTTTAAGATAAAGGCGCGTCTTAATTGAACTATATTTTTATTTTGTTGTCTTCCAGTGTACTGACGTGGCTGTCTACAACCTCCCGTACACCAGAGGGCGCACCTCCAGTCCACTGTCCTGGCTACGTCACATTTGTTGCCGGACGTAAATGAAACGTGAACATTGCCAGTGGAGCATGTTTGTGTTGACATGTGGTTCTAAATTCAATTTAAACTGAACCAAGGAATTTAATAGTCATCGTCCGCAAATCACATCAGCCATGGGGAAAAAAGGCAAGAAAGAGAAAAAAGTAACAGGAGCGGAGAAAACCGCTGCCAAAATGGAGAAGAAGGTTTCAAAGCGGTCCAAACGAGAGGAGGTAACGCTGCCGCCGGAGATGATGTTTAAAGATGCTTAAAGATGCTTAAACATGCGTGTTCGAGTTGACGTGTGACGCATAGTGTCGTTACGTGGTTTCAAAAACAGAATCTGTTGGATGGTAAAATATGACATTAATCCGACATAGGTAAGATATGTTTAACTTAGTCACCCTTATTCTTCTGTCTTCAGGAAGATTTGGAGGCTCTGATTGCTGAGTTTCAGTGTCTGGATGCTAAGAAGACCCAGGTCGTAGAGACGACGTGTCCTCCTCCATCGCCAAGGTGAAGAAAGCCAGACCTTACCGGTGCTCCAACTGGTTAGAGCCTGGTTACTGGTTACAGCCTGGTTACTGGTTACAGCCTGGTTACTGGTTACAGCCTGGTTACTGGTTACAGCCTGGTTACTGGTTACAGCCACACTTGTGTGCTGTTGATCAACAGTACAGGAAGACAAAACATGTACAATGACCAGAGAGGCAAAAAAGGGCTTGCAGAGGACACAATAAACCCAAATGAGATGGCAAAATATACTTAACCAGATGCATAGACATAAAACGATCAGATGCAAAGTTGAAAATAAAAAGAAAATAAGTGACCAAAAAACCTAAACACAGAACAGCTATATGATGATGAGCAAAACATAAAACACTCAAATGCAATCACTCGCTCTAATATGCTCTAACGTAAGGAAGTCCAGTTACTTCAGTACAGTAGTTATCAGGATTGTTTAATTTTCCTTGAACCATGGCTGTCTCTGATGTCTGATGTCTACTTGTTTTTTGTAGACTGAATGGATCTCTCTCTGCCCATCCTGAGAAAGATGAACTCATCCTGTTTGGTGGAGAATTTTTCAATGGAAAAAAGGTAAAAAGTTTCCATCGCACGAATGCTCCACTTGATTAAGGTTCAATAAACTTTAACTTTTCAAAGCAAAGGTCTAAGTATGTTTTACAATGAAGAGTGAATTTTACTGTAAAGCTGTGCAGCTGAAGTGTTTTTCTTCTTTTAATGATTTCTGTCATTTATAAAACCTTAGTTTTAAGTTCTTTTAGTTTTCCCTGCTCTCTGCTGTGATTTATCATACAGCAAGCACAAGTACACAGAAATTAAGGCTGTACTTTCTGCGCAGTTTATGTATAACTTTGTAATTTAATTCATTGCAAATGTTCTTTACACAAAATGTAAATGATAAAATGCACATTATGATTTGCCTCAGTTTGTAAACTGAAGGTTTGCGTGGCCTGTTCATCACTCGCAGCTCTTTACTTTCTATACTTGACAACTTTCCTGAACTCGCTGAAACCCTGTTTTGAATCCGTTAAAACTATGAACATGTTTAAAAACCTGTTTTCTTTTTTTTGTTGTTTTTTTTTTTTTGTAGACATATTTGTACAACGATTTGTTTTTCTACAACATCAAGAAGAACAGCTGGGTGAAATCGGATATTCCCAACCCCCCTCCGCCACGCTGCTCTCACCAGGTACCAAATCCATTTCTGTTGAAGTGAACTATTGTTACATGTCACTATCGTCACAGTTTGATAATCCAGCAGCCAGAGGACACCTGCTGTCTTGTACTCACAATACTAATGTTATGTTGTTTATTTATTCATTTATTCAATTTTATGTCCCGTTCCCGCAGTTCCCGCATCCTCGGTTATACATTACGTGACCCTCTCATGGCCTTCACATTGTTTGTGTATTATTCTACACCTTCTTTATGAAGTCAATGCCGGTCTATGAATATGCCTGTCTGGCCCTGCTCACATCTCATCATCATCATCAGTCGGTAGACGACCCTGGGCTTTCCTACCTTCTCAGCCATAATTCAGCCGTAACAGTTGAACTAGAGAGCGTTTCACCCACCAGTTTTGTTTTCTGCCCTGCATAGCAAGAGACACTGAAGTGCAGGAATTGTGAACGACTCGGTGGAACGTCATTAGACTTTATGATGATGAGTGTAGAGGAAAAACCCAGCGTTTTCTAAGCAGCTGTCTATGAAACAACTGCAGACCTTTGTTGTCCTCTTTGGTATTTGTGATGGGACACGGCAATGCACGGCACTTGTTTGTGGTAATGTCTTATTCCAGTCATTGACAGTATGTGCACATTTAGAACAAAGTCCTACCCATCATGGAGTTGGGTTGGATTTTATATACAATATAAAACAGCCTCACCCTTCTGTGACTGTAGATGGCGCTCCAAAATACAAAGCAGACATCCTCCTTCATAGTGCCAATGACTGATTCAGCTCATCATATCATCTTGGAGTGAATAAAAGCGGTTTTTGTGGGTGGACTGCTGTATCGGAAACCAGGAGTAACTTAAACTTATCAGCCGTGCTATCAAAGTGGAGGCCTGATGTCAGGAAACGAATGAAAACACGAGGATGGCAAACCTCCTGATCTTTTTCTGTTTATGCAACCACCCTCCTTGACTCTGTCCCACCCCTCCCTCCTGTCTTTTCTCCCCTCAGGCTGTGGTGGTCCCTCAGGGTGGAGGCCAGCTCTGGGTGTTTGGGGGAGAATTCGCCTCTCCAAATGGTGAACAGTTCTACCACTACAAGGACCTTTGGGTGCTGCACCTGGCTACGCACAAGTGGGAGAACATCAAGTAGGTGTCAAAGGTCGTAGAAATACAAGTCGTGATGAATGGAAATGATTGAATGTGCAAATTCAGGTCCTTGAGTGTGAATCCACTTTATCCGGAATAAACATAGTTGAAGAATTTCTTTAAACTGCCATTTGACTGTCATTGGTACTTAAATAAACTGTTTTTTTTTCCCTCCTGCCTCCAAGAGCACCCGGCGGTCCGTCGGGCCGCAGTGGCCACCGTATGGTCCTCAGCAAGAGACAGCTGCTCGTGTTTGGAGGTTTCCATGAGAGCACCAGGTAAACAGAGCTGATGGAACAACACGTATTTGAAGTAAAATTGTGACAGATGATCCTCCAACGCGCCGGTGTTGGAGGATCATCTGTGACAGGAGCGTCGTCGTAAGAGTGGCGTGTTCCACCGTGTCAGGAGAGCAGTTGGACTTTCCCTCACCAGGAGGACAAAAAGAGGTCTTCAGATGACTTATGCCTGTCTTCTGTGTCTTTTGGACAATACCTAAACAAAGCAATATCTTGGCAGCTTAAAAACCATAAAATGTCAGATGCATGTGTGAGATAAGTCAGCTGGCGGGGAAGTTAATTTAAAAATCAGTGCAGGACGCTCAAAGAAAAAGCTGGGCGCTCTGGTGTTGCTGTTCATCATATACGTTCTCTCAATTTCTTTGTTTTGAAATAAATACATTTAAAGTTAAGTAAGTAAATTTAAAGATAAATAAATACATTTCTATTGTTCTCCACTATTGGCTCCAACTCAGCCCTTCACGTTCCTACATCTCCCTCCTCCTCCTGCTGCAGGGATTTTATTTACTACAATGATGTCTACTCTTTCTCCCTGGACACCTTCTCCTGGTCACGCCTCACTCCATCAGGATCTGCACCCTCCCCACGATCTGCCTGTCAGATGACCTCCCTGCCAGACGGCACAGGCACGATCATCTATGGCGGATACTCTAAATTGGTGCTAAATTTACTCCAAATGCACTCTAAATTTACCTCTGTTATGGTCATTTTTGTTTTTGTAATTTCCTAACAGTTCTGTCTCGTTTTGCACAGAGAGTTAAGAAGGATGTTGAAAAAGGGACCATCCACTCTGACATGTTTCTTCTGAAGCGGGAGGGTAAAGATGCCCACGGTACAAATAACAAAAACAAAAAGAAAAAGGCAAAATTAGTTGCGAGTCCAGTAGAAACCATGTGGCTGCTCGTTTGCTTCATCTTGTGTTTCGGTCCTGCAGAGAAGTGGTCATGGTCCAGAGTGAGCCCCTCGGGTGCCAAGCCCCCTCCTCGTTCTGGTTTCTCCCTGGCCGTGGGACCGGGGGGGCGGGCAGTCCTGTTTGGTGGGGTTTGTGATGAGGAAGAGGAGGAGATTCTGGAAGGCGACTTCTACAATGATCTGTACCTGTACGATACGGTGAAGAACCGCTGGTTTCCCAGCGTGCTGAGGGTGAGCTCAACACTGCTTCATCAGCCAGCGGGGGCGTGTTTCCCGATGATGTAAAAGCACACTTTTCTATTGTGGAGAAGTCTGAACATTGCAACGTACAGTATGCATAAAAAGACTGCAACAGCTGTCAACCCTGCAAGGTAACTTTTACGAAGTGCAGTGTCGTCTCACTTCCAAGTTCATCCAAGCTGCAGATTCCGGTTCTTTGCAGCAAAAGGTTCCTCATCCGTCTGCAGCAGAGCGGTGAAGGCAACCAGCCAGCAGGGAACAGTTTGGTGTTTTGTTTTGGTGTCCAATTATTGGTGCACAAAACATCAGCGTCATAACAAAGTGTTTACATACATTCAGAGGTGAAAATGGAAGAAAAATCAGGCTTGTGTGTATGTCTGCAATAAAACAGCAAAATAACACATTTACACAAGAGACCCAGGCGCATGTGCAGCTCTAAAAATCTGCTTTTGTGTGGAGACAAAGTTCCAGTAGGTTCAAGTAAAATATCACTTTAATAAAATCTTGACCTTCCTTAAAAGACATAATCTTGCACATAAACAAAGCAGCTGGCAGGCAGCCCATGTAGTCTTTCCTTCTGGTCAAACACGGAAACAGACAGCACGTAAAATTCAATTAAATTTAAACCACAATAGCCAAATTAACGGGACCAGAAACTGGATTTTACTCCTGAGGGATAGGACGGGTGGTGTGGGGAAGTTCCTGGAAGCAGATGAAAGTCACTGGATTGAAGGGATGCTTTTTTCCCGTCAGCAGAGTTGTTTTTTAGAAGCAAAAGATTAACATTACCAGTAATTAGAAGTAAAGGAACTTGATGCGGTCGGACTCTTGGACTCTGCTTCCTTTAGCTGGACTGCGCCACGCATCTGAGACCAGTTTCATACGTCTAGACCCCTTATTTAATGTGCCCGTTTAAATTAAAGTTGCAAAAGGGTGAAAAAGTTCTGGGAAATGTCTTTAAACTTTCCAGAAACTCCATGGGGCATGAGGCTGACAAATGTAAATGTTCCAATTTGGAAAGTGTCCGTGGAAATCATTGGGAACTTTAGGAATTTTAACACATACAAAAAACAATATAAATACTTAGTTTGGTATTACAATTATGGGGGAGAAATGGCTTTGATTTATTTAAATTGATTCTTTTAATAAAGACGCTCAAACGTTAAGTAAATTAACATATTTGCTTTGGGGGAAAAAATAAAAAAAGCTATACAACTAAATCCATTGGACAGCCTGTCCTGCACAGGCCGAGCAAAGGTGTCCACACATCAGATATGCACAGCGTTGGATGATAAAAAATAAGTCTAAAAAAACATTGATGCAATGCCATGCAGATCTTCATGCAGTTAGTTAAACAACTGGAATATTTTAAATGAGTGTTAAAAATACATTTTGTGGTTTCAGTTGTGCTGATGGGTCCGTGGATGTGATGGAGGGATGCTCAGGGTGGACATTTAAATTAATTTGAATTAAATCTGGGAGTTTTAACTAAAATCATGCTTAAGAAAGTTCTTTTTGTTCATCCAGCAATGTTAACTGTCTGTTAAAGCCTAAGCTGCAATTTTACAAATGTCTTGTTTACTGCTTTTTAATTCATATGGAAAGTTTCCAACATTGATCATTCCCAGAGTAGTTAAAATAGGCCCTCCTTCTTTAAAGTCCTTTTCTGCTATTGGACATTTCAATTCTGACCGGCATCCAGAGGACCAAACTTGACTTTGTGCTCAACTGCTGTTTGTTGTGAAGGTGGCTGTTGTTTAGTTTTTGTGTGTCTGCTCAGGGCAACAAGACAGAGAAAAAGAAGCGGCGGAGGGGGAAGAAGGCCGGAGGCGAGGAGGAGGAGAAGGAGGAGGGAGGAGCGATGAAGAATGAAGAGGAGGAACAGGCGAAGACACCTCAAAGACCCACTGAGGTTGTGAAGGAGATTGTCACAGAAGATGGCACCGTGATGACCATTAAGGAGGTGATCCCTGCGCTTCAGGAGGAGGAGAATGAAGAGGAAGAAGAAGACGAGGAGGATGAGGATGGCAAGATAGCTCACACTCACACACACAAGCTAAACGTTAAAGATTTGGGGTCAAAACCAAGGATGTGTTGAAAGGAACGCTTATCTTGATATTTTTATAGTTAAATGTAGTCTGTCCTAACAGGCTCAGCCTCTGCGCCACTAGTGGAGCCCTGCCCGAGGTCCAGTGCCATGGCAACAGTACGTCAGGGCAAACTCTTCCTGTTCGGAGGGATGTTTGAGGTGGGAGACCGCCAGTTCACCTTGAGTGACTTTTACTGCCTGGACCTGCACAAGATGGAGCAGTGGGAGGTCCTGATTGAAATGGACCCAAGTGAGTGCGTCAGTGAAGACGATGTTCACGCACAACAGAGACAAAATAAACCCCAACCAGCACACACGATGGCTTGAAGTGTTCACCATGTGCTGAACCGTCACGCTTAAACCCCATCTGAGGGAGAGTAAGATGACAAGATGGGAGAGGAGGGGGTGAGGTTTCATTTGGATTTATGATTTTGTCTCCGCAGAGACGCAGGAGTGGCTGGAAGAGTCTGAGTCAGAGGAGGACGGAGCAGAAGGAGACGAAGGGTCTGACGAAGAGAGCGAGGACGAGGAAGGCAAGCGATCATTTCCAATTTCACAAATGTTGGGACACTGAGAAAAAACAGAATACGGATTTGCATATCTCCTAAATTAGTCCACAATACATCATACAAAAGCATATCAAATGTTGGACGAGAGGAAATGTACCGTCTTCAGGAAAAAATAAGGTCAATTTGAATATGATGGCAGTAACAAGTCTGTAAAAAGTAAGACAGGACGTATACCGGATGTATAACATCCCCTCCTCTGTTAATAACAGACCACAAAGGTCAGGGAGCTGAGCAGGCCAGCGTCTGGAGGTCTGAGAGATGAGTGACGTCTCATTCTTGTGTGATGTAGGGGTTTAAGCTGGTTTTTGTTGCATTTCTTGTTTTATAACATAGCACATGTTTTCAGTGAAAGTTGCGGAGTTCAGGCAGGACCTTCAGCACCTTCTCTGGAGGGCCCTGCATCGTGATTGGAGGATATGTTGCTCTACAGCCTGTGTATACCACCACAGATGCAGGCTTTTGAACCGAGCGCTGATAGTAAGACCCTCTTCTCTTTAGTCTGAAGGATGCGGTGTCAGTGGTTTCCAAAAACGATGTCATACCTTGATTGATGTGACTGCAGGAGAGTTTTCCACGGACCCTCCATCCATTTGAAATGAGCTTTGACCCAGAAAACAGCGGCGCTTCTGGATCGTGTTCACGTGTGGCTTCTTCGAGCTGCGTTTGTGGACGGCGTGGTGAACTGCATTTTAAAATGAGATTTCCAGAAGTCTTCTGGAGTTGACGATGTGATTTCCATGGGATTCAGTGGAGATCACAGGCCCTTGCCAGGAGCAGATGAGTGAAGATCCAGTCCAGTAAAGTTGGCAGACTCTTGTCCTGCGAGTCCAAACGACAGCGGGTGTCTTTGTGGACACTTCTAGACTCAAAATGAAAAACTCTGATCCAGACTTTTCAGGGAAACATGGAAATGTTGAGTCGTTTGTTGTAAAATGTGGTGTTGAGATGTTATTCGATACGAAAAGAAGTTTCACAATTACCTCATGATTGACGACTGCCGTCTTGCCTCCTAAACGTGTGCATGTCTTGGGAGGCATCGCGCAGCTACACTGGGGACAGTTGTGCAAAGTGAGTTCGTTTTTCCTTCACGTAAGAAACGTGGAAATGTACAGTCCCTCCTCGTCGATTGAACACCGAATGTATTGTGAATACACACCCAAAATCTGTGAATCAAAACAGAATCTGTAACCAAGAAATCAAAGTCTCTAACACAGAGTGCAGTCCTCTTTCTCAAATCCGGCTACCTTTCCTCGCCGTCATTTCTAAAACAATTTCTCTGTTCCAGCTGTCTTTTTGAGTTGCGCTTTTTCTTTTTGCAGTCGCAATTCTGAAACCAGTCAAATCAGCGGTCGAAGGACCGCGGGCAGGCGGGACAAAGTCAAGCTCATTACATTTGTTGTTGAACTGACACCATAGTAACTTGACTTAATCTACCATCAAAAAATGTTTAGTGGAATCAAAATCAGCAGCGGTTTATTTACCAATATTAAAGAAACCTTGCAATTTCTACATCAAACTTAATTTCTTTGCTGTCCATGAGCTGTCTCCAGCGGGGGAAAGCACTGCCGGTATTTACTCTGGCTTTAGCTGTTTTTATCTGCTCTTTTTTCATTTCCGAACAAAGCTTTGTTTCCTGCACGGGGTGGTTGTGGTAAAGTTCTCTTCCTGAGACTTTCAGCCATTAGACTAGAGAAACCATTAGACGTCTTCATGTCATGATGTTGTACTGAGGCTGCTATGTTGCTCGCTACACATGGCAGAAACTGGTATTATGAGACAGGACGGCCTAAAGCTAGTTATTAACTGTTTACTCACCTGCCTCGACTCGCATATAAACTTAAGTGACATCACATTTCTAATCCATAGGGTTCAATATGATGTTGGTCCACCGTTTGCAGCTCTAACAGCTTCAACTCTTCTGGGAAGGCTGTCCACAAGGTTTAGGAGTGTGTTTATGAGAATTTTTGACCATTCTTCCAGAAGTGACATCACACTGATGTTGGATGAGAAGTCCTGGCTCTCAGTCTCCGCTCTAATTCATCCCAAAAGAGTTCTGTCAGGTTGAGGTCAGGAATCTGTGCAGGCCAGTCAAGTTCATCCACACCAGACTCTGTCATCCAGGTCTTTATGGACCTGCTTTGTGCACAGTCCTGTTGGAAGAGGAACAGATTAGCTCCAAACTGTTCCCACAAAGTTGGGAGCTGGAATTGTCCAAAATGTCTTGGTATGCTGAAACATTCAGAGTTCCTTTCAGTGGAACTAAGGGGCCAAGTCCAGCTCCTGAAAAACAACCCCACACCATAATCCCCCCTCCACCAAACTTTACACTTGGCACAATGCAGTCAGACAAGTATCGTTGTCCTGGCAACCGCCGAATCCAGACTTGTCTATCAGATTGCCAGATGGAGAAGCGTGATTCATCCCTCCAGAGAACGTGTCTCCACTGCTCTAAAGTCCAGTGGCAGCGTGTTTTACACCACATTGCACTTGGTGATGTATTTCTTGGATGCAGCTGCTCGGCCATGGAAACACATTCATGAAGATCTCTGCTCACTGTTCTTGAGCTAATCTGAAGGCCACATGAAGTTTGGCGGTCTGTAGTTAGATTCTGCAGAAAGTTGGCGACCTCTTCACACTATGGACCTCAGCATCCACTGACCCCGCTCCATCGGTTTACATAGACTACCCCTTCGTGGCTGAGTTGTTGTCGTTCCCAAACACTTCCATGTTCTTATAATACAGCTGACACCTGACTGTGGAATATTTAGGAGCGAGGAAATTTCAGGACTGGATTTGTTGCACAGGTGACGTCCTATCATAGTTCCACTCTGGAATTCACTGAGCTCCTGAGAGCGACCCGTTCTGTCATAAATAGTTGTAAAAACAGTCTGCATGCAGAGGTGCATTATTTTATAAACCTGTGGCCATGGAGGTTATACTGTCACGACATGACTGCACTCATTTCTGCTCACTCTTGTGCTGCTTCTAGGTTATTTTGGAATATTTTAACCTACAGTCTTGCACATTGCACCTTTTAACTTTGAGCTTGGATTTCTAGAAACTCACCTTTGACCCATCTGACTGACTATTTCTAGATGAAGAAGAAGAAGAAGAAGAACACCCAGCAGTACAAGAGGGGGAATCTGTGACGGACTACCTGATCCGCACAGAGACTTACTGGACAAAACTTGCACGTGCCAACATGGGTCCTGATGCCAAGGATAAAAAGGTTGCAAAGGTCGCCCTGGCGATGGCTAAAGTATTCTACGAAGACCAGTAGTGGACACACACATCTGTCTGAGTGACTGTAGGTGTGTGTTATGTTTTTGTAAATTCAAAAGCACAGTGGAATGTCATTTAAATACAAATACTGCAGCCCAAAAGAAGAATTTCTACAAGATTTCTAAATGTGAACAGTTAATGATGATCATACTTATTACATGAAACATATATACGTATTCACAGTGGAAATCTGTTAAAAAATGATTTCCACTGATGCTGCCATTGAAGTTTAGGTGGTTTTATGGTGTGTTAACATTTTTATTATTTTCTGTAAAATAACTCGAGTCTTCACCTCACTTAAATATGTACTGGTGTTTTTGAGGCTGACTATGACATCACCTCATAAAGCCTTGACGTAATCGGATGGTTTTCACACTTACAAGGGATCATTAAAGTCTACGCAGAGTTGCGTTGATGTCTGCTCGATAAAGCAGCTAAATGTTCTTCTGCTGGTTGTTGACTTTGGTACGAGTACATTTATGGTTTGAGCACAAATGGCATCTGCTGCTGGAAATAAGACTCCTGAGAGCAGTGAGAATGAACCCAACAGATGTTGTCTCAGGCGTCTTTAGGCGAAAAGCTGAGAAGCACAAACTCCATGTGGTCGGGAAAAACTAGTTGCGTGATAATCCTCTTGTGTTCAACCGTTAGTGACAGTCTTCACTAGACTTACAGTCACGCGATGTGTCTTAATGCACGGATGATGACCAGGGCAGCTGTGAGTAGGTTTAAACAGATAGCGCTGTAGATTTAGTGTGTCTTCCTGCGCACAAGTTGTGCTCCCTGCAGCCAGCAGACAATACTTTTTGCAGATTACAGGAGAGCTGCTTATAAAACCAAGAAAATCCCATCTACCAGCACAAATATCTTTAGTAAATATTGGTGAAAATGAAAAGGAAAAATGAATGGGAGGGTGGTCCTGAAAGCTCAGTATACTGTAACATGCTTAAACCCTTAGAAATCAATAAAATGAATCTACAAAAAAAATAAAAACAATGCATTAGGTTGTCTAAAAGCAGCAAAAACTAAACAAGAAATGTTTCCTGAGGGCAGTAAAGACTGTTGGACATGGCTGGAGCATGCAGCCTAACAGTTTTGCACACATCCATGATTTAACCTAGTGCCATTCAAATGTGTGGAGACCACAATATACATAATTAACACTGAAACTGGCTGTTTGCTGGCTTTGACTTTGACTGGCTTTTTTTTTTTTTTTTAACAGAAGGTTGTGGTTTTCAATCTGTGTCCTGTCATGATCGTGTCTCCTCCTTTTTATTCCATTTCAAGCCCTCAAAATATTGTAATATTTTATTGCAAGTTTGTGCAGTTGTTTGTTTAGTTGAATGTCGGCATGGCATTTAACACGTTCATGGCTTTTCTTTCCTGGATACTGCAGTGTTTCATAAATAAATATAACAAACAAAAAGTGATTAATATGTGTAAAATAAGTGGGTAGCAACGGAGTGAGCGTGATTAATAAGAACTTAACATTTAACTGTGTAATGAAATAGCCATGCACAGTTTATACTTTACGTACTGTACGGTTGCCGACAGTAACTGCAGAGAGACTTGCTTCTGAATCTGTAGATAATAAAGTCAGACTGGGTTTATTCGAGTGTAAAAACAGATAAATAGGCACACCGTCTGTTTCTGTTTGTGCTCTGGATTGTGGGTTCACCGTTTTGACTCTGCACCTTCTCAAAAGTTTGAAGATGTTTTCTTAATTTGTGTGCATTTTCTCAGCTTTCATTGGCTTGGATTTGAACTGTAAACCACCTACTTTCATGTCCTGCGAGTCAGCCCAGTGGAACGGTTATATTTGTGATGAGATTCATAAATGTGATCGTTTGCCGCGCTCCCTGCAGATGGCCTACAGCAACACATAAGCGTTCCTGGATTTCTTTTCCCTTCAAGTCGAAACTGTGGCAACGGTGAGACACGACGGCATTCTGCAATCCTTAAAAGATGGGAGGGGGTAGAGGTAGAGGTGGGGAACCAGAGCGTTCGAGGAGGATGAGATGTTGGGAAGGGGAGAGGAAGGGGACTGTGGGATGCAGGATCAGGGAGGAGGGAACGAGTGTGCGGTGTGTCAGGAAAGACATCAGTCATGCCATAAGGACCAGCCGATCCCACAGTAACCCATTTTATACTCCGACAGCATGCTGAACGACGGATGAGGAGACGCTGATGAATAATAGAAGAGAATGAGAGATGGATGAGAATGAGGCTGCCTCCTTCACAGCCTCTCTTCTACCCTTTTCTTTGCTGCAACCCTTTTTCTGTATTTCAGCTGCGGGACAAAAAAAGACTTTCATAAATAACTAAAGAGTTTTTTCTTTTTTTTTTTCTTTTTTTGGGGGGATGTAGTGCTGACGTCTAGGCTGATCGCACATAATCGTCAGAAGTACGTCAGCTGTGAATGAGAGTGAGGGAGAGAAACCTGTGGAGCACGAGACATGAATACTTCTAGCTCTTTCTGAACTTGCTGTACATTCAGTTGAAAAACAGAAAGAAAACATGCTCGAACTCGCTGGGATGAAAATGTCAAAGATGTTTGTTTGGAAAATGCTGGAAATATATTTTAGCATGTAAAAAAAACAAAAAACTTTTAGATTTTCAACTGGGATGATTAAGAGGCACAATTACCTTACAGGTGTATTGACCATCCAGAGCAGGGCTCTGATTTCCTGAGTGGAAGCATCACATGCTGTTCAAATAGACGGGATGATGGTAAAAGTTATACTTTTTATTTTATTGTGATTGTTGCATCCAATGTGGAAGCGCCGCTCTTTGAAATTCCTTATGATTGAAAAGTCAGGAATGTTTGAGGGATCAAATAGGCCGCTATAACAAAAAAAAACGGTAAGTAAACTAAGGCAAGCTCCGAAAGTTAGACAAAACATTTGTCTAACCACATTTTCTGTTCAGATTGTGCAATTAATCTAATTTTCATCACGGGTACAATAATTCCCAAAATATTGAACTGGATAAACAATTAGTTTCCACGTTTTTTGTCTATATTCAACCTATATCTCCATCAACTGCAATTTGTACTCTATAATGTTGCAAAATGATTGATCATGGCACAGTTTGGACCGGTAAGCCCGGATCCAGCTTGTGTTTCCACTGCCAGGCGTCTCGGCTGGAAGGCTGTGACATCATACCTGTGCGACGCTGTGTCTCCAGTCAGTAAACTGAAAAAAAAAACCAACTCAGACATCAAGCAGCTTCCAAAAGAAGGAGCTGTGGCCAAGTTGGACCAAGATAAGATACCTGTTGTGGTTCAACACCCATTCGCCCTCCACGTACCCGAGCACAGAGGAACCCGTCGGAACTCCCATGTGGGGTTTTTCATTGTTTAGGTTCCTTCTCCTGTCTAAACATAAGCATGATCTAAAATAACATCAGATTTTCACACAAGTCCGAAAAACAAATGACCTAAACACATAAAGATATCGTCCTTGCTCATTTATTTATTGGAGAAAATGATCAAATATTACAAACCTGGGAGTGGTTTGGTAGTTAGGCAGTTAGGTTAGATTTGGCGCCTTTCGTTATTCAAGCAAATGTTTATAAAGTCTAACTTCTCAACACTTGTATGTAGAGGTGGGTCATGGTAAGATCCAGTTTTCAGGGGGCCTGAGTTTTGCTGATGCCCGTCTGGAAAAAGAAGACTCCACAAATAAGTGGTGATCAAACAGACTGATGGCACATGAAATAAAATTCAAACGCACTCTTGCCCTCTCCAGAAGGAATCAATCCACAAAGGATCCCCCCAAATATAAGGTTTATAGTATATAAACCTTGTGTAGTTGTGTTGTCTGTGAGGTAACGGAGAGAACCAGGGAAACTTCTGAGCAGCTGAAGGACTAACGTTGACTAATATTAATGATAAATGATAAACATGTCGGGACTGCGAGAGGACGGCTGAGTGATCTGCCTGTCTGCAGTTTACAAAGTAAAATTCAGATGAGCCAGAAGTCCGTTGATATATACTGTAAATAGATTAAACAACAGAAGATTTTGGTTTAGAGTTGCAGTTTTGGGAAATTAGAAAAGAAAAATAGAGGATAATCTTAGCAGAAGTGTTGAATCTGTTCATGAAACACACGATCATCATACCATCATAGTCGTGGTCTTTTTCACTGTTTAAACCACTGATTGAACAACAAAGACTCAATAAGTCTCCAATTCTTCTGAAGTTAAAAACGAACATTTATGCATTTTTTTTTAATTGGGTTCCCCGTGTCTTCTTGTAGTATATTTGTAGAATATAAAGAAAAAGCTAAAGAATTCACAAACTTTTGAGCCCCTCCTCCCTACTGCATTTGAAACGGGGCCGGGCGGCTGGCTTTGATCAAACCTGGGCGACACTTCGTAAAGATGTACAAAAGTCAAGCCAAGGTCATGCAGACACACGATCCGTAGCTGCTGTGGTTGTTTCTGTTCAGATTACGTCAAGGATTTGTGAGCGGATGTTTGTGTGGCTAAAATCTTTAAATCGTAATCCCTTTGTCATGGTCAGGAAATCATACTGACCCTCTCTCCCTCCGGTACTCTCTCATTAACCTACTCACCTTCCCCTCACCTTCTTTTTCTGCTTTTCTCTGCCTCTTTCTCTCCCTCTCTAGTCAGTGTGTTTAGAGCCTTAAGCCTTAATCCCTAAACTCACAGTGATTTTATTACTGTAATCTGCCCTGGAATTGGCTTAGCTCTTCCAGACAGCGGCAGGGAGAGCAGCAAGAACAACAACAGCAACAGGACAGCAGCAGGGAGGAGCCAAGTCGGAACAGAAGGACATGGAAAACCGTGTCACTGATGGAAGAGGAGAGATGAAAGAATGGCTTAAAGAGCACTTAATCCACACCAGAGGGTGAATTTGATATCATTATTATAATGTGGGGTTTCTAAATATAAATTAAATGAGCCACACTGACACAAAAGACTGATATACTAAAGCAAGGAACTAAAAGAAGAATCAAAGTTAAGTAACATTTCTGACAAGGTGCTTGCCAGCAAAGTGCAAGTTAAATACTAGTAGTGAGTGATCAACATATTAGATGTGTATTTATGATGGTTTGTTATAGTCGTCCACGTATCGTGTTAATTGAAAAAAAAAAGACTACATGTCAATTATTAGCTATGGGGATTCAGTTCCTCGTGCATCGTAAGCTGCTTACACTCCATTTAACCCATTATGATCTGAGAAGCCCTCCAGACATGGGTTCGGGAACACAGGGTTAGTGGATTGAAATGTTTCTCCATCCTTCCTGGGATCTCACCTAATGAATGACACAATGATATGTCCAACTACGGAGGAGCTGTCAGCTGTCATAGGTAGAACATCACTGCAACATCAGCAGACATCCTGAAGATCGATGAGTGTCGACAGGTGATACTGCTGGTTACGTGATGCATGATGTTGTTACGCAGGTTACTTGGCAGGAGTAATGGAGAGTCAAGCAAAAGATATGAACTTCGGATGTAGTGGGTCCTGAGTAATGTCTCAGATGCTCAGCAAGAAAAGACAAATACAAGATTCTGGAAAGGATGAGAACAAGCATCTTCTCTCTAAAGAGAAACAGCAGCACAGCGGGGGTTTGCAAAGTTTCATCTGAACAAAACAAACAAGAAGCAATGTCCTCTGGACAGACAAGTAAAAAAAAACAAAAAACAAAAAAAAAACGATTGATGCTTGATTGTAATGCACAGCAACGTATTTAGTGAACACCAGACACACTATATCGGAATAGCGACTATCAAGCACGGTGGTGGAGGGGTGATGATATGGGCTTGTCCTGCAACCATAGCACCTGGGCAGCTTGTTGCCATTTCATCGACTATGAATAAACTTCTCTGTATACGGAACTAATATAAAGTCAAATGTGAGACTGCTTGTCTGATAGATTGGGTTATATAGGTTCATGCATCAACGAACGCATCAGCAAGTAAACAACACAACAGCTGAACACGCAAATGTCACTGTGTCTGGATGCTCAGTCCAGATGTCAATCTGACTGAAAGCAGCTGGACAATAAAAGACCATAAATGAAGGACCGCACACCTCAGGGAATTGCATTTTTGAATTTTTAGACAAAGTCAGTGATGTGAAACAAAGGCAAGATGAAGAAAACCACGGATAAAGATGCAACGCTACAGGTGATGGAGCAACAAGAAAAGTGTGCGTGGAGCTACTGTCTCTTTAAAAGCTGGAGTGTGCTATTGAGCAGGGATGGGGGGGTGGTTAGCTGCACTGGAACAGTCCTCTCTAATGAACAGATTTTCTGGGAGAGCCACATACACAGATAGAGCGGGAGGGAGAGATAAAGTGATCCAGCCACCAGAGGAGACTGTAAGACCAAGACAGCAGGCAGGCTGTGCGTCAGCCGGCGCTCCATAGGGAAACATGGAGAGGAGCAGGAGATGCTGAAGAGGACAGAGCACAACCTAACAGGATCATATAGATGGATGTTATTTCATCAAGGTGGAGACCTGAAGGCAACCCACGCAGAGGATAAACCACTTATGGACGCAGTGGATTAAAGACCTACTGACAGACAGAGAGAGGTAGAGGGGAACAGAAGAGGAGAAATTAATCAATTCGGTTGTTTATTTTCATTGCATGTGTGTGCGCACTTGCTGTCAGAAGGAGTGTGTGTGCCTGCAAATATTGCATGTCTGCATAAGGCAGGAGACTGCATTGCTGCTCTCCAGCACCACACAACAGACGGGAAAAGGCAGCCAAGCAGAATACATTGTGTTTTCCCCATTTTTACTCTCTCTGTTAACTGCTGCGCAGTCTAACATAGTGCTTGTGCGTGAGCTAAGAGTGATAGGAACATGAAGAAGTCTGAAGTGAGTCACAGAGTGTGACTTTCAGTGTTTTTTTTTCTTTTTTGATAGACCTTCAAAGGAAGGCTTGAAGAGAAATCATCCTCACAGAAGAAGAGCCTTTTTCTTTTTGTCTTCATCAAAGGTGCCACGGATCCTTCTCTGCTGACCGGTGTGGCGTTCATACTCGAGGATTGCAGGGCTCTCACCAGGGAAACTTCTTCTCCACGCCCCAGAGAGGTGGTGGCATCATCAGGTAGAAGGTGACAGAAAGAGTGGGCCTGAGTGGGAAGCAGAAGAGAGTAGGAGGAAGAGTTCTGCGTTTGCCTCGTCGACCGTGTAGGCAGGCCGATTGCAAGGCCGGTGGATCTGACTGATGGTTGAAACTCCTGCTGGGAGAGGATCATGGCAGCTCTGGGCGCCCTCGCCTCCTCTACCACCAGCTTGAGCCACAGAGAAGCTCAGAAGTGCTAGCCAAAGCTACTCAGGGCCCACCAAGAGAATGGTGTGAACAGCATCTGGCTACCTGTCCCACCTTCCAGGAGGACCCCGTCGCAGCCTCGAGGGGCAAGATTTTTGTTTGTCACATGTCTCTGTCCTCCTGTTAAGAGCACAGGTGACATTTGTTGATTTGTGTGGGAGTTATCTCCCTCCCACTCTTCCCTCTTCCTCACCCCCAAGCTCTCCAGCCTACAAGCTCAGCTCAATGGATTGTTTCTAGCGCCAACCTGTTCTCCCCCCCTCCTTTTTCTTTTCTTTTTGTTTTCTTTTTCTTTTTGTCGAGGCTTCAGGGGAATTGCCAAGACCTGTTTCATGCATGTCCACTGGCGGCAGGTTCAACTTTGACGATGGGGGGTCATACTGTGGAGGGTGGGAGGAGGGCAAGGCGCACGGCTTCGGGATCTGCACAGGACCCAAAGGCCAAGGCGAGTACTGCGGTTCCTGGGCCCATGGCTTCGAACTGTTGGGCGTCTACACTTGGCCCAGCGGGAATACCTATCAGGGCACCTGGGCTCAGGGCAAGCGGCACGGTGTGGGCGTTGAGAACAAAGGCCGCTGGGTGTACAAGGGTGAGTGGACGCATGGCTTTAAAGGACGCTATGGTGTGCGGGAGAGCACAGGGACAAGCGGGAAGTATGAGGGGACATGGAACAACGGACTGCAGGACGGATATGGGACAGAGACATACTCCGATGGAGGTAAGAATGTGAGGAGAGGCACAGAGACAGATGCGCTGTGGGTGTTTTGGAGAACGGCGTGTGTGTGACGTATGACAAGGTGCTTGATTGTGCCAGATGTTTGACACGTATCCTCAGTGACAACAGCAACTTACTTCCCTGCTATTGACAGGATTCAAATGTACAGTAGGAGGAATTTTCTAAAGGTTTTCTGAGGTCATCTTCTCTTCTGCCACACCTTCATCAGACACACATCCATTCTTTACACAGCCAAGAGGTTGTATCAGAGCTTCCTTTGACCAATAACATAGAGCTATTCTAGTTTTCAAGCTTTGACTTCTTTCTAATCCTCATTTTATGTTTCCTTTTAACCCTGAACCCACTGTTTGACTCTTTAAGGACATAACGTGTATTTAGAAGCCTTAATAGGGGCCACATGTCTTAAGGGATGGAGATGCAGACGGGGGTTTTGTGTGTTTATAAAACAGATTACAGTGTGGCATTGATTCACCAAAGAGATTATTGATATCAGGGTGGTATCTTTACCCCCGATTTTCTTGTGTACACGCTACTAAACAATGGCACAAAGTTACTCTGGTGTTTGATTTAATAGTACGCAGGTTTTTTCCAAAATTAGAAGCTTGATTTTCAAAACTGACGCAGTCTCGTGGCAGATGGTGACATGTTCCAAAAATGTAGTGTGCCATTTGGAGCTTATGGACTTATAATTTTCTTTTGTCTTATGAAACATCCACATTTATTGGTTTACAATCTCACAGAGTTTTCTGACACTATCACAAAACGAGTGGTAACTGATTTTAGCAGGCTTAAAAATCTCATCTGGTGTTTCTTTTCACATTTTATGTCATGTGGAACATCACTTTTACTTGTTATTCAGTTAGGTTTAGGCCACGTGATTATGTTTAGGAATTAAAAACGACTTGGTTAGGGTCAGGACAACAATAAAACCTCTCATGATGTCTACTGCATGTTAGAGATCTGCTTCCTCTGGTGCCCTAGCGGACAAGTTTTGCTTCATCGGCAAGATGTAAGTGTGTTGTGGGGACCAAAGAAACCTCAAACTGGATTACGCGACTCCAGAAGTCATACCAGTTGTCAAAATAAAATAAAATAAAATAAATCAAACGGCCAGTATTAACATTTTTCTCCCTATATTTAATTTCTGTAACACTGTGAAACACAGCTGCATCAGCATGACTAGCAAAAGCGTCGGAAGTATCAACATGTGTTCTTCCGGGTGGGATCTAATTGGTCCTACGCTACGAGAGGCAGGGAGGGAACCTGTTACACTGATCCGCTGGATGCAGCGTCCGTGCGCATGAACGTGGTGTCGTTTCCTTTTGTGGATGTCACTGTAATTTGCAGCTCCAGCCATCGTCAGTAGTAATTTTTTACTCTTTCTGTCTCTTTACACGTTCATTTTATACATGTGTCAGTCAACTTACGTACCTGCGCGCCTGACGTTTGTACGACTACGGACCCGAACTGAAACTAGACACGTTGGTAGATTTTTTAACGTTTCACTGACTTATTTAGTTTCACATCCTGCTCATGGCCATTGGTTTGACATCCCTGTTAACAGATGAGCCTTTAGGGATGTTAGTTTTAGCCCAAAAATGATATTGTGCTGTTTCTGGATTTAATTTTTAATTAGGATCTCGTCAGGCAGTTAGGTAGTTGGATGTTATATTAGGCTAAGTTAGCAAACTGGTAGCACAATTGGCCCATTTTGTCTTAAGAAAAACTGCAAACAAACACATTTTTTATTATAATGATTTTTCTTTTATAAGGTGTTTTGAACAGCAAAACCAGTAAAATATATTGCAAAATAAAAAATGCAAGATTTCCCCAGGACAAAAACGTATTGTTGAATTTAAAGTTTTTTTAAATCATTTTATTTTTGGGCAAATTCTGCTATATCTTTTTTATTTGACTTAATTTAAAACTTTTTCTTGGTTTCAGGCCTTAGAGTTTGTGCTATTGATAAAACTGACTAATATGCCAAATGTTATTTTTTCTCACAGTAAACAAGGAAATTATTGCTTGCTGGGTATTTAATAGAAATATTAAGATTGAACAAATCTGGTTAATAGTATTTCATTTTATACGAAAGCTTAACTTTCATTTCAGTGGTGTTTTTGTTTTTTGTTGTTGTTGTTGTTTTTTTTACATTTTACATCGCAGTCAAAGAAAAAAAAAGAATTTCATTACTCGCTTAATCTTCCCACGTTGACTGTCGTCGTAACTAGTGCAACTTTTACCGTGAAACTGGAATCTGTTGCAGTTTAATTCTGTTTTACATAAACTCACTCCAGTCCCTATTAAAAGACATTGGCCATATGCTTAAAAACAGAAACACACATGCATACAATCTGTGCATACAAAAAACTAAAAAAGTGCACATGAAAGCTGATGGTATCTGTGCGAGTTACAGGGATGGCATTATCATACATGCAGCTAAAGCTGTGTTACATAACTCTACAACTAACAGGCTGTGTTACAGCACTGCTCTCTACACACACACTCACTGACTTAGTTCCAAGCAGCCCACTAAATCCACCGACTTGTGTGAGGGGTAGATGCAGGCCAAAATAGAAGAGGTCCATTTGACAAATAACCAGACAGATGGATGGATGGATGGATGGATGGATGGATGGATGGATGGATGGATGGATGGATGGATGGACGGACGGACGCAGGCAAAGTTGCACCAACTAGTGTTCAGAATGATAGATGAATGAAACGGTTAGATAATACACAGATAATCTAAAAAAAGCATGGCTCGTTGGAAGGGTGGGTGATAATCATGATTATTGTTGAGGCTGATCTCTAATCAGCAGATGAGTGAGATAGTTACTGTAAGAAAGGGGAAGACAAAAATGAACCTCTCCGAGTAGAGAATGCTAGAAAGTCACTGTAGCTCCTTTAAGTATCTGAAACCCCACACAGTCAATGCAGCACAGACTGGCCTAGTTATGAGTGTTTATCTAGCTCCAATGATACACAGTGGCCTTATTATAAGAGCATGCATCTGGTCTTTATATAGATCCATGAGATGGCAAAACTGTTTATGGAAACGCGTTGTCTTAATAGTCTAAACTAAATGCACAGGAACTAAAACATACTTTCAAGATGATGCTGTAGTGTCCACAAACAGACAAAATGTATTTTTCTCAGTGATGGCTGTATTTGTTTTTCCTTTTAACGGAATTGCATTGAATTTTGAACACTTTATTCATCTTTGAAGGGGAGATATGCTGTTCCAGTGCAAATTACCTTTGAACATACATAAGAAAATAAAATTGTTACATTAAAATAAAAATGAGGTGAGAAACTGTTGGATGGTAGATGTGGTTGAAATCCCCAAAGATCATCACAGATGCATTGGAGAAACTGTAGTGAGGACGTCACATGCAGCATCTTCAGGAAACACAGGTGAACTCTCAGTAGGCAGCGTGGACAGAAACTGGTATCCAACAGTGCCATATCTGGGGTACAGAGATGCTCCTTCACAGTCACATGTCCAAGATTACACCATCTCTTGTTAAAAAGCACTGCAATCACTCTTGCCTGTTGGTCCTCTCTGAAGTCTTTGGTCCTCCTGTAACATGCTAAAACAATGTACAGAGATACAGGGATGCAGAACATCTTGAAAAACATGATACTCCTGCCTCCTATCAGTGCTGCAAGCTCATACAGCCCACCTCCCAGGGATCTCACACTCCACATGGGGGGAATAGTGGGGGGAAGAAATGGTTCTTCATTTTTCCTTTTTTCTTTTGCTCAATATCCTTTACCTCTCCTCATCTGCTCATCAACTCTTCAACACAGATGTTTTAATGTCTTTACTCGTATGGATGCTGTGCTGGTTTTGGCGGGTAATTCTGGTACTTCAACTTCTGTTGGGATGAGTAACATTAATTGTAATGTTGTTTACTGTGGGAGCAACTGGTTGAACTTTCCTAAGCCTAAACAGTGCTTTAAAAATACAAAACGAAACCAAACAAATCCAGACAACTTGAAGAAGAAATGTCAAGGATGGACTAGAATGGTAAACAAGGAGGAGGAGGTTTAATATCTCAGGATTGTCATGGAGAAATTAAGATTGCTGACACATGAAATGGAAGACTTGGAGCGCTGATGAAGACAAATCAGGACTGTCAGGAATTAAACACTTTTTGTGTCATCACGACATGACTGCAGGAACATTTTGTGGCCTCCAACTGCTCTCTGTCCTGCTTTCATGTGTGCTGATAGACTGCAAACAGAGCAGTAAGAATAATTTGCTCTTTTGTCTTCATTCCATTTTTTTTTTTAATTTAAGGTTGTCTAAAATAATCAAGAAAACAGTAATGCAGGAAAGTGTCGCTGCAGATAAATACACCACCACACTCTTCCAGTGGGTCATAAAAAATGAATAGGAGAGAGTTTATTTGTTTTAAGTCTGTATGTTGTTTTATTTAGGAATATTCTGACTTGTTGTATTTGTATCAGAGGGAACAAAGCGAGAATTGTTTAATGGGTTGTTGTTTAAATGAACTCCTGCATCATTTCATCCACTAGATTGGGAATGTCCATCAATTCATAAGCTTTCTACCATTTATCCTGGATTGGGGTGCTGAGACAATAGTATGAGCAAAAATCCCTATACTTACCTCTTCCTAGTAATCTCTGTAGTTCTCTTGAGAGGGACAACACAGCATTTGCAAGCCAGCTGAGGGACCTAATCCATCCATTAATTTCTTTCTAACAGAACATGGGTTGCAGGGGCAGAAAGTCCCAGACCCTCCTCTCCCCAGGCAATTCCATTAGCTCAATTGACTCATCTCATTGTGGATGTGCAACGACTCTACGCTGAGTCCCCCCTGGAAGACAAAACTTCTCACTCTGTCTCAAAGGGAGAGTTAAGCCACCTGACAGAAGAAACTCATTTCAGCTGCCTGTATCTGCTATCTCATTCTTTACACAAAGTTCATGACAATTGGTTAGGGTTGTGATTAAATGAACTAAGGCGCGTTTCCATTAGCGGGGGCTCCGGGTGGATGTTTTGGGGCTGGGTCATTGACACGTGTCTCGATTACCAGGAACGGCCCCGCAAAAGTGGCTTTCAGGAACCTTTATGGGGTGAAATCGTTCCTGTTGTAGGAGAGGTTCTCAGGTTGGCCAATAGGAACCTTCTGGCGGGGTGTCTGTTGATCGGGATGTCAAAATTACATTCAACACTCTCACATGAACATAAATCATGTAAGCAGAACTCTTTTGAACCATTTGGACCAGAAACATTTTGCTGCGAGTACATTTGATGAAGTTGAACATTACAAGAAAAAAACGACAAATCTGTCCAGGCCTTGTTGGTGTGTCACACCAATGTAGAGAGCTGGTGTTTTTTAATTTTTTTATTTTTTTAACCTCAATTACTACCACCACAGAGTATGTGGCAAAAGTTTGCTGTCTGTAAATACTATAACATATTCAGAAAGTTTCATTTGAATGTTATTATGTTTGAATAAGTTTAGCCCTTTTCCTCTACTGGTTTTATATATATGGTCAAACGCAGGTTACTGTCATATATGTTAAAGCTGATCTACCACTGAACCCCTTTAGGGCGCTGTCATGTCCAAAACAATATCAGTCAGGAGCCAAATAATTCAGAGATGCTCTGCTGCCTAGATACTTTGGTAATATGCTGGGCACTTAAGAATCATCTGCTTTTGCGCTCTAACAACATCTGATACCACATTTTGATGAAACACTCATCCGTCTTCACCGCTGCTTTTCGTTCCTCTCCTACATTGCAAACAAGCCTCTCTCCTGTCCTATCCTCCCACCTCTCTCCTTCCTCCCTCTCTCCACTGCATTTCCATGAAGCTGCTCTGTACAGTAGGGTTTCCATAGCAACGCTCACCGACATGCAGCAGGTCATTGTGTCACGGGGGACTGAGTGTTCCTCGTCGCTATTGGCCGCTCGGCCGGCTCCACCGAGCTCTGATTGGATGACTTGGTTTTCCGGACTTATGGTGCTCACTGAGATGAAGAGCTAAGCTGACTGATTACCAACCACACACACAGAGGCAGAGAGAGGCAGCGGAGTAAATAATTAATAAGGGAGCACAGACTGTAATCACTTTAGTGAGAAATGGAGTCACAGAGAGAGATTACAGCTGTCACTGTGTACAACACTGGTAACTGCAAGAGATTATGGCAGAAGTATCTGTCTAGCTAATATTCCAGTGTCAAACACTCAGAAAGTCACTTTATTATCCCTCAATTCAACCTATGTAAAGAGAAAATGCTGAAAATAAAAAGGTATAACAACATTTTTCTGTCAGTCCAGATGCTTAATTAACTTCCCTCCTGTTTCAGCAAATAAACTACAACGCAGCTTTAAGTTGTCCATATTACCGTATCCTGCAAACTTCCTTAAAGCCCCTATCAAGGGCCACTTATTATCCCTACTTGAAATGGAGTATGACATAATTACTTTGCTTTTTATCTATACAGTTTATCTTCTGTTCTTTGATACAGTGGGTGAGTGGAACTAGGTCAAGCACCCTATGAGTGACTAAAACCCGTTTTATACATGCACTGCTTTCCAAAAAAATATAACCGTATCAAAGTTACATCTGGACGACCAGGTTACAGGTCAGACTAGAGATGTCCCGATCACAATCCTTTGCTCCCAAGTCCAAGTCATTTAAGTTTGAGTACCGAGTCCCAATCCGACACTTTGGCAATCCCAACTGACAAACTTGCTGACCAATTTGAAATATTTCCAAACTGCAGATATTTCTGCCACCTGCCATCCTGACTTAAATATTAATTATAATTATTACATTTAATAAAGGGCGGCACGGTGGCTTAGTGGTTAGCACTGTTGCCTCACAGCAAGAAGGTTCCCGGTTCAATTCCCGGCCCGGTGGGTCTTTCTGTGTGGAGTTTGCATGTTCTCCCCGTGCTTGCGTGGGTTCCCTCCGGGTACTCCGGCTTCCTCCCACAGTCCAAAAACATGCAGGGTAGGTTAATTGAACATTCTAAAAAAATTCTCCCTAGGTGTGCATGTGAGTGTGATTGATTGTTTGTATGTGGCCCTGGATAGACTGGCAACCTGTCCAGGGTGTACCCCTGCCTTTTGCCTGATATGCATCGGGATAGGCTCCGACAGACCCCCGTGAAACGGATACAGCGGGTATAGATAATGGATGGATGGATGGACATTTAATAAAATTATATATGAATATTTATTTATCATTCAGTGGTGCTGGGCTAGTGCAAGATCAGCCAGCTTTGGTTTCACAATGCGCGATTTTTTTTGCAGTCTGGATGAGCAGAGCTGAATGTCTCCTGCTTTGACTGCAGCTGAGAGCGCCTGCTGTGGGAGGGGCCTGTGCTGCTGTGGGAGGGGCTCACAGTAGCACAGGCTGCTCACTGTGAAGAGTGGGAGCGAAATTAGCTTTCAAGATATTCTACAAAAGACACCTAAAAAAAGTCACTAGTTTCTTTTTTTTTTAAAAGTTACTAGAGGGTTCTGAAAACTTGCTAAATATAGAAACTGCTACTCTAGGTTAAAGGTTATGCCTACTTCCCACATGACATAAACTGTAATTGTGGTAAACGTTATTGATAGACAATAAATAAATAATGTACATAATTGTTAATTAGATAACGTTATTTAGTGAGATAAAAAGGAAGTTTAGAAGTCATGTGATCGGATTGGGACGTTCCTAGGTTTGACCCTAGTAATGTTTGCATTTTCACTTCAACGTAGCACAAGTTTTTAATAGGCTTTTGATTTGCCTACCAGACAAACCCTACAGCCTTATGAAATAGCAGTGTTTAATCTTTAATCTTTTCATTAATTTCCCCTTTTTTTTTTTTTTTAGCAGTTTCTTAGCTAATACAAGTGCAATTAAAACTTTTAAAGTATATTCTTTCATTTTTAGGATCAGTGTCTCACCTGCCATAGACACCTGTCATGACATTTTCTTTAATATTATAATTTCTTTACTAGATAGCTTCTGTTTTTAAATATGGCCCATAGTCCATAATGTATCAATTGTCCTGCCACCAGGCCTGCGTGTCACAGATCCAGTCCATGAAATTGTCTAATGCAGGCGTGACCTGGTGTACAAATCCATGAAATATGAAATAGTTGAGGTTTGAGTTGTTTTACGTGGGAGGCTTCATTCTGAGCAGCGGTTAGGATCTTCACTTGCTCTGATTCTCCAAATTGAGAGCACTGTGATCACTCAATAAAAGAAAAAAAATTCCCCTTAAAAGTAAGAAGCCAGTAAGGGAAATACAAGCATGGCCAGGCATGTTAATAGGTAATATTTTAATTTCTTTTTTCACTGCCAGTACTTTTCATTCATTTACTACGGGAAAAATAATGATCTGCTCAATTTACTGTCTAATCTCTCGCAAAAATATCAAATGGAAAGTTCCTTACTGGCCAAATGTACAAGGCATGTTGGGTTCATGTGGGGTTTAACAAAAAAAAACAAAAAAAACAAAAAGCTACATCCATGTTCATGACAATAAAGTCTTGATTGGTTGTTGAGCTCTGGGTTACAGCCTGGAGACATGAAAAGCTTTATTCAAGACTATGGATGTACACCAAACCAAGTTACAGTAATGTTGGTGCCTGAACTGCTGAGGTTGTAGTATTTATTTGTGCTTACGAGGTATTTGCCTTGTAACTTTCATAATAAGGCTCTGGCTTCTCACAGCTGCTGTAGTGGAGGGCAAGTACCTGCTGGAAGAAGCTTTTATTTTAGGCAAAGATCCCTGACTAAATAAGACTTACTGAAGCTTGCATAAAGGCAAGAACTTTCTTCAGTTTATATATTTTATAGTGTTTACTGCTGTTTCACTCATTTGTGGACTCATACACAACTAACTGCTTAAGCTTCAAGAAGCCTCCCACAAACATCACTGGTAAATAAACAACAGAACTTGATCAATTTCAAAGGACATCCTCAAATATGGAGGAGCAAAACTAAAAAAAATAAATTTATAATATTGAAGAATATATTACAATTATATTGCATTCAAAGAATTAATAAATAAATATATAAAATATTTTAAATTGTACACTAATAATAATGTGACATCAGGCGACATTTTTAAAACTTTTTTAATCCTACCACTTATTTGATTATTAATGTATTTAATTAATTTAGGCAATTAGATATTAATTAGCTAATGCATTATGTAAAGACAGGCACCATGTTTACATGATGTAGACAGGGCAGGAATTAAGAATTGATCAAAAATCTGTTAAAATTAATGCAGGAACTCAAAAAGATTTACAGGGTCAAAAATTATTTATAATTTTAACGATGCATTAAATCAAACTTAAATAAACCCATAAGGATATTAATGAAGAAAATTAAGTAATTTTACATTTTATAGATTAATTAATGCCTAAATAATGCATATTATATTTGGTAGCCTGGGCAGCCATACTAATGTTTTTCCTCTTTGTTAAAGGAGTGCTCACATAAAGCCCATCCCACCCCTTTGTGATTGGTTTGGTACATTCTGTACAAGTGGAAAAGACTGTGAATGGGAGGGGTGTCAAACCCATTTTGTAACAAAGAATTTTTGCAAAGTGAATAGGTAATGGCAAGTTTTAATGCATAAATTGTCACATATATTAACGAGCTAGTTTATTTTATTTATTTATTAATTTTTTTTCAGTATTGGAATTTTTGGACAAATGTAACAAGCCACGTGATATACTGTACAGAGTGCAGAGGCGTTTTTGGGTTTCAGTTTAATTGGTCGCTTTTAATACAATTGGAAGTTTCATTACGTGGAACCAGAAGTTCTGGTTCCCCTTCGACCCTCTTTCGTAACAGTGTTTTTGTAACCCTCTTTTTTCCTGAAGCATGTGCATGAGTGTGTGTTGATAATGCAGTTTTATGTTGTCAGTATCTTACTGTTCCACCAGTTTATACAGTTGATTCTAAACGAAATGTTGCAATTAGTCATAAAATAGTGGAAGTGAACCCTGGTAGCAAAGATGTACGCAACTGAGGAACTGAAAACCTCATTATGCTCATAATGCTTCTTGACATGGAAAAAAAAACATGAAAATGCAATGGACAAAACTATTACTCTAATATATGATGATATAATCAGGATAGCAAAACAATATATTTCTGAGCAAAAAAACAATACAACCATTTCATTATTATGGGCTTTCTTCAAGATTTTCCAGATCAGAATAATAATCCCCAAACAGAAATCTGCAAGAGTCAGACAGAAAAAGGGCCCAAGCAAATCTCTTAAACGGATAACAGCTTGATTTAGGCAGGCAGCGGTTTAGCTCTGAACTGACCTCCCCTGCTTTCAGTGGTCAGTGATTTGATGATAGTTCAACTTGTCTATCCTTGCGCATGCCCAGCTTGTCCTGCTGCTCCAGCATGTGTTGTACATGTCCGTCTAGCTGCTTATCTGGCTTGCTGCCTGTTAGTTGTATTTTCTACCTGTCCTCAGCTACCATCTGTCTTTCCCCTGCCTGTTTAGTTGTTGCTTTTCTCCCCGGTTTATGGTTTAGTTCATCCACTGGGATATCCTGATTTATTTTTCTCTTTCCAGCATCATTTGACTACTGCACATTTACTACAACCAGCATTATGCCATTGATAGTGAGGTAGAATATCAGTCCACAAGCATTTGGGGTGACGGATCGCTCATAAAAATAGTGGCTGAAAGAATTTACTTCTTCAGCATTTGCAGAGAACATTTTTGCTTTTGACAAGGATGCTTCAGTTTTATCACATTAAAAAAGCGGTGTCACCTGTATTCTTTTTTGGTATCTTGTCCTGTTTTTTGTGTTTTTTTTTTCAGGCCATTGTTAATCTACACCATGTCTACTACTACAACAACTCCTCTGCAGGCTTCAGCTTATGTAATGGCGGTTTGATGTTTGTAGTGAGGATTAGTGGTGCAGTCTGAAACATAAAAACTCCACATATCTATCTTGGAAGTTTGCCCTGCACCACTGCTGATGCAGTACTAACCAGACACACTAATAAGGGAGTTTGCTGATGCTACAATGTGTCCGCTCAGGAAGCAGGAGGACCATTTTACTCTGCTTTTGTTAAAATGGTTGGTTTTCTTTTCATTTCATGAATAACAATTTTAAACTTTAATTTCCATTAGCAAGGTGACAGTTACTTGTTACATCACAGTTCAATATCACCTTCATGTATGATAATGCTGAAATCGCCAAAGGCAGTCTGAAAAGCAAAGAAAGAATTTTTCCAAATGTTGCCTTATCTTTTTTTTAATATTATTCTCCCTCCCCATATCTTGTGCACACATGTGCATTTGCTGCAAGGGTGCAACAACACATTCATAATTCATTAAAAGAGCCGATTTCAACTCGGTCCCAGCTCGTCTCCCACTGTGTTCTCCCCTTGTAAGTGTTGAGGATCACTAATCAATAGTCTGAGGTGTAAAATATTCTAGTAAACAACACACGGAAACATCAGTGGGTGTGATTCCTTGACAAGAGGCTGACATTTGCAGTTGTGTCTACAAATGATAATTGAATAAATGATATTCTACTCTTATAGTATAGTACAGGTGTATGTGAAGATAGTTTTCTGGTGCTGTTGAGTCAGAATGAAATACTGAGGGACAGATTTTTTTTCAACCTAGAAACAGTGAACAGGCACACACATTTGTTAAAGAATTACAAATTCAACCTTGGGGTCAACACGTGATTAAATCACAATGCCTCTGTGATGTTTCACAGCTTTGATTTCTCTGCTTTAACCCTTCCTGTGCGACTGCCTTGTGCCTGCATAGATGTGGCACAGGTTTAGAGGCCTATGAGACTTGAGAGTGCCTCCTGTTCGCCCTTTGAAAAGAATCAGTGAAATTGTTTTGGCGCGCAAGCTATGAAGCGCATTTTCCTTGCAAGTGTTAAATGCCTGGGGTTGAAGTCTCATCACATCCACAAGTCTGTTTTTTCTCAATACGAGTGTGACCGATTCATAGTGAGTGTCATGAGAAGGGGAATAACCCCTTTCATGGAATCTATTTTTACACCTTCTATCATTTTCTCCTGAAAAACTGTAAATGCCTGTGATACTGAAAGAAAAAAGCTGCCAACTGCCTGCTCCATACTGTATTTTCCAGCACCACGGAGAGCGACGGGCAGACTTTGCAAAAACCTGGCCTGGTGCCCTGCTGAATATTTCATTCAGGCAGGCAATACTGGTGGAAGACAAAAAAAATCACTTAGAAACAAAAGCCTGCATGCAACTTCACAGAGATCTACTCATTTACAAACTCAAGCACAAGTTTCTAAGGTAAACCTGGCATGAAGTGTTGCTGTCGTGTAGCAGCCCTTAGTTGATTCTAATTTATCTTCATGACGGTGATAATGTTGAATTACTTGCAGTGGCTATATATTATATAAAGGGATTGGACACTGTATACTTAAAATACTGCTTAGGTACAATCAAGTACTGTAGTAAATAAAAAAAAAGATTTATTACAGTCAGTATTTTTTCCAGGAAGCACTAAACATGTGTACATTTCCATTAAATTATGGTGAGTGCAAATTATCATAGTATAAAGAGTCCTTGGGAATGAATATAGTAGAGGAGAAGAAGGATCTCTATTACAGCAAACCTGAGAAAGCCTCTGATACACTCACTTGTTTAACAATCTGATGAGATCTGACTGTGATCGGATCATTCTGGTTCTACCTGTCAGACTTAAACCACATTTCATACAAGATATCCAGGATTTAGTCTCTAATAGGCATCCATGAGCAATGTCCTGCAAACTCAAAACATTTCATAGACATGCTGCAAGTCGTTTGCCCCTGCAAGTCAGTCTCACCAGTCTGGCTATGTATCTGTAAACCTGTATATTCCTGTATGGGCTAATTAAAAGGGTATTTGAAAACTCCAGTTCCTTCATATTTTTGAACTGAATTGAACTAAACTGATTTCTTGAAACACAGTTTTAACCGTGGATTAATACAAGTTTTCTGTTCTTAAATGTGGGGTTTCTCCAGGGCCATATCCTTAGTTCAAGTGAAGTATCTTATCATTTAAAGGTGGTTTACATGCAACATGTTTATGTTTAGACTAATCATAGTTCCCCTTTACATTTCCTGTGTTGTCCATTATTGATTTATCTTCAGAATACAGCAGCAGCAAACCTAAACAAAAACTAACTGTTCACCCCAGTTCTTGCCTCGCTTCACTGTCTCTATTGAAATTGAGAATTAATTGGTTTTATTACTCAATTAAGGCATCTTCTCCTTTGTCTTTTCCAATTTTAGATCTGGACAGTAATTTCATCAGATCAACATTTTGTTAAGCTGTTAATGTTTAACTTTTCACTTTAGTTGTGTTCTCTAGAACTTTATAACTCAACTCAACTCAACTCAACTTTATTTATAAAGCACTTTAAACAAAACAAGTTTCACCAAAGTGCTGAACAAAGCATAAAATATGTAAGAGAGCATGGCAATTATCAGACATAAGACAATTAAAATACAATACAGTCTCCAGATTCCAACTCAATTAAAAGCCAAGGTAAAAAAAATATGTTTTAAGAGCAGATTTAAAAGTGGAAAATGGGTCCATCTGTCTGAGGTCCAGGGGCAACTCATTCCAGATCTTTGGTCCGAAGATTGAAAAGGCTCGGTCACCTCTCAGTTTCCTCTTGGTCTTGGAGACGACTAACTGTATCTGATTTGCTGACCTGAGGGAGCGAGGAGGGGTGTACACCTGGATCAGGTCAGATAGGTACTTTGGAGCGAGACCATGAAGACATTTAAAAACAAATAAAAGAATTTTAAAATCAATGCGGAAACGAACTGGGAGCCAATGAAGTGATGCTAAAATGGGAGTAACGTGCTCTTGTTTCCACGCACCAGTCAAAAGACGGGCAGCAGCGTTCTGGACTAACTGCAACCGAGCAAGTGATTTCTGAGTAACTCCAACATAAAGAGCATTGCAATAATCTAAACGAGTTGTAATAAAAGCATGGATTAAAATCTCAAAGTCACAGCGAGAAAGAAGAGGTTTAACCTTGGACAATTGTCTCAGATGGAAAAAGCTGGACTTGACCACTGAACTAATATGAGCATTAAAAGTCAGGTTGCTGTCCAGTTTGACACCCAAACTCGTTGCTGTTCGTTTCAAATAATCATTTAAAACACCCAAATTGACATGTACCTTAGAGATGTCACTCGGGCCAAATAACAGAACCTCTGTCTTTTCCTGATTTAAATGTAATAAGTTACATGACATCCATGCCTTAATATCATCAATGCACTGTAATAACTGTTGAGCAGAATATGCTTCTTCCTGCTTTAGTGGTATATAAATCTGGCTGTCGTCGGCATAAAAGTGGAATGAAATCCCATGTTTACGGAGAACTGATCCAGGTGGAAGCAGGTACAATGAAAACAGAAGAGGTCCGAGAACAGAACCCTGAGGTACACCACATGTAAGAGGTGTCCTGCAGGACTCTGTACGTCCAAGACGGAGGCAAAAACTCCTTTCCGTTAGGTATGATTTGAACCATTTTAAAACATCACCTTGAATGCCCACCCAGCTTTCTAGGCAAGACAAAAGGATTTGATGGTTTACTGTGTCGAAGGCAGCTGCCAGATCCAACAGAACCAAAACAACACAGTGACCAGCATCTGTTGCTAAAAGAATGTCGTTAGAAACCCTTAATAGCGCCGACTCAGTACTGTGACGGGGTTTAAATCCCGACTGAAACACCTCAAGAATGTTGTTCTCTTCTAAAAACGTTATTAACTGGCAATACACAATTTTTTCAAGAACCTTCGAAAGGAATGGGAGCTTAGAGATGGGTCTGAAATTTGCCAAAATGGAAGAGTCCAAGCCAGGCTTTTTAATAAGTGGTGTTACTACTGCATGTTTAAAACACAAGGGCACAATCCCATGAACTAAACTGCCATTAATTATACTAAGAACATGAGGAGCCAGAGTAGGAAAAACTTCTTTAAAAAGACGAGGTGGAAGTGGATCATTAGGAGACCCTGATGGCTTATAAGACTAATACCACTGTCATATCTGGATGGTTGAAATGAAATTGTGGTACTTTGGCAATAGGTGAAGTGTAATACATGAACACTGTGTTTTCTCGCCTCACCTTGATGCTTATGTGTACATAGGAATTTTCTGTACAGAGCGCAGAACTAGGGGAAAGGATTTCATTTTATTATTATTTTATTTTTAGAAAATGTCATCCCACCCATCTCCTATAGAAAAACTTGTCCAAACTTCATTTTTTATTTTTGGTTCAGTGTGATGGACATCCTAACTACTGAAACTGAGGTATGATTGTACAGATTTTGTCACAAAGGGCACAGGAATAAAACCTCAACATATGGAGGTAATGACGCAGTGGCAGATTCATATTACCATCCTTCATTTTTTGGGATAAAAAGAAGCAGTTTACAGATATCTCAGTGACCCAGAGTAGACGTAAGTGATAGCTGGATGTTACATGAGTACAGAAGGTTTTCCTTTCTATTGCCATTTGGCCACATGTTGGAATTCGTCCTCGCCTATAGTAGCACATCTTAAATATTTTACATGAACAGGTAATTGGGTTCATGCTCATATGTCCTTTATTATGCCAAGAAAAAAGCTGCAGTTGGTATATTACCTATAAGCACCTGATGGTTGTCAGGTCCGTTTCTTTGTCACATTATGCTAATCTGGGCTGCTCCTATATTGCTTTGGTCATTACTGAACTGAGCTGGCCGGGCCTGTGTTTGTAGTTCAGT
Source organism: Xenentodon cancila (assembly GCA_014839995.1). Classification (NCBI taxonomy): domain Eukaryota; kingdom Metazoa; phylum Chordata; class Actinopteri; order Beloniformes; family Belonidae; genus Xenentodon; species Xenentodon cancila. The sequence continues at coordinate 5,553,571 of CM026199.1, read as the reverse complement.
TCAATTTTAGCCCCTCACCTGCAGAAATGGACACTCACGTAGGTGCCGTTCATAACTCGCTGCGACGTGTTAATTTGCCCAGGGGTTTAACTCTGCCCAAAGCCCGCCAGACAGCCCTTCAAAACTTCATTAACGGCGTCTTCCCAGGTTCACTCAAGTTATCTGTGTAAAACTGTGAATTGTTGTTTGTTAGTTCATGGTTTATATATGTGGCAACCTTGTACCTGACTGTTTCTTTTCCAGCTTCTTTTTAAGCTTGTACTCAGGCCGGCAGAGATTTTAGCTTTGCTTAGACTTGAGCAGCTCCCCGAGCAATCTTTTGCTTCCTTTCAAGTATACGCACATACGCAAAGCTTTCGAAGTTTTAGAACATGGTGCGGATATGAAACGTGGCTACATGACAAGGTGGGTTTCCTTTTACACCACCGTCATTTCAGTGAAACACCCAGGTGAAGCTTGCTCCTTGCTGCCCTTCTTCTAACATTCATCTGATGAAAAGGTGATCTCATCACACTGTTGCACGTGTGTGTGTGTGTGTGTGTGTGTGTGTGTGTGTGTGTGTGTGTGTGTGTGTGTGTGTGTGTGTGTATTCTTTCATCTATCTCTCATATGGTCATACAGCTGTGTACTGGCACGATTAATACAAGAGCCTGGCCAGATGTGCTGGCCGTCTCTGACAGGGTTTCTGTATTCGTGTGCGTGTGCAGGTATGAGGGATAGGAGGCGGCATATCGTCCTGATGACAGGGGCAGGCTCAGATTTAATACTGCTACACTCACGCTTTCAAGAGGAGCATGTATGTTTGCTGAAAACGTGTCTCAGTTTGTGATTAGCTCATGAGGTTGATTTCATTCAGCACTTCCCATTTTACTGACAAATGAGCCCACAAGGGAAATGTTGTGCGTGTTTGCGATCGAGACGTGGTTGCAGTCCTTTTATGGTCATGTAGTTGTGTTAGAGTGAGTGCGTTTGCTACAGAATGAATCAGAGCGCCGTTACATCAGAGGTACGGACAGGCGGGATGGATCACTTGCTCTGCAATTGGAACACACACTTCCGCTTGAGTGTAACAGAGTTAGAGAGGAATGATGGAAACACACATACACGCACTCAGATGCCCTACTTTTTGGCATCATGGAGATGTGAGGACTGTTATGCAACAGGGAATGCGGGTAGTGCAGAGGAACGGTGTGAATGAATGGGTGTGACAAGAGGAAGCCGGTCATGTACTACTCACCAAACACCCCACAGTACAACAATGTGACTTGTCAATGAGTAATGACTCAAAAAACAACCTGACAGTTGGTGAATTCTGCTCCTGCATATCTCCTTGATGGTTTTCTTCATGTGCATCTGCGAAACAAATGATACGTTATTCTGAAGAGTATAGCACGGTATAGTACAGTTTGAGTGTCAGCTTCTTATCCTTCCTGTGTTTACAAAGTAAAAAAAATCATTGCCATATCAAACCAATAAGTAGTCTTTATTTTTATTTTGAATTGTACAGTTAATGTATTAATAATAACCCAGATAGAGTACAAATACTATGAGGAAATTAGTAATCATTGAAGAAAATAATCAATATTCTCTTTTGTGCAATAGCTATCAATGTGTGGTCGTCTTTAAATGAACAGAACTCTGGTCCTGATGAGGTTTACGTCGTCTTTCTGTTCACACTAGATCCTCTAGAGATCTTTACTGCTTTGGATAGTAAACTCAGAGACCAGGTTATAATTGAAAAAAGTCAAAGAGAACTCAGGTTAAGTTAGTTACTCTGAAGACTTAAAGTCCCGGAGGTGGTCTCAGTACGTTTCACTTCAGAGGGGTCAGAGGGGAACGTTTATCTGAAGCCTTCATTTATGGACAAAGCATTAGGTCACGTGACACATTGGTTTCTGCCGACCGGTTCTGAAGCCTCTTTTTCTTCATACTCAGCCCAGCCATGTTTCAACCGATCCCTGCTGAATTTCTGTAGAGCTGCACTTCCCCGTTTACAGCTCGGCTTTGGAGCCAGCCTCTAGTGGCCAGTCGAAGAACTGCAACAAAACTGCATGAGCCTCAATCTGGAAGCGCTTGGTGAAAAATGCTGAGTCATTGCTTTGGACAGAGTCTGACAAAAATCCCATCATTGATCACTGCAGCAATTCTAGGTCTTTTGTCAAATAAATCATTTTTTTGTTTAGTTTAATCTTTAGGTTTTGTTGGTTTGGGAGTAATTTATTGTAAATATAGTTTAAAGTGGTATCTAACTATTTGGAATTTGTGTCACCTTTGGAGGTATTCTGAAGGAGATTTTAATTCATGTATTTCCTGGAGAAAATAAAATGTGTCTTGACTTATCTTTCACTCAGGGGAGTTGACTAACTTTGCATCAAATTAAACACTTTCACCTTTTTTTTAATATATTATTTATTTATTTTTATTTATTTTCATCTTTCCTACGATACCATTCTTTTCTAATTTGGGGTTGTGTATTACAGGAATTTCTATGAGCACATGCACGACCTCTTTGAGGATCAAAAGTTTGAAGTCATTTGCATTTCCCACATTTTGACTAAAAATATTTTTTAACTTATACCTGACAGTTGCCAGGGATTCTCAACAGTCTCAACAGGTCAATGAAACACTGGTCTTTTTATGAAAATAATAACTCGTGTCACATACAACAGGGTTCCTTGTGGTTATGGTGCAGCAAGCGACTAATACAAGATTCTGAATGCTTATTTAGCCACTGCCTCACTCAGTATTATAGCTGCACCTTCAGCTTACTTTATACATTATGTGTTTATTAGTAGTGACACACATGTTCATGCCATTCAGTTAGATCTTTGAACAGAGGAAACAACCTTGCTTATACTCTCCTCAAATGGTTCTGGTCATTGCTTTTGTCCTGTCATGGCTGAGTAAACCTGACAGTGAGCATATTGAAGGCCTGGAAGCGAGCAGCACAAATAGGAAAGTGTTGCTTGCTGCTTCCTTAATGACCTTCATTAAAGATCACCTCTTCTTCTGTGTCTTGACTTATGTTGTGTGCGCAGCATGCACGTATAACTCTCAATCAGGTCTAATATATGTTTGTTCTGTTTTCTCTCTCAAGGAACATTTCAGGGCCAGTGGGTTGGCGGGATGCGGCATGGCTATGGAGTCCGTCAGAGTGTCCCGTACGGCATGGCGGCCGTCATCCGTTCCCCTCTGCGTACCTCTATAAACTCCCTCCGCTCTGGTTCAGAGCACAGCAATGGTACAGCTCTGGTGGACCGAACAGGGGCGGTAGTTCCTGGTCCTCCCACAGTTCCTGGCACTCTGACCACCAGTGTCTCCATGTGTAGTACGGGCAGCAGCGGCAGCAGCCCCGCAGTGTCTCGTGGGGGGTTCGTATTGATGGCACACAGTGAGGCTGAGCTGCTAAAGGGGAAGAGGAAAGGCGGACTGTTTCGGAGGTCCATCCTGTCTGGACTCAAGTTGAGGAAGTCAGAGTCTAGGAGCTCTCTGGCCTCTCAGAGGTCTAAGCAGAGCTCATTCAGGAGTGAGGCTGGGATGAGCACCGTGTCCTCCGCTGCATCTGATATCAACTCTACTATCAGGTAATGGCAGGATTTGCTGCTGGAGGCATCGGGGTGCCCAGGCCCTGCTGCAGGTCCACAAGCAGTATGGTTTACAGTACACTTATACTTGTTATGCTGGGAGTAATATTGCTCTACATTGTGACAGCCAAGTGATGTGCTCCTTTTAATAAACATTTTAAAGAAACCCAGTATTAAACTTAATTATGCAAAATGACTATCAAGTAAGATAAATGTTTCACATTGGCAATTTATTTCCATCTTAAAAAAAAAAACAAAGAAAAACAAAATAAAGCAAGAGATACATGATGTACTGATGTTGATGTTTAAAGCACAGGTTTTAAAGATATCTGCAAATTGTGTAAATAAGAGATAATATTTATGTGCACTCCTACAACTTTTACAGAGCTCAGAGGCAGCAGTAGGTTTTTAGAAATTTCATTCTGCAAATACTTTACGCATAAATTCACTGTGCTTGTGTTTTTCATGAATGAGGCTGATACAGCGTAAGCCTTCTCACACAATTAAATTTTCATGACATAAAAATCATTAACAAAATACTTTAGGATATCTCTTTTATGTGTGTTTAGTAATTTTATTACAGTCAAAATGCAAATTCTGGAGAAGCAAGTGAGTCTGTAACTGTACCTGTGAAAGAAATTCACAAAATAACAATTTTAATGAATAGAAAACCAGATGAATTGAGATGTTCCAACCATACAGGAACTGACTTTTGAGTATGTTTGCTTATTGATCTGTTCTTTCATCGTCATTTAGTCAGGAAAATTTATCACAGGCAGTTAAAAAAAGGCGAACAATTCTCCACTGTATTGCCAAAAATATTCGCACACGCATCCAAATAATCGGAATCAGGTGTTTCATTCACCTCCATGGCCACAGGTTTACAAAATCAAGCACCTTGGCATGCAGACTGTTTGTACAATTATTTGTGAAAGAACGGGTCGCTCTCAGGAGCTCAGTGAATTCCAGCGTGGAACTGTGCAACAAATCCAGTTGAAATTTCCTCACTTATAAATATTCGACATTCAACTGTCAGCTGTATTATAAGAACATGGAAGTGTTTGGGAACAACAGCAACTCAGCCACAAAGTGTTAGGACACGTAAACTGACGGAGCAGGTCAGCGGATGCTGAGGTCCATAGTGTGAAGATGTCGCCAACTTTCTGCAGAGTCAGTCGCTACAGACCTCCAAACTTCATGTGACCTTCAGATTATCTCAAGAACAGTGCACAGAGATCTTCATGGAATAGGTTTCCATGACCGAGCAGCTGCATCAAAGCCATACAACACCAAGTCAAAGCGTCAGATGCAGTGGTGTAAAGCACGCCGCCACTGGACTTTAGAGCAGTGGAGATGTGTTCTCTGGTGTGGCGAATCACGCTTCTTCATCTGGCAATCTGATGGACAGGTCTGGGTCTGGCGGTTGCCAGGACAAAGGTACTTGTCTGACTGCATTGTACCAAGTGTAAAGTTTGATGGAGGGGGGATTATGGTGTGGGTTTTTTTTTTCAGGAGCTGCACTTGGCCCCTTAGTTCCAGTGAAAGGAACTCTGAATGCTTCAGCATACCAAGACATTGTGGACAATTCCATGCTCCCAACTTTGTGGGAACAGTTTGGAGTTGGCCCCTTCCTCTTCCAACACGACTGTGCACCAGTGCACAAAGCAGGTCCATAAAGACCTGGATGACAGAGTCTGGTGTGGATGAACTTGACTGTCCTGCACAGAGTCCTGACCTCAACCCGACAGAACACCTTTGGGAGGAAAGAGCAGAGACTGAGAGCCAGGACTTCTCGTCCAACATCAGTGTAACCTCACCTTCTGGAAGAATGGTCAAAAATTCCCATATACACACTTCTAAACCTTGTGGACAACCTTCCCAGAAGAGTTAAAGCTGTTATAGCTGAAAAGGGTGGAGCGACGTCATATTGAACCCTATGGATTAGAAATGGGATGTCACTTAAGTCCATATCAAGTCAGTGAGCCGGTATATTTGGCCATATAATGTACAATGCTCCCATCCTTGTTATTTTAAGATACTCTCTAAGTCGTAAAGAAACCTAACGATTCAATTTGCTACAATGTCTGCTAATAGTCTAATGATAAGATTCAGACCATAGAAGGAGACGTATAGTGGTAGTAAGCCATGTTTTCTAGTTGTTGTTTTAAGTGGGTGTAAGTAGTGACCTTGAGACCTGCGCATTAAGAGGCTGGCGTGACCTGAGATAATGAGATGATGCAGTATGAGAGGAACCTGCCCTTCGTTTGGAGGACATGGATTCCGAGAAACAAGAAACACCTGTTCCACTTTACGATACTTTACGAAACTCCAAATGGATTGCCGTGTGATCCGAAGTGAACTTTTGTAAAATGATCTAATGTTAACTGGTCAGCTGGCTTGGTGCCTGTTCAACAATTTCTGCCCTGTCTCATTTGTTGAGTGAACATCAGCATATTTGGCCTCAACTTGGTGAATCAATTGTCAGACTTAAAGTACACTGGACTGAGGTGGTGTACTTTTAAGAGTACTAATTAGAAGACAACAACAGTCAGCAGCTCTTTATCTGTTTCTTGGCGAACTGCCTGACATCACCTCACCTCATCAAGCCTGATTAAGTATCACCAAGGCAGATAAGAAGAGAACATTTTAGATTTAAAAAAAACTAAAATCCTTTAAGCATGTACTTGAAAGCTTCTTTAAGGCCAAACACCAGAGCATGGTGCAACACCTTAATATAAAGAAAAAAATCTAGTTTCCACATTGTCATATCAGCTCAAATGTGGGTATTAGCACCTGCGTCCGATGTATGTGTGTGTTTCTAATCCTGTGTGCTTGTGTGTGTGTGTGTGTGTGTGTGTGTGTGTGTGTGTGTGTGTGTGTGTTTGCATTTCTGTGTAAAAACATAAAAATTATTTGATTGTAGTGGATTAGACAAACAATATTAAATGACCATTAAAAGATAACTTGTTTCACTGCAGCAGCAACTGGTTCTCCAAGGTCATTGCTGATTGTTTTCCCTATAGGTGTTATGTATTAGCACGCAGCTGAATGCTGGCTTGGAGCATAGCGGATTGATGATTGTAACCAATTAAAACAATGCAACCTGCATATTTAAACAACCTCGTATATATAAAACATACATGTATTCTTACTGATTTAATCATGCAATCAAAAATATGTGCACTGTACAGCACACATGTGATTCTAAAAAGACTGACTTTGGTCCTGAAACATAAATGCTGCTGATGTCGATGGTGGAAAGTTGCGTGAAGTGGATTTCAGGGTCCAGACAAGATTGTTAGGGCCAGGATCAGCATCTACACCTACAGAAATTAATTTTCCATTGTTGTTGTTATGAGGGTTTTCACAGACATTTTATGGTTTTCCTTTGGTCACGTAGAAAATTATGTAGGCACCCGAGGTGCTCTCCAGCCAGTGGAAAAGCAACCCAGTTCTTTGTAGAACCTGTTTGGAACTGGCTCTAGCACCAGACCAAGCACCAGAACCGATTTTGAGTTGCGTTGAGTTGAGTTAACACAGAGACAGAATTGGCAATTAGACGCAGACAGCAAAATGTCATTGTAAAGTACTGATTTATAAACCAGCGACAAGAGTCTCACAAAGCTGTTGGAGAGGAAGCAAAAATCATCACCAATAATCATAACTGCATTTTTCCACTTCTGTGTGTGTTTTTAAGCTGATAACTTTTGATTTCACTTTGGTTTTTAACGTGTAAATGTGCATGTGGGTTAGTGACATGGAGATACTTCACCAGGAAACACTTCACAGGAAGAGCCACAGAAGTAACGAGGAATAAATGAGGGACTAACTGCTAACTGACCATTACTAAATAATGAACACCTGATTATTACTTAGTGTCATGTGACATGTTACCACACCATTTTACTAATTTTTGCTTGGAACCTTTAAAACTTTTACCAAATCCTACCTACCTGACAAAATAGCAGTTTTGACACCATTCAAGTGAGATCAGGCCCGGCTGAACTAATAAATGAAAGGGACCTTTCACTATGACATCCCAGTGGATAAACAGCATCAATGTAAAAGACCAGCCTGCCGCATTTCTTTTGTGCATCTGTTTATTTTCACAGCAATGGTGTTATTTTATTGGCTTTATTTATTTATTTTTTTTAACTTTTAAACAACTTTTCCCCCTCATGCTAAGCCAGGCAAACCAATTCTATAAAAATCATGATGGGGAAAAATCTGGAATTTTGGTATCTTTCATCAAAAGTGTTTTTTCTTTTATTTGTTTTGTTTTTTAATAATTCAGAGCAGGCTGTTTTCACATTCAGATATTGCACTGCTCCTCCTCAAAAGTCTGCCCCGACTTCCAAAAAGCCTGTGCAAGCAGATACGCTCTGCTGCACCTCAAAACAATGCTTCTGCTCTTAGAGTCTCTGTTGTGTGTAAGAACATCTTCTCCTTCTTGCACTCGGGCTTCTTCTTTCTTGAAATCTTCTGATCTTGGATTTTTGCTTTCCACTTTTAAACAGCTTTAGAAAAACTGTTTCAAAAATATCAACCAACAGAGTGCCAGATACAAGGCTGAGGTGACGGCATTTTGGTTTGGATTTTTTTACAGCAGTCTGAGAGGTAAAAGTAAAGCATAAAGAATATTCGGGACTAATGGCCACATGGGTGGAAAGCACGGGACATTACTTTTAAGACATACACTAATGACAGCCATCAAACAAGTCCATGCTGGATAATGCACTGTCTAGCAGTGAGTATGCACAGTCAAAAACTAATAATCAGGCATTACAAAAGTTGAGAAGGGTATGTAAAAACAGAGGAAAATGGACAATTAGAAACAGGTGAATCACATGGGGGTGGGGGCAGTCTGGTGATCACAAGAGGCAAAAAAAAAAAAAAACAGACAAAAGTTGTTTTTCAACAGCTGTAAAACTTTCTAATACTAAATGTCTGTTTTGACATCTTCCAGTCAGGTTTCCAGACACATCACAGAACTAAGACAACTCTAGTAAAGGTCCTTAATGACATCTGCTCCACTACAGATAGTGGCAACATTTCAGTTTTGGTCTTGGTCTCTCAGTGCTGCATTTTAAACAGTACACCACATTTTGATAGACCGGTTGAAGAACTGGGTGAGACTTTCTGGCACAGGACTTACCTGGTTAGAGTTCCCCCAATAAGACAGTGACCATTTTGTGTCTTTAGGTAAATACAAATCGGAGCTAACAAAAATATCATGTGGAGTTCCTCAAGGTTTAGTTTCGGGGCCTACGTTGTTTAACATCTAAATGCTCCCACTCACGCAAATCATGAAAAAAACTGTTACCATAACAACGCAGATGACACACAAATCTATATAACCACCTCGCCAGGAGTTTATAATCAAATTCAAACACTGATCAAATGCATTGATCAAATTAAAGAGTGGATGTGTCCGAATTTTCTTCAGTTAAATGAAGACAAAACAGAAAAAATAGTGTTTGGAGCCAAGGAACAAAGATTAAACATCAGCACTCAACTTGAAGCAGTAAAGCTAAAAACAAATAGCCCAGCCAGAAATGTGGTTCTGGACTCGGAGAGGAATTTTAGCAGCCACATTGAGACAGTAGTGATGTCAGCTTATTAACACCTAAAGAGCATATCAAGGATTAAAGGACTGATGTCTCAACAGGACTTAGAAATACTTCTCCAAGCTTTTATCTTCAGTAGACTGGACTACGGCTACTAATGCTGTTTTCTCGGGTCTCCCTAAACAAATCCATCAAACAGCTGCAGTTAGTTCAGAACGCTGCTGCCCGAGTCCTGACTAAAACCAAGAGATTGGACCAAATAACTGCAGTTTTTAGATCTTTTAACTGCCTTCTTGTCTGTCACAGTATAGATTTTAAAACCCTGCTGTAGGTTTATTAATCTCTGAATGTTCTGGGGACAAAATACATCTCTGATCTCCTGGTACATTATGAACAACCAGAACCTTCAGGTCGTCAATGTCACGCCTGCTTTCTGTACCCAGAGATAGATCCAAACATGATGAGGCAGCGTTCAGCTTTTATGCTCCTCACCTGTCATACAAACTCCCAGAATGCATCAGGGCTGCTGAAACTCTAATTTGCTTTAAGTCAAGGTTGAAAATCTTTTTAGTAATTCACCATAATGCACTGCAACCTCTATATCCTGCATCCCATTATTTTATTCTTTGCAACTTATGTCTTTAATTTCTGCTTTTACAATTTTGCTTTTTAATGCATTTTTTTAAAATCTTTTCATGTAAATCAATTTTCTTATCCATAAAATGTGCTATACAAATAAACTTGCCTTGCCTTCAAGGGGTGGAGTCAGTGCCTTGACTCCAGTCCACCCTCTTCTGTGGGTTTTGCCCTTTTAAAATAGGTGTTATAGCTTTATGTGGCCTGCTTTTGAGGTACAGCAAATGTAGCATGATGGGAAGTTGAGTAAAGAGTTAAGGAGGCTGGATAATTGTAGTCGGATCTGGGTCTGTGATGTCACAGAACCACTGAACCAGTGTGTGAACAAGAGATTTTCAGAACGAGGCCCAAACATTGCGACAACATTGTGTTCAATTCAATTTGGCTTCAATTAAGCTTCATTCAGCTTTATTTATATAGCACCAAAGCACAGCAAATGTAATCCCAAGGCACTCTAGGAATACAGTTAACCTCATTCCAGATTAGTCCAATTAACTGCAGATGAGAAACCACAAATAGATTTGTAAACTGGTAGGTACTTGACACTTACAGTATCACTGAGCGCCAGTAAGTACACACTGCTGGAGACCCAAACTGCTTAACTTTCTTCTTTATTGTGTGTGTGTGTTACTATAAGCAAGAACAAGAGGATAACTGTTGATAATAATATATCTCACAACAATAATATATAAAAAGAATTTCACATCACAATCCTGAGTGTATTTCAGCCGTTGCAAGAAACGACAATAGAAATACTAAAAACTGCCTTGCGAAGGAAACCAACAGATTACACCAAAGCTTGTCTTCAATACAAATCCCTGACTGCAAACACCCAAATAAAACAAATGCACTCAAGATTAAAAAAGTTATCTTCTCTTACAAATGCGCCAATTTTACAAACAGAAGTGGTGAATGACAATAACATAAATAGAGTAAGTTCTATAGTTTTACTCATCAGATTAAAATACTATTTTTGTAATACAAGTTTATCACTTTTCTTTTCTTTTCTTTTCTTTTCTTTTCTTTTCTTTTCTTTTCTTTTCTTTCTCCTACCAACAGTTTTTCCAGTTATCATCTGCCACTTCTGTACTTGTGAGCTGTTCTCATAACCCCACTATCCTAAGTTCTTATAACTTGTTTTTCCATCTAAACTCATGTATGTTTACATATTTATGAAACCCATGTGACCTGTCACCTCTCCAGCCTCGGAGATGCAGACGCAGAGTTGGCTGTCGCTGACGATGATGTGGACGCAACGGCGACGGAGACGTATTGCGGGGAGTGGAAGAATGACAAGCGGACAGGGTTTGGCGTGAGTCGGCGGTCCGACGGGCTGCAGTATGAGGGAGAGTGGCTCAGCAACAAGCGGCATGGCTATGGCTGCACCACATTCCCTGATGGCACGAAGGAGGAAGGGAAATATAAGCAGAACATCCTGGTGAGCGGGAAGAGGAAGAACCTGATCCCACTCCGGGCCAGCAAGATCAGGGAGAAGGTGGACCGGGCTGTGGAGGGAGCCCAGAAGGCGGCTGACATCGCCCGGCAGAAGGCTGAGATCGCTCTGTCCAGGTAGGAGCTTCTTCTTGGTTTATGATGATTTTTTTTTCTGTCCTTTTTATGACAGTAATGCTGTGTGTGCTGGATGCTGTGGGTCAAGGTCAAACCTGAGACAGTCCTCAGAGTCTCTGACATGTTACTACTCAACTACATAAAAAATGAACTTCAGTTTGAAGTTGTCCATCTTCACTTGGAAAAAAAGGGAATTTTTGTTCGGTCAGTGTGCCAGGATTCAACAGATCAGGAGCACACTGACCCTTACTTGACACATTTTTATAATGTTAAACACTTCATCAGTGTTACGTGCTGTACATTTTCTTTTTTAATTGACTGATGCATAATTTGTCATACTGTTACACAGCATAGGTTCTTCCAGGAAATGTCAAATTGCTTCTGAAGTGATTAAAGAATTACATAAAATCTTAATTAGCAAAGAGTCATAATGAATTCTTCATGTCTTTTTATTAAACAAAGCTAATTTAACAATAACTCAAGGCAAACAACATACTTGTTCAACTATTCCATTAATTACTACCTTCAAATATTATCATGAGTTTACTGATCTAAAAAGACTATTTAATTACAACCCCAATTCCCAAAAATATCCGATGGTGTGTTGAATTTAAATAAATAAACAATGCTTGGGTTTGCAAATGACTTTAACTACTTTCTCAAAGGTGAATTATTATACGATTTTCCACAAAATTGATCAAATTCTTGGTATTCTAAATGAGGTGTCCGTGGCACGGTCAGAAACACCCCAGGGATTACTCTTTACAGCTTCTGAGTAATTCTGCGTAAGCTGCCCTTTTCAGATCAGCAGTATTTCTGTGCCTGTTGCTTTGAATGCAAACAAGCACTTCTCCGCTTGTTCCTTCCCGATGCCATTTTAAGATTAGACCCCGTTACCTTCCCTGGATGATGAACACGTGTGCTTGAAGCTGAGTCAGTGTAGCCAGGTGCACGATAATAAATATATTTTTATGATAATTTTGCCCTCTGTACGATCTACAATCAATAATTCCAAAAAAGGCTAAATATAAAATAATTTGACTGTTCTATGGAAGCTGAAGTGCAAATGACACACCCCTCACACTTCCACTGAAAACTTTTGCAGAGAGAAATGAGGCTACTGGCTTAGAAGCAGTGGTGCCAGATGTACGATAATTATTGTATTTGTGTGGTTCTGACCTCTGCACAGTGTACGATCAGTAGGTTAAATGTACGATAATCTCACAAAGCCTCTCAAAAAGCAAGTATTTCTTCAAGACTATAACTCACCATTAGTCTGATTAGGAATCAAATTCATTTGTTCGTAATTGCTTTGGTATTAGATAAAGTTTTATTTTCTGCTGGTATCACTCCTCACTTCCTCGCTCACACAGACGAGCCTCCTTAGCCCCATGCCGTCAGAAAACATTGCAAACTTGTTTCTTATCCTCTGTTGTCAAATTTATAGAAATGATCATTTTTGCACAAATAGGATAGTTTCAGGCTCTCTGTACAATTATTTTCTTTTGGGTATCTGACAAGACTGCTTAGAAATCACCATTCGGCCATACCCGTTTGAACCAGAGTCAGACATGGACTGGTATTATAATTTGGGACTAAAATCTAAAGTTATGTAGTTTTGACTGCTCGATACTTAACTAGCTAAGGCAATCCTCTAGACACATGCCAAGTGGGGAAGACTGTCGAAGACTACCGTAAATACAGTAAAGAAAATCATCTAGGAACCCCAAAGATGTGTCACTATGCACAAAAAACATGATCCGTTCGGTCTCTCCTCATTAAATATCTGCTAAACATATATTTGACTAGAACTGTTCATATGCACATATACATACGTGACTAAAAAAAAACATGAAAAAAATCCACAGCAATCGAAATATATTATATACAAAACAGGACCAATGCCTACAGACATGAAGATATTACACAAATCTGCTGTTGGTCTGTGTTAAGTGAAAAAATAAATCAAATTAAATATTTAAAAAAATAAATCCCTCCAGGTACTCTGGCTTCCTACCACATGATAATACTGCAAACAGAACATAGAAAATGTTGAAACTGATGTCTTGTAAGTTGAGTTTTAACAACAACAGCAAAAAAAATCTGCTTTCTATTTGGTGTAAGCAACCTTTTAGGAAGCTGGGGTATTATCATCAAACCATTAACACGACTGCAGATAAAGAGAACATCACAGAGTGGCCGAGTCTTTCAGGACTTAAAACAGGCATTGGTTTTTTTCTCTGTGAAATACTAAGCAAAGTAATGTTTCTTCAAAATATCTAAACTTCTAGATGGATTTAATAGATGCTGCCTCCTCCAGGCTGAAGAAGACAGGAACCCTCTGGCTTGTTAATTTTCAGTGTAAAAGTCAGCATCCATGATGGTGCTGCATTACTGCAGATGTCCTTTGTAACTTTCACGTATGCAGCTCTAGATTATGTCTTTTTCAGGGAATACTTTATTTTTGCAGTTCTACTACACATCTTTTAAACAGTTTTTCAAGAAGTGCTGATGCCAACATGGATTGGATTGGATAATATTTAATGTCCCACAGAGGCAATTTGCCTCACGGCAGTAGTCAGGACTAATGCACACTCAGTTACATCAAACAATTATATAATTAATAGGGTCATAAAAACACTTATGCAACATAATATTTGTGATTAATCTCAGACATGCTCCGATGAATCAATATACAATAACGTGACTGAAAGATAAGAAATCCAACCCCTGATGGGATAAATGACCTTAAACAGCATTTCTCCTCCCTGAAGGCAAGCGGCAGAACTCTGGATTGGAGTGCATGATGCTCTAAACGGAGTGGACAACAGGACACGTCTCCACTGTTGTGAAATGTGCTGCTGGCATCAAATTCAAAAGAACAATTTTTTTCTTTTAAGAAAATCAAAGTATCTTTATTCATAAAATTATCATAAAATTAGGTCATTTCTACTGCAGCTAAAACATTATTAAAAGCCGATACTAACAGCCAAGCCAACTTTATTTATACAAGACTTTACAAACAGCAACCACTGACCAAAGTGATAATACAGGCACATATCCTTAACAAGGATTTGTTGAATTCCATCAAACATCGGTAACGTTTCCATTCATCTCAGTCTTAGGTGCTTTCAGACTACAGGAGTCTATTCATAGTCTCCTGAAATAGAAGTTAACTTTTTTGCTTTGTGTCTTCAGGGAGGAAATGCTGCTGATTGTAGTTGTTTTAAGCTGTTTTGTCAGAATCTACTGTAGCTCATTCTTCAAAGTAGAAGCATTCCTGGCACAAAGGGGATCATTCATGATGCAACACTACTTTTACTGGTAGAAAACTGTAATGTGATTTGTCCAGACGACGCATTTTAAACAAAATTTTAAAAAACAAAAAACACTTGTTTTTTGTCCATAGAAGTTGACAAAATGCACAACAGTTCTGAATGTTACTCATGGAAAACCTAAACAAGACAGAGGAATGGAACAAAGGAATTAAAGTATGATTTTTTTCTTCGCTACCATCCACTAGCTGATTGTTGCATTACTCCAGCATTCCTATCTGCAGTGCCAACGAAACCTGAAAAAACCCAATGAGAGTACGATGTCTTTGGATGAGCTGTCCTGTCCCCACAAACCTTGATGGAAATCTTGGAATAGTTTTGTCTGAATGCACCTGCAGAGGGATACTGGAAACACTGTTAGGCTCAATATCTCATGAGTTCTGGCTCTAACCTGTAAATTACAACTGATCTATATTTTGTTGCTTTAACAGAAATTGCGGTGCTCTTTCAGAAATGCTGCCATTACTGCATCTTCACATGGCTTGGCCTGAAATGATCACATCAATCAAACGTCCACCAGCAGAAATGCAGCCATGCATCAGAACCAGACAGGAAGTGGGCTCTGCCTTGTTAACATGTGTGGATTGTGCCAGTCCACGTTTGGGTTTGGATCAATAACATATTAAGAGGTGAATTGCGGTTAAAGTGATATTACAGTGAAGAAGTTTACAGTACAAGTAAAAGAGCAAGCAAAGAGAGGCCATCTGGAGCTGATAATGCTTTGATGAAGGTGCTCTGCAGCAAGGAAATGAGAGCCTGCTCTCATTATAACTGCTCATTTAACTAAAATATTGAACTTGGTTGGGGCTGAGTTGTTAATGGTTGTGCTCTGACCTTCCTTAAGGCAGGTAAGAACTTTAGACAGAAATTTAAAACAACAAGCTTTGTTTTTCAGCTCCACAATCAACTTACTCAAACTATGATCTGGCTTGTTTTCTTCTTCTATATTCTCCAGTTGAATTTCCTGCTGTCCTGCAGCAGTTGCTCAGTGGCTAGAGCAAATTATCCTCCATCCGGAAGTTTGGTGTATTGATTCTCTTTCCTTCGAAGTGTCAAAGTGTCCCCGGGTAGGTCATTGAACTCCCCCATTGCCCACTGGACTAAGGATGCACTGGGTAGACTCACTGGGGTATGAATGTAGAAACCAAACCCTACTGTACATCAGACTGACAAAAGTACACTAGACACCTGACTGTTACAACAACACAGGCTGTAATAACAATATATTCAAATGCATCTACCTCCAATAAACTCTTCTTGGAAGGTTTTCCACAAGTATTTTGATTGTTTCTGTGGGAATCTGTGTCCATTCACTCTGTAGCACATTTATGAAGTCAGTTGAACAAGATAGCTTGGCTCACAATCTCTGTTCCAATTCCACCCAAAGGAGCTTTATGGGGTTGAAGTTGGGACGTGGTGCACACCATTCATGTTCTTCTACACCAAGCTCAGCGAAGCATGTTTTGATGGTCCTTGGTTTATGCACAGGGGCACAGATGACAAGGACTTTCTGCAAACTGCTGCCACAAAGTTAGAAGCATAGCATTGTCCAAAATGTCTTGGTATACTTAAGGATTCATATTTCCTTTTACTAGACCAAACCCTGAAAAACAGAGCCACACTATTCTCCATCCTCCACCAAACTTCATGGTTGGGACAATGTGGTTACACAGGTAATGTTCTCTTGGCATTTGCAGAAGTCACACTCACCCATGTGACTGCCAAACAGAGAGGTGTCATCAGTCACTTCACTGTGTCAGTGTTTTCCAGTGTCAGAGTGTTTTACGCCTCTCCATCCGACACGTGGAATTGGACTTGATGATGTGAGGCTTGCAGTCAGTTGCTCAGCTATGGAAACCCATTCTTCACCACAGTTCTACTGCTTACATTAATGCCAGTGGAAGTTTGGATTTATACAGCTATGGAATCAATAAAGCGTTGTCAGCTTTTGTGCACCTTTCTCCATAGCAGTTGTTGAACTCACTCTGTGACTTTACATGGTCTTCCACCTCGCGGCTGAGTTGTTACTCCCAAACACTCCTAAGCTTCTTAGTAATATAACATACAGTTGACTGTATTGGTAATCAATACACGTGGCCAAATACTGGTTGAAATGGTGTATATTAAGTGTGTATTTATTTAGGAAATGCTGTTTCATTGTGCTTGCATCAATAAATGAATGAGAAACACATTGTAAACTGATGAGTACTACATATGTCCAAAGGGTGCACCAGATGTTCAAACAGTTTGGTGCGTTACACTCTAAGTAATGCTGCGAGACTATTTTCTTTACTACATGCCCTGCTGCATGTTTCTCCTTGGTGCATTGGCCTAATAAAGATAAGACTTTTCTAAGGTTTTAAGTTTCAGTCACATATCAAACCTAAGCAGATTAGAAAAACGTAAACGTGTCCATGGCAACTGTCACATGTATAAACATACACTCATACAGCAATGGTGGCGGTCACATGGCGGTGACTACTTTACCAACTGAGCAGCAGTCCACTTTCTTAGACATCTAATTGGAGGCTTTTAGTATCTGGAGAAATTGCTATTAGGATGATTGCAATGTCTCCGTAAAATGACTGTAGTGCACGGAGAGGTGTGCCTACCCGGAGTAGGAGGTTTTAGACCGCAGCCGTCTACTGACGTAGATGCAGAAATGGTGATTAGAAGTGAAACAGTGAAGGGACTTGAAATCTCAAAAAACTTCACAAACTAACTTCAGTTTACATTTAGGTTAGAAAAAGGGTTTGATATAAACTCTTATTCTCCCAGTTTTAGTTCTTCTTAGTTAATAACATAAAGAGAGCCATCTCTTTATGCTGTACACTTAAAGCAAAATCTTTCTTTGATTTTTGTTTTTTAATTGCTTCAATACCACTTATTCTTTCAGACTAGTAGACAGAAAACATTAATAATTTTTGTATTCTAATTTATTAATTTTACTGATGATTAAACAGTGCATTTAAAAAAAATTGAATTCAGTAACTTATATTCATTCAATAAATTATTAGTGAAAGTTTTCTATCTATGTTTAACAAATAAAAATATTTATACTTATACACTGATAAAATTGAATGTAATTTAACTTTAATGACCATCTTCTTAAAGCTCTAACTAATTTCCACTTAAACGCAGGTATTTTTTCAGAAAATACATTTAATAACTTTTTTTGTTGTACAAATCTATTTTAGGTGCACAGTGGAGTATGAATCATCACAGTTCAGCTTTATGACTACGTTATTTCTTTGTTTATTTTACAGACCTGATCTAAACCGCATGGCTCGAAATGATGCTGTAGTGCTTGTAGCCTGTAGTCATGGCTTGGCTCAAGTTCTGTTTAAACCCATATCAGCACCATATACAGTCATTTCAGTTGCATTTTCTTTTTCCTTTTTTTTGTCACTGTCCCAGTCAACAACAGTTGGGATAAATGGCTGCAGAGTGAGGGCAGTCTTCTGAAAGAGGCTTTACTGTCTGATTAGCCGGGTCTTGGACCAGATCAATAATGTATCACACACTCACCTCATGATTGTAACTTGCATACAGTGTATGTATTTACATGTGCACAAGAGAAAATAGCTGAAAAATCTTGATTTGGTTGAGGGAATAAAATCAGTGAAGGGTGTAGAAGAAATGAGATGAGAGTTAGACAAAGGGACAAGTGGAAATACATAAAAAGTCAAATCTGTAATAATGTAGGTATCACGCCACCAATGCTGGCACGTGGCCTGAGAGAGCAGGGAGGCTCAACTCATCTCACAGATAGACGAGCCTGCTCTTTCTCAATTTACTTATAAGCCCTCTTGTGTAGTATGTGCATGGAGCTGCTGAACATGTACATGCAAGATGAGCTGAATAAGTAAAGATCCAATCCTCTTAGTCCTGATGACCGTCTTCTGCTGATGCAGTGTGAGTCCATCATCTCACTCTCTTGATAAGTCACGCGCAGAGAAGAACAGATAGATTAAAGGTAACTAACTCATCCTCCGCTCAGTTTCTTAAATTATGCAGAGTAGTCTGTCCTTGTTGCACAACCCTCCAGTGGTTTTATACGTTTTTGTAAGTTTCACAGGCAGTGCATGTTTACCTTCAGTGTTGTATTTCTTTCTTTTTTTCCTTCAAAATCTTTGCATATTTCACTCTTTTCCTTGGGGAGCATTGATTCTTGGTTGTACTTGGTTGTGAAAAACAATTAATTTCTTGAACAGACTAAAGAATTAAATCAGTGGGATAAGTAATAGCCATATCCTAACTGACGATGCCTGTGGCCTTTAATCTGTTTAAACAATGTTTTTTTTTTTTCTAATCATTTTAGAGCTATAAGCTTTACAACTCATACAATGACTGTCTGTTATGGACCAAGTAAATACATAAAAACATTTCTATATTTAAGCCCCAGTCTGGTAGTTATTAACTTTTTGAGCTTGTTAACATGCCTATAAGATGTGTTTGTGTTATAAAACATATGACTACTATCTGCCATTGCTTTGGCTTAAAATACTACTAACAAAACCAGAACATTTCAAATTTAACCTGCAGCTGAGCTCAAAGTTTAACCTGACTGGAGCATTGCAAGTTCAGCTGATCCACAGTTAAACTGGACGGAAACCAGGACTACACTACAAAGTAAACGTTCGCCATGAAGTCAGTGGTTTTATGTACAAAACATTCACTGAAAATATTTCTGTCTTTTAAAACGCGTCACACTAACATGTCTCTTTTCCTGTGTGTTTTGTTAAAACTGATAGAGGTAGGTTTTAATAATAATTGAAGTAAATATCGCTATCAAAACAAAGTTATGCGTCTCAGTAGGGATGGGAATGGAGAACCGGTTCTCGTAGAGATCCAGCTCCCAGTAGCAGTTTGATTCCGTGGAACCGGTGATGACATCATGTACACGTTTCATACATTGGTTCAGAATGTTTCCAACATGTCATGTGACCCATTGATTTCTGACAACTGGTTTTGAAACCCGTTTTCCTCATAGACCGTATATAACAATGGATGGAGCATTGGGTCACATGACCCATTGGTTTCTGAAGACCCGTTATGCCAAGTACAGTTGCCAAGCGCAGAACGCAGCCAACGGGAACATGCCCACTGCATGTCAATCAAAGTATCTGTTCTCTATCAGTTTTAAGTCAACGGTGATTTCAAAAATGACCATCACGTTTACCCAACGCTGGGTCCGTACTAACGGATGGTTGCTACAAACTCTCCTGGTGTGGTACAAAAAGAATTTACCCCTCAGAGAGGTGTCATGGATGTGAACTCAAATGAGTGAGACCAACATTTTTGTTTTTTAACCAGGCTGTAAATAAGTTTATTTCAGCTCTAAAGTTGGACATTTTAACATTGGAGTCAATGGCGATTGGAGCAAGCCTCTATTGGTCAGTCGAGGAACTGCAACAAACCTTAGTTCCACATGATATGTTGGAAAAAATCAATTTTGTGATTTTGATTGATGGTTAAATCACCCCCCTGCTTTTGTAGTCCAGTCCAGACAGCTAGGTCTTTACACACCTACAAACTTTGCTTTGTGAGATTTTCTTGGTCATATTGCTATTAGGAAACCAGATTTCTGGCTAGATGTGAATGCGCACGGTCCACCGGTTCTTTAGTATGTTGCAAGGATCCCCGTTGAGACAATCCCATGACTGGCAGAGACAGCCATGTTGAATGTTTTCCGCTTGGGAGTCATGTCTAAATGGAGCAGTGACGTAGGTCCATCCCCTCTATTTATAGAACCTCCATTCATTTAAACAAGGATGAAGGTCTGGAGTCATATACCCAGGCCATTTTATAGTAACTAGGGGTTTTTCTAGAAAGAAGTATGAAATGAGTAATTTTGAGAACCACAGATAATGTTTTTAGCAGCCTAATAACATTAATAATAACACTTTTTTGAAGCCAGTAAAGCCAGATTAATGTTGCTGCCGTGGAAACAAAAATACTCAAACTCTGTTTTCATACCTTATTTTAAAACCGCAAACTTTTTTCCGGGATCTTTGGTAAACTTTTGGAAACAGAAGGAACATAACGTTGTAGACGATTCAATCCTGCGGGTTTAACAGATTCCTTGAAGTGGTAGAAGTTGTTCAATGGAATCAGAGCAGTGGCGGAGGCAGATTTGCTGGTTTTGCAAGAGGGACAATAACAAAAGTTGAACCACACCACAGTACAACCTCACTGTACATCCAGTTTTAGCCTGGCCTGGCTCTCAACTCTTTTACACACACCCACAAGAGCGTCTAACCCAGATTCAGATAGTAGGACAGCACAGGATGGCCTCTGTGCGTGGACGTGTGTCCCAGAACAGAGCAGCAGGGTATATCCTTGTGGAACACCAGGAGAAACCCTGAGAGGTGAAACGATCACAAGATAATTGCTGCAATTCTCTCTCTCTCTCTGAAGCAAAGTGAAAGCACCGATGGAAACTAGTTCAAGGATGATCCAGCACTTTCCCTGCCTTTAAGGAGCATACTCTAGGGCTGGGTTTCAACATTCCCAGCTTCTTAGAGACATGTCAACAAGAAAAGAGGTCAAACGTCCTGAACAGCTGGTAGAAATTTACGATCTAGTCGCCATGTGTCCAGTGTAACAGTGAATCCAAGATTTCTTTTTCTGTGTGTGAGTTTGTGTGAGATCAGCATGATTTGTACTTATTACTCTCGTCACATGTGTTGATATAATTGAGGAGTCATTGGGCTACCTGTTATGAGTTAGTAGCAGATAAATACACAAGTGACTCACTGTGCTTTGTGGACGGAGCCTCTCGCTGCAATCCTGTGACCTCATTTCACCAGCCAACTTACATCACAACACAAACACTCTCACAGCTACACACGTTCGCTGTGTTTCCATCACATCAGAGAACATCAGGGTGGCTTATGTTTCTGTCTTGAAGTCTGAGCCTAACCTTTAATCAATCAAACCAATCAAATGCCAAGGGAAAAGTCAGGGTGGGGGTGGGGTATGTCCCTTGTCCTCAAAAGGAGGCAATGTGTGAACAGAGTTATGTCTCCACAACGAGAGTAATGCAAGTATAGACACACGATTAGAAGTGATCCAAAACTGGAAGGCTCTGCGAGATATAAATCATTATCATCATCAGCTGGTTCAGATTCATGACTGAGATGAGAGGAGCTTAGTTTGTGAGTCCCAGATTAGGCTTCCTCTCCTTTTGCTCTCCTCAACTCATCTCATTGTCTTTCATTCATCACTCTAGTCTTCGTTTTTACTTTCCTTTGTGGTCCCGGCCTTTTCTTCCCTGACTTGTCTTTCTTGGTCCATGCTCATTCACTTCTGTGCCATTTCTTACAATGGCTGTGAATCACCTTCTTTTCAACTAGTTTGCGTTTCTGTTTACAAAGAGTCACAGTGTTTTGGCTGATCACGATACTTCCACCCCTGGCCCCGGATGCTACCAATTACCATGAATTTAGCCCGGCAAGGTTCTGGGGCCAGAAAAGCACCAGCTTCCCTGGCTCTTAACCGACGGCATCTATTTGGAAGGCTGTGAGAAAAATGGAACAATTCATAGTTAAAAACTAGTTCTGAAGAAGCACTAAAACCACTTTGATGGAAAACGGTCTATAAGTGACCTAAGGAAGATGTGGCCAATGTAGTGGGCATTTGCAGGGCCATTTCTGGTTTTTTTTAGGGCCCTAAGCAAGATTGTGTTTGAGGGCCCCTATATGTATATATTGAGGGCACCATGACACATTAGCAGCACCATGACACATTAGCAGCACCATGACACATTAGGCCCATTTTGAGGAGAAGAAAAGTTAACGTGAGTGATGAAACTTCCAGGAAAAAAAAAAAGTTATTCTGACTATATAATTGTTAATGTGCAAGAAAATGCTGTCTGATCACAACACATACAGACCACAACTGAGGTATATTTAAGTCCTTTAGTATCCTTAAGTACTTAAATGTTATTTAAGTACTTTATGTAAATGTTAAATGTTATTTAAGTACTTTATGTAAATGTTAAATGTTATTTAAGTGGTTAAAAATGAAGAAAGACTATTTTATTTCTCATAAAGCTGTATATTGAGGCCGACCTTGGAGCTTCTGGCGCTCTAGTGGCCACAGGGGACTTGTGCATATGCATCATGTGCATATAGCAAAACAGTGAAGGACATTTGTATTTTTATACAATAATTGCTTTCCTTTAACGTTACATAACCTTTTGAATTAACATACTATTGTATTCAAAGAGGAGTAAAAGAAATGGTGATGTAATAGCATTTTTCTGTTATCAGAAACCAGTTTAGACTGGTTACAGTGTAGTTGTGTGAAGCATTTCCACTGTAATAATACTTTGTATGCCTCTCGATCTTGTTGAAGTCATCACTGTTTTTTGTCCTCTTGTTTTAATGCACTGGCTGTTAGACTTGTGGACGCAGCTGTAATTATGCTGTCTCACCATTAACCATGATTCATTGATGTTAAATACGTGACACCTTTCAAGTCCATCTTCTTTTCAGGCTCTACGCCTGCCTCTTAACTCTCCGTCCTCAGCCACGCAACTCCTTTGTCCAAGACTCTCTTCCCCTTCTTCTCATCACCTCACTTTGTCTCTCCTCATCTGCTCTGCATCTGCAGCTCTTTTTTCTTTTAAATAGGATGTTGTGTTGTATAATCAAGCCTCTTTGAACTGGCAGCTTCTTTCTCTCCAAGAAGAAACAGGTTGTTCCCTGTGAAGATAGGACTAGGATGCAAAGTTGTGGAGGACAAAATGCAGCAGAGAGAAATTTGACCTTTTCTTTTGTTCAAGTTAGCAACAGTATGAGAAAACAGTTTCTTTCTGACAAATGTAAATCTAAGATTTCGCTAAAAGAATTCTATGAAACAGGGTGCGATTCTTCTTCTCTCCCCATTTATGCCTCAGCTTGTCTGTGCCAACATCGCAATGCCAGGCCCACAGTGGTGTACTCCACACCACTGTGGGCCTGGCATTGCCATGTTGGCACAGACAAGCTGAAAAGCAAGAAATCAATAGCCACCAATGTGCAACTGCATCAAGACTGTTACTGCCTGGAGAGAGACAGGGATGAAGAGGCTGTTTTATACAAGTGTAAGATGCTCACACTACACACTTTTCAGCCCAATATGTAAGTCACTATGCTTTCCATCAAAAATCCCTAAACGGAAGCAGATCAAGACACAGAGCAATCAAGGCCCTCCAGTGGGCGCTTAATCGTCATATGCCAGACTGATATCTAGGATATGAAATATCTGGAGATGTCAGGAACTCTACCTGCAAGCTACATCCAATGAGGGGACAAGGCATGGGGTAAGGTCACCATGATGAAGGGAAACCTGCAAAACAAGCAAGAGACACTGAACCACATGCAAGAGAGAGACAACAACAAAGAAGAAGCAGCATCATGGCAACAGTTTGCATATGCCAAAGTTTAGTTGTGTAGCTGAAATCAACTTTTAGAGTAAACAAGAGTACAGAGAGATAGCAATATATCAGTATATAATTATGTATGTATGTCTAGAACTACTTCAAAACAAAATTAATCTGTTACAGTCAGTTTATAATCCAATATATTCTAATGTAATCCAGTCCCATTTTGTTTAATACTAAATCATAATAAATACAACCCGTGGTGGGGAAGCCAACTACTTTTAGTGAATCTTCACTTTTATTCAGTCTGAGCAAGCACAAGGCGATAGTGGTAAAGAACAACTCCCGTTAAACAGCTGAAAGCTGAGAGCACAAGAGAGCTATGCCACCAAACAAAAAGAGATTAGTCCACAGACATTTGCTGTGAGACATAAAGAGAAAAACATGAAGTTAATAACAGCAATAAGTGCACATACATCCAGTATATGAAGAGCAGAATGAGGAAAAAGCCCAGTGCGTGGTGAAAGGTCCCCAGAAACCTAGTCGTTTTGATGTAATCAGAGAAAAAGAAAGAGGGTGGCATGGGAGGCAAATAAAAAGGCCATCATTGTAAAGACTGAAGGGGCAAATAGTCAGAAGCAGAAAGAAAATAGATATGAAAAGGAAGTTGCAAAGGAGCTGTTGTAGTGATGAAGGGGGTCAGATGCAAAAGAAGTGAGAGCACTTACGTGATATTAAACACATTTTCTTGCACAATATTTTCACTCCTGTATGCAGAGGAATATCCCCATGATGCTGCAGATCTGTAGTAATTAACCTGCTATAGCAGCTGGGTGGGGTATCATTTCATATGTTGATACCTGCTTGCTGAGGTGTGTGTATTTTTTCTTACTCTCTGGCTAAATAATACCTATTCTGTTAATAAAAGTGTAATTTAAGCACAGCAAAGGTGAGATAGGTATGTGTGTTGTTTACGGTAAACAGGAAAAACCTCCTGACTTTTGTTTCGTCACTATACTTGTTGATTCCAAAAAAAGCAATCAAAATGTGACCATAGTATAGACTTTCAGCTTTAATTGAAAAGGTTTCACAAAAATGTGGCATTTCCCCTTTAATTGCTTTCATTATGAGCAAAGCACGTCTATTTTTGGTGCTCAGAGGTATTTGGACAACTGACTGCAAAGACGTTTGCAAAGACTGTCCAGGTCCACTAGATTCCTTCATGACTTCAAGACAAATTTAGCAGATGAAGGTCTGATGTTGATAACCTACATAAATCTGTAAGGAGAACCGTTAAACCTTAAGTTTGGCCAAGTTAACAGTTTTGTACAACCTTAAACAAAAAGAAAGTACTCGTGAGCTCAATAACATCAAAAAGCCTGGAAGAACATAGAAGACAACTAAAGTAGAGTGTAAAATCTTTTCCTTGGTGAAGAAAAACTTGTTCATAACATCTCTAGAAGGTAGTTGTATCATTGACAACATCTACTATTATCAATGTAAAGACTAAAACACTTTTAACATTCAAGAACGGGAACATTAGATTACACCTTGTCAGAAAACATCTGAAAAAGCCTCTTATGTTTGGGAATCACATTCTTTTGGCAGATTATATAAATTTGCATCAGAATGATGAGAGTGGAGGATGTATTATGGTATGGGCATGTTTGGCTGCCAGTGGAACAGTCCCACTGGTGTTTATTGATGATGTGACTGCTGATAGAAATAGCAAGATGGGTTCTGAGGTTTAAAAGGCTATACTTTCTGCTCACATTCAGCTAAATGCTAAAAAATAGGACAGCACCTCATAGCGCAGATGCAGAATGACCCTAACCATACTGAGAAAGCAACTCAATGTTCCTCAATGGTCAAGTCAGTCACCTAATCTCAACCCAGCAGAGCAGTTTTTCAGTTACTGTAGATTAAACTGGAGGCTATTATTATAAAACGGTGTCTTCTTAGATATCATCAAACTATTGTTTACTTATGAAAATGTGAATGGAAGTAAAAACTCATGAAACATTTTGAAACCTGGACACAAGTGAATTGCTCAGCACATGATTTATGTCACAGAAAGTTGTCATTCAGGAGTGTGAACGCTCACATTGTTATCAGTAATACTTGTAGCTGTTAGGATGAACAGCCCTTAAGCCCTTAAAATCATGATCTGGTTGAGGACAACTAGCGATGGTATCAGATGGTAAACGTGTGAAAACATGAAAAAACTCGTGACATTTGTGCCCAGCCCAGAAAATTGAAATATCTACGGAGTCAGCTGGACCTCGGTGGTAACAGCTTACATGATGGGGACTGAATCAGCCAATGTTGCATCTTTGTACTCAAACCAATCACCTCTTAATAGGGAGCAGATCCATAGTTGAAGCTTTTTAGGTGAAATTATTATTTCTTTGCTGGTCATGTGTTCACAGTTTGTAATCTAGTGGAGAAGTAAAGATATTGAGGCTGATGGTGCACAGTTTTACATCTGTGAACATTTATTTTTGGTTCCTAAAATAACATACAACAAAGCATTAACGACCTTTAAAAGTCCTCACTGGTTAGGGTTAGGGTCAGTGCCAAATCTAAAGGACGATCTAACATCGAGACAGGGCATTACAATGTTGGTAAAGCTTTTATTCTGACATCTTTGTACAATAAGCCACACTACATAATAATAAAAAAAAATACTGATAAACAGGGTGATTAACCTTCAAACTGCTTACTGGGTAGATGAATAATTAGGTATATTTAGGTCCCAGAAAACTGGAGGTTCACCTGGATAAGATCAACATACTTGTAGGGTGAGCTGCTACCAGATAACATTAACCCCCGCCGTGCTCTTTTCGTTTGATTATTATTATGAAGGCGTTGATTTAGGTTTTAGATGTAATTTGCTACGTTAATTGGCTCTTCCAGGCAGGTAAACAGAATAGTACTAATCATGTTAAAGTGCAATTTTCCAGTGGTAGAAACTGGGCCCTGGCAGCCATATAGATATAACTTTGATATGTACCCCGTCTTAACATTGTTGATGAAATGACCCAGATAGAAGACACGTTTGGGCCTAATATGGGCTATATTTGGCGCTTACGACTCAGTCATAATGCCGGTGAGTTATGTGGACCGACAAGGCACAAAGATCATAAGCTGGAATTCATTTTGGTTATAGTGGGGTTTTTTTGACTAAATAGATTTGGCCTGAATATATAAATAGCTGTCTTTTAAAAAAAAAAAAAGACAGGTGAGTTTAGACACCACCAGTGAGGGTAAAATGTGAATAAAGAAAACTGCAGATCTCATTTCTTTCTTTGGAGGAAATCCTTCACAATATTAAGCAGATGTTTCAGATGCTGTAGCTTATTATGGTATATTCAAATTCAACACTAGACAAGCTGGTCAATCAAACCAATTGGGCTCAGTGTGGAATCTTCTTTCTATTTTGCCTGTGGGTTCAACAGTGAGGATCACTGACAACTTGACTAAAAATCAGCTTAAAATTCATGACAAGTCTCATTATCACAATAAAAACAGTTTGAAATAGGGGTTGGTTTGTGTGTGAATTTACTTCTACAAACCTCAGTCAGCTATCATTTCTCCTTTCTTTAATCATTTAATTGCATAGCGTATTCACTCCAAAGCCCACATTTGAGAAAAGAAAAACAAAAACATTCTTTAGGTTTTATGTTTTTATGGAAAAGATCAAAAGGTCTATAAAAATCATTTAAGTCTCAGTCTTTGATGATACTAGAAATATGACTTAAAGAAACCTTTTGTCATATTGTCTTTGTTTTTTGTTTTTTGTTTATTGTTTTTTGTTTATGTTTTTGTTTTTTTCCCAACGGGTCACATTTAAATGTAGTCGTAACATGCTGATCTGAGGTTTGGTTCAGGTTTTTTGTAATAAATGTATTTTTCCTTCTTGTTCCAGGACAGCTCATGCGCAGGGTAAAGCGGAGGCAGCGATGGGAGCAGCTCTGAAGGCCCAGGAGGAGAGTCGCATGGCGAGGGTCACTGCCAAGCAGTTCTCCCCTTCCTTCCAACACCCAGGAAATGGTGAGCTCAAACACACACACACACGCACACACACATGTGTGCGTGTGTGTGTGTGAGAGAGAACCAAGCAGGCTTATATATACGAACACGTGTGCTTGTGTGTGTGTGGGTTGGTGATAAAGGTCAGTGTCAGCCACCCTCCAGCTTTGCGACTCTGCCTCTGTCACTCACACCTGTAGAGCGCTGCAGGTTGCCAGTGGAAACGAACATGCAGCAGGACACTCATGCACATACTGACTTTCTAACACGTAATGTACACTTCCCCGGACCGCACACGCACAAAGCTAGGGTGACAGTGATTGCTCTTTTGCCATCTTTCATGCTCCCAGCATCTTTTCCCCTCACACCCCCAAAAGAAAACGCTCCATGTCAACAAGCATTAGTGCTGACATTTAACAGCATGTTTGTTTTGACATCCTGGGCATCATCATCATCATCTACCCTTACTGTTTTCTTTTTTATCTGTTTACAGATGAAAAATAAAACATTGTGTAAAAAGTTAAGAGGGGGAGAGGTGGTTGGAGTTGGAGGAGTGTCAAGAGTTTCTCTTTTTCTTCTGTCAAAGTTTCACATCTGTTGAGAAAAGGACTCTTAAATAACCTGCAACCAATCTAAGTTATGTCTCTAAGATAGATTTCTTGTTGAAATTTGATGTTTTAACGTTTGGGACTGTTGTCTGCAACAAGTCAGGACATGCAGCTTCAGCATCATTTAAATCATTTGAATGAGGTACGGTTTTGGGGTGCGAGTGAAAAGCTGATATTCTTCCATCTTGGGATTCTTCCAGTTTGGGAACACACCTATTCAAGTCTAATGATTCGCCTCCAGGGGCAGTGGCCAAAATATCTGGGCTTATAGACTAACCAGGTCATACTTAAATAAAAACCATCAGATGAAAAGACTTTGTCTTCCATTGGCCATCGTTTCATGGCAGATATATATAAAAATAAAGAAAATATCATTGATTAAACGATAACTGATCATTTTGGCAAATGTAATCACACACCTTCTGCTCTACACATGCATACTGCTGACATGTGATTGCCAA
Source organism: Xenentodon cancila (assembly GCA_014839995.1). Taxonomy (NCBI): domain Eukaryota; kingdom Metazoa; phylum Chordata; class Actinopteri; order Beloniformes; family Belonidae; genus Xenentodon; species Xenentodon cancila. The sequence goes on along the minus strand of CM026199.1, from coordinate 5,524,409 downwards.
AAATCCTCATTCCACCTACGGATCCACATTTTCATGGGAGCTGATGTTTTATTAATCAGGCTCAATGGACATTGACAGTTGTTGACGTATGCCCAACTGTGACAAAACTCCAGGGAAGATCCAGGACACACTAGAGGAAATTGTACCTCTTTGCTGTCCCAGGAACACTTTGGTATCCTTCAGGAGGAGCTGGAAGGGGTGATTTGGGGAGAAGGAGGTCTCTCTGCTTATGCTGTTGACTCCACAAACCCAAATGAGCAGAAATGAAAGGACGTATGGGCCCTGATTACTTGCATAAACATTCTGCTTCTCCTCCATTTCCATTGCTTTTGCATTCGTGCATTCAATCTTCCTCAGAGAGACAGCCTCCTCAAGCAAAGAACTAAGTTGCGATGAAGATTTGGGTCATGGTTAAGATCAGTGCAGAACATGCATTTAACCCTTATGGGAGCTTTCTCACACACTCACCCATCTGTGCCACTAAGACACATCTGGACTGGAAACCTTTTTATAAACGTGACACAGCATTGTAGAGCAGGAGACAGGTCTGGCACAGCTACAGTTTATTTAAAGACGAGAAAGTAGAGTAGCTTGGATATTGTATTTTTGTATATTGTCAGTGGTGACGTCTACAGCTGTGATGGGAGTTTATTCTTTCCCAAAGGCACATAAGAAACAGGGACGGTTTTGGAAGCCAAAGCAAAGAGGCAGAAATCATTTCAGGGAAATATAAACAAGGTGTTGGATTTCGATAAGCTGCTGCTGGTGAAAGTAGATGTCACATAGACATAGTTGGAGCAGCACATTTTTAAGCACTACTTAATAAAGATTAAAGAGTAAGTGTGATTAAAACATTCATGTTTCTGGAGCGTTTCACAGACATTTATTGAATTAACTTTATACAAAGTGCTATATAAGTTGCTATTTTGTGGTCTGGTGTCTGTAGCAGAGAGGACCCAGATGCAGGCTAACAGGCAGAGGCAGGTGGATGTCAAATTAAATAAAGCAACTTTATTAAATGACTAAGGGCACTGCAGATGCAGAGGTTCCAGAACATAAATCCAAATGGATGAAAAAGATGAATGTAGTCGTAAAGATTTGACACTGAACAAAGGAAATCAAGAGGAAGAAATACCAAGAGAGCTAATGAATAACATCACATTCAGTTATGAAAACTTGGTTGGGACAGAAAACTAAATAGGAACCAAAACTAGGTTTGGTTCCATTTGATGTTTTAATGCTTTTTTTTCTGTTTGTTTTTCTCTCGTTGTCAGTGATAAAAAGTTCTGTGAGATATGCACAAAGACGTCTGACCTGTTTGTTAATGGATTACAACGCTTTCCTCCCATCCCATTTACAAACCCACACACTTTAAAATAGCTCCATGAGTTATTGTGTTCACTCCAAAGACTTGAGTTTTTTTAACTGTACCTGAAGTCTGAACTGCGATGGGGGTAAACATGGCATTCAGGATTGCTGCTCCCTACATTTGGAAGCAGCTCCAAGCCTGTCAGAACGTCAAAAAATCTGGTCTCATTTCATAAATTCAAACATATTTTAAATATTCTGAATGCGGCATCATCAGTAGTCTTGTTGAGCTTGAAAAATGTAGTATGGTGTCTGCTATATCATTTTAGGCCGTATTGGTGGTAGTCTTTGATGGCTTTGATGATATTTTGTGGTGTATATGTAAGTATTTCATGTGTATATTGGAAGTATGTGGGTTTGTAATGATTGTTGCTTTATCTGCTCTTGTGTGGATGAAACTAAACTTCGTCCCCAGACCAAAACTGTTTCGTGAAACAGGATGTAAATATATTTTTATACATATATTTTTAACATAGGGGTCAGTGGAGATGGACCCTGCTTTTGAGGTAGCCTCTAGTGGTCAGTCAAGGAACTGTACTCCCTCGTTGGCTTGAAATAGAAAAGCCGGATGTTGCCCCTTGGTTTTTAACACGCAGGATACCCTTAATGTGTTCATTTTGCAGGTTTACCAGGTTGTTAATATAATATTTCTGGTATACCATGACCGAGGATATATGTTATTGTTTATTTTAATACTCAACCATAATGTTTTTCAAATTCTTTTTTAATGGGCATTTTTATTGCATAACCAGGCAGCAGGCTACTTTAGTACAGCAAAGGAACTCAAAATAAAGACATAAAAAGGTTGGGTTCCCCTCCTACATCCAGTTTGTCTTTTTTATTGAGAAGAAAGCACTATTATTTTACTGTCACCATGCATTATTGCTGCAGTCGGTGTTGGCATTGTGCAGCTGTGTAGCGGTTTTCCGTGCATCTGAAAGTGATGCAAAAGAGTACCCAATAGAGGGAAACCTGCTTCGAATCCTTTTGACTAAGTGTCTCTATGTGATGAGTGGGGGTAGCACTTTGTAGTTTCTCAAGTGTGGAAAGTTCTTCTCTTTGAAAGAAAGGTAAAGAAAACCAGAGACTTTGAGCCAAACATCACTGGGTGCATTTCCCCAATTTGCAAATGAGGGGAGAATAAATCAGATACGTTCTCAGGTGTCTCAGGCTCTTCAATGATCAAGTTATTGTACTACTGTTTAATCTGCTGCTGAAATTTCCAAATGTGAACTTGAAAAGCCTCCATGCATGACTCTAGCTACCTCACCTCCTCCCTGTTTCTTACATGTTTCTGATGTTGCCTGCAGGTATGGAAATGCAGCGCCCAAAACGTCAGGTGTCCAGTGAAGTGGAGGGCGAGGGTTTGTCGAGCAGCGCTGGTACAGCTGAAAGTCCAGATCTCTACACCAAGAGCGTGGGCTCTGATGACCCCTCCAACGATGCCGCCACCCCTGACCTCAGTCCTCCTTCTTCCTCACCACCACATACGCCACCGCACCCTGTTCGGCCATCCCAGCGTAGCAAGAGTGCCCGTTTCCACCGGCAGACTGCTGTGGACCACGGGGACAGAGGAGAACGGGGAGAGAAAGGTGGAGGAGGGCAGTCAGAGATTCAGGTGTTGATGGAGGGAGGTGGCGCAGGAGGAGTAAAGGGGGAATACACGCGCGCCAACAGCTGGAGCGAGGACAAAAGGAGGGCGATGTTTCCAAAAGGCGGAAGTGGGGTCAGTGGACGAGGGGCAACCCGGACCAACGGACACAAACACAGCTCCTCCAATCACAAATCGCGGGAGCATGGCTCATCCAATCACAGACAGGCCAGGGGGGACAGGTGGTTGGAGTCGTCCTCATCTGTCACTTGGACGTCCGGGCACAGGGGCGTGCACGGCAGGGGAGGCCGGCTGCTGGAGCAGGACGAGGAAAAAATTAGCAACTATGAGATGGAAATGAAGCCTTTACAGCCCAGAGCCTCTACTTCCCACAAGTCCCATGGGCACGGGGAGGAGAGGCACGGGCACCCTCACGAAGAAGAGCGCTCGCACGGTGTGCAGCGACAGAGGCATAAGAACCGAGATGGGAGGGAGGGGGGTAAAGACTCGGTGCTCAAGCTGGACAGAGCGGGTGAGAAGGTGGATTCACGGCCTCTACGCAGGGACCTCACCCTCTCCCCCCCTCTGAAATCCTCTCCCATTACACCAGAGCAAAAAGACCTCAGTCTCATGCAGAGCAAAGGCAACTCGGTAAGTCGGATTCTGAACTCACCAGCATGACTTTCTTACTGCTCTAAATCAGGGGTATTCAACTACACTTCAGGAGGGTCCAGTTCCTCAACTCTCTCCCTCTGCAGGGTCCGTAACCACTGGATATTGACACACATTCTTTAAAATACCAACTCTTTTATAATACCATAACTCTTCTTCCATTTAAGCTATCGGAGTAATTCCAACGGACTCTGAAAGCTGAGACGCGCAGCTTTGAACTGATATATGCAGAGACGATTCCAGAGTCTCTTGGGGCCCTGGGCCAAAACTCACAGGGGACCCCTCCAACTAATTATTCAACATAATGTAGTAAATAATCTGATACTAACAAAAACTAAACAATGCACAATCATTTCCACCTATGCTTCTTGGGAGCACATTTTCTAAATTTCTTGCCAAGGAATCTTATAATTTGGCATTTTTAGCTTGACAATGAAGTTTAACTGAAAACAGTTTTGATTTGATAGCTGTAGAACGAGTTTTGTCTGAGCGCTATTTTATTTTCAGCCAGCTAGCTGAGTAAACAAGTTGATTTCAGGTGTCTTTACTGTGACACTCAATATTAGACAGACTGAGCTGCTCTGAGCTTAATGTGTTTATTTATTATCTGCACTACTTACCACTTAATTGATGCATTTGGCGTAAATGGCCGAAGAGTTTCGGTATTTAAAAAGGATGCGTGTCATTTTCTTTTGCCAGCGACAGCATTTAAGTGAAACTAATATGAATTAATAGAAACACAAATAATTTCCAGCGGTCCGGCAAAAGCTTCTCAGTCTGGATCCAGACTGAAGTCCGCCAGTTGGTGACCCCGAGAGCTGGAACGTTGCAGCAACCCCTGTTCTCGTTAAAATTAGTCTAATGTACTGATCCCTCAGACATGTAAACAATTTAGCAGTGCAGTGTTGTCTTTTAAAGAAAAATGTTAAGATATGTGCATTTGAATGCAGAAATAGTATAAACTGTCACTATGTCATACCATCTCCATCCATCCATCCATCCATCCATCCATCCATCCATCCATCCATCCATCCATCCATCCATCCATCCATCCATCCATCCATCCATCCATCCATCCATCCATCCATATCATAGCAAATTAAGTACAAACTGCAAGACTCAATTATAAAAATAATATAGTGGTTTTTACAAGTGAGTCAGAGAGGGAAATAATCATGCAACATAGAGGATCAGAGATGGATTCAGACCAGTTTAGTAGATATTTCTTTTCTATTTTTTCCTCTTTTTTTTCTTGATTTGACTGAATGGATGAATGAATGAATGAATGAATGAATGAATGAATGAATGAATGAATAAAAAATATATTCAAAATTTCCTTCATTCTTTCAGGATTTGATGGAAGTCAAGGATAACATGTTCCCAAAGTCAACTGAAAGTGGGGCGGATATTTTGAAAGGAATATAAGCAGAAAATTGTTGTTAAGACAGTTTTAAATGAGGACAGAACAAATGAACAACAGTTTCAGAAAAAAGGTCATGAGTACAGCTTGTATCAATAAGAGGATAACATTTCTGAGGCTAGGATTTAGTTCGGTAAAAATCTGCGCAGCTGTTTGAAGGACATGTCTTTAATTCTTTTTTTTTTTTTTAGAAATGAGTTAATGATTGAGCAGAACCCATACTTGCTTAGATGTCACTTCATCAACATCACCATGCTCTTGCTCATTTGGTTTTGTTCTAAAAAGTCAGTCACAGGCAGCCAAGTTGCACCCAAACACACCTTTAAACTAATTTATGACAGGAAAGAAACTGGACCTGCTCACAGACAGCTATGTGTCTGATAATAACGCAACCACGTGAAAAACATACAGATTTGAAAACCCACTCTGGATGGTAAATTAGCTGGAGGAGGTGAAGTCATGAAAAGCTTTTTTAGGAATTTGAATAATTATGACTCCTTTTGAAGTTTAGTCAAAATCAATTAAGCTCAATCTTCCCACCTCCTGAAGACTGTTGTGACCTTGTGTGAATGTTTCTAGAAAAATAACTTTATTTTAAGAGTGTATTTATTGTAATAGTCTAATAGAAACATTAACTCAAAGTCTGGCTAGAAACCCAATCACAGTTTGTGTGCTGTCGTCTAGAAGATATTGAGTACAAGCTGTGCATGATTAGATCAAATTTTCAGTGACAGACACACTTTCTCATTTATTAGGAAGCGCCACGCAGACATGTTTGCCCTGAAAACATTCTTAATCTTCTCAGAAGGAAACAGCTGCAAAGTAGACCGGAAGAGACGGCACTGTTTCCCCTGGTTGTTAATTTGTTATGGCTCAGTAACAAACATAATAGATGTCTCAGCTCGTGTGTCTTATTTGTGGAGACCCGGCCATCATCTCCTCTACTTGTGGTACAATGTTTAAGTCCTGATATTTGCGGACATAGTGTCTCTGCTTTGGGGTTTTTGGGGCTGAATTTATCACATTTATTTTACAGAAAGAAAAACTGGGGAGTTCTGTATTGATCTGTCTCAACCAATCTACTTGATGAGCAAACTTTATTTAAAGCGATGTGAAAAAAAAAAGTCAAAATCCTCCATAAAAGCAAGGTTAAAAAAAAATAAACGATTGGTGAGTATCTCGCTCTGGGCTTATGATGTAGCCAGTCATTAAACGTCGTTGAGCGCACATTAAGGGATTTTATAGGTGGCAGGGAAGGGCAACAGTAACATTTAAAAGCTAGTTAGAGAAATGAACCGCGTCAATGCAGGCTTAGCAGAATTTAATTGCAGCAGGTAAATGAGAAGGCACCAAGTTCTCTCACTCCTACTCTACAGTCGTGCGTTACTTTTATGCCACATACAGTAGCAGGGGCGTCGCACTTTACTTCATCAAATCAGCCTTGTGGTTTGTGACAAGCGGCCGGTGGAACAGCAACTGCAAGACTATTACAATTGTAAAATTACAAAATTGCTTATGCATTTAACAATTAATGGTGAATATACAGTAAATGAGTTACTATTTTAGAGGTGTGACCAACATTTGATGGATAAATCAGCCTTCAGCCCACATAAAAAAGAAAATACTGGCTTGTCTCCAACAGGCAGAAACATGCTTTTGCTCCCTTTCTATCTTTAAATTTCCTGTCTTTCCTGTGTTTCTTTTCTTGGAGTTTTCTGTTTCAAATCTATGGTTTACCCACACAGCTGTTGTTGGTAATAGCTTAAATCTATGTAAGTGTCTAAAACAGTACAGAATTGTATTTTAAGTGCATCATTATCTTTGTATGTTCTCACGGGCCAGATAAAATAAAGGTGGTGGGCTTTGAGTTTGACACATCGGCCATATAGAGAGTAAAAACATGTGAGTGGGAGTATGATGAGACACAGGATATGTAACCACACCGAGAGAGAAGAGAAAAGCGGACTTCAGTATGAGCATGAAGAGTACAATGTACTTTTTCAAAGCAGACACTTGATATTTAAAGACATGTTTACATGGTAGATGGTGAACAAAGTCTACAGTTCATCTGGAGTTTAATGGTCACACACAGTTCAGCTTGTTTCTCCAACAGGACAACGAGCTCCACCATATAAGGCCACAAGACCACAGAGGACTGCATGGAAGGCCAAAAAAAGAAGCAGGCTAAGCAGTCATTCACCTCACTCCACACTTGTTGTAATATATATATATATATATATATATATATATATATATATATATATATATATATATATATATATATATATCAGGAGTCTAATCTGCAAGTGGTGAACGAATAGTCTGTGTTCTGAATCATGCAGCCTTACATGGAGATGATCAGGAGGGAGACACAGATTTACAGATAAACCCTGCCTATGTTGACTGTTTGAAACTGACCCTGGGAGTCTAAAGAGGCTCATGAGGCAACTTTCATCCAGTCCCAAGGAAAGCATGATCTCTGAATACTCGTCCTTTACGTATGGACATAGTTATTTATAGCATCCCCAGTTATTCAGTCATTCATCCATCTATCCACCTATTTTCTATACCTACTTCTTCTTTTAGGGGTGTTGGAGTCCATTCCAGCTGTTATTGAGTGTGGTTACACCCTGGCGAGTGGGCGGGTTTCATGCTGGCAGACCACCAGTCCATCAAACGTCCTCACAGTGTCACACAAGACAAATAACCATGTACAGCCCTCAGTTCCTCATATATAGGAATTAGGATCACAAATCAACCCTATGTGCTTGTTTTTGGACTGAAGAACCCCTCAGAGAAGTCCATGCTTAATTAGCCTAAATATGAGTGTTATTTAAATATATACAATTATTTAAAAATAATAATGAAACAGTGTAACAAACATCATAGTCAAAGTTTCCAGATTAGGTTCAAAATGCTTCATACATGTGAAAAATGTGTGAGGTGCACGCATTTTTGATGTTTCTGTTGTTTTCTACTTAGAAAATTAACCATATTTTACTGGTCAAACATTTTATATCGTCACATTGTCTGCTTCTTGACGTGTTAAAAATATATAAGTTATGTGCAAAAAATCTTAAGCATCAGTACAAGACACTATCACAGTAATGTGTTGTGTGCATTATATGGAGTTAATATGACTCTTCTCACTTAAGAGACCGTCACCTGCACCGTTCCCAGACTGACAGCCAAAATTCACACTCATTTCACACCATGTCTGCTCCGCTGTGTGGAGGTGAGAGCGCAGTCGGCTGCTGTGCTCCTCTCCACTCCCCTTGTTTGTTACTTTACGATTTTCAGCACTTCTCACATGTGTATCCCAAAGCAACACTTTCAGTGCTTCCCTGGAGAGGCTGTCGGAGAGCTTGTGCTGTTATCCCCCGGTTTGTAAATGTGATGGCACTCCCTGCTTCCACTCGATGACAGCGTGGTTTTCGCTCCACGTTCCAGTGTTGCTGTTCTGATCCATTTTAAGTCTGTTCTGCTGACAGCACGCCTCGCACGCCTACCGGGGAGATCTGAACCAGAACCTTAGAGCGGAGGAGTCAACTGGAACCATTAAAGGGCGTTATTTGTCGGTTTTGTGGTTACCTGATGAATGTTCATTTATATTTAGCCTGAGCCATAGGCAAACATCTGGCTCTGTGTTCTGCTGACATTATGTCGTTTATGCTGGGCAGGTTGGAAACTGTAGGCTGAATTTTGTAACATCTGTCTGCTGCTATGAAATCTCAAGCTGAACCACAGACCGTATAAAAAAAAGATTGACATGCAGTCCATCTCTAGAGCAAAAACGAGCATCAACCTGCAGTTTGTTTAAAATCCTCCCACCTCTCGTTTTACTCGTGACCGCTGTCTGTAATTTGTTACCTTCACATTTTATTAAAGAAGCATTATGGTCGCATTTGGATTACATTTAAAATATATTTATTTATTGATCGCTTTTAATAGGGGTTTTTTTCGTTTGTTTTTTTTTTAAGGCATAGTGAGCAAGACATAGTACAGTGACTGGGAAATAGGACAAGACAGAGCATTGATTATGGAGATGGCTCATTAGTAAGAGTGAGACAAGAAAACAAGGTTTATCAGCTGCATCCGCTTATATGCTTTTGGTTTGCATGTGTGTTTGTGATATTTTCAGCCAAATCCGCTGCTCATTTGCGATTAACGGTTGACCTGAAGGTTTTTAAACACAAGAGTACAAACTAATAGTCCTAAGTCAGGGGTGTCTTTCCTCGACTGCCGTTGTCCTTCATGTTTCAGATGTTTCCTTGCTTTAACGCACCCTGATAGACATGGCGGTGTCATTAACAGACTTGTCCAGACCTCAATGACATCCTGACGAGGATCATTAGTTAGAATCAGGTGTGTCGATGCAAGGAAGCATCTAAAACATGCAGGACGGAAGCCCTCGAGGACCACATGTGCCCTAAGTGATGTCACAGGGATCATGTCTATCCGTTTCATAAAAGCTCTGCTGTTTTTTGCAGGTTTATAACTTAACTTGGGGTCCACTAGTAGAGATTTACCAGCGTAACATAAAGAAATAAATATGGTGATTAATTATTTTTTAATTAAATTTCAATAAAGCCGGACACGGCGTTTCTTGTACCTTCAGTCTAAAACACTTGAACGTAGGTCTTTGCTTTTGTAGGTTTTACTTTGTAAAAGCACAAAAAAAGAGAGAAAGCGAAATGGAAAAACCCAAGTAATGTCATGTGACATTTTTAAATTTTCAAGCTCAAGTGGGTTCATCATGAGCAATCTATTTCAGTCAGTCATCGGATCAATTGTTAAGAGTACTGATTATTGCGGCTTTACATTTAGTTACTTGTGCAGCTTAATAACTGGACAGCTGCTGTGTGGCGGGTTTGTCGTGTCTGTCATGTCACTGCCACACATTGATTTGACTAAAAGGATTTGTTACACACTGTTATGAGGATACATCCCATTCCCGATGACATAACACAGTGTTATCCCACATATTAAGATAATCCTGAGGGAGAGGCACAGAGTTTAACCTTCCGAAATAAAGAAAGATTTTTTTTTTTTTTTGTGCTCTGAGCAAGCAGGCGAGATTATGCCGCTCTAATATGATTTTTTTTTTTGTTTTGACTCAGGTTGGTGGATGACCACTCTAATCCTGGGTGGTAATCTGGTCGCAGCATTAGTTAATGGAAGCAACAGGAAGAGCGGCAGCATGTGCAACCACACACTGCCCACTGCAGACATCCACTCAGTGCATCTGGAACACACTCTAGTTCTGTCTAACTGTGCTACAGTTGTGCATAAACCGCTAAATTCAGCTTTCCGCTGCAGTTCACTGACACTGTGTCTGAAGGCAGCGGCTGCCGCTACCTGCAACATTTAAACAAGAAGCTCAAAAACATACACTCACACGGTGCTCGGATACAGGCGCAGAGAGAACCCCAGCGGTCCTCTCTGCACCTTAGTAACAGCAGAATGGAAAAAGCCCCCTATTGGTTAACCAGCGCTGTGTTGCTAGGGAACAGTGTATGCCTTGCTTCAATGACGGCCAATTGCGTGTATCAGCGATGGTGGTGGTGGTGGTGGTGGTGTAGAGAGGGGGGGTCGCTGCAGAGAAGCAAGTGAGATTTGTGTAAAACAGGTTCACAGTATATAGAGATACTGTCGCTCTCCTGCTCTGTCTCTCTCTCACACACACACATGCACACATAACTAAACAGTGAGCACCATGGGAATGAGAGCTGGGACTCCTCCAAAACACAGATGTGCAGCTATACACACACAAACATCTTAAACTTCCTTCTTCCATGCTGTCCTGCTGTAGGTGTTCATTGGCAATGTGCATTTATATAGAAACAACAAAGCAGATGTTTGCTTTCCTCTTCTTCTTTTTTTTAAATACATTTTCCGACTATAAACCTTTGAACCAAAGTAGTGCTGCACCTCTGTGTCCCACCAAAAGCATCACAGAGTCATCACTGACTACAGACGTGAGCCGCTGAACATCCCAGTGGTACATATTTACGCGAAGATGGTTCCCTAGACGACTAAGTCTGTCACCGTCCACAACAACATGAACCTAAGCGATGATCAAAACAGCGAGAAAGGCCATAAAATTAAAATAACGTTTAAATAAAGGAGTTGATTTAGAAATAGACAAGAGTCTCTAAAATAAAAACACTGTGAATATTACTGCTCCCACACAAGTAAACCCAGTCTAAATTAACCTCAAGGTAGATGTGTTGATTTTAAAACTTAAAGGCCCGAGCTAGATAAATTAAATTATTTCACTGTGCAAATCTTTAAAACACATGTAAAAGAACATTTTGTATGTACCACACATGGCCAAGGCACAGCCAGAGGGCCAGAGCTTATATGAAAGAAAAATAAGTACAATAAAACCCATAAATTCTAGCATTTCGTTAATGAATCTACAGGCAAATGAAGACGGTATACACCAGGATAGGACACTGTCTGCATTTAGACTGGACTACAATATGCCTGAAATGTTCTTAGTCCTTCTGTCAGCAGTTAAATATATTCATAATCCAAGTATTCAAAAACAAAACAAAACAAATCATGAACAAACAGGATCACTGGGAGATTTGAAACTGTGGAGGAGTTTCTTTCCAGTCCACTAGGTGAACAGGGAACTGGGACCTCCTGGACATGGTGATGAAGTATTTGGAACTGGAGAGACTAAATCCGTCATGAAGTAAACGGCTGATTGTGACCACTGACAGAGCGCTGAGTCTCACCAGGAAATGACATCCTGATCTGAGCTGATCTGGTGTTCCTACACCAGGAATCTTCAAGTTCATGCTGCAGCTCGATCGCGTTGTCAAGACTGTGATGCAACCAGTTAATTCAGCTACTGGAGGATATTGAGACAGAACACACAGACGAACTCCAACAAAGACAAGAAAGGAGGGGTGATTTCCTTGACAGGGGTTAAAGAGGACAAGATTGCACATTTGCAACACCACGACTGCATGTGTGACATGGCATTGGATGTGGCTGCCATGGGTCGCCTAAATGACCTCAATGTGAAGTCGCAGTGAAGAATGTGTTTGTGCGCAAGCTGGGTTCACACGCTCAAATATTCAAGCTGATGCTGCTTTCTTAACGAATAACCAACAAATGCTTCACACCCTGGATGTGCCATCCTGTCAGATAAACAGATGCACCACTGACAGACCTCCACAATGAACTAAACTGGCGCTTCTTGAAATTTGGAGTTATTGAACAAGAACTGGAACTACCGTCAGCCACTCTGTAATTCATCAGTGAGACAGCATCCAGAGGTGCAGCTGGAACTGATTGATGTCCAGTGCTCTTAAGCAGAAGCTCATTACATCTAAACTGGACAACATCTACAGATCACTGAAGAAAACACACACGGAGGATGATTGTTTTTTTTTTTTTTGCATCTACTTTTGTCTGTGAATTCACATTTTCTGCAAGTGAAACTACAAATCATGGCTGACAATCATGGTTTTTCTTTTATAACTCAATGCATTTCATTAACAGCTCAGAGGTTAGTCATTAACAGCTCAGAGATTAGTCATAGCTAAAAAAAACAGAACTACAAAAAACAGGATGAGTTCATGTATTCATGTAAAGTGTTTCTTCATTAACCTTATCTTTTCATCATTCAGTACTGCAGTCGCTTTCAAGTCTGAATTAAATAAAAGCTTTCTCACACATGCACATAAAAAAAACAAAAACAGAAAAGGATTTTGGTGAAGCTAAATGACACAACATGTTTGTTCATAAACAGCATCTGTTAATGTTATTTATTTATTTATTTTTTGCTTATTCTCAGCTGTGTCAAGTGATGATAGTCTCGGCTCTTTCACTTTGTTTGTTTTTTACTCTGTTTAAGTCTCAATATGTCATTTGGTGAGCGGCTCAGATTTGCATGATACTGTGACATCACAGACCCATATTATCCAGCTTCCTTATATTTATCTCCACCCAGTCTGTATTTAAAATACCCTGGAAATAAGCAGCGCAAAGCTGTAATGCTGTTTGCAAAAAAGGCACACTGCTGAGGAGGGCAGTGGAGCGAACATATAAAAAATAAGTGAAAAGGAGACATATAGAGCTTTGAAATGTTATCCAAGGTCTCCCGAGTTGGTAAATATCCCATTGTAAAGCAGTCTCTTGTGTCTACTTCTAAAATGTAATTAATGATGATGCAGCATGTGTTTCATATGGCAGTTTTCATCCAATGATGGCCCCTTTGATTACTTTAACTAAGTTAATAAGGGCTTGTAGAAAAAAACAATAAAAACAAAAAACACCCACCTCCAGTGGGTTCTTATCCTCCCCTCGCTTCTGCACGCTTGCTGCTGCAGTTCGGCTGCTCTGCTGTTTATCAAAAGCCTTCTTGGGTAGGCCACAAAAGAAAAGCTCAAGAAGGTATCTGTGTGGGAGAGATATAGCTGTGGGTTTGCAGTATTTCTCAAGATATTAAAAGGCACTATCATTAATGATTGTGCTTAAAAATTCAGATGAGGATTTAAAAAAAACGCATCAAGGTTACCAGCTTAAGGCTTTTGTTGTGGGTTTTGCATCAAGGATTTTAATGTAAATCAATGCACAACTTGTCTCTCTGATTCTGTGCTCTAATTATTCAAACTTGCTTTGATCCAGTTTATAGAAGTTTGTGGCATTAAGAAGTCTTGACAAGACAAATTAGAGGTTGAATGATGAGGCTCAAGTGTTTCGCTACCAATTTTTAAGGTTCTCTTCATAGAACGTGCAGTTTCAAGTAAGAACGGGAGACATAAATGAAAGAGCTTTCTTGGTGCTTCATTCAAAAGAAAAAAATGAAGAGTTTTATATATATATATATATATATATATAAAACTCGTTCCTCACCCTCCTGTGGGTGGTGTCCTTTCTAAGCTCGGGTCCTCTACCAGAGGCCAGGGAGCTTGAGGGTTCTGCGCAGTATCTTTGCTGTTCCTAACACTGCACTTTTCTGGACTGAGATGTCTGAGGTTGTTCCGGGGATCTGCTGCAGCCACTGTTCCAGTTTGGGGGTTACTGCCCCGAGTGCTCCGATCACCACGGGCACTACTGTCACCTTCACCTTCCAGGCCTTCTCCAGCTCCTCTCTAAGCCCTTGGTATTTCTCAAGCTTCTCGTGTTCCTTTCGCCTGATGTTACCATCACTTGGTATTGCCACATCCACCACCACGGCTTTCCTCTGCCCTTTGTCTACCACCACGATGTCTGGTTGGTTTGCCACCACCATCCTGTCTGTCTGTATCTGGAAGTCCCACAGGAGCTTTGCTCTGTCATTTTCCACCACCTTGGGAGGTGTTTCCCATTTTGACCTTGGGGTTTCCAGCCCATACTCCACACAGATGTTTCTGTAGAGTATGCCCGCTACTTGGTTATGGCGTTCCATGTATGCTTTCCCTGCCAGCATCTTACACCCTGCAGTTATGTGCTGGATTGTTTCCGGTGCTTCTTTGCACAGCCTACACCTTGGGTCTTGTCTGGTGTGGTATATCTGGGCCTCTATTGCTCTGGTGTTCAGAGCCTGCTCCTGTGCAGCCAGGACGAGTGCCTCTGTGCTGTCCTGTAGGCCAGCTCTCTCTAGCCATTGGTAGGACTTCTTGAGATCAGCCACTTCAGTTATGGTTCGATGGTACATCCCGTGTAGGGGCTTGTCCTCCCATGATGCTTCCTCCTCCAGCACCTCTTCACCTTGCCATTGTCTGAGGCATTCACTGAGTACGTCATCCGTTTGGGCCTTGTCCTTGATGTACTCATGGAGCTTGGCAGTTTCGTCCCGGATAGTGGCTTTCACACTCACTAGTCCTCGGCCTCCTTCCTTACGGCTTGCGTACAGTCTCAGTGTGCTGGATTTGGGGTGGAACCCACCATGCATGGTGAGGAGCTTCCTTGTCTTAACATCTGTGGTCTGTATCTCTTCCTTTGGCCACCTTATTATTCCTGCAGGTTATCTGATCACTGGCAGGGCGTAGCTGTTTATTGCCAGGGACTTGTTCTTGCCATTGAGCTGGCTTCTTAGGACCTGCCTTACTCGCTGGAGGTATTTGGCTGTTGCCATTTTCCTTGTAGCCCCTTCGAGGTTACCATTTGCCTGTGGTATTCCAAGGTACTTGTAACTGTCCTCAATGTCTGCTATTGTTCCTTCTGGGACTGAGACCCCTTCTGTGTGGAATGGAGCTACGATATATATATATATATATATATATATATATATATATATATATATATATATATATATATATATATATATATATATATATATATATATATATAGTCAATAAATGGGGGATCAATCTGATAAAATACAATTTACTCCAATGTTTAATATTGCTTTAATTTAAGTCCATTTGATTAGTATAAAGTAGTCTAAGGGTAAAATGCAGCAGCGCGAGTGCTGACATGAAACCAACAAGAGAGAACACGTCTCTCCAGTGTTAACATCCCTCCATTGGCTCCCTGTAAAACTCAGAATCCAATTTAAAATGTTATTACTTGTGTATAAAGTCCCAAATGGCCTAGCGCCGTGATATTTGCAAGACCTGATAGTACCTTATGTTTCTAATAGAGCTCTCCGTTCTCAGGGTGCAGGTTTACTTAAAGTTCCTAGAGAATCCGAATGTAGATTTGGAGGACGGCTTTCTGTTATCAGGATCCATCACCATGGAACCAACTTCCAGTTTGGGTTAAGGAGGCTGACACCACCTCCATCTTTAAAACTAAACTTAAAACATTTCTGTTTAATAAAGCATATAGTTAATGTAAATTTTAGTATGTTAGGACCGGTAGTCAGAGCTGCAGCTGCAGGACCAGACTGGAGCAGCTGGTCTTCAACACAGCTTCATCTGGATCTGCTGCTGTAGACCTGCTGCAGGGGGACCCCAACATGATCCACTGACTGGTGCCCCTCACCTCCTCTGTTTCTCTTTCCCTTCTCAAGTTCAATCCTCATTTATTAATTTAAAGTATCTCATAAGTATTATTGTGGTCCATTGTTCTTGTAGTTTGTTGTGCTGGTCTGCCCCCTCTTCTTCTCTTCCGTACATGTTTGCAGACCAGAACCTCAGCAGCTGCATGCTGCCCTGCAGTCCCACCCTCTGACCCTCCCGGTGTTCACCTCCACCTGTCTGTGTAGATGTCTCTGTTGGATACCTGCTGACATCCTGACCTGCAGGCCCACCCTCTGACCACCTCAGTGTTTGCTGTCTACACCTGTTTATATTGTCGTCTCTGTAGATCACCAACTAACCATGTATCAGTCATTTATACATGGAACTCTTGGTTAATTAATATTAATATATCCTGTCTTTTTGTACCTTTTACTGTGTGTCTTTGTCTCTCTTCTCTGTCTACTTCCTTCTCTACCTGGCTGGCCTTTGGCAGGAGGATCCCCCCTTATGTTCCAGGTCCTGATCCAGGTTTCTTCCCTCTTAAAGGGGAGTTTTTCCTGCCACTGTTTGGCTTAAGGTTTTTCTCCCACTAGGGGAGTTTTTACCTGCCGTTGTTTATGTAATTATTTCTCAGGGTTCATGTTCTGGGTCTCTGGAAAGCGCCTAGAGACAACTTGTGTTGTAATAGACGTCACATAAATAAAATTGAAATGACTTGAATTGAATTTATTGCTTAAAAACAAGATCAAAGGCTACAGACAGTACTTCACTCATCTTACAATGTTCTGCAAAAGATTCATTTAGCCAGACCTCATTCAAAGGTTTGGCTTCCGCATCAGATCTTTAGAATATCGTTTAAAGAAATATCCTTAAACAGAAATGACCTAATAGGAAAGTTTCTTCACGTTTTGAGCCAAGAAGGATAAACCTACATCACAGCTGCCCCAGACCTAATATCCCAGTGGCTACATTTACTCAGCACCCACTGAGCATCAGAACACTGAGCCACTCTGAACATCCTCACTGTTGAAAGCCTAGAACGTCTCTAATTGTCTGCATTATTGATACTTATCTCAAATAATAGATCTACCCAAGAGTTTGAACTAACATGGATATTTCTCCATCTTGCATTGTCATGCTGCACCTGCAGAAACATGGTTCTTAACTTTGCTAAACAGTAAAGATGATGACCCCAAGCACACCTCTAAGCTCCTCTAGAAGAAGAAAAATCACAGTGTGCAAGTTTCAGGCATGTCAGAAGTACTTTTAGGCGTCCAACTTCAACCCGCAAGAAGCTTTATTGGAGGATTTTGACCAAAGGGTTCAAGCCATGCAGCTAACCAGTACACATCTGCTCCAATAAATGTATTTAAACTGTGTGGGGAGAGATGTTGGCATATGTTGGCATGTCAAATAACCAAATTAAGACTGGATTTAAAAACAACACCTAGTGACAACCACTAAAATCAATGCGCTCATCTCCTCCTTTGTATGTGGTTTCCTGAAAGCAGATTTATAGTAAAAAAAATGTATGAATGGATGGTTCATGTTCAACAAAGTTATGACAAAAAAAGTAACGTTTTAAATTTTCCAAATTAGTTATATATTCTATGCAGCTCCACTTCCCGACTAAACAAATCCTTTCATTCTAGGAGACTTAGTAGTTCTGAAAAAGAAATTATTTCTAAAAGGGATGTTAATGCAGAACTACAGACTTTCTTTCAAGGTTTCATTTCAAAAATGAGAGGTACCAAGAAATCTTAACCTCCACACCTATATAGTTCTTAGTGAGAACTGGAGCAGCAGAGTTCTGAATGAGCTGCAGTTGTTTAAGTGATGTTTTAGGTGGACCTGTAAAGATGTTGTTATAATAATCAAGCCTACTGAATATGAATGCATGGACTAGGTTTGCATGGACTACACTGGACTACACTCTTATCAGTGGTGTGTGCCTCAACTAAAATGTTTTAAACATAATTTTAACACAAATGAGTCTACAATGAATGAAAGAGCCTCCAGTACCTGGCCTGAGATCTCACAGTACCACATACCAGTTCTTGACAGAGAAATACTTTTATTCTTCATTTTCCTTCCTCTGCATTTGGGCCACAGACAGTTGGAACTGATTGCTGTTTCAGGTCCAGCTTTGTTGCAAGCAACCTTGCAAGACTGAACTGGACTGGATTGGTAAAACATAAACAGATAAGAACTCTGAGGTGATGAAAAGGCCAATTAACAAGTAAAACACCTGCCAAAAATCATCGTAATTCTTCCATTTCATACTCAATGAACCCTGGGCTTCACTGCCACTTCTCTGTCCATGTTTTGACTTCCTTTTGGGTTTGTTTAGGCTAATGTTGCTTGCATATATAAAGAATCATTCTCTATAATTAGAAGATTATTATGTAATAGTGAGTTCTTGTCCGTGTTTTCAACAAAGGGGAAGTCAAATCAGACTTAAGAATCTCTAACTGTAGACTTGTTAAATAAGTGTTTATTGTTTTCAAACACATACCCAAAACTTTTGTCACAAAACACCAGCTGACATGAAAGTTTCATTTAACAGTAGGAATGACTAGAACTGGATAGTACTGTAAATGTCACCAGCCAAACACACTAACTGGCCTGGCCTCGTTCCTGTGATTGCAACTACATTTCGTTGGAAAATGTTTCAGCGAGGATGTCCTCCTACTGGTTCTCTGATGCTGTTCAATATCTCTAATGCAATACTATACTAATGATCTTACTGAATGAGCTCAGAGTAAGGGCTTTAGATTTGAGAAAACTGCTTATTTGCTTCTCTTCAAAACAAGAACCATTACCTTATCATTGCCTTTAAAACTCCTGAGCTAATCAGCATGTTACACCTTGTTTATGTCATGTACAAAAATCTAAATTAGTGGTTACAGCAACATGTTCAGTCCTTAAATATGAAAAGCTGCACAATCTCATCCACATTTGTTCTAATTGCTTACTTTTGATATTTTCCATGAATGATTTTTGGAAAATATGAATCCTGATAAATGAAGCTCCTGCACAAATGAAACAAATCTACTATCGGAATCAGCAGGCTATTTTTAAAGAGAATACAATATAAAAATGTCAGAGAGGTGGATACATTAAAAAAAAGAACAACTTCTGTGGCCAGTGACCATGGTTGAGCTGCCACCGTGTTCACCAGTGTCTATGGAGTCAGAACATGTATCTTACCAACCCAGAGGCTTCACATACACAACATAGGCAACAGAACCAAGTTGACAAACAGCTTCCACACGGATCAACTTCCTGCAGCTCTGGAAATCTTTGATTCACTCCACTCATCTCATCACTGACCATTCAGAGGCACATTCCCTCATCCACAGACAAATATCCATACAAGATTTTCTTAGTCTTCAGCTGTGCCCCCATTTTCTTGTGGGGTTTCTCAAGGCTCCATATTGGGTCCTGTTTTCTATGTCTATTCTTCCTTTGGGATCCATTTTTAAAGAGTACAATATCTCATTTAATTGTATAGCTGATAATCCGCAGATCCATCGACCAATCAAAGTAGACAATCATATTAGACTCTGCTAAATTGTATTAAGATTTTTTTTTTTTAGATGAAGCTAAAGAACCCAATCCTTTACATGGATGAAGAACTTGTGTGTAACGGGCACCGGGGCAGTATAAATATTATTGCATCCCCATTGAAGCCGAGTTGCGGGGCGAGAGGAGGAGTCAGGAGGGGTTTTTAAGCGGCCCTGGATAACATAAGGGCTCCACTGTATGCTTGGTTCTCCTTGTTGGCTTCACCAACATTGGTAGCCCTCTTCCTCTTGTTATCAATTAACTTCACTTAAGTCACACCATTCCATGTCATTCTGTTTACATCAGACCTGACACACAATTAAGTGTATCCTCTTTGGCGAGTTATTGGCATGACCAGCTTGACAGGATGATAAACAGGTTAGTTTAGTAGTGAAGATGAATTTCTTTCACTTAAGACTTCTCAGTAAGGTGAAGGCCTGCTTCCCTTCACAGGACTTTGAGGGAGTTACTCATGTTTTTATTAGATCTTGTTTACATTGTTGTTGTTCTTTGTACAATGGTATTGATCAGTCACCTATTCGCCATGTACAGGCTGTTCAAAATGCAGCAGCTCGTCTTCTGGCAGGGAAAAAAAACAACGTAATCATAGCATCTGTACCGGGCTGTTTGCACTGGTTTCCTGTCCAATTCAAGATCCTTTTTAAGATTTTATTGTTTGTTTTTAAGTGCCTAAGAGGTACAGCACCATCGTATCTGTTTAAACTCCTGAGGCCTCAACTAGACCTCTAAAGTCTACAAATCAGTTACTCATTGTAGTTCCCAGATCAGGACTGACAAACAAAGGTGATTTTTAGTTGCGGCCCTCCAGACAGTGGAACAATTTTCTTTTTAATATATTTAGTTCAATTTAATTTGACTAATATAGCATCTATTACAATACGAGTTGTCTCTAGGTGCTTTCCAGAGACCCAGTGTATTTATTACATAAACAGCGGCAGGTAAAAACTCCCCTAGTGGAAGAAAAACCTTAAGCCAAACAGTGGCAGGAAAAACTCCCCTTTAAGAGGGAAGAAACCTGGATCAGGACCTGGATCATAAGAAGGGACTGTGTTGCTGAAGACGAGCCAAGTAGAACAGGAAGTAAAGAGAGAGGAGAGACATAGACACACCGTCAAATATACAAAAGACAAGATACATTAGTATAATTATCCATCAGCAGCAGAACTAAGACTTCCATGTATATATGACTGGAACATGGTTAGTTGGTGGACTACAGAGACGACTATGTAAACAAGTATAGACAGCAGACACTGGGATGGTCAGAGGGTGGGACAAAGGTCAGGATGTTATTTGTGTTAAGTTTGGTTTTTAAGGTGGAGGTGGTGTCAGCCTTCTTAACCCAAACTGGAAGTTGGTTCCAGAGTGATGGATCCTGATAACAGAAAGCCCGTCCTCCAAATCTACATTTCGATACTCTAGGAACTACGAGTAAACCTGCACCCTGAGAACGGAGAGCTCTATTAGGAGCGTACAGTTCTATCAGGTCTTGCAAATATCGCGGCGCTAGGCCATTTTGGACTTTATATGCAAGTAATAAAATTTTGAATTGGATTCTAAATTTTACGGGAGCCAATGGAGGGAAGCTAAAACTGGAGAGACGTGGTCTCTCTTGTTAATTCCTGTCAGCACTCGCGCTGCTGCATTTTGGATCATCTGGAGGCTGTTCAGAGAATTACTTGGACATCCAGCCAACAACACGTTACAGTAATCTAGTCAAGAAGATACGAACGCATGAATATGTTTTTCTGCATCAGTCTGGAAGAGGATGCTCCTAATTTTTGCGATATTATGGGTAAGGAAAAACACTGTCATACAAACCTGATTAATATGCTGTTTAAAAACAACAAATCCTGTTAAAATATGACTCCAAGGTTTCGCACAGTTTTACTGGAGGCCATCACAACACCGTCCAATCCTTTCCTAAGCTGTTTGGGACCAAAAACAATAACCTCTGTTTTATCAGAATTTAGAAGCAAAACGTTTGTGGACATCCAGTCCTTGATGTTCTTAAGTCTAATGGTTCTGTTTCATCTGGCCTTTTAGACAGATACAGCTGCGTGTCATCAGCATAACAATGAAAATTAATGCCGTGGTTCCAGATATTACTTCCGAAGGGCTGCATGTATAAAATGAACAAGATTGGCCCTAGCACTGAACCCTGCGGGACACCATAGCAGACCCTCATCTGTACTGAAGAAACCTCATGAACATGAACAAACTGGAATCTGTCAGATAGATCTGATTTAAACCAACCTAGAGCTGTCCCTTTAATCCCAACATGCTCTAACCAGTGCATTGAAACGCTGTGATCTACAGTGTCAAAAGTAGCACTGAGGTCCACCAGCTTAAAGATTGTATATTTAACAGTCCGGATCTAACTTTTCGTTTTTGAATTGGCACTAAATGCGTATTGGTTTTTAGTTTTGCAAGGTTATTTTGATTAATGGCTCTATTATGTCATGCTTGGTGAATATTTAGAGGCTAATCAGGGGAATCGACACCGATTCTATTTTTCTTGGCACCTCATTAGAATCGCCAATTACATAATTTATTTCTACATTTTTATTGGCAGGCCGTAGTCCTCGAGAAGCAGCAGAGAAGCGTGTAAGACTGCAGCTCTCCATCCTAGCCTGGACCCTGGATTGTCAGGAGTCCATTATTATCAGCCAGATTTCTAGAAATAAGAGCTGCACCATTCCAGATGGGATGAATGCACGTCTTTAAATCTCCTGAAAACACCTTTTCTCTTTAGCTTTTAGTACTGACTGAGCATGTGTATTTTGATTTTTTATTTAATCTATTATTTAGACTCCTTTATTGCACCAGGTTTTATAGTTCTTAGCTTTGCATTTAATATTGATATTACTTTGTTGTTTATCTGTGCAATTTGTAAAGCACTTTGGTCAACTCTAGTTGTTTTAAATGTGCTATACTGTATAAATAAACTTTGAATTGACTTAAGTAGTTTATACAGATATTTTAGCACCTCGAAATAAAATCCTACACCTTTTAGGTTCTGGGTTCTGCTGATGTACATATACAAACCGTAGACAATCAGATCCACCTATAGTGGCGATTACCTCTGACAGGTGTGATATGTGATAAACTTGTCTCTTTGCCGAATGGCTGAAACATCGTTATAAGCCACTCGAGACAGATTTATCCACAGTAATGTTGTACTAATGTAGCTTAAGAAATGTCCATAGTGTTGCACAGAGTCACATTTTCCCATCTCCCTCTGCACCTATTGTTAGAATTATTTCAGGCTTAATTAAAATCACACAGTTCTTTTGCAGGTCATCCTCTTTTGGTAAATCATCTATTAATTAATTGCATCTAACACCAGAAAAAATATGAATTCTACATGGGGGAAAAAGTGATTATTCAACTCTACCCAGAGTGGGCAGGTGGTCAGAAAGACTGGCCTTCACCCACGTGACCCCAGTAGTCAGCGAGCATCTGCTTAGGTGTCTCTTCATAAGACTCTCCCTCAAATGCTGGACTACTTATTATGCAATTTGCATCTTTCTTTTTGTTTTGTTATGTTTTTTATTGAAAATAAGAGATTCAAGCAGTGAGATAACGTGTCAGCTGGTCTTAGCCACAAACTAAAGTTATCAGACTGTTTCTTATATATTTCATCACACAATCGTAGTAAAACATGAACTAAGCACATGGTGTCATTGGCTTGTCTCATCTGCCCTGAGCTGCACATGGACTGAGCAGTTTAAAGGTTTTTTGGGGGGTTATAGGAGCTGAGGAGCTCATGAAAAGACAACATATCTTCATGGGTATTTTATCTGGTTGCATTTCCACCACAGAGAGGAATGCTCGAGTGGCATAATGGCCAGCTGGTGGGTGGTCAAGAAGTGAAAAACATGTACTTTCACCATTACATAGTAGCTCAATAAATCCTTACTTCATGGTCGCTCCAGTCCTCTTTGTTTCCTTTAGGAGGACAGTGTTAAGAACTGTTGGTCTTATGCATGAAAACAGCCTGAAGTGTGTGAGCTTTTTGTGCGTATGCGTGTCCTTATTGTTGACACGTTCTCTTTTCTCTCTCCCACGCAGGCCTACAGCTCCATCCTGGTCGTCATGGTGATTCTGCTCAACATTGGAGTGGCTATTTTGTTTATCCACTTTTTTATTTAAAGACAGCACTGCTTCAAGAGTCAACCTAACTATGCTACAAAAAGTATAAATTCATATGAGTATTAGGGTGAATCTGCTGCCCCTTCATGTTCCGGCTGAGGGAAGACCAAGACCAAAAGAAGGCTGAAGGTGGCTCAACCCGAGCAAACCTCGGTCATCCTTTCGTGAATGAGATGTTGAGGTGGGCAGCCCAAAGAGGTGGACAGAAAGAGGAGCAAACAGTCTAAATCACTGGACAACAGGGGGATAATATAGTCCAGAACCTGGACTTCAGTGACCTTTAATAGTTCACCTCAAGACCCAAGTGGGCTGAACTCATCTGACTCTCAGGCCTGCAGGGTTGCAGACTTGACTGATTAACTTTTTCATCTTAAAATCATAGTTTTCAACAGATTTTTAACTTATAATTTATTTAATAACATTTTCTCTCATGTGAAATATGTTGATGGCTATATTCTTTATTTTGTAACCCTTCTCTCCTTTATATAAAACACCTGCCTTTTAGTTCCTCCAACCAGCCCAGGTGTTGTTACTGATGGAGTGTGTGCCCTGTCCACACACACACTCATGTTTCCTCGCTCTGATGCATGTCTCCCCTCGTTCCACCTCTATCGCAGAGTGTGAAAATGAGTGTGTGAGCAACACGTTTGCATAGAATATTTGAACTAAGTGCGCAGATGTGTATCAAGTTACTTAAGTTTCTTTGTTTTCCCACTCCTGTATTTGCGTGTGCGTGTGGTCTCCAAGAAGGTCCTTCATGTGCTTCACGAATGTTATCAAAGTATCTCACGAAGATGTAGCCACCGCACAGTAACATCTGACGGCTCTCTTTGTCTCTCCCTCCCACTCTGTCCACCTCCACACACACCAGTCAGAGGATGGAGCTTCCTCTGAGTTGGTGGTGGTTTAAGGCAGATCATCCTTGGCAAAGATATGGTATTCGAAGTGAAAGCTATCTCTAGTAATGCACCAATACAGTTTGAAAGGCAGAGCCTCATGCTGCTTCTCTCAAAACCTAATATATTTTATACTGTACTTGCAAGATATCTGAAAAGAATAAACAATAGTTGCCACCTGCCTTGCTTTTTGTAGTGCAAATTGATTAAAGTACAACAATGCATGCACTCTAATAGATTAGTTGTGTGTTGAATCTGAAAGCAAAGCTCCAGAAGCACATTCGACATGTTAGGTTTTGATGGGAGCAATTTCTGCAGACCTGCCTGTTTGTTATCGGCTTTTCTAGGAAATTAAATTAAACTCCTCATGTGAAGCTTGGTGATGTTACAACATTGTAGTACGAAATACGTCCAACGCCGGATCAGATTCGCCTGCTTGCATTCCCCAACTTTTCCTCCACTGATTGATCCGACACGCTCAGAGACAGTCAGACTGAAGCGGGGTCACAGATACTTTAATCACAATGTCTTTTTTGTCTGTGGGTCTCAGACCCAAGTGGTAGACCAACCTGTTTGTTTGTGTTGCATCAGAGCCTGTGAACATGCGTGCCCATCCTTCTCCGTCCATGTGTTTAGATGGCAGGATGGCCGGGCACATAACCATCGGTAACAACTTCCAGAAGGGCTGGGAGATTTTGGAGCTGACGCCCGGCTGTAAGCTCATTTCTGGTGTATCTCCACCTTATTACAACAGCTCAGTTTAAGGTGCCTGCAGCCTGAGATGCAAAACGATAGATTTTTATTTCACTCCGGGTCCCAGACTGAGACAGGATTAAGAGGCTCTGCTGTATGCCATCCGCCTGGTGACGATGTCGCGAGCCACCCTGTTAGTCTGCAGCATGCTACAGCATGCCAAGCGCTCTCTATAGTTTTAATCTCCTCTTTCTTTCTTTCTTTCTCTTTCTTACTTTCTTTCTCTTTCTTTCTAATACTCTGTTTTGTTTTTCAGTTGTGTGGAGAAAATAATGAAAGTGTTTCAAAGAAAACCACTTGCCTCTTGTGTTTTGAATGTTATTGCCTTGTGTGTGCTTTTATACTTAGAGTGTATCCGTGTGTACTTTTGCAGCATCCTTTGATGCAAAGAGGGAGTTGGCACAGTTGAGAGGGAGGAGTGCGGTTTCTATAGCAACATTAACTGAATTTTTCTCGTCAGCAGGAGGGAGGGGCCTGCTATCATGGGTGGGGCTTACTTTTTGTTGTCAATGAAAGATAACCATATGAGAATGAGATCACACGTGAGTGAGTTGAGGGAAGAAAGCAAGTGTCAATACATATGCAACAAGTAATCCTGGTTAATATCGGACATTTAAAATATTTTTTTTCCACAGTGAGCATGTTTTACAACCCCAGATATACAATTCCATACTCAACCGCCTGTGAGGGATGATCAGGTCCCAACATGGATATCTGGCGCCATCTTTTGGACAAAATTATTAACTACGACAAAACATAAAAAATTTACAATTTACCTTAATGAAGATTACTGTTTACATTTTTTTACCCCTAAAATATATAAGAACTAGAAAGAATGTGCTTTATTTATTCAGTTTTTGCGCATGGTCGGCCTCACGTTTCTATGCAAGACTTAACAGGACTGAGATGCAGTTTTGATGTTTTAAATTCTGCTGAGTTTAGAGAAACCTTTCAATCTTGAGCTGATAACAGGAAAACAGCTGTCAAGTTTAAACTATAAACGTAATATATACATGTTTGAGCTTAAAAACATCTACTCAGCACAAATTTCTACTTTTAAGACGTGATTAGGACTAGAACATTAAAATCTCTTCCAACTGGAGGGATTTATCTGCCCTCTTAGCTCGTGTGTAGGTTTAATTTGTTTTTCTTCAAAACATTTACAGCCGTGAAGCATCAACCACACAGAAAACCCAGACTTGCACCACCTCATTTTCACCTTACAACTACTATCCAAAGATACACTTTTTTTTTTTTTTTTTTTTTTTTTTTTTATTCGTCTTACTCGTGGGTAAGAAAACATGCGGTTAAGGCTGTATTACTGAACCCGTCCACTGTCTTAAGTTAATACGTTTCATAATGATGACGAGCCATAAAAAAAACCACCAGTTGAGTCAGTTTCTGGCACTTTAAAGACCCAATAATAATAATACTTACCCAATAAGATACTTATGAAAACGAGGAAAAAAGAAAAAAAGAAAAGTTGGGTAGGAAGGCTGCGAAAATCCTTTTGAACCAATCACAAAGTGGATTACAGACAGCTTCACCAGCCAATCGGAGCAGAATATTGTTCAAAGTGGGACTGACTTGTTAATGTTATACACAGCTGTTTTTTATTTTTTTTCTACACTTCTGGCAGAAAGCGGGGTGCGTTGGGTCGCTGTTATCTACGGATAGTGAACAAAACCTCCACTGACGTCTTTGAGACTTCAAAACCGAAGAGGTAACGTCTCAAATGTTATGTCATTCCCGGCTGCCGCAAGCAGCAGCTCCAGGTTGATCTGGTTTTGTTTTTAAACTTTAACCCCGGTGTGTCCCGGCTTGTGCTGGCAGCTCGCTCGGGTCCGGGTTTAGGGGGAGCATGACGGCGGCGAAGCAGCTGGACGGGAAGACTGGGAGGCTCGGGCTCGGAGTTCGGAGGAGTTCGGGTCCTCTTGAATGGGGCGGCGTGCGCTCATCCCGCAACAATAGTTTCTGAGCTGCGGGACTGTCTGCGGACGGGGACACGGCGGAGGGACTGTGGTCTGCAGGGAAAGGCAGACCCCCGTCCCCTCCCTTGATTTAGAAGTTGACAATCACGGACTTAGCACGCGCTTCGCACGCGCACCCCGGCGCCCCCTTTCACTGTCAACATCACACCGCGAGCGCCAAATTAGAAACGTTCATCTTGGGACTTTGTAGAAGTTGGGGACGGCGTGGGTGGATGTGCGAGGATGGTCGAGAGTCGGAACTGTGTCCAAAGGGAGGGAGTGTACCGCTGGTTCTCGTCCCTCACCTCGACCCAGAGAGCCGAGTTCCTGTGCGGCCTGCTGGACCTCTGCGTCCCCATCGAGCTGCGTTTCCTAGGTTCCTGCTTGGAGGACTTGGCCCGCAAGG
Organism: Xenentodon cancila; assembly: GCA_014839995.1. Taxonomy (NCBI): domain Eukaryota; kingdom Metazoa; phylum Chordata; class Actinopteri; order Beloniformes; family Belonidae; genus Xenentodon; species Xenentodon cancila. The sequence goes on along the minus strand of CM026199.1, from coordinate 5,496,686 downwards.
ACTACCACTCTCTGCGGGATGCGGAGATCAAAGCCAACAACCCCGCGGACCTGTCGGGGCTTACCAACATCACGGACGAAGTGGTGCGCAGCAAGCTGCTGGTGTCTCTCGCTCTGCTCGGCTCGGACAACCGGGAGGCAGCGGGGGTCCTGTACCGGACCCTCACTCACATAGACACGGTGATCAACAACTATGGGCTGACGCTGAACGACGGGAGGACGGAGGAGCAGTTTCTGCTGCTGTTCACCATGGCGTCCAACCACCCAGCCTTCAGCTTTCACCAGAAGCAGGTGCTAAGGCAGCAGCTGAGCCAGATCCAGATCATCCTGCAGGTGAGAGCGGGACCAGAGGTTGAGAAAGTCACCTAATGCAAGTATTTTTCCACATACTTCTAAAAACAAAAACAAAAAAAACCCACTTAGAAAGCCCACATATAGCAGAACGTGTGTTTTTTCAGACCATTGGAAAGTACAACCAGAAAACAGGTATGTGTTCTTACACTCTTACACACACACACACACACACACACACACACACACACACGATGTATGTCTTGGATGCAGCTGCTCGGCCATGGAAACACATTTCCACGAAGCTCTCTGCACTGTTCTTGAGCTGATCTGAAGGTCACATGAAGTTTGGAGGCAGCGATTGCATCCTCTTCGCACTATGCGCCTCAGCATCCGCTGACCCTACTCCATCAGTTTACGTGGCCTACCCCTTCATGGCTGAGTTGCTGTCATTTCCCAAACACTTCCATGTTCTTATAATACAGCTGACTGGAGCGAGGAAATTTCTGCTGGATTTGTTGCACAGGTTTCATCCTATCACAGTTCCACGCTGGAATTCACTGAGCTCCTGAGAGCGACCCGTTCTGTCACAAATAGTTGCACAAACAGTCTGCATGCCGAGGTGCTGGATTTTATACACCTGTGGCCATGGAGGTGACTGGAACACCCGATTCCGATTATTTGGATGGGTGAGCGAATACTTTTGGCAATACGGTGTATGTTCTCAACCACGGAAACCCAAATCACCACAAAGTTTCCCTTTTTGTAGATGAGGCAGAAGTGTCATGCGCCTCTTTGTTGTGTTTAGGAAACAGGAGCGTCTACATTGTTGATCCAGGTTGCATATTTATGTCCAGCAAGACATTATTCAAGCTTCTGTCTTTCAGTTTTTTCTTGTCCCGCCCCCACACAGGCACCCACAGGAGCTTATCAGTCAGTGTTTAACATATTCAGTTACCGTTGATTAAGCCATTATGTTCTTTATGGGTTTGTCAATCTAAAAAAAAATCCTCTCTAAGTTATATTACAGAGGTTGCATACAGCACACTTCACGTCTCTGCAGGTTTTAGGACGGTAGAAACCTTTTTAACTGCCATATCTTTCGTGAATGGTGCTCACTTCAAACCTATTATACTCCCACATATTTTTAATTTTAGGGGCACAGCAACAGTCTTCTTTGAACAAGTAAATACAATGATTTCATTACTTGACTAATTTTATAAAGGTAGAGAGGTTAGTCAACAAATTTTTCTTAAGACAACAGTTCCCAAATAGACCTTTCCTAGCCAGAACCTCCTATTAAAAACCTAAATATGAACTTTCGTCTCCTAAATTGACGACACCATTCGCGCACAGTAATATCTACCAGATGGGGAAAATGTCTTATATGTAGAAGAATTAAACTGTGACTTAATCAGGCCACTCAGTAAAAGGAAATGAAAGCAGCTCCTGGAAACGGTCCCAGGATTGAATGACGTGTATGAAAAGGAAGGAAAAAGGGAGGGCCAAAGAAAAAGAAAAGAAGCTAAAATCCTTCTGATTGACAACATATGGGTGTAAACAGAGTAAAAATGAAAGAAACTACTCTCGCATATGAGGAGTTGCTGCGTAAATCCTACTCAGGCCTCTTCACATACGCAAGTTTATTTTTCCTTTTTTACTTGGAGAAAGTGAAAGTGATACTACACCAGGTGACACACAGGCTAACAACAGAGGGGGGAAAAGGACAAATGAGCAGAACACGCTCAAAACGTACATCTACACCAAATTATAGGTGTGACTTTGTCAATGACAGGGTCCGCGTTGATGCTGCAGACCTCAGTTCTGTGATATTCAGCAGGTAAATTACATAGCTGCGAGTGAAAGCTACAAGCAGCAAATTAGAGTTTACCAAGTTTCCCCTTCGGATCGTTTCTCAGTTGAGTGGAAAAAGAAAGGACACCCTCTTTCGCTTCTGAGCCTTTCCGCATCAGGACACAACCAAAATCATGTTGTCCTTACCAGGCCTTAAGAGTTTCCTTACTCCTAAGACCTGGTTTGACCTCAGATGCAAAACCACTCATGACATGTTACGTTGTGTTGTAATGCAGCCAAAAGCAGAAGCAGTTTCAAAAAAGAATCAAGCACACCCCACAATTCAAATGTGTGCAGAAGCTCCTTTTGCAAGGATTGAAGTAGTAATTTTCTGTGTGACGTTATCAGCAGCTCAGTATTTGTAAAAATGATTTTGTACCACTCCTCTGTTAAGCATTGCTCCAGTTATTTGAGGTCTACAGGCATCCGTTTATCTGCAGCTCTCTTAAAGGTGGAGTTAGATCATTTCAGTAAATAGGCTTAGTTTTCATAGTTGATCAGCATTGATATGTTTGTTTCTGTGCTTGTTATATGCACCTGTCTCGTGCATACCTGGTGTGGTTTACCAGTGTTTGAGGCAAGCAGGTAGAACCAGCAGCTGCCAGTAGTTGTAAGTGGCAACGCCAGCAAGTCACAGTTGCTTAGCGAGAGAAGCCAGCGGCCGAGACTGAACCAAAAAATTTGTGTGGGTGGAAAAAGATATCCTGTATTTGAGACGGCCGCGGGCAAAAACAGGGCTGGATGTGCTGCAGTAAGTAAAGGAGTGCCTTACATCGGTGCGGGGTTTCGTCAATGGCAGCAGTTGAGGGACCAGAAGAGATCGAAGCGTGATGCCACGCTGGTCAGATTTCTGTTGGACGGGTAAATGTCCAGCAGAAATAGTTTTGTATTTTACACACGGTGCTCAGGGGTCTCGTTCTGGGTCTCTGGAAAGCACCTAGAGACAACTTGTGTTGTAATAGACGCTATGTAAATAAAATTGAATTGAATTGAAATTTAAGACGTTTTCTCACAGTGAATGTCCTAATTGTTTTAAAATGGTCTTGCAGATTTATGGACAGTAATAACTGCTTTTCTAAGAATGTTGTTTAAACCTTTACCTCCCTGGCATTACGTTGACAGACATCTGAATGCTCCAGATTATCAAACGCATCTCCTTTTACAGAGGTTCTCGCAGCTACTGATGGTCAAACGATTATTTTATTATGTAACGTCTATGTATTTGATTAGCAGCACCTGGCTGCATCTTACCCTCTTATTCTTATGGAAACAGTTTGTTCACACTGCTTCTGCATTTTGGATGATTTTCTGTTCAACAGATGATGTTGGTGGTATTTAACTAGTTTTTAGCTTTAATTAATGTCCAGGTGTTTGTTTTTTTTAATTAAGTCTTGATTTATAAAACTTTGCAGGAACGTGCACTTTCTTTTTTATGTGACTGCATGCATACTTTTGTGGTATTCTTTAACTTCTTTAAATAACCCAAAATGGCTAAAGGTACGAGTTGGATACCTACCTGACAGTCAACAGAATGTTTATTAAAAGTAGCTGATTTTGAACTATAAAAAATAACCGTGTAGACAAGAAATGAGTTTATAAAGTCGTCTTAGTGTCGTGTCGTCTCCTGCGTGCTACACGTGGTTAAATTTGTGCTGCTCAGCCACATACTGAGAGAGTTTGTTGTTCCAGGCAAGCAGCGGTGGAGGAGGAGAGACTTCAACGACAGGACCCGCTGCCGTCAGTAACGCTCTCACACACCACCAGTACTTCTGTGAGACAGCGTCCACGTCTCAGGCCTCGCTGTCCGCCACTCCAGCCTACCAGCCTCCATCCGCCTGCCACACAAGTTGCCCCTGCTGGCACAAGGTAGAGAGTATACATTTGTGGAGGATCCGTTTCATAACCAAACGTACACATACTTTATAGCTGTGAATCTTGAGGTATCGCATGAATCAATTCTGATTCTTAAGGTCAGAAATGGAGACATTATAAAAGACGGCTAATTCCTTTTGTTGTCAGTTCTGGTGTTACAGATGTAGGTCTTCAGATGGTTAAGCAGATGAATAATCCTCCCCTGGGAATTTTGGAACGTGACTCACTATACCTTGGTCAGCAGCTGGAGAATAAACTTGTTCATATATTTTTTTTTCAACACTGGGTAATGGCAGGTGATGTGAGCCAAGATACTTGTTCGGTTTCTAAAGTTAATGGCTTTCATGTTGCGGTGCGTGCATGTTCAGTGAGTCATCTTTGGTTCCTTATTCCCTGGAAATCATAGTGCACCGAAATGCTTGTTTTTACAGAAGACACAACGGACTTCCCGCCATGTTTTTCATCGCTCGATATTGATGACGCAACTCCCAAATCGTCAACACGGCAGTCACAGTTTCAAACCATCAGCTGCTGAACAGCGTTGGCGTCTAATTTTACCAGTAACTAACTCTCTTCCCGGTGCTTCCTAAACAACATCAAGTATCATCAGTATGGAAGCCTGTAGAGGTTCACGGCAACTCAAACAGTCAAACCAGAAAAGTGTGATTTTAAAAGATGTCAGTTTTTAATTACTCATCAGTTGATTCTGATTGCCACTTCTTCAGCATATATGGTATATTGTGTGTTTAATTGACTATGCATGTTAGGAGTCCATGGAGAAATCGGGAAATCTTATTATATTGCAATATTTTTGTGCTTTTTAAAGATCCACTACATAAACTAAAATGTTTCTCCAAAAAAAAAAAAAAAAAATGTTGATTTTAATTTTATTTCATATAAGATTAGAGTGAACGTGCAACACGATGGCTTGGTGGTTAGTGTTGTTGCCTCGCAGCAAGGAGGTTCCTGGTTTGAATCCTGGCAGGGATCTTGCATGTTCTCCCCGTGTGTTTGGGTCCTGGATGCTGGAGACTTTGACTTCCTCCCACAGTCCAGAAGCGTGTATGTGGGGTTAATTGGTGATTCTAAATTGCCTGTAGGTGCGAGTGTGTTTGGTTGTTTGTGGCCTTGCGATGGACTGGCAGTCTATCCAGGGCATAGCGCTGCCTTTTACCCGTACACACCTGGGGTCGGCTCCAGCAGACCTCTGTGACCCTGCATGGGAATGACGGATAGATGGATAAAACGGAAGTGAAAGAGGCATGAAGTGGTGTCAGCTGGGAACATACTGTATTTGGGTGGTATAAGTTGTCAAATATGCTGTAACATCTTCATAAACAAAACAAAAAAATTGCATATCTTTAAATTTTCATCAATTTCATCATAGTAACTGGACAGGCCTGCCTTCTTGCATGATTGAGTTTTGTCAAAACTCACTATTTCAGTCCGTAGGTTTGAACCTGGAGGAACAAAGGAGAAGTAACAAATACAATAATAATCATTAATTGGATTCTGCTGTGCATTTACAGACTTTAGATATACTTGACTACAGCATCCTGGAAGGCTCTTGGAACTGCAAACCGAGAAGGAAAAAAATCACTTAGGGCAGGTGGGGCAGTAAGTCTGATGCTACCTGCATACTTATGCGATTTCATGTTTTAAAACAACCAATACATGTCCACACTGAAGTTCAAACTACATGTTGGAAGTTAATCATCATTAATACACACATTTGTTCCAGGTTGCTCTTATGGAAGCTTTCGTTCTGCACATGTGGACAGTTGTAGAATAATTAAATGGAGAAATGATCTGCATAACATCTGATACCAAGGGACAGTGAAGTTGGCATCACCTGATGTGCCACCATCATGTTATTTCCACTGTTGTTAAGACTCACCTGATTCTTCTTATCTTCCATTTATGGTCACATGATGTAAGCAACGGAGCATGGCTTCATATAGACTATCAGTGTGTTTGAGTGTCCCGCCTGCAGCCCAGATCGGTCTCCTGTTTAAAATGCACAATGTGTCATAAAAATGGGATTCAAAGCAACAAACACCAAAGACCTTTGAGCAGATGAAATCTTGTATTTAGTGTGCGTGGACACAGATTTCTCATTCAAAACTGCAAGAGTTGGTGATGAATGTTCACAAATAACTCAGACTCCTCTTCCTGCAAAAATACAACACTATCTGCAAGCTCACAGGTGAGCCACTAAAAGCTGAAATACCAACGATTTAAAGGAATTGAAGCTGCTGTCAAAGCCCCAAAGGGGGTTTGTCAGTGACGCAGGAAGCTGAGTGGCTCAATAAAACTCAGGATCAACTTGCAAAGTTTTTGAGGGACTGATCAGACAAATCATGGGAAAAAAATTGAAGAAAAACAAACCAATGCAAGACAAAGAGAGAGGAGGGGAGGAGGGGAGGAGGGGAGGAGGGGGCGATGGGAGGTAAAACTTCAGGGTTTTTTTCTGTCACGACTGGCGGATGTAGGACCCAGATGCAGGAGACAAAGGCGGCAGGAGTTCCAAAACAAAAACGATTCATTTAAACTTAAACAAACAAAATTGAAAACAAGAACACAAACTAGACAAAATCCAGAACTAACCATGACAAGACCTTAACCGAGGAAACGGGCAGGTTAAAACGGTACAGAGCAGCAGGGAGCGACGGAAAGACAAGACAAGACAAGACAAGATATCCACACAGGACTCGGCGAGACACGGGTCCAAACAATCAGGGTGGGAACAAGGAAAGTCAAGACAGAACTAAAACACAAGGACACCAGTTTTCAAAATAAAACGGGAACGTAAACCCAAAAACCATGACACTTTGTTCCTCGATCTAACACGGACCTAAACACGGACTTAAACACACTTCCAGTTCGTGCTCGCTCAGAAGCAGGCAGGCACAGCATTTTAAAGAGTGAGCAGTGAATGGAAAGTACCCAGCTCAGAGAGGAGCGTTTGTATTTAGTGTTTTGTTGCCCTTGGCTCCTGCTTAGCGCAGGTCAGCACATTTCTCCACGCTGAAATCAACCCTCTGTGGTGTGTGTGTCTCCAGTGAATCCCCAGGAAGTTATAAATGCGCTCTCCTGCTCTCTCTCTGCCTGTCTTTCCTTCTCTCTGCTCTAAAGGGAACTACAGGCTTTCATTAAAAACCAGAGAAGTCACATGCTGCACATTATCTGCAGATCTACGGTGTTTAACTGGATAAATGTGACGAAGAAGCTGAAGGCTGAAACAACGCAGCGTGCTAAAGGCTAGACGTCGCAATAGGCGTTATTGACGTTTCACATGAGCTCTGGGTGTGCAGTATGGATGTATCGTCATGGCAATGTCACACCATTAATTGTACACAGGATGAAAGCAGAGGGGTCCAACACTCTTCTTGCCACTTAGATTATTTTAGATCTCATTTTCTCCTGAATTTGGGAAAACAGTCTGGGATTTGATGACAATATTTACATCTGTTAGAAATGAATATTCACGGGAATGCCAGCAAGTGCTCACCAGTGCTGTCGGTCGTATTGCCAGGTGCTCTCACATTAGTTACACTTCCGTCAGTATTCCTCATGTATGAGAAAAGGTTGATTGAAACTAAAATAAATTGGAACACATCTGTTTCTACTACTTGCAATTTTGTTTAGTTTGTTTAAGATGATTTAAGGATTGTGACTTTTACACACTGTTCCAACAAATTGGACTCAGAAATCGAAGAGATTTGATCCTCTGCAGAGCCTGTGTTTGTTTGTAAATTAAACCATTGCAGAGGAATGTGGACAAAACCACAATGATTTGGAAATATTTGACATGGTTGCACCAGTTCTGGGTCACAGCGTGGTCTTCTTTGATTTGCCAAGTCCATGTCATGTGACTGTGAACAGATGACATATCTAAGATAACACAGAAAGAGGCCTTAACAACAGTGTAAACAACAGGCAGCGAGCATAGATGGCCAAGTGATGGAAGTTTACAGTCGTGTAATGTAGATGGAGGTCTTTCCCGACACAGAGCTGGAACGCCAATGTGGACACGGATCGGCTTTGTTTTGGGCCCTGGACAGGTCACCAGTCCATTACTGCATGCACACTCCTTATGTTGTATTTATATTTTGAATGTAATTCTGAATTGAACTTTAGGACTGAACTTAAATCAGCCTAACATGTATTGTGAAGCTAGAGTAACTGTAGAAAGCTCTAAAACATCCATCCATCCATCCATCCATCCATCCATCCATCCATCCATCCAAACTTTACCCAGAAGGACCTCATTTGGCATTTCAACCGGGAACTTGTTTTATTTTTATTTATTTTGTGAGGGTGGCATGCCAGTTCAGTCACCTAATAAGCACATACAATACATTTTAACTGCTGGGCCGGTAACCGCCTCATTGTATATAAGCTTTACGAGTCCATAAAACAAAGCCAGTATGAGAATTAGCAGCAGGGTAAAGCCGACCTTTCTGCGACAGTTCGGCGCTGTTGTCGGCTCAGTCTGGCATTTACAGTTTTCAGCAGTCGGACCGTCTCTCTGAAATATCTGGAGCATCTCTTGCTTTAATTTCCACTCTCCTTATTTTATGTCTCATCCACTTCACTGGTTGACTCTTTTTACTGTTTTCTCTTCATGTACAGTCAGACGAACAGAGTCGGAGTCTTCTCACTCTGCAGACAAGGCAGAAAGTGCGCTGAGCAACATGTGGATGTGGCAGTAGTACACCTAATTGTTTTCAGATCTACTGTCGGTATGAATTCAGAGGAAAAAGCATGTACTGTATTGGAATTTCTCCCAAAATAATGAGTATACCAGCACACTCATGTCTTCAAAGTAGCAGTCTTGTTTTTGTTTTCATGAAGCGGCACTAGGGGGTTTCCCAAGGAAATGTGAAAACAATGCTGATCAGTATCTCACTGCCTTTACCACCACCTGTTTGTTCCAATTTCCCACCTTTTTTTTTTTTTCACAAATTTGGACTTAACTGTCCTGATGGAGAGGAGTTATGGTTTCTGTTTGGGGTAATATATCACAATCATTTTCTTAGCTTAACTAACTGTGTTGTTTGTGTTTGGGCCTGACACACTGTGGTGTTGGCCAAATGTTAATGTTAAAACGAAGTCAGCCTACAAGAAACGCACTGGAAAAATGATCTTTTGTCTTTTTTTGTTTTCACCATTTCCCATAAGTGTCATTTGTTTTCTATTTAGAGACATTATTGGTAAATGCATCATTTAAATTGTTTCTTATTTACACTGTCGACAGTACCGGCCGGGTTCAATCTTTGCATTTTCTCTGCCTTTTGGTTTTGTTTTGGTTTCATCCAACTGAAAACGGGGTCCAACTTATCATGCTGCGCACACTGGAAGCTGTTATCTCTTTTTTATTCTTGAGATCTTGGCTGTTTGTTGGTGAATGAGATTCTTTACTAACAGTCTAAAGAGGCCAGAAAACGGCCTCTATGACAGCACTGGGAAAACAATAGAAAACTGTGAAATCTGTGGCTGTTGAGTCAAAACAATGACAACAGCTAATTGTTGAGAAACGTTTTAAGTTCTGTGTAGCGCAGTACTAAACATAGCTAAATCTAAACTTATCTAACATATCTTAATTCAGGAGCGTTATGTAAGAATCACGGTCTTTTAGAGAGTCATTCCCTCCCTGTATTTGACTACAGAAACCAGTGGATAAACAGAATCCCAGGTAGCACTTTTCAGGTTTCCCAAACACCTGCCTTTTCTTCTCAGTTTCAATATTTACAGCAGTGTGTGACACGCAGGTGTAGATCTCAGCCACCCAGGTCATAGTGACTGGAAACAAGGCAACTGGACTTTCAGACATCTTCAAGGACAAAAGAAAAGGACTTCCTGTTTGTCTGTGACATCTGTTAACTTTGTTCCTCAGGGATGTTTTTTACAGTCTGTACAAATGTTTACGTTCCGACTTTGTTGACCGCTTCAGTCAGCAGAGAAGACGAAGCGGAAATTCACACAACTTGACTGTAATGGTAATTGTGTCACTTCAGTATGGGGTCGAACATACACCGTATTGCCAAAAGTATTCGCTCACCCATCCAAATAATTGGAATCAGGTGTTCCAGTCACCTCCATGACCACAGGTGTATAAAATCATGCAGACTGTTTTCGCAACTATTTGTGAAAGAATGGGTCGGTCTCAGGAGCTCGGTACGGACCTCCAAACTTGTGGCCTTTAGGTTATCTCAAGAACAGTGCGCAGAGAGCTTCATGGAATGGGTTTCATACATCACCAGGTGTAATGCAAAGCGTCGGATGCGGTGGTGTAAAGCACGCCGCCACTGGAGTAGAGCAGTGAAGCCACGTTCTCTGGAGTGATAAATCGCGCTTCTTCTTCTGGCAATCTGATGGATGAGTCTGGGTTTGGCGGTTGCCAGGACAACGGTACTTGTCTGACTGCATTGTACCAAGTGTAAAGTTGGATGGAGGGGGGATTATGGTGTGGGGTTGTTTTTCAGGAGCTGGTCTTGACCCCTTAGTTCCAATTCCACGCTCCCAACTTTGTGGGAACAGTTTGGAGCTGCCACTTCATCTTCCTCCTCCAACATGACTGTGCAGCAGTGCACAAAGCAGGTCCATAAAGACCTGGATGACAGATTCTGGTGTGGATGAAGTTGACTGACCTCCACCTGATAAAACACCTTTATGATGAATTAGAGCGGAGACTATGTTTATGTCTTATATGTGGCCTTGTGTCACATGAGTGAGAGCAGACATGTCGGGGTTCACGTGGATGCATTTCTTGTCGGACATGCAGCGCTCGGCATAACTCCAGCAGCGCAGCAAAGGTCTTTAATTCTTCCTCAGTCTAATTCTTTTTTAACTCTGCGGTCTAAAAACATATGACATGTTAATAAATTACACAAAATGTAACGGTACAATGCAATGCAACGGTAACAAATGTGAGGCTGCGCCACTTCAAGAGTGAATGAATGAATGAATGAATGAATGAATGTGTAGACAGAGCTCAGAATATGATAAGAAAGTCGCTAAATCAGAGTAAAACATTGAAGTAAAACATTCATGTCTCATTATTTTGCAGAGGTTACATTTTAGGCAACGATCTTGATGACAAAGACAGGATTTAGAGCTTCACAGCAGATGCATTTTAAGGCACAAATAAAAGCAACCACTATCTTCAAAAAAAAAAAAAAGTGTGTAACATGAGCAGATGCTAAGTTGATACAGCTGAATGGCACGTCCTGGTATAACTGTTTGCATTGGCTGCGTTGACGGCATTCCAGGGAAGCGTTTTGGGGGAGGAGCAGAACATTCCACTTTAAGGTAATTTTCTCTAGGTTTTAACTACTTTTAAAAGGATACACCAACATTTTGAATTAGGTTATTTGCTGTCTGTTAAGTCTGTCTGTCGTTACTGGAAGTGGACTGCTACACCTACTTGACACTAACAAAATCCTGATGTATTTATTTCTTCTTTGCTGTGGCCCGTACGCGTATCTTAAATAGAAATGACTCTGAACTGATAATCAACAGCCGTTTACGTAGTACAACTGCCTACTCATTTGTTGCGCCGGTGCCCGGTGCAGTGATTGAGGACAGAACCCCCAAAACCCCCGTCGGTGGCCAGTGGGTAACGTGACTGCTACTTATGGTCGCCTTAGGGAGCGCACATTCATAGGACCATGATTACCTTGGACCAAGCCCTCCAGAGCCAGGACTTTTCAAGCCAGAACACACAGAGTCAGAATTACATGAAGGGTTTTGGAAACTAAGCTGATCGACTTTATGTAAAACTCTTATAGTTATTTCTACACAAGGTAAAATGTACAGCCACAGCCTGCGAATAAGAACATTTTGTTTGGACGTTTATTTGTCACTGAGGCATCATAAAAGTCTGACTGAACATTTGTCAGGCCTACCTAATCTCCTTATTTCCACTTCTCCGTCTGTGCAGCAGTTTAGTCAACAGCTCCAGTTGAAATGTGTGCTTGGATGTCAACTTTTCTTTTTCCCTACTACTACGGCTCCTCCAGGGCATTGCTATAAATATAGAAGAACGCCTCCTCAGTTGGCGGGCCTTGCTTAGATCCTGGTTTGCTCTGCGCTGCCACGTCTTTCTTCTTACTTTGTTTTAGCTCCGTGCCAGCCCCAGAGAGCATCGAGAGTTTAGTCAAGCAGCAGCATCACAGACCTTTAAACGTGATATTCATCTTGGTGGTCGTTGAAAGAGCTCCTGGTGCGTTTGTGGTTCTGTTGACGCAACTGGTTGAGTGGGTGTGGAAGCCGTCTGGGACTGCGTCTAGCTGCTTCTGGGTCCGCAGAACATTAATTAAAAGAAAAGAAGAGAACCCATTTAATGCCCCCAACATAAAACGACATATGATATGACTTATAATGGCAACACTTTTTTATATTCACAAAAATATGAAATACTTCTTAATTTTCCAATACAGTTTCCAGTACAATAGGTGTGGACCTTTAACCGTTTATCTCCTTTCTGGTCTACAGCAAGGAACGAAAAGAAAACTTCCTTGAAGTGGCTTTGATCGTCCATGAGCTCTCTTATGGTTTTCTAACCCCTCACCTCTTCCTTTAAGACCCAGACCAAAGAGGCCAGGTCAATCTCAGGGGTTGCATTGGGGCAAGGAGACCAAGCCATGGGCCAAGAGGTCCCTTCTCCCCACCCAGATCTCCTTCCTCCTCTTCCGCCAACCCATCATCCTTCGTTGCTACCTGCTGGACAGGGCCAAGATGCAGGAGCCCCAACCAAGAGCCACCAAGGGAAAGCAGGAAAAGGTGAGCAGACACGGCTAAGGTGATTTAGAAGCGCAATGGTCGTTTTACCTCCACAGGTTAAGTCCGTCAGACAAGATGCAGCATGCTGGCACGTCAGAGTGCTGCAACTAAGCTGAAAGAATGCAGCCTTCGGGCTTAGGTGTGTGCGTGGACGCAGCAGCGTAGGGTGGAGGTATGGGCTTTCAGGTTCAAAGTCCAGTTACCTGTTACTCAATTTATGGATGTGCATCTGTTTTTCAGACATTATTGAGCACCAGGCTGGCTCCACATCCGCAGCATGGCGTGTCCTTATTCATTACTGTGTGTTCACACCACTAACCTTTTTACTACGGTGCAGCTACTTCCTGGTAGTAACTGCACAAAGCCTTGTGTAATCCATGTGACCTGAGTGTAGCATCAGTCGCATGTGTCTGCATGGAAGTGAAAGACGTCATCATAACAAGTACTGATATATTTTCCACGTCTTTGACACACTGCCTACACACGGAAACTACAATCAGAGGTGTGTTGTTGCTGATATAACGTCACGACCAGTTGGTGACCAGAAGCGGCTTCATCTGTGTGTTTTGCTTTAACTGATTACTTCACCAATAAAAATAGGCAGCTCCCTGAACTTTAGATGCCCTGTGGCTGCAGACGTGCATATCTGCTGGTGTGGATCCTCCAATCTGTTGTGCAGAAGCCAAAATGATAAATCTCTCTTGATTATATTTGAGTCTTCCGTAATTACCTTAACTTTGCCTAGAAATGGCTCACACTTTGTAGGGAATCAGATTTTGTCACAAGATTAATCAGCAGATTTTGCACCCAGTAACTGCAAAGGGGTTCACAAGCTTCCTTGGACTTGTAACCTCTAAACTCGCACCCAGAGTCTTGTCGGCGTTGTGCTTGAATCTGAGCAGAGGTGCTGCATCAGGATCAATAATCCAGTCTAGCATATTTACTCTGTATTGTTCATCTCGTTTCTCGGCAGCCCAGCTTTACTTCTCCCTCTAAGGTCCATTTTTGTGATCTTTCCATCTCCGTATCTCCTCCTCTTAAACAAATTTGACTTCCTTGGTCAACATTTTAACCATATTAAGCCACAAAGCTCTCATCAGCTTATCATTCTGTCTTCTGGCTAAAAATCGATCTCGAAGTGAAACTGGTTTGCTTCAGTCATTACCGTAAACCAGGAGAGCGTCCTTTTATCAGCTTTTTAAAATCAATGAGCTGCCTGGCAACCAGCTGATGTGTCGGGGTGCAGAGTATGTGGGGGGGGGACGGAGCAAGGCCTGTCGGTAACACAATACTAAACCATCTCCCTGCTTCACGGTCACACCACATAGCTTTCAGCAGCATACAGCACACACCTTCAAACGGGCAGACACGTCCGATACCGTTCTCTCTGTGTATTCGTAGGTTTGCCACTTCACATTGGACAATATCCTCAAATGTAGTGTTTTTTTCCCTCCTTGCTCTTTAGAAAGAGACGGAGAACTGCATCCGTAAAGCTGGATAGAGAAGCAGGAATGATAAACGGTGCAAACTTTTCTTGAGAAAACTGAAATTTTGATCACAACATTGGCAGCATGTGGCATAAACATACTGCTAAGCCTGTTTGTTTGTGGTCTGTTTGTTTGTCAATATAGATTCATGTGAGTGGCAGGCAGCGTTTTGAACCCTCAACAGCTGCTGCCCAGCAGGCATACAGCAAGGTAGTGAGGGATGTGCAACCCCTTTGTCCTCATCTCTGGCTGCATGCCCCTGCATGCCGTATGTACCTTGTAGTCTAATATGTCTGAATGAATACCTAGAGATCTTCAGTGCACATGTACACACCAGGCCAACACCCATGTTGATCAGCATTTGTAGCCTTTCAACTAGTATCAACCTTTCATCAAGTGCCTTGGATTCAACAGCGGTGGAGCAGCCCAAACTTGCCTCTGCAGCCGAGGAATGCAGCCACACAAAGAAGTTGATGTCTCCGCAAAAAGTCCGAGATTTGTGGAAGTGTGCAAATACATACAGCATAAATGCAGACACTCAAACGTTTGTCATGTTTTGAGAGGTAGATTTGGTTTTCCCCTCATAACATTCATGAAATGTCAACTTTTAGTTCAAGTATTTTCTTGTTATTCAGGTTATCATATGTTATTGTTTTTTATTATACAAGCAGAATTACCTCTGCAGATTAAAAATAATGGTCTTCTTGAAGTGTTAAAGGGGAAATTAGTATTTCTGTGCTTGAGAGCATATATGTTTGTGAGTGTGGGATCACTCAAAAACGCCAACATAACCCAACCTTGTTAGTTGATATTCAGCTCAGCGAGCCATCTACATTTGCAGGTATGGAGACGTCGCTGACCAGGACACGGTAGACCTGTGCAGCCGTCACACCTTTGTGTGACGGCTTTATCAAGCTTTAGACCTCGTCCAATTTGCAGAACTGGGTAGCACAGACCTAAAAAAACAACCAAATCTTCTCTGATTGATCAGCTAAATGTTAAAGATGATTGAGTGTGACACAGCTACTCAGAACAGCTGGGAAAAAGTCTGGATTTAATAAATAAAAATGCCTTTCTGGCAGCTCTGCAGCAGCATCCTCTGTGGGAGAGAGTTACTCCTTTTGGCCTGGACGTTTTTGCAGATCTTTTATACCCACAGAAAGACATATAACACAGTGAAGGAGAAAAAAAAAATAACATCTTCAAATTGACATAAAAATGGCAAAACTATGTATTTAAGTAATATTCCTTCAGTAGTAAATTGGCATTCTGTAGTGTTATAATTGTTATGTAATGACATTAATATAATTTTACATATTGAACATGTAATGACAAAGAGGATCCTTCTATGTTCTAATTAAACTTGTTCTAGCAGCTGTCCACTAATGGAAATATCTTTGAACCGGTAACAGAAGCGTTTCCTAAAGAATTGTTAACGCCCAAGGAAATGTTTAACGTGGAGTCACAGAGGACAGACAACAACCCCAACAACCTTTTGAACACTGCCTTACAGCCTACAAGTGCTCTGTAAAACATTACACCCTGCCCTATGACCTTCCTCTGGAGACTTTAAACCAGAACACCTGAAGCTTCTGATTCTGTCGTCACACCGTTTACAATGTTTTGAGAATAATCCCAGTTTGAATTCACCCAGACTATTTGGACATTATCAAACCCAAAGTGACTGATGTCTGAAAGCAGCTGTCTCAAATATGTGATTAATCATCTGTGAAATGATGAATTGATATGGCCTTCTTTCAGCGCTGATTGAGAGAGTGGTGCTGAGAGGAATGACGCACAAGTCGGAGGACACCAGTGATTTTGTGTTCGAGGTGGGCTCCATGTGAACACGCACGCATTCAAACTATTTGCTTTTAGATCCTGTTTTTTTTTCTTTCTTCAGAAAGAACTTGTGTCCTGTCCCTTCAGCTTTGTTCCTCATTGTTCTGCTCCATCTCGCTCATCCTCTCTCCTCTGTTCCTCCAGGTAAACTGGTCTGATGGGTTTGTGTCATCTGTTGTCAGAACTCAACAGGAGGTGGCAGAGCTGATGACACAGGTCAGGACTGCCTCTAAAACACACTCCACCTAATAGGAAGTGATCAGAGGCCAGGTTTAGGTTTAGACAAGTTGGCTACTGCGGTTGCTTTTAAAGGCAAAAGTAAAAGATTTTACACAACCACAAAAAAAAAAAAAGATTTAGTGAGCAACAAAGAGGAGAAAGATCATCCTTAAATAATGCTTAAAATTTCAGTTCACACTTTCCAGGTCTAAATGGCAAAACGTATAACTGAATTTATTTACTTATGTCTGTTCGCTTTGTTCCTGGTTAAACTGCCAAACACACATTTTGTTACTGCCAAAGCTGTTTTTATTCAGCACTTTTTGATTTGTATGTAAAGCTCAGTATCATCAGCGAAGAAGTGTAATGTTGAATGTTTATCTGTAAGCTGTCGCAGGTGTTTCCTGATGAAGGACTGGAGAAGTTCCTCCCTCAGTCTCTAGAGGTGGACCCCAGGTACGCCTCAGCACCTCACCTGTACCAGTATTGTTCTTAGCTTTACATAGAAGAGGCTTTTGATATTAAATTGAAATAAAGTTAAAGACCGTGTAGGAGTATCATAATATGACACAACTACACTTGCTTGGCGCTTTGGATTAAAACATCCACTAAATGAACTGTTTTATTTTACAGCTTTAAAGTAACAAAACAAATGTTCCTGTCTGAAATGTAGTGTAAATATAGAGACTGTACCTCAAAACTAGTTGTAGGTGCAGTATGTTAGAAAATGTAATAAGTTGCTTTTCAGATGCCGGGCTTGTATGCATGTGTAACAGATCTGAATACACGTTAATGACATCCAGATGGTCATCTGGTGGTTTCTTCTGCCTGTTGCGAAACAGATTCAGAACATTCAACACAACAGGGCACTGAGGCTGTCCTGCGTGGGTTTAATTACACCTAATGATTTTTACAAGCAGTTGCAAGGTTGCAGGCAAACCCTTCAGTCAGAAGAAAATCATGAGCAGTGTTGCTCAAGCTGGGACGTGCACTCCCGTGATCGCAGATGCTATTCGGAGAA
Organism: Xenentodon cancila; assembly: GCA_014839995.1. Taxonomy (NCBI): domain Eukaryota; kingdom Metazoa; phylum Chordata; class Actinopteri; order Beloniformes; family Belonidae; genus Xenentodon; species Xenentodon cancila. Next base: position 5,479,314 of record CM026199.1, on the reverse strand, counting down.
AATGGGGAAGTAGTCTTCTCTATATCTTGGCTTTACAACACAATTAAATGTGTCCAATGTTTTTTTTGGGTTTTTTTTTTTTTTTTCCAAGTTTTAGTCTCGTCCCATGCAAGCTGTTGTTCTGTGACAGGATCAGTGTCAGCAGCCAGTTAGGACCGTCGTCGTCCTTAGATTCGTTTAGGAATCTGGTTATACTCCTGTAAATGGAGACCACGCAACTTCCTCCATCTTTGTAGAACTTCCGCATACGGTCTTTAGATGTGTGACTGACATACGTTTTTATAAAGATTACTGGTATATGGTGTAAAAAAAACATTTTAAAGGTCAGAGTGGAGCTGAATTTTTTTCTGTCTGCCAGTTTCCTTTTGCTGATAAAGTCCTTGACGAGCTTAGTTTGGACTTTTTTCAGTAGCTTATTTTCATTTTCCGCTGGGAAGGAGTCTGTGGAGACAACCCATCTTCATTCATGCATGTTCTTGGCCACGTATAAAGACTTGGACCTGCTTAAAAACATTTGCTATGATGCTACTGGTGCAAAAAAACACCACACAACATCTTTAATCCTTCAGCATTCCTGGAGGTAAACATATCTGCTCCTGCTTTTACTCTGCTTTGAAGTGATTCAGTAAATCTTCATCTGCTCTTTAAGGGGTTCTGAAATGTATTTGTGCTGCAGAATCTTCGTCTGACATCTGAGCTTCTCAGTCTTTAGGTTTTAAATTCAGCTCCACATTTCCTAGCTGTCCCGTCTCTCTGCTCTCTCCCAGGTGTTTGACAGGCCTGCCCTGCCACGTCCTCCAGCACCACAGCGTCCAGCTGTTCTTCACCTCCAATAGGTCTCTGTTGCCCAGCTGTCCTTCCTCTCCCCCCTCCTCCATGCCACATCTACCATCCTCCTTTCCCTGCACTCCTGCAGTCCCAACCTGCCCATTCATCTCAAGCTCAAGTAAGTCTTCTTTTTTTTTTTTTTTTTTGTAAAGTGAGTGATACAATTTTAAATATAGAGAAGTAAAAGGTCAAATGTGCCAGAAACCTTGTGAAGGGTTTAACAGTTTGAGGCAGCAGTCAATAAAACCAGTACATCTATATTAGGCGCAACATGGATATAAAACAGGAGGTGTCTATTCTTGGATGCAGAGAAAGAAGGAGCCAGGGAGGGGCATGCAAGGATTTCATGCTCGTGTTCTGATGTTTAGGATGAGAGAGGGAAGAGGTAATGGAAAGGACAAGGCTGCAAGTCTGGGTTGGTTGTAGAGAGGAGGTGAGACTGCAGGCAGGTCGTTCAGTCTGTGACTTTTGAGGTGTTGGAGGGAGTGGGTATGGTCTATTTTAGTCTGGTGTGGGAATTCAGTTTGGCATGTTTGTGTTGGGAAGCCTCGAGTGTGGTGACCTCATGTCGGGGTGTGTGTGTGTGTGTGTGTGTGTGTGTGTGTGTGTGTGTGTGTGTGTGTGTGTGTGTGTGTGTGTTTGGGATGAAGTCACACTTGTAGATCCAACCCAGAGTATTAATAGCCCCCAGTGCAGCGTGTTTCTATGTGTGCTCCTACTTTTTGCTTATGTTTATTTCTCACCGAGTCTGCTTGAAAGTCACAGGAGCAACAGCGTGAACGTGTCCGTTTTGTGATGCATCTTCACAAACGCAGCCTTCATCACAATCTGGGACAGTCCACCTCGGATACATCGAGCTGTGATATGATTCTTTATCATCACATTTTGTACTGAACCCCTAAAACATGATTTTAGTCAAATCTTTTTTCACTGAGCGGTGCACAACCCTTAAACGGTCTGGGGAGTATTTCAAGGAGCCAAATAATCATTTCCCCCAGGGCTAATTGCGTTTCCGCTGGGGTCTAAGCCTGCATCTGCATCGGAGGTAGACTGGATGATAAACTGGATGATAAACTAGCCGCTAAATCAGGTCGTTATCTTAATAATCTGCATCAGCCAGCACTTGAACGTCTAGTCCATAAACAGTCAGGAGCGTCTGAGGGCATGTCTCTGTTGATAAACACGTGACCCTGTCCCTTGTTTTATTTTAAAAAAAAAAAAAAAAAGTAACATATTAAAATTTAAACTTAAGCAAATTTGTGCATCATTTGTTGCGTAAACACTTGTATCTTCAGCCCCACATGTTGGCCGAAATACAATTGTGGCTCTGCTGCAGACCCTGTTTGAGTTGGTAAACACAACTGTTGCAGTTTAATGTGGATCAGCGAAAACATAAACATTAGAAAACAATGATGTAATTGTGCAAATTCACATCAGGATTTGCTTTTTTGAGTGACTCCGTGTCCCCCTCTGACTCACCAAGCTGACAGTATTATATGACCATTTCCAGAAGATTAACAAACAAACAAACAAAGCATTTTGACAGTGTAAAGAACTGCTAACTGTTATGTCCTTTTTATCGCCTGTTGAGCAGCATTTGTCTGCATTTATTAGGGCTGAAACTGACGTTAAAGATGAATCTTTCAAAGGCACTTCAGCAGAGCATGGATGGTCGTGTTATTTGAGTTATGGTGTAGTTTGAATAGAAATGATTTTATAACGCAGATTTTGAAATACTACCGTGGACGCAGACTAGTTTTTGAAAGGTTTATTAAAACAAAACCACACTAGCATTTAACTTAAGTTAAATCTGTTGAGCAACTCTGTTTGTGAGGCATTCGATGATGATGATGATGATGATGATGATGTTTTCACACAGGTCCTGACTGTATGTTGCAGTACAGAGGAGCCAACAGGTGAGATTTTTCTTTTTGTCCCTCTCTATTTTTTAATTTAACTCTTTAACACCGATGCAGGAATCCAGGTGCTGGCTACATAACTATCTGATGAGGCCTCTTGTTCAGTCTTGTTTGGTGCACCTTCACCACAGATCCGTGTTTGTCCATAAAGAAGCTGTCATCTCAGGTTCATTACATCCCAGATTACTCACCTCTTTATGCAGCTGCATTCTTGTGACGCTCCTGAGACCACAGTTGCACAGGAATCCGTCTCCCAGGTTCCAAGCCTGGTATCAGGCAGAGGCACAATCGTTGTGGACCAGCGGGTCCTTATACTGGTGGCTACCCGTGGGTTTCAAGTAGAGCCACGCTCAACAATGGTAACGCCATCGTCAGCTGGGATACTTACAGCTCCAGTTACATAGAGACATTGAAATTCAAAGCTTTTCACACCGAAAAGATGCAACCTCTTCTCTGAATGACGTCAGTAGAGTATGATTCCTTAGCTGCTTATAACTACGGTTATAACTAGATAGTGACGGGCGGTGCTGAAAATGCTCCTTCCCATTTCCAAAACAGTTTCCTGCCACAACATCCAAATGGTTCTGCATAACAGCAAATTGTGTGTCAGGTTTAATCTCTACAAGTCACTGCATTTTTGCTTTAGTCGGCTAAGTAAACCTTCAGTATGATCGTTTTCTTTGTCTTTTGTCCCGACTTCAGCCGGTTCACAGTTTATTTATCATGTTATTCCAGACTCACTCACTCACTCACTCACTCACTCACTCACTCACTCACTCACTCACTCACTCACTCACTCACTCACTCACTCACTCACTCTAATGCTAATACATTGTAGGTTAAGAGGGCTCCTACTTATGGAAGAAACTTCCTGCTGTGTCTCTGCACATCACTAACTTCTGTGAACAAAAGCACTTGAGAGCACCGTTACGTCTGCTTGCAAGTGCAAACTACAACATAACATTTGCTGCACAACAGGGCAGAATGGATCAGTGCACAATTTTCAGTAAAAAATGAAAATGGATAACATTTGTAACAAGCGCAATTTACAGAGGCTATCACCCTCGAGCAGGCGGCGCAGGTTCAAATCCCGCCCAGTCGCTCTTTCCTGTGCGTGCGTGTGTCCCCTGCTTACCCATTTCCTGTCCACCTACTTTGAATAAAATCCACTAGTGCCAAAACATCTTTAAAGAAAAAGAAAAAAGTCCAGTTCCCAGCTTTCACTCCATTAGCTCCAGTTCAGACGACTTAAAAACGTCTGGACTCAAAAACCTGAAAACACGTCTTCCAGTTTAACTCGTACATAAAATAGATTTGGTGTTTTATGCATGTTCACTGACACTCCTGATATAACTGAAAGTTTATTGTTGGCTGGTGTTTAAGAGTGCTGAATGTAGACTGAGACTTTCTGTTTTGCCAGTAATTTCGTATTGATGCTGAAAATGTGAGTGTTTAGAGTCGGCGCCGCCATGAACAGCATCCTGCCAGAGAGGAAGCAGCTTCCTCTGCTTCCTCTAATAAATGTGTTAAAGCCCCCTTTTCAGAAGTGCGTTCTGGTGATGATAAAGATGCCTTCCCCTCCGTCTGTCTCTGTCTCTCAGGGCGCTGTACAGAGTGGCGAGTGTTCAGCCCGTCATCAGCACCCACAACTCTGTCTTGACTCGCTCCACTCCTCATCTCTCCTCTCCCCCTCCGTCCCTTCCTTTACCTCCCTCCATTGCTACTCCCATGCAGTCCCCCCAGCTGTCCACCCTGTCTCCCCCCATGCAAGCCTTACCCACACGGAGCTCCACGGCGGGCGCAGGTGACGTCCTCTCCCAGCCGCATCACGCTCAGCCCCACTCGTATCCTCAGTCTCCGCCGGACTCCCAGAACCTCTTTCATCTGCACCTCGGCAACCATCCCACTACGCAGCCTCAGTCGCTGCACCTGTCCCATTCTCAGCAGATACCCCACTCACATTCCCAGCTTCGCTCCCAGTCCCACACTCAGCCCGGCGCTCCAGAGCAGAACGGCATCCTGGACTGGCTCCGCAGGCTTCGGCTCCATAAGTATTATCCCGTCTTCAAACAGCTCACGATGGAGGAGGTGGGTGCGGCTTTGTGTTGTCATGTTCTGGTTCAAGATAAATCATGAGTCCAACTTGTGGCATTTGCACAAATACACCCTTGGGGTATTTCGTGAAAACACAACTGTTTTTTAACCTTTGCTAAAAGCTTCTATATCTGTTTCCCGGATGATTTACAGTTCTTGGCTCTGACGGAGGAGGACCTTAACAAGTACGACCTTACTCAAGGAGCAAAGAAGAAACTCAAGACCCAACTTGAGCTTCAAAAATCAGCAGAGTAAGCCGCAGATAACCCCGATTCAGTCCGTCTTTGTGTTTGGCAGCAGTTTATCACAGTTGGAAACATCTGGAAGAAATCATGGGAGCAGTATTTTAACGGATGACAATCCCAGAAATCGACCTTAAGAAATGAATGCAAGCTTTTAAATCGTCCTCAGTGCACTCACAAATCTCAGAAAGCAAATAAATAGTTTATTGTAAAGTCTTATATTTCTATGGTTCTGTTCAGTGTAGGTTCAGGGCTAAAGTCGCGGGGTTGTTTGTGCAACTACAGCATCAAAACGAATAACTTTAAACTACACAAGGTGTGTTTGATTAATGCTTGATGTAAAAGGTGACCGATCTGTATTTTACTGCATTAACAGTCTAGAAGTTGTGACTCGTTAACCAGCTGATGGTTGGTCTGAGGGATAAGATGTACTTGTGCTAAAAACAAAGAGCTGAATGTGTAGGAAAATGCATCGGCATGCTCTCCGTCTAAACCCTGCACTTGCGTACACACCTGTGAGCATGCTCTTACTATTCCTTGATCGTGTTTCCACTCCCAAAATCAACAGGTTGCATGCTTGAGCACGACACTAAATGTGGAAAGACCTTGCAGCAGTTTTCCACAGCTCCAGACATTTGTGTGAAAGCAGTTCAGACGGGCGTCGAGTGGACAATGTCTCCCCCCGGTGGACATGGAAACCCTTGACAGTTGATTCTAAAATTAAAAAAAAGAAAGAGAGAGGAAATGCATGTATATTTCAACTGCCTCTCCTTTTAACCTGTTTTGTAACTCTATTGCCAAAAGTAAACAAAACATAAAAAAATGAGCATTTAACTGATTTTTTTTTTTTTTTTTCTACTTTCTCACCAATTTATTCCCAGCAGGGAGATGAAGATGGAGAAGCGGCTCTGCAGCGGCATCGCCAGGGTGACTCCATCCAGTCACATGGGGCTTTCAGCTCACCCCAACTCTGCTGCAGGTAACTAAAATAAATAAACTAAATAAATAAGACCGAAACTTGACCTGCTCCTGAGCAGATTCCCAGTGTCCAGAACTATAAACTGTAAAATTGCTTCCATTGATTAAAAACAGTCCAAGGTTGGTTTTTTTTTGTTTTTTTCCATGTTTATAAGGCGAGCTGCGCGTGGAGGTGGATGGCCAGCCACATCACCATCCAGTATCAACAGACAGCAGCTCGTCAGGCTACTCCAGCTCTTCCTGCTCTCCGCGGACGCCACTCTGCTGCGAGCCCACTTTCGACAGGACCAGAGATGTTCACAGGCGTAAGTTTCCTCACTGAACAGAACAATTAAAACAAACTGATGACGCTGAGTGAAGGAAGAAAGTCGAACACGTTTTGAACGTTTGCAGCAGCTTGAAAGGCTCTAGGTATCCTCTGTATTACTGGAAGATAAAGATTTTAAAATTCACTGGAAGAGTAAGATGATATTCTGTTCAATGCCGTCTGCAACATCACCACTAGATGTCACTACCACAAACTGCTCCATTAACTATGAGTTCATGAGACTTTCATGTTGAAATTCATCTTTATAAAGGTGCAAAAGCATGAAAAACATTTTCACTTCTGTGTTAATTGAAGGTGCTTTGCACCTTCCTCCTGCTGATGTTCAGTTTCAACACATTTGCACATAAACATGTCAAATCTTGCTGTCAAAACACTGTTGTGTAATTATGGTTCAGGTCTGCTGGGTCCAGATGCAGCAGCAGGGACGATGAAGGATCGCTCTGGCCTCTTCGTCCTGAATTCTAGCTGCCCCACTGGCTCCAGTCGCCCCACAGCCCAGGTTCTCCCGGTCCAGACCGATCCAGCTCCTGCTCTACCCCCATCCTGCTCCTCCCATGTCCCCTTTGGCCTCCCACAGACGCCCTACCACCCACAGGCCAGTTACCCTCAGTCACTCCTCTCCCCGGCTTTAAACCCAGCACGCATCCTTACCTCCCCACGCAAGCCCAGGCCCTCTCCGCTGTGTACGGATGAAAGGACTAAGCCACTGGGGGCGGGGGGTCTTCCTGCAGGTGGCGCTAGCTTTAGTTCTGGGGTGGGAGTGAGACTGGAAAACCTGTTTAGTGGGCTCAATGTTGAGGGCTCCTCTGGGCTCCAGGACTCTGCGGTTTGTCGAGGACGGACAGGAGGTACTGTAGGTCTGATGGTAGAGACCAGTTCTGCTCTGACCTCCACCTCCAACAGCCTCCACCATGTCTCCCAACCCCCTCTTCTCTTCCACCTCTCATCCTCTGCATCTCCCTCTCCATCTGGGTTCTACTCCTACCCTCCCACCCCCTCTTCCTCTTCATCCCTGTCCTACACTTGCACCTCTGCAAAGCCTTGCTCTCAGTCTGGCAGCATCAGCAGTGCTGGCAGTTATGTTTCCATGGTAACTACTAGCTCCGTTCCAGTGGCCACTGTCCCCGGCAATGCTTACTACCCAGCCCAACCAACCTCCAGCCCCTCCCCATCCCCCTCCGCTGGTTCTTCATTGGATCAAAGTTCAGGCCACAGCGTCTCCATGTGTGTTTGCAGCTCTTGCGGTTGCCGAGGGAACTGCGGGGCCTACGGGGCGCTGCCAGGATACACAGCTTCTGGATACCTGCAGCCCTTCTCAGCTGGGCCCTCCCTCTTCACCTTGGGTCCTCTGCTCCATCTCAGCCCGCTCATAGCCTCATCCAGCGCCACTAGCCCCGGAGCTACGCCCTTCTCCTACCCAATGATGGTCCCACCACCTCTCTATCGCCACGGCTTCGGATCACATGATCAGCAGCAGGGTTTTGGCTTCTACCAGCCTCACAGTATCATGGGAAATGTAGGCCAGAAACGGACAGCGGGAAACCTGTCATGTTACAACTGCGGTGGCAGCGGGCACCGAGCAGAGGACTGCAAACAGCCAGCGGTGGATTCAGGACAGCAGGGTGAGTCGGCCACATCGGTCAAATTTAAATACCTGAATGCAGATTGGTTGCAGAGTTATTTCTCTGTAGAGGAGATCATAAATATCCTGCTGCAATCCTGCTGTATTGAAGAATCACATACACAAAACATAGAAAATGACAGTTTAAATGTTTAATTTTCTAAGTTTATATTTTTAAACTAGTCTAATGCAAGTCAGCCAGAGCTGTCTTCTAATTTCACATAATACTGTTTTTGAATCGACGCTAAATGAAAATGTTATTTTTCATGTTGCAGTTTTTTTAATAATATAGTGCATTTCCTTCTTATTTTTAGTAAGTACGTTATTGCACAGTGTTCTGCAGTTCTTAAATATATATGTGTATATATATATTTAAATACTGCATATATATGTGTGTTGCATAAATAAAAGTGGTTGAGCTTCAACAATAAAATCACCAGCAAACTCTAACAAGAAAGATGCAGAAAGCCACATTTAATTTTAGTTTTAGAGAACAAAATATTACATTTTAGTTATTTAGCTTACATCCCACTCCAGATATATTTTTAAATAATGTTGGTTTTCTTTAACATCTGCAATTACTGCGTTGAATAACAGTTTCTGTGCGGTGTTTCTCAGGGACTTTTCGTCTGAAGTACACTCCTCACACTGACAGCAAGGACTCAGGGGACTAGTCTGCAGCAGCAGGGGTGTTTGGACCGTCGTGTCCCGACGCAACTGTACCTCACGTTCCTCCTGAAGACGGCAGGCAGCGGCCACAGAGCTGAGAACTGGACAGCGAGACAGACGGGCTGCTTCTGAGCGCAGTGAAGCACAGTGTGTCTGTGAAGTGACTGTTGATGGAAGAGTCTGACGCCTTGTATCCTCTTTGACACAGCTCGCAGGGAGATGACAGCAGGACGCCAGAGAAAGACAAACTCATCCTTTATATACTTACACAAGGCTCAGAGAGCTGGACGCCTGTAAACGCTGTCTCACATGGTCTCAGAGGCGAAGCTCAAACACGACTTACAGACGGTCACTCTTCTTACCTGCAGTGTTGCTACGAGTCTCAAAAGCAGCTTCCAGCCAAACAGTGGAGTGTTTTCAGTCTTATGGATAGTTCTCAAACCAAAGCCACAGCACGTAAGTGTGCAAATATCTATGAATACTGAGTCCGGTGGGTTTTTTCTCTCATTTGAATTAAATCATGCACTCTTTCTGACAGACTGGACCTCCACACAGTCTCTCAGAAACATGTAGGTTCAGTATTATCCTTGTATCTGCTGGAGTGCAACATGTGTACAAAGCACGATCAAGTTTTGGGTCACTGCTCTCCAACTTTTAAACAAACTGACATAAATACACGACTTATATTAAGAGGTTTTTATAGGTCCAGACATTTCAACGGCATCAGACAACAATTATGTTGTAATATAACTTTATGAAGCAATAGGAAACTCCTTGATACACGTTTTTTAATGGTTACTCCCATAAAGCTTCAGTTATCCTGCCACGTCTCTTGATTTAGTGCTCAGACTGTTAATGCACTTCCTCTCTTGCTTTGTCTAAAACAAGGACTTCAAAACTGACTTCACAGGGAGGGACGACACGCCCGATTTCTGTACACCTGTTTTGCAAACAGTTGCAGGAGTCAAGTACAGCCGTTTTTGTCCTCCGGATCAAAGCAGCGAGAGGCCGCACTTCCCAGCTCCATTTAAATAAACGAAAGAAGGAATGCAAACGCTGCTTTTATTCGTGCAGCAGTAGTGGGGGATTGGAGACGAAAGCTGCACCGGCCGTCTTCCAGCCCACGACGCCTCTTCGACAGTGCTGGGAGCTGGACCACGGGCTTGTTAGATGTGTATAGATGGATAACGGGAAGTGTCGCATCAGTGATGTAACGTCATCAGCAGAGCACAGCTGTGTCCGGATCTGTGATTGTACTATTGTTCCTAACTTTACTTTCGTTCCTTTTACAACGCAGCCTGCCGTCGCATCTTCAGCCCTTCTACCTCAAACACAATCTGAAAGCAAAGGAAGACGTTCTTACGCAAGCGTTCGTCAGTACCAGCCAAGGACTATTATTTTTATACACACGGAAAGAAAAAAAAAACGTCCGTAGTCTGAAGTTTACGTCTGAGTGGCTAAACATTTCAAAGTGCCATATTTTGTTCTCCTTTCTCAGTTTCACCTCTTTACACACTGTTGATGTAAAGCAGTGAGTTGCTGTCAGTCTAGCAGATGGTGAACTGCCTCGTTTTGTGCCTCAGGTGTGGAGTCTTTGTTCACAAGTAACTGTTGGGCCAGTGGCGGTTAACAGGAGGTGTTTGTGTGTTTTTAGTCTCCGTTTGTGGACGAACTACTGGGCTGGACCCAGATCAGTGCAGACACGAGGACAGCTGGTCCTTCAGATGAAGCTCTGTCTGAACCCCCGGAGGGCAGGACACCAGGATGAGGGATGCCTATTTAAAATTCTGATTACTAAACATATGTAACAACTTGTGTTTGTTGTTTAAATGAGAAAGCAGTGTGTGTTTTTTATATTGTCCTTATAAGATGTTGTTGGGGTTCTTTATGAAGCAGCCGTTGAGCCGAATGGTGGTTTAAATGACTAAAGTGTGAACGTCTCCATCGACGTGGTTGCATAGGAAAGCAAAGCCTACATCTGGCCTGTGATCTCATTCTTTTAGTAGTTGCTACCAAAAATGTCTTCTTTGCAGACTTTTACTTTGTGTGACTTGGTGGCAAAGGTCTGGAAACTGATATTCCAGCGTGCATGTTAACTGTGCTTTTTCAAGTATTTCTGTATAAAAGTTTTAATGTAGTTGCCAGTTTCATTTGTAGATTTTATACAGCCTGTTGTATTTTAAAATATAATTCTTATTTTGTTTGCCATTTAAATTGATTAAGACAAAAACTGTTTGAATAATAAATTTTTTTTCAACTTTCCTTTCATCCATGTGTCTGTGTTCATTGTGTTGCCAGGTAAAGTCTAGCATTTTTTTTTTTTTTTTCTTTTTTTTTTTTCTTCCCTTTCTTGTCAGTGTGGACATCGTGCACACGCTGTATGTACGATACACAATGAAATTAATCTCTGCTTTTAACCCATCAACTAGTTTCACTAGTGAGCAGTGGGGCTGCTAGCAGGGCAGCGCCCCGGGGAGCAATTGGGAGTTAAGGGCCTTGCTCAGGGGCCCCCAGTGATTTACCATTGTGGGCAGCCCTGGGCTTGAACCTGGGTCCTCCACGCCCAAGCCCACCACTGTAACCACTAGGCCACCACTCCCCCTCACATTTTGAATTTAGTGAAAACGGAAGACGAAGTGTGATGTAAGTTTGTTGTTTTTTTTTTATTATAAAGTTGACACAATTTCTGGAAGAAGAGATGCATCACAACAGCCCGCTTTTCAATCATGTCTTTACTGATTGATTCACAGCGGGCAGATTTAGGTGGAGTTGCCCTCCTCGCTCCATCCCCCTCCTCCCCTCCATCAGGCAAAAAGATGAAGAAAATACACACTTTTAATTAAATATTTAAAAACATCTGAAACAAAAGCATAAGACAAAGGTGGAGATGTGCTGAATGAAATGATCTAAAAGGGAAATCACACGTGTTTCAATAATAATTGCTTCATTTTTTATTCTTTAAAGAATCTCTTTAGCCGTTTTTATACATTTGGATGAAATTTTTTTTTTTTTTTTTTTTCCCTTTCTTGTCAGTGTGGACATTGTGCACATGCTGTATGTACAATGCACACTGAAATTAGTCTCTGCTTTTAACCCATCAACTAGTTTCACTAGTGAGCAGTGGGGCTGCTAGCAGGGCAAGGACAATTGGGAGTTAAGGGCCTTGCTCAGGGGCCCCCAGTGATTTACCATTGTGGGCAGCCCTGGGCTTGAACCTGGGTCCTCCACGCCCACCACTGTAACCACTAGGCCACCACTCCCCCATTTAAGCACCATGGGGAGTTCCAGCGGAGTTTATTTTGAACTTGGGGCACCTTCAGTTGACTATTTAGATATTTATAGACAATTAGAAGGAACTTAATTTAATTCAACTTGATTTTATTTGCATAGCGTCTATTACAATACAATAGCCCATAAGAACCCAGACTTATTTCTATTTGAAAAACAGAATACAGGCTGCATGACGCAGACGCAGTGGACTGTGTGTCGGGGAATTTCAAGGACATTTAAAGGCAGTGTGACACCTGTGTCACCAGGGTTCTTAAGGGTTAAATTGAATTCTATGTTTAGAGCAGGAAAACTTTCTTTATGTTCAAATATTGTTTAAAGATACATTTACTTACTTTTACTGACTGTTTATCTCTCAGGGTCTCTGCTTTATCAGCAAAGGACCTCCACCCTGGTTTTCTCTTTAAGATGATGTTTCACTTTAGTTCTATATCACAAATAAAAAAAAAACAAACAAGCTGACAGCTACATAAACATCATAGCTGAAACGACTTAGAAACTCAAGAAAATCCTGAAATCACAAAGACTGAACAAACTAAACAAGAATAAACCTTGGACAGTGTTGTAAAAGTGACAACCTCCATGCCTATAGGGGGACCCGTTTAAATTAAAAATGCAAGTTTTCCTTTATGCTGCTTTAACTGGAAGCCGGTGTAAAGATCTAAGTATTGGAGTGAGGAGTTCCCTCTTCCTGGTGTTTAACAGTATTCTTGCTGCAGCATTTTGAATGAGTTGCAGATACTGAAACAGATCTTTATCTAAGATTACAAGAAAACCCCTCATGTGATTCTTGTTCTTTATTGATTTAGTGTTGAACCTTTGTTCTTGCCAAACAATAATTATTTCAGTTTTCTTTTTGTTTAATTTAAGGAGGTTTTGTTACATTCAATTACTTCCTCAAGGCACTGGCATAAAAGTCAACGGGACTGTCATTTTGTGAGAATTATATCTAAACACGGGTATCAGCTGTATAGCTTTGATTTGAAAAACGACGACATAGTAACAGAACTATAGAAAAGGGGGAGCCCAAGAATTGGACCTTGAGGTACTCCATATATCATGCTGGTTCCGATTCATATTAAACAATACTCATGTAACCCCAGACCTGCAAGGCAAGGCAGGTTTATTAATATAGCCCATTTCAGCAACCAGGCAATTCAAGGTGCTTTACATAATAAAAATATGAAAAGTGAAGACGAGCGAAGAAAAAAAATTACATAGTCCAGGTCACACAATTACAGTCCCCGAAAACCCAACCCACTTATCAGGCTTTCTAGTATTTTATGATCTACTAAATCAATTTTTAGGTACAATAAGGACTGTTAGATTCCCTGAATCACTGTTCGACAGATATACAACAAATATTCTATGTGCTAAAAACTTAAAAGGTGAATATCTAAGATATTATATCCTAAGATACGATGTTCTAAAGTAGAATATCTAAAGAGCAGATAGATGGTAGCCTTACAGATCAGACCCACATCTAGAAAGATGTAGGAAAGGTATACCTGCAAATAGTTGCTCCTGGTACGTCGAGATTTCTAAGCTTAAATTGTTGGACAATTTTAGCCAGTTTTGTTATTAATCACAGTGAACCCTGATGTTTAATCAGTTCTTCCATCAGAAAAAAAATAATATGACATATTTTCTGATGTTTTTAACTTTTTGTTAAATGACATTTGTAAACTACATTTTTTAACTGAGAAAAACTCAGTTAAAGGAGCTATTTAAACACATACACATACATACATACATACATACATATACATACATACATACATACATATATATATATATATATATATATATATATATATATTTTTTTTTTTTTTTTTTCCAACTTTACTCTGCCTTCCTACATTCTCTTTCCTTCTTTGCAACAGCGGTGGCATTTAACCAAGGAGCTTTGTGTTTGCCAGAGGTTATTTTAATTTTAACGTTATTGCTTCTGATCCTAAATGTGTTTTGGAAATAAACTGGTGGAAAAAGTTGTCTGCAGAATCTGCTCTTATCCCTGGTGTTGATAAGACATTTATAAAAAGGGCACTGGTATTCTCAATAATATATCTTTTGTTCAAACTATTTTTCTTGTGGCGTGTGAGGGGAGACTGGTGCATCACAGATAATTCCCACGTGATCAGATACAGGTAGATCCATGGATCCATGTGTATGGACCGGATGCAAGTTGGCTGTTACACGGTGGAAAAGATCAAAAGTTTCAAATAAGGTCAAAAGCCACTATTCTAATATAACTCCCTTCTTCACTAGATTTTAGTGAACTTAATGGTTCAAGTAAATACAAAGGAAATAGTTTTTAGTATCTTCACTGAGAATTGAATCTAAAATTTGATGCCAGCCATGCTACGGACACGGGTGGCTCCTCAGATCGTCTCTGAGCCTGGGTCCAGAGGACCGGCTGGGGTTTTCTAAGCCGAGTTCACATACGGGTCTCCGGGTTACGTGAGAGGATGAAGTCAGTCGTGAACGCCGTCAGGTTACACTGATCACGTTGTCACAGATGTTTCTCACACAGTGGCGCCTCAGGTCAGTCCTCAGAGGTTTCTGGTCTTGGCCTTCATGCTTTAAATTTCCTTCAACTTTAAACCTTTTTCACAAGTCTGATGCCCAGTTTGTGCTCAGTTACTCATTTCATTGCAATCTAGCTTTTAGTTTATTTTCTCTCTTTCTATGTAAACTAACTGTTGATTTCCAGAGTTTGATACTATGCGGTGAGCCACAACCATGCCTAATGTTACAAAATAAAAACAACAAAAAAAAAAAAGATTGAGGAATAAAATACTTCAGGCAACTGAGCCTTTTCATCCAGATACAATAAAAAGCAACACACACACACACGTTTCTCCTTATTTTATTGTTTACAAAATACCAACATAAAAACATAAAGGAGGCTGTGTGATATTGCTGTGTGTGGATGTGTGTGAAACAGAGGAGCAGGCAGAAAAAACGGCACTGAAACAAATGCTCCACCCCTCAGTTACAAACACAGAGTGGGTTTCATAAATCAGGAAAGATAAAGTCACCTTTACATACTGCAGACAGAGAAGAGTTGAAACATGTCATATGATGAAGTAAAAATCACATTAAATAAAAAGAACCAAAATTATGATAATACTGCAGTATAAAGCAGCTAAACGTCCATCTGTTAAGATGATGATGAGGAGGAGGAGGAGGAGGAGGAGGAGAGTGGGACAGCACAGGAATCGTTCTACATTTAGACAGGTGGGATTTTTAAGAGTGCAGCCCTTAAAGTTTCCCACAGTTACAGTCAGACACGACGCTCATCAACCTGCTTGTGAGTCAATCGCTGCAGGTTACTAAATAGTAAAGACATGAGGAAGATGAGGACGTGGCAAAGCGGACTCCACCCCTCCTCCCTCATCAGAATTTACAGAAACACCATCATCCTCCATTCACACATGCAGTCAGACCATGCTCACTGTAGTGTGTCCAAATCAGCTTGGTTACACTCTCATTGGAACCCCTTTTATATTTAAACTGCACACCAAGGCATTTTAGACATATATAAATATATATGCAAACTACAATCATCTGTTGGAAGAGCAAAGCAGTTTCCTAACATCTTTGTTGCACTGCTACAAGGCAGGAAGGGATTTTAAAAATTAAAATACAAGACAAAAAAAAGAAACAACGCGCAAACACACCAAAGAAAGACCATTAAGGGAATGTGACGGTAGACGCAGCGGAGATGAGCCGACTGAGGATCTTTTCTGTTTGATTTTCAAAATCTCTCCGGGAAGAGAACGACCCAAAGCCGTCGTCTGCACTAAAAACTTCCATTAAAAACACGTCGATCCAGATGTCCTTCACTCTCGAGTCTCCAAACTTCTGAGGCTGGCTTCGTCAACTGTCTCGTGTATAAATGGTGTATAGAAATGTCAACACAGATGGGCCGTGGAGCCTCACCAGCTTTACGCAACATCACTATCTCACATATATATGTACATTAACATAAATACAGCCAAGGAGGCACGCGACTACGACAATGAAAGTAACTGTTGCGTCGACGCGCACGCCACAGCGGACTGAACCTAACCAGACAGGATGACAACGCAGCCACATGCGCCGTCAGGTTTGGGAGTTTCTCTACCTCAACTCTGCTGCTCTGGTCGACCCTTATGGCTTTCTGCTACCGGGGGGGGGGGGGGGGGGGGGGGGGGGGGGGGGGGGGGGGGGGGGGGGGTAGGGGGGGGGGGTGGGTACTACACAAACGCTCTATCTGCTCACTGCAGCCAGAATATTAAGAGATTGCACTCGCGACCAATTTGAGACGTTACGAGATGCGGTGTTTAGACTGAGCAGTTTCCGTCTGTGTTTTAGTTCTTAGAGAGAGGTTTGTGGCAAGAAACATGGAGGAGGGGGGGGTGGTGGAGGTGGAGGTGGGTGGCCTAAGAACTACAAGTGTCCAACGGGAGAAGGGAGAAGGAAGGCTGCTCACTGGGCGGCGGCTGCAGCGGCGCCAAAGGTCTCCTGAGAGGCGTAGACCATGTAAAGGAAGCCGTCTTGGTCCCGCTCCCGCTCGTACACCTCGGAGATGGCCGCCGACACGGACACCATGCTGTGTCCGTTGACCAGCAGGAAGAAAGCCTGGTTGGAGTTGAGCTGGAGGCGCCTCCTGGTGGGGGGAGGCAGACACTGTTGTGAGCAAGAGACAAACGCAAAAGCTACAGGAGGGCGAGAGGAAAGACTGGAGATCTGAAGGCATGAGAGATGGGAGAGGGTAGAGCAACAGAGGAGAGAAAGGAAAACCAGATGAAGCAAAGGGAAAAGAGAAGTGGAATGAAAGGAAATGAGTTAAAAGCAAGAGAAAAAAGGGAAACAAACATGAGAGAGATGGAGAAGAAAAAAGTGAAGAGGCAAGTGAGTGAAAGCATCAATGGAAAGAAATGAACAGATGGTTGGAGTGGAAAAGAGGTAAAGAAGAGTGCGTTTTAAAGGGAAAAAGTGAAGAAATGAGCAAAAAGGAAGAAGGGAGGACGTGTTCTGATGTACCTGATGATCTTGATGAGCTCGCTCATGTTAACGTGGTCCGGCACCAGGAACTTGGTCTTGTCCAGGATGGGCAGCTGTTTCTCACCTTTATATCTCTCAATGATCACCTGCAGAAGCCAAACACCAATAACCCCGTGGTTCACTTCTGATTCACTGATCACCTCAAAATTAATGCTTCATTAAACCTCGGAAGCAGACAGCCGAGTGTGTCTGACCGTCTACGGTGAAGATATCAACCGGAAAACGCGTCCAGACATCACACGGCGTGGTTTACAACAAGAGCCGCTCCAACTCTTTGTGATGGTTCAAATTTACTGGCACAACGTCCTCATCCCATAACCACTCGCTTTAAAGTGAGAGGACAACAAATCCAGTGATTTGCCTTGGAACACGGTTGGATTTGACCAGCTTTTTTTGATACGGTATACGTTTAAAGACCGACTATGTTATAAGCACTTGTGGATTTAGAGCATTTAACAGTTTGTCCAGGATTTTTAGACCAAGTATATAATCAGGCCTCCACGGTGCGGAGATGAAGCTTCAATAATATGTCTAGATGCATGTGTCGCTTTTTTTTTTGCAAAGTTAAAATGATTTTAATTTAAGCAGTCAAATTTAAATTTGTCATGCTGCAATCTTCATTACCCCACAAGCTGCCATCATTACCGCTTTTCAAGATGAAAACATTTACCATCGGTGCACGCAAAAATGATCAATATTTATTCTTAACACAAGTAAACCTATTTACCATATTTCCTTGTGAACCTAAAGGCATATCTATAGCGCTATGCAAAAGTCTTTGGCCTCATGTCATTTTTTTGGGGTCGGTAAAGTCTGACCACCCATGTTTACTTTCTAGTATTAAGATAAGAAGAGGAAATCCAGGAACCTGGTCATCTTAAACGTAACAGAAGGAAATCCTAATGAACATAATTGCAAAAATCTGTATGAGACGGCCTTCTTAAAAGGAGATAAATCTGTGCTTGGTTCTGAGGGACGTCACACTTAATACTGATTTTTGCCTTTAAAATTCTACGATTGTATTTTGCGTACAGTACATATTATCCCTGTACTGTCTCTGTGTACCTTAATATAAATTTACTGTGAAATGTTAAAAAGCACATTGACACCTTTTGGAAGCTGCACCCAGAGATAACACTTAGGGGGGCAGTGGAGTAAGTATTTAATTTATAGGGACATATAAATATATATATATATATATATATATATATATATATACATATATATATACACATATACACACACACACATTATCGGCCCTGTCCGTTACACTGGAAAGTTAAAAAGTGACCTACAACAACGCGTTACGCCTCAAACGAGCCAACTCTGGCATCCATCCAAGTTATCCACATTCAGAGACGGCAGGACATGGTGTATGTTTGAAAATCTAACAACGTTACGCGAGTCTAGAGCTGGAAGGTAACAGAGATGTTTAATATCTGTAAAAAGCATTTGTGATTTCTCCTGTTTGGACCCAGTAGAGTGAACTCTGTCTGAGCCGTTGGTGCGGTTCGTTCAACTGGCCTGGGATCTGTCTCCGAGCGTCCTCGGAGGACCTCAGCACAGGAAGCATGGCTCAGCTTCTCTGAAAACTAATTTAATATTCTTGGAAATTATTTTATTCATGTACTCGTTTTCATAAATGTGACAATGCACATTTTATGTCTGCTCATCTCTGACACACTGTAATGCACGTGTCCTCGGCCGCAGCTTTAAAGAAAGTCTCAACCGCCACTCTGGATTCTGGAGACATGAAAACGGGGCAGTTTCGCTGGTTCAGTGATTAAGTCTGGTAACACAAATTCCTGTTCGCTCCCTCAGTAACGTTTGGCTTCTCGTACCTATGATGGATGTGTGCACTAACACATGTGCATGCCAACCACCAACACAACACAGATACAGGAAACAGGAAAACAGTGTTAAATAAAAACCCAGCGTTGGTGAGAAGTGTTGCAGACAAAGAAAAGCATTCACACAACCTTGTTGCTGAACCCAAAAAGCCAACTGCATCCACTGACTGTTGGTCTGTGGATCTGTAGAGACAGAACTGGACAATGTTTGCTGTGCCTTTACAACCAAACACACAAAACAAAAGCTTGTACACCTGTTTGTTTCTTTGGCTTATGATGACGTATAAAGTAAGATTTCATCAACTCATTTGATAAGTCAGAAAATATAAAAAAAAGCATCGCACGTCTACTTCAGAGTATCGTATACTGTAAGTTGAACACTTGCTTTCTTGCATTTGTTTTGTATAATACTACCTTGACATAAGTATTAAAATAAGAGACAACTAGATTTGAACAAAATGTAGGGCAAATAGAGTTAAAATAATAATTACTGTGCATCTATGATACATGTGTAAGTTGATTTTGCTCTTTTAAAATAACAAATTCAATCAAGTGCTTTGATGTTGGTTTGTAAGAACGCTGCTCAGCAAGCCGGCGTCGTGTCTGTCGGCTATAATCTGTCTGCCCCCCCCACACACACACACACACACACACACGCGCACACACACACACACACCCCAACCCAGGCTTTCATTACAGTGACGCCGCGCATCTGCCTCTGGTCGTAACCATTGCTATGACATGGCAGTTTCTAGCCCCGGGGTGGTACACAGGAAATGCACGTGTGCGTGAGAGGAGGCCTTACATGGTGCAGCAGCAGATGGGGAGCTCTGCTGATACTCTATCTCAAAACGATAAAAAGAGCAGGTGAAACACAAGGTGTGCTTCTGTTGATTAGCGGTTGCTAGGAACCGCGGGAGCCGGCTGATTAACAAAAGCACACACGCCCATCTCGCATCGGCTCTTCTCGAAACAGCTGCTGGTGCAGACTGTTCGGCACACGTTACAACCGGAGACGAGGAGAACGGAGAAGCACAAACTCCGTCAAATGACATTTAAATATGGCTTCAAAGTTCACCCAGGAAACGTGCGGTACCGCTCTCTGCTGCAGGAAGCTCGCCTCGTCTTCCTTTGTGCTTGAATGCTCATCAGACTCTTAAAATCGACTCCCGGGTTTCAAGCCGGTGAAAATGCAAATCAACTTACAGGAATTTTGTTCGGGTGCTGCTCTCGGATCAGTCGGACATCTTCTACTCGCTGTTCTGTTGGAGAGGGGGAACAAAAAAGGTGTAAAGGCCATGAATGAAAATGGAACAAAAGGTACAAAAAAGCTAAGTTCATTAACATAAGAAAATCAAAAACAAACAGCCAGCCCCGATTCATTTGCATGAAGCCTTGTTGCACCTTAAACTATTTGGTTAACAGATTAGGATGCGTTTCGACAGATTTGGGAGGTTTCATATTTGTCACTTTGCAGAGAAATCTGCATTAAACAAAAACCACAGGTGAAACTGGACTTTTCTTTTCTTTCTTGTTCCTAAATGTAAATGAACATAATGAGATTAGTCCAAGTAAAACAGAACATCTGGTATTTTACCAACCTTCTTATTTCAATAAGGATCTCAAGTGAAAACATAATGAGCTTTTCTAAAATCCACTCATACTGCAAAAGCATTGCTTGTTGTTTTTTTTTTGTTTTTTTTTTTTTTTTTTTAATGCCAAGGGAGCTTACAATACACATACTTTATACTGCACTTTTCTAGTGTTTTGAGCTCTCTAAGTGTTTGTTTACTGCAAGCCACATTAGGACTTGCACACACTCATACAGCTCTGCAAACCCACCACAAGGAGCACGGAGGAGTGGGGGGTTGGGGCTTTGAGCATGAAACATTTCTTCATGGAAAATTACTCCCAGCGCCTCATTTCCTCCTTTCTGTCTCAGATATGTCAACGTTAATCTGGACTATAAATAACAGAATCTATTTATGAGCTAGTCCGCAAGTACACGGCTAAAAACTGCTTTTCTTCTTCTTGATTCTCAAAGCGTCCTGTCTAAACAGGAATGTAGCAGTTTTTAACACTACTATTAACAACAAAAAAAAAAAAACAACCTCCATCCATACTGTAAGTTCCTGTGTTTCTATATTTCAAGCCCCGAGACGACTTTAACTGCTTCCCATTTTCGCCAAACTGTTTTCCAAACCACCTGTCTGGATAACAGGCTGTCGTGCATAATCTTCCTTTGCCTGCTAAATGTCACAGCAAACACAAACACTTGTTTGAAAACACAGACACGCAGCCTCAATGTGGCCATCTCAGCGTGGGCGTAGCAGCTCCCTCGGAGATGACAACGATGCCCTTCATACAAGAAAACTCACTATTCAGCAGAGATAACCGCTTTGCTCTCCAAGACGTTTCATCACCCACAGTTCTCCCGAGTATCGTATGAAACCCACGAGACAGGCGGCGGGGTTCTGAGTCCTTGGGAGGATGCAGACGTGGCCCCAATCGTGCATTCTGACACAACATTTTCTGGAGAAAGTGTGCCAGGAACTCGGTCTCTCTCAGAGCTCTGGAGGTATTTTTATCCACTCTTCTTTATATGCCTTGCAGGCATTCGTTTGTACACAGATCAGCAGTGGTCCCTCCACGGCATGTCAGTCAGGCCGAGGTCTGGACATCGACTGGCCCATTGCACCACCTTGATTCTTTTCTTTTTCAGCCACTATGCTGCAGATTTGCTGGTGTGTTCGGGAATCATCATCCCGTTGCATGATCCAATTTCAGCTAAGCTTTAGCTCCTGGACAGATGGTCTTCACAAAAGGTGCCACATTATTGATTTGTGTACTTGCAGCTGAAGCACACTTCCTCCTTTTCTTAGTGGATTGAGTACTAATCTGATTCTTAAGGTCGGCCCAAGCTGAAAGGTTTTTTTAAAATCTTGAAAACGTGAGAGATTACGCAGTTCCTACAGTGTGTGTAGCGTTGCACCAAGACATCATGTCTGAGTCTATTCATTAAAAACAAACAAGTTCTGACTTAAAAAATTAAACTGTGCAAAGCTTCTCCATGTCAAACACAACAAATAACCACAGTGATGTTCGGACTGATTTTGTCTGAAAATTCACAGATAAAAAGGATGTGATGAAGTCATGGATGTTGCACGATTAGGAACGTTACATGTCACAAGTTCATGGTGAGGTTTTCTTCAAGACTGATTAAATAAACTTTGCATCAATTTTCACTGGTAATTCTCATGCTCCATGTTACAGTTCACAGTGTGCGTCAGTATTCATCGTCAGGAATTAACCCAAACAACAGGGTTTATTATGATTTACAATTCGAGATGAGTGGAGCCCCAGTGTTCTTCAGAGCAGGTTCTTCCATTCTCCACACACCTCTCAACACAGCACAGTCTGGTAAATTATTCTATAGAACCATCAAAACAACCAGGACTTTACTCCATAATTATCATAACCGGATCCAAAACTATCCCGGTGATCTTGTGGCATATGGTCGACTTTAAACAGATGTGCATGAGCAAGAATTTCCCACTTCAAACCACAGTGAAAGCACAGACTTTCTTTTGTTAAAGCAAGCTCCTACAGCTAATAGTACCAGGCACGTTTGGCACAAGCGCAGCTTCATTGTAAAACAGGTCCTCCTTTCAACGAGGAAAACGCAAAATGTCAGGTAGGTCAGTAGCACAGCTTCTGATGAGGCAGATCACATCTTCCCAACATGACTGAAGCTCAATTTAAAAACAACAATAAACAGCAGGATAAAAATCCTACTGCACTTTGAACTTTGCCTGATTATGGACAGAATCATCTGGTTACAACTCAGTCAGGTGGATGAGTCCAAAGGTCTGAGGCCAGTCAAGTGATGACAGCATGAGAGCACCACCACCAGATAGTAAAAACAGCCTGAGTCATTAAAGAATATTAAAATAAATAAACAAATCTCTGATTTTGCACCTGAAATTCCAAAGATTCTTCGGTGGAGACGGTAAAAATGACTTTGTGAGACCTTAGCATTCGCTTGTCAGCCACTGGCATCAGTACAAGCTTTGAGTTACTGCTATTCAGTCTTGTGACATGCCACTAACAAAATATTTACTCAGAAGAAAAAACTGTGTGCCCACTGTTGGAATGTCTAATTCAATCACCTGATTGAAATTTGCTGCCAAATGTTTTGTTTCCTGAAGATGCCACTTCCATGATAGACCAGAGGAAATGTAAAATGTCCCATGATTGCCTTTCAGTCAGGGAAAGGGAAGCTCTGTCAGTCACCGTCAGTCTCCCGTGACCAGAGAGAGACACAGAAGTCCTCTGACTCATCAATGTTTAAAACAAAAGAGGAATAAAAATATATATAAACTGTCAAGAAGTTACTTGAATAGCCTCTGGGGTTTTTCACAGTTTTCTGCTGTGGTCAAATAGGAATTATTCAGTACCACCCAGGACAACCGGAAGACTCCATGTCAACTCATTACATCATGATGTACAGTTTGTTTCCCTCTCATACCTTTCACCCACAGTCGGGTATATAAAGTTATATTGTAAAGAATCGTAAAAGCAAGACATTGGCTCTGAAAGATGAAATAAAACATTTAACTGTGAGCAGGTGAACAGCATCGGCCTGCAAGCAGCCAATAAATATAAATATATATATATACACACTGATGAAATGTTCCAGATATTCACACGGCTGCCTAAACAAGCAGCTTTGAGCCTGTGGTTGTATTACAAGCTCCACTTGCGCAAGTCATCAAAATATAGTTAATCACATGTGACATGATGTTTTTCTTTGCCGGTTGCTCTCACATACTAAGGTTGTGTACGTTTCTGTCATAACATGCTGGTAAACCATAGGTCAGTTATTCTTAGTCGCACCAGGAATGACATTTTTCATGGCAGCACACGATTTCAACACATTTCTCTTGACGGTTGTTTATCGTTTTAATCTACATTTGGCCTTATCTAAAAAAAAATGTGAAAAGTACTGTTACCCTACAAACGACTTTAGGCATCATACTTATTAGTTGTCCACCATTTCAGGGACTTAAAAGGATTTATTGGACCTTCTGTTCAGCTTTAGGAGCCCACAAAACACAAGTGAAACTACAAAACTGCAAAGAGTTTGTGGCCTACCCATCTGACAAAAGTGAAACTGGTTTACAGCAGACATTTGTTTAAATTCAGATTTAGGAGCTTAGAAAGGCATCTATCTTTTCTCCTCCACTGAGTGCCCCATCCCCCAATCCTGCAGCTCTCTTCTCGGCTCTGCATTTCGACACCACTTTGTTTTTCTCCCACTGGCCTGATTCAAGTAAACACCACAGAGAAGCAGGCCCGCAGCACACAGCCCAACCTCCACCATCCACGCGAACGGGGGCTCGTTAACGTGCTCCGTCCCATTTTGCGCCGACTAAAACGGTTGGTGCGTTTGTCTTCCAGTTAACTGTGAAGCAAAGGCATAAATGTGTGAACCGCTGCCTGACAAAATGCACCGGTGAAATAACACTAGTCCTGCGTGACCTTACAAAATTACCGTCGGGATTCACTGTCACGCAGGTCTGCCTAACGCCAGCGGCGTTGACCGAAACACACAAAACGCTGGAGCTGGAACGGTTAAATAATAATAATTATAATAATAAAAAAAACTAAGACCTACCGAACGTCCTTCTTTGTTTGAAGGTTTTCTCTGAAGGCATATTGCGTCAACGTCAGCCAGTCGGCACTGGAGGAAAACGGGGAAACAATATAAAAATTTAAAACGATTTTTTTTTTTTTTAATAAAGTTAGAGCCGCTGCTGCGCTGCTTTATTGTTGGTAAAACTGTCGAGGGAGAGTTTGGAGGTGGTTTGATGTCGTCGTTTCCTTCCTGCGTCTCTGTGGGTCTAACAGGACAAGCTGGAGCAAGCAAAACAAACCTGTCACGTGACCACCCCCCACCCCCGACGTCATACGCCGCCCTCGCTCCACCTCTTTTAAATGGCGCCATGTTCATAAAATCTCATGAGAACCTGATGAAACTTGATAAAAACGCCACCAAACCACAGTTAGCAGCTTTACTTCAATGCAGATTTAGTTTTTTTAACTTTTTAAACATATCTATTATTTATTTTAATTATTGTGTTCGTTGTTAACCTTTTTAAAGAGAAAATGCTCATGAACCTAAATGTGGCGGTATTAACCTGGTCGCTGTCACCAGCCAGTAAACAACAAGAAAATGACAAGTTAGGACAAAACTAAACATCTAGTTTTCGGGGTGTAGGCCTCTGGAGGTGTCGTCAGACTAACTAAACACTGGCAAAAAGAGGTTCCTTTCTGAAGAGGCCAAAGACATGTCAGTTATTGCAGGTATATAGTGAAGCGGTGCCAAGGCCTCTGTGCAGTACTAATCCTTCTTTGGAGTGCAAGACTCTTGGTTTATTTCTACTTTATTTTTCAGTTAATAATTGTAGATGAAAATGTTTTATTACCATCTACATGTCTCTCCCGGTCCTCTATACACTGCAAGTTACCCAGGAGGAGAAGTATTAAAATTTCAGGTTTAGAAAGTCTTCAGTTTTGCAGTTGCGGGCAATTGAAGGGTTGCTCCTTCAGCTATGTGCATGGTTAGGGTTAGGGTCAGTAAAGGTATGTTTTAAAGAGCAGTAGTTTTGGAGACAGTGTACACTTTATATACCTTTGGACCACTGTCAGGGTATTGGAAGTAGACATGGTATTCAGATTTTCTTAAAACTTATAGCAATGAGGAAATATTTAAATATATTGTTGCTTCCCAAGTGTTAGCCTCCAAACATCATAGTTTGGAGAAACAAGAACACTGTTCATAAACCAACAATTGTGCCAATGTGAAGTTATTTGAAGTGGACACCTATGTTGATGCTGTATATCTTGCTTTGTATATAATGTTTGTGAAGTGGACACCATGTAAAGATAATGCCATTGTAAGCGCCTCCATTTTCTGTATCCATTTAATCCTGTACAGGGTCATGGATATATATATGTCACATAGGAGTGGGCATACTTATTGCCCCCCAGCTCTGTGCCTGTACATTGCTGGGTTCACACCAGTGAACGAGAGGGTAGCTTCTCTCCCCCTTCAGGTCTGGGGATAGGTCCCGACTGTTGTTTGTGCTTATGCACCAAACAGCAGTTCAGAACTGGGGGGAGTGATGGCCTAGTGGTTACAGAGGTGGGCTTGGGTTGAGCTGAATGGCAAAACTCTTGAATTAGGTCTATGCTCCTACTTCTAACCTATAGTCACGAGCTGTGGGTAATGACTAAAAGAATGAAATTGCAGATACAAGCAGCGGAAATAAACTTCCTCCACAGGGTGTCCAGGCTCTCCCTTAGAGATAGGGTGAGAAGCTTGGTCATCCAGGAGGTGCTCAGATTAGAGCTGATGCTCCTCCACATCGATAGGAGCCAGATGAGGTGGCCCAGGCATGTCCTGGATGCCTCTCTGGTGAGGTCTTCTGGGCATGTCCCACTGGTTGGAGACCCAGAGGAAGACCTAGGACATGCTGGAGGTGTCTCAGCTGGCTTGGGAATGCCTTGGGATCCCCCCCTGATCAGCTGGACAAAGAGGCCGGGGAGTAGCCTAAACAGGGAAGTCTGGGCTTTCCTGTTTAGGTGATGGATGGATGGATGGATGGATGGATGGATGGATGGATGGATGGATGGATGGATGGATGGATGGATGGATGGATGGATGGATTTGTTACTATTATTATTATTTAATCTGAAAAGCCAGAGGTGGAGAGTGGTATTTAGGTCCTGATACAGCTGTCTTTCAGTTAAGAGTTTATCAACTATTTAATGTGTTTGTTTATTGTTTTGCTTGAGGATGGGGTGAGGAGCTTTACATTGTTAATTTATTTCTTAAGGGAACTGATGGATAACTCAGTAGTTTATTCCTTTCAGCTCCTTTCCTCTGCTTTTAATGAGTCATGTATATTTATAATGCTCTAATTTCACAATAATGGGGCGGAATGATTTGTTATTCCGATGCCCAACAGAATGTACTTGATGGAAAGTTATTTGAATTAACGGTATCGGTTGGGAGTTTCACTTGGGTTTCATGAACCCTTTAACGAGTTCCTCTGGGTTTTCTACTAGATTTTCTGGAATGCCAGTCAAAAGGACATTGTCACATACTTGTAAATTTGTAAGTCCAGTGTTGTTTCCCTCATTAATGTAAATTAATCCATTTGTTCACAGACACTTAAACAGTGGTTTTCGATATAATTTTGCACAAATTCCAGACTTGTCTGGAGGTCTTTTATTTCATTGTGTAAGGTAACCAGCAGATTGAATTTGTTATTTATAGAAGTTAAAACACTGACCTCTATTTCAGATGTTGGTAGATTGCTGGTATTGGTGGAAGAAGTCTTTTTTTCTCTTGCCAGGGTTTTGTGGATCTCGTTGGTCATTGACATAATCCATATTATATCTTTCATATTAGCTATCAATGTAATCTACGAGATCCAATAGGTCCTCCAGTATAATGTGGACAAAGTACAACAATTTATATAAAATTTATATAAAATCTGGGGGGCAATAAAATTTATATAAAATCTAAGATTTGAAATGGTCCAGTCAAAGTAATTGCTGTGGTTGGGCTGTAAGAAAGCTGTGCATAAATGAACGCCCAAAACCTCCATAACCTGAAGCAATGTTGAAGAGAAGAATCAACCATATAAAGACAGCAAAATCACAGGAAATTACTTCTTCACGTTAAATCTAAAAGTAACTGAATCATGGGATACTTTGTATTGCCAGTGTGATTTATCTATTAACTAAAATAAATGTACCATTAAACTGCCTTTGACCATTTTTTTTTTTGCCAGGGGTTTTTGTTCTCAGCAGGGTCGACTTCACGCAAAGGAAGTCATTGGTGAACAAGCTGCAGGTTTCACTTTTGCCCAGTAGGTGGAGAACTCTGACCACCAGTGTGCTGTTTTTTGTTGAGCCCGGAGGTCAGAGACATCTACTCTTTTCACCATCCATGAAGTGACTGGAGATCAGATTGCCTTTTATCAAAGCTTCTACTGCGAGAGCCCAGTGTTGCCTCTGATATCAGAGTGCATCGAGTTATTGTCTCTTCCATTTATTCCTCAGCTCTTAGTGCAGAACTAGTAGTATTTGTTTATACACAAAGGACCTCCCGTCACTTTGTATTTTTAGCTCGATCATGCTGTGAAACCTTCCCTCCCGACTTACACCAGCCACCCCCCCCCCACCACCACATTCTCCGCCACCACGTCCACCACCACCAACTGATGCTCAGTCAGGTGTGTGTGTTATAGGGATGCATTAGTGGTTGAATGTGTGCAAGTGTTGGCACCCAACTGGGCGTGTCTGGGCCAGAAATGAAGTCAGTTAGAGATGATCTCCCACAGTCAAGCTGTATATTTGTCTCAGTGTGGTGCACGGGCTGAGGACTGTGTGTGCACATGAAGCGTTCATCCTTCTCTCACCACGTCAAACACAGCTGATAACACGGCAAGGCAGCAGAGGTTTCGCTGTGTGTGTGTGTGTGTGTGTGTGTGTGTGTGTGTGTGTGTGTGTGTGTGTGTGTGTTTGTGCATGCACCCATGAGTCTCAGGACACCCGTACCCTTCAATCAAATATTAGCTGTCAATATTTGGGCCTCCCTCCTTCCCCCCTCACTCATTAGGTGGTTGGTGTTGTGATTTCATGGTTCTCACCAGGAGGCTCCACGAGTGCAGAGCTGGCCTCCGTCAGCTGCGCAGATGGATAAAGGGCTCATTTGCGCGATATGAAATGTTTACACTGTTATATATGTTGCAAGGAAAAAATATACCGCTGAGGCTGAGAACAATAAGCGATGAAGGATATGAAAGCAGCCAAGGTGGAGGGTGGGTCATACACAAAAAAAGATGGATATAAATTCATGCAGTTGGTTTCAAGAAGAATGTCAACTCACCAGAATTATAAAGGAGTATCTATTATTTGCTATATTATCCAGAGGGACCAGGAAATTGTTAATAGAAAGACAATACTTCAACACTTGGCAAAAGATAAATAATCTTATTAACCTGCAAGATATTGAAATCCTCTGCAGAACTGGCTTCATCAGCTGGAGATCCTTCACAATAAATGCTTCTTGGAAGTAACTTTGTAATCTGTAAAACTCCGTGTAATTTTCTCTGTTTGTTCCGGCTCTGATTTTATTAAATGTGTAAATAATAAGGAAGCAGGGTATAAAACAATGACAGTAAGCACGCAGAAAGAAAGAAGCATCTTCAGAGTAATAATAGTCGTATGTAGACTTCCTCTCTGCTTTTTTTTTTTAATATGTCACAGAATAATGAAACCCTCCTGGTAAGTCTTTGTGACCTTTTTACACTCATCTTGTATCCATGTGATTACCTGCTGTTCTCCCTTCAACAGCCAGCTTGTATCTTTTACCAGTCGGAGGCATAAACATGGACCACGTGACCTCCCCACCCCACCCCCTTGCTGTTCTGCTGTCAG
This sequence comes from Xenentodon cancila, assembly GCA_014839995.1. Taxonomy (NCBI): domain Eukaryota; kingdom Metazoa; phylum Chordata; class Actinopteri; order Beloniformes; family Belonidae; genus Xenentodon; species Xenentodon cancila. Next base: position 5,449,930 of record CM026199.1, on the reverse strand, counting down.
TGATGATCATTAATCCATCAGAGCAGAATGGACTGATGGTGATGCATTTAATTTGTAGCAACTGCAACAAGCTGGCCTGTTGGAGAGGATGCTTTATAGAAACATATTTTCTGCTATTTCAGGGTAGGAATGATGAGGACTTCAGGCTGAATGAGATGGAACAAATAAACGTGGCAGCTACGTCCATTGGATGTTTTGGGGAACATTAGAAATAGTACTTTAGGTTTTGGATGTTCTTTTTGTGCCCGAGTGATTTTGTTCTCACGGCCTCTCTCGGCCAATGCATGAATGATAGTTGTTTTTTTGTTTTTTTGCTGGAGTGTTTGTCTGTCCCCTTGGGAGGACGTCTATCTACAAATCTACATGTTTCACCCCATCTCTTTACAATTGCCATTTTCATTTTTTACTTTTCTAAGCATTGTAGTCTGATCATAGGGTTAACATGCTAGTATTTCACTCCTGGGAAGCTTGGCACCTGTTTTAAATGTTTTCGACTTGCAAAGCATTTTTTTATGAACTGTGGACTATTAGACTTTAAATTGTTTGGAAATTACGTTTCAACACTTTTCATATTAATGGACAGTAAGAGTTGCTTCTCTAAGATGACTGCTGATGTCTGTCCTACTTAATATTGTGTTTACACACATGAGTGCTCAAGACCAGTAAACGTCCTGCTTTGATAGAGGTGTTAACTGCTGCTAATGATCAGTTTATCAAGTGCTGTATATATATATATATATATATATATGTGTGTTTGTGTGTCTGTGTGTGTGTGTATATATATATATATATATATATATATATATATATATATATATATATATATATATATATATATATATATATATATATATATATATATATATATATATATATATATATATATATATATTTGTTGTTTTTTTTTTGTTGGGAAAAGTCCATCAAACCCCACAATGGCAGCAACAAAATTAAAAAAATAAAGTGTGATACGTGTATACATCAGGTTGTGGTGTAAGACTCATTTGAAGCTTTTCTCATCACATCACAGCGACTTTGTTCAGAAAGAATAACATAATGCACAATTTAACTATGAAGAGGTGACACTCTAATCTCTGTCTTCATCAGATCATATGAACCTGAAACTGAAGAAGCTTGACTGCTTCATGGTCTCTCCACGGCATCCACACACCTCCAAAGACATTCACATGAACCTTTTCATCATTATAACCTTATTGTAGCTATTTTTGACTAATGATTAGTATTATCATTCATTAGTTTTAAACATTGCTGACTAATACTTATTTTTCTCCAGTTGAGTGCTCTGCTGTCACGCAAGAAACCCTGGGTTAGGTATCACCGCACACTACCACGTAGGACATAATTGGAACTGATGTTTTTGTACAAGCCTGCCTTGTTTAGTGATATTTTTGACCCAGTAAAGCTCTCATCACCATTCTCCCCCCGCACATGTCACCTTTATTTTGCCGTCTGAGGGTTAAAAGAGCAGAATCACATTTAGATCACAGGGTTATGGTGTAGCTCAAGGAAATGTAGTCTCTTCAATGTCCTTGGAGTGATGGATATTTGTGCCCTTTTAACCTCAAGGTGGACTCAGCCTGAGCCATTCTGCTTTGATCATGAATTATCAGTAACGTCATTATCTGAAAATAGAAACACAAGAATGTAATTGTGAAGATCATCGTGAATCTTGTTCACATTTGTCAACATATAACATCAACACCTGCAGATATCGCGCTACATAACTAATCATGTGCAGTTCAGTGTCAATTCTGCTACAAATCTACAACCTCAAACAGCATGCAGAGATTCAGCTGGTGTGTGTGTGTGTGTGTGTGTGTGTGTGTGTGTGTGTGTGTGTGTGTGTGTGTGTGGTTTGAATTGGTTCTGTGAGGACGCGGGCACTGCAATAGGAAACACTCAGGATTGTGGCCTTTTAGGCTGCACTGTTGCCAAGACAACAGCAATTAGAAAAGACAAGGTTACCAAGCAGAGAGTGGTTATGTTTCCATAGAAACCAAGGTCAGAGAGAAGGCTCCGAGTTCACCTGATTTTTTTTTTTTTCTAGGAATGAGACGCACACTGAACCATGTTTGCCACTGCGCTAAGTACTGGGAGAAACCTGGTTCGTGTACTCACTGTAACCGGGTTTGTGCTCCTGCAACAGAGGCAGCTACTTTGACCAAACAGGATCCTGATTCCGTACTGGCTTTTAAATAACTCCAAATAAAAACAGTGCTGGAGATTTGGGAGCTCCTGAATGAAGCGCAGATGTGATTTCAAGCAGAAATAAAACAGTTCCACTCGTCTCCTTCAAGCAACCTGCTTGCAGAGCTGAGGGCGACACCGTCCTCCTATATGCAGGCCTGTCTGCGCCTGCTGTGTGTGCTTCCCATAATTAGTTGATTATCACAGCTTGTTGTCACACGCCAACTTACACAAACACTCTCTAATGACATGACATGGCCTCCTTAAACCTTGATCTATAACTGCATTTACTGTGCAGAGCAGCTGCATACAACTGCACTCACATTGATTTAGTGTCCCGTTCACTCTCCGTCATCTTCCCAAATACCTTCCTCCCTTTGCTTCACCCAGTTTGCCAGTCAGAGACGCTCACAAGCCTCTGGGTGTGTAACCAGAGGAAGAGAACACTTAATCCCTCAGCACCTGCTTTCCATACCGCCGTGACCTCTCTGCAGCTGCCTGGGTGCACGTGCCTTTTGCCCTCGTGTTTATTATACATGTCAGCGCAGCAGCCAGGAGTCCAGCCATTTGCATATTTGCAGATCTGTTTATATTTGCGTGGTGTTAACAGTACAGTGGAGCCAAACAGATGTCCAGTGCGTTTGCGTGGATAACAGATGGACATGTCAGGGAAGTGTTGATGATCCTATACACTGCAGGGATCTCCATTCAAATTAAAGCTGGTGACAGTTGTATTGTGCCTAATCTGCTCTCCGTTTACAGCCCACAATCAGCCTCTGTGGCGTCAGGGTACAGAAAATCCCAAACTATAAAAATCCACTTAAGAAAGATGAAATTCGATTTTTGAGTCCAAAAATTCCCAGTTCTATTAAGATCAATTATCAGTTTCTTAAAAAAAATTAAGCATGTTTATATGTATTGCTGAAGTATTCTTACCTAGTACCAAATTTCAAATATTAAAAACACAATAAGCAAAGATTTTGACATTTTTCTTTTATTGGCACGGAATATGTACAGTCAAATGTAAAAAAAAAAAAAAAAAAAAAAGAAGTTAAAACATAAAACATAAAATCAAAAGGTCCTTTCTCTCAATCCATGTGAGGGAAAAGAAAAGAAAGTTTGTAGGACAGCTGGCTGAAGTCCAACTGGACAAGCAATTCTGACAAGAATGGAAAAGAAAAGACTCCTGGTTCCCTCTAAGAGCTGCGGCTACCTGCGGCTCCCACCTCCATGCCACATCAATCACTCTCCCCACATCTCCATTTACACTTATTCCAGCCTTTCCTGCCTCCAGGATTCTCTTTGTTCAGCAGACGAAGGGGGAAAGGGGAGGTTAAAAGGAAAATGCAGAATTGCTGCCTTCTTGCTGAGGAGGAGGAGGTGGTGCAGAGGTGGAGGGGCCGTGGTGTGATGCTAAAAGAAAGTGGAAAGTAGCAGTGGTTTCTTCAGAGGACATGTATTGTTATCAGCAGCTGCTTACAGAAGCCCAACAGGCCTGCAGTTTTGTCTGCCGTTTGTCCAAGTGTGACACCTTCTGTACACGCGTTTGTCACGCACAGACATGTCTCATGTGGAAGTTGACCACGTACTCTGCGTTGGTGCGCTGGACAGAGATGGCAAAAGGTTCAAATGGGTGGAAGGTGAAGGCAACCAGGCGGCGCACGGCGTGATTAATGGGCCGCCCCAGAAGGCCTGCCTGGATCTTAAACTTGAGCAGCCCAGAGTCTCGAGCGTAAAACCTGGTGGGTGACAAGAGACGGAGCAGCTCTTAGAACTTCTAGTCCAGTCTTTTAATTATAATTGTTAGTTCTAGTGTGTTCACACACACACACACACACACACACACACACACACACACACACACACACACACACACACACACACACACACACACACACACACACACACACACACACACACACACACACACACACACACACACACACACACACACACACACACACACACACGGCTGCAGGAGCCTGTTGGTATATATGGTGGACAAAAAAAGGCATGTAAATGAAATGATAAAATAGACAAAAATACTGGTCCGAGAACTGCACTATCAACTGAGAACGGGCTACAAGAACTGAGCCCCACCCACCGACCAATATAATCCACTATGTTCAATATGATTCAGTAAGGGCTCCACATAGCCTTGAATTTCAAAGTAGACCCTTGAAGGGTATGTTTTCCTCACTAAATTAAGATGCTGCATCATCTCTAAAAGCCATTGTGAGTGTATAGAGGGTAAAGAGTCTATTTAAACAGTACAAGTCTCCTGGTTAACAGGGTACAAAAGGCCAAATTGTTACAATTAGAAATGCTGATATTTCCCCCCTGTGGCACAACACTGAATAAAGACGTAAGAGGGGACAGCTCCACCAAATACCTCAGCATTGAGCGAAGGTGAGAGAAATCGATCGCCAGGTCCAGAACATATGTAATAGAGTAGCGGGGGCCTGTTTACACCCATCACAGGTGGGGTCAAGATCGGGTCTGAATCTACATCGCTTCGTTTTGAACGTACACTTTTAAAACTGAGCCACAGCATGTCGTTGGCATACGGAAGATGTGTAAATTCTCCAAATGAGCTTTGGCCAATCTGTATCTGAGACATGAAGATGTAAATTGTTCTCACTTTTCCGCTAGGGTGGTCGTGTTTTGTTGCATAAGGAGATCATATACTTTGCGAATGAGTTGCAGAAGGTTTTTGTTTACTTTGAAAATGAAATCTGTAAGGGAAGGTGGGAAGGTGGGATGGTTCGAAGGTGGGAAGGTGGGGAGAGATGGGAAACAGCTGAAATGAATTGGAGGTACCTAAAAAAGTGGGATTTGGCAATATGGAACTTGTGTACCAGTGGTTCAAGAGAAGCAAAATCATGATATACATAAAAGGTCTTGTAGTGAGGAGATCCCTTTATTAGACCAAGTTTTGAAGGCTCCATCTAGTACAGAGGGGATGATGGTTTTTAATTATCGGAGCAAAAAGGGATAAACCTCGTAGATTGAATTCTTTCCTAAACGGACACCAAATACGTACCAAGCTAAGTAAAATGGGGTTAGTAGAGTAATGACAGACAGATCTTGTGAGGGAAAGATCAGAGCACAGCGGGGCCGGTGGTGAGGTATTCTTACACAGTGCGCCTCCAGGAGCAGCCACTTAGGGCCTGCGGACCTTCAGTCACAGTCATGCAGCAACCTAACGCCTTAATATTAGCCGACCAATTGTAAGAGTTTAATAATTCGGTAGTGCAATTCTGCCTTGAGAGCGTGGTCTCTGCTGGATACAAGTGTCCAGAGTCATGCAAAAGCATTAAAGGAACATTCTTGAGTGAATGTAAAGGAGTGTAAATGAAAGTTTACAAATCGGTTAAAATGACAGCATAAAAAGAACAGAAATACTGTAGTAGCAGATCTCACATATTTTAGCTCCGCTTCAAGTGAAACGCTTCGTTTCTATATTGACTTTTCATGAAAAATAAATTGACTTTTATATGAATTTTCACAGCTGTGTCCAGTATCTCAGCGTGTGCAGCTGCACGTTTCTGGTCCGATCGTCATGTGAAAAAGGTTTTCAGCTCATTATCACCAAGTGTTTGCTTTGACAGGACATCTGGATTTCTGTCCATATTAAGTGTTTTTAACTGAAATTTTTTCTATTAAAATTTGACATTGCATAAATAAAACTGACTTTGATAAAAAAATTAAATAAAAGTCCAAAAGGTCCACTGAGACCTAGATTTTGTAAGCAGCTGAATTAGGAATAACAACCTGCAGACATGCAGAGGATTTGGGATAAATCTAACTCTAGCTCTAAGCATATTTTCATACTTAGGAAGCTGGACATGAACATATGAAATCATTAAGGTAACAGCACAGGAACATTAATGTCTGGTGTGATTATGTTACATCAACTGGCAGGATTAAGAGGCTCATTCTCCCTGATGGAGTGTACCTGATGGGGTGGTCTCCGCAGGTTTTGGGCCTCTCCATCACGGACACCCACTTGTCATCGTAGCTGAAGAGGGAGAGGTCGAGATAGGGGCTGCTGCTGTACGACTGGGCGCTGATGGGCAGCTGACCGAGCAGGCGACGCACCGCTTCAGTGTGGCCGCCGTATTTGGCATTCACAATGGTGTCTTTAAATCTGAGGAGCAGACGCACAGGTGCATCAAAAGCAATCCTCACTCTCCATAACGCCTTTCATCACAAAGCTGAAAAACTCATTTCCCATGGAAAATAATGGCTACAAAGCTTGTTTCAAATCCTAAGATTTTCTAAGGGACATTATGTTGCCATGCTCTTGACTCTCACTACCGGTCTCCAGTGCTGAGCAGTAACGCGCTCGTCTCACTTTCACTCCTGTCGTCTCTCCCTTCCTTTTCACTCTTCTAAGCTCTGCATCCATAAGCCTCAGATGTGCTCTCACGTTATGTTGTTCTACTACGTCTTCAGTCTTACGCTGCTGTCTGCTTCTCTCCTCGCCGCCTGTGGCAGACTGAATTTCACTGATCTCGACTTCACTCCCGGAACAAACCTGGTTTTCTGAATGTGCTTGCCAGCATTAAATATCTCCTCTTCTTCTCTCTGACATCAATTTTCACCACTCCAAAATCCAATTCTAAGCTCTTTTCCTCGCTCAAACCATCCTTTTTCTGCTCCTCCTCCACCTCTTCAGCCCTCTGCTCCCTGCTTCACCCTCCACACAGGATTTAGTCGTCCACACATGCCAAATTTAATAGCAGCTCCTCTAGCCACGTTGGCCATCTTAATGTTCCTCTTCAACATCTATATTATGTTTTAAAACTCGCCCCCTCCTCCTCCTTCAGGCGATGTCGGCTGATCACCACCATCTTTAAATCCTCCCTGACATTTGGCTGTGTGGCATTATATACACTCTGTTCTTTCACTTAGAAGCCAGCCTGACAGCATGACTTTGTTCAAACGATAATACTATATATATACACCAGTTTGTTAAAACAAACATTTTTTGGTATTTTAACTAATGAGTACAAAGGACATTTATCCTGTCGGTACCTTCTCTGGACCTGCCGTGCGTAGTTATTGGACGACGCGGAGCAGGGGAACTGCACAGCCTGGCTGTGCAGGGTAGCATTTCTGAAGAGGTCACAGAAGTTCTCAAACAGCTCCAGCAGCTGGTCAGAGGTGTTTTCAAAGACGGCCAGCACCTTGGTGGTCACCATGTTGTACACAACGAAGAATGACGGCTGAGAAACGAGCAGAAAGGTGGTGAAAATGGGAACAAATCAGGATCTTCAGGATAAAAATCCAAAGGCTTTAGAGGAGTGTCTTGACGATGATCGTGTTTACATGTTCTTTGATTAAATGTAAATGTTATCACACAAGTCACAGCCATCATATTTCATGTAAACAATCTACAGGTTAATTAGATCCATCTTTTGTCACCATGAGCGACTCACAGGACCGAACAGAATCTGTAGGATGAGCGTGTCCTTGGAGACCTGAGAGAGGAATTCCTGTCATACAGCACAAATAATAAAAGACAAGCGGAGGAAACCAAGGGAGCGCGACAAAAAGGGAGCAGAGGGCAGGAATTTACACGGAGAGAGTGAATGTGTGTGCATTTTCCTACCTGGGAGGGGTCGGTGACTCTGAGCGTGACCACGTCCTCGCTGGTGTATTTAATGAAGAGGTGATGCTCATCCAACAGCTGCATCTTCCACATCCTCAACCTTCTCAGCTGATCAAAAAACTGGAAAAATCTGACATCAAATCAGACACAAAAGAAGTCTCAGTTCACTCAAGGTTAATAAGGGAGATCTTCAAAAACATTTGAGAGACCAGAGTCATCCTGACGAGTGGACGGACTGCTGAAGGTATATACACTCAGAGATACGTTAAAATCAGAAGGTTGAACAGGAACAACCCTCATTGAGGGGCACAATGTTTTTTAGGCTTTTTAATTTTATAACAATTTCACTTTACTTAATAGGTGACAGGTGCAGCATAGAGTAATACAATTAAATCAATGAGAAGGATTCCTTCATTTTGTAAACAAGAACAGGACTCTCATCTCTTTGCAGGAACGATTTTACCCAAAAAAAAAAAAAAAAAAAAAAAAAAAAAAAAGAAAAGAAAAAAAAAAACGATTTACTATTAACATTTTTTTTAATTTATCAGAGCAATCAGATTCTTTTTTCTTAAAACAGATGGGTTTTTGCTCCATTATGTTGTGGCAAATTAGCAAAATAATTAAATTAATTTTTCTGAAAATCAAGCCAAATAACAAAAACCAAAAAACTAAAAAAAAAAAAAAAAAAAAAAAAAAAAAATTAAGCAAGCAAATAAACAAGTAACTAAAGTAAAATAAATGGTTAGAGAGCCAGAGCCATGTGAACAATCACCTCCTCTTGGCCGTGGCACTGCCGTCCTGCTCAGCCCTCTTCCACAAGTAGACCAGCAGTCTGTGCTTCAGGGAGTTAATGGTTTTGTCGGTGTAAAGGCGGGGAAAACCAGGCCGGCTCTCTTCCTGAGCTTCTTTGTAAACAGCTGAAAGAGTCAAGAGATCGTCCTCGTAACAGAAGCGGCCGATGGTCCTTACGTCCAAAAATGTTCCATCTGGGGTCACCTGACAGAGCCAGAAAATAGAAAAAGACAAAAAAATAAAGATGTGAGAGATAATCTTTTCTGCTTTTTAAGAGGAAACAGCTGAGAAGTGGAGAGACTCCAGATTTCTTGCAAAAGTACGCCCTCTTTTAATTCCAAGATTATACTTATGTATAGTTTTTAACATCCTGATAAGAAAGGTGTGAAACTAAGTCAACCACTATACAACCGTTCCCTGTATGACAAAGCAAGTTTAGACATCACAGACATGGAGGACCTGTGGCACACCTTTCTTTACAACACCGTTTGGTTCATTTAGGGTTTGCAAACATTCGTTTATGCTCAGCTCTCTTCAGGTCCTGCCACAGCCTTTTAATCAGTCTGTTTGGGATCATCATCCTCTTGCATGACCCAATTTCAGCCCAACCTAACCTGCTGGAGAGATGGCCTGAAATGTGCCTCTAGATCACAGGCGACTCAATAGCTGCTTTTCCAATATTGAGCCAGGCTGGGCTCAGGCTGAAGTGCGCTAACAGCCCCTGGCCTCACTGCGCTCGCGGGGAATTCATTCCTATCCCCGCTGTCTAACTGATAACCCAGCTGTGCTGCCCCACTGACCTGCCCATGATGATGCGTAGTCATAGAAACATCACATCCCCATTTTTTAATGAGGTGGGATATCCAGAGTGTGGATCACAAATAATGAAACTGACTTTCTCAATTAACACAGGATCAGCGCTTCGTTCAATGAATGTACTAAAAGAGCAGACAACTGAACATACAAACAGCCAACACCGAACGGCAGTCTTGAATGACAATCAGCAGCTTAGGCTGCCAGAATCAGGAAGTTCAAGAGGAACTGCAAGCGAAGCCAGCCGATCATAAACATAGTGAATGAGAAGAGCCATTAAACAAATCAGAGTGAAGCTGGATCACTTAATCCTCCCTCTACCTTGACACTGCTTTTAACCCCCCTAGGTCCCACTTGGCAGCACAAAGACATGAGGTCAGAAACTGGGAGCCAGGACGGCCCTGAACTGCTCCTGAATAGCACTTGATGACAATGGGACAATGGGAGCACGGCTTTGGCTCGGTAGCGGATCCAAACTGGTGCTGTACATTAGAGCCAAATATTTCCACTTTGTTTTTTGGAACAAATAGACATTGTTCAGAAGTCTTGCGGTTTGTCGAGTTGCGAAGTAGCCTGAGCATTACAGGGTCACTTCGGGAAGCACTTGCTGGGATGTCCACTCCTGAGAAGATTGATATACGTCTTGAACAATTTTGACTTGTGAATAAAGGACTATTTTGTTCCAAATGGCATTATAACCCTGCCCAGGTCTTGGTAATGAGTTACCATGAACCTCGATGCTCCTGACCAGCACGCTGACATTGCGTCACTTGATGAATATTAATTAAGTGTATTTGCTTATCAACACCTGGCCGCTGCTTTCCGTCTTAAACCCCGTGAAAGCCAAAAGTGTGTGTAATTTTTTTCACACGCTGTTTTTGCATTTCTTCTTACTTTTTGGTCAATAAATAATGAAACAGCGTAAAATGTCATGAACAGTTGTTCATCTGAGGTTGTATTTCCCTAATTTTAAGACCTGGTAAGGACCAAATATTTTAATCCATGTTCTGATGCATAAAACATTTAATGGTACAACATTAAACTTCGAGTTGAATTATTCATTGGATTTTAAAAACTGTCAAAGCTCTCACCTGAAACACATGAATAGTCTGCTGTTGAACCGACAGCACAGCCAGGATGTTCCTGTAGAGATAAAGACCTTGGTTGTGTGACAGGATGATCTTGTCACACTTAAAAGACCTAGTGTCACAGAGCTTTCCATTATGGAGATCAATGATGTGGAGAGAATAATCTTCTAGAGGAGACCGGGGGTTGGGGGTCACGGACTCGTTGTTGCGATACACCTAGAGCAAGATCAAACATGGGTGAAAGAAGATGTGCGAGTGAGAGCAGAAAACCCCATTTATTTTCATTTAAACTCACTAAGTTGATGTTGCTACCTCAAAGAAGTACGGTGGTGGCTCTTCAGGCACATAAACGGCCGACCCAACAATGACATAGCGGCAGTCGTCTGTAAATAGGCTGCACTCCCGGTTTAAGTGTTCTCCGTTTGAGGCCACATTAGTGACATGGAGCAAACAGAAGAAGCGCTCAAACAGACGCCCTCTGATGTTGAGGGAGCGCTGGTCATTGGCTGTTAAAAGAGTCTCACCCTCCTGGCCTCTCAGCAAGTCCTGAGCCGCCTGGCAGCCTTGGTATTCATATATCTGTGTGAAGAATTTTGATTAGGACAGAAGAGAACTTTTGGCTTCATTTTTTCATTTATGCAATAACTGGTAGATACGATGGACTGTCTGTTTCCTTTGAGCAAAAAAAAGAAATGAAGACGGAAAAAGAAATGATATACTATGTTGCATTTAAGGAATGTACTTGAATCCAATGTTCCTATCTTACCTCTAAGGACGTCTGATCAGAGGAGAAGGCGATAAACCAGCGTCCATCTGGGGAAAACTTCCTGAGAAAGCAAGGTGGCTTCTCTACGTTGACCACAGTGAAGTTAGGAAACAGGTTCTGGTGGAAGCAGCGCACACGGTACCAGTGAGCTCCAGGATGCCCAGAGCAGATCCTTCGTCTCTCCAGACGATGGACCACGTTCTGATTCTGGATGCGTCTGGGTTTCAAGGTCGGGAAATCCTCGTCCATTGCACCGACTGGAAGATAGTCTCAAACCGCCCTTAAGACAGTTGGACGAATGACGAGCATGAACAAATGAATCCTCATAGTCCTGTTACCTGTGCAAGAGCAGAGGTGTAACAGTTCAGTGCTCTGCTGTTGGACTTGGAGGTTAGTCATATTTGCAGGTTCTAGAGGTAAAATTTGGACACAGGATTGACATAATTCGCTCATCAGTTATTGAAGTTATGATAGAACATTTGTTGTTCCCTTCATGAGTTCTTGTGACTACAACCTTTGAGTACACTTGTTGAAATGACCCTACCTGATTTATCCTGTTCAGATTGTTTTTCATTTATTTGAAGGGTTGCATAATGTAGATTTTTTTTTTTTAAATACAGGTTTTGAACATTAATTGCAAATAATCAATAACTGATAACCAATACTGGTTTGGATAACAAAGAGGGTTTATTGTTGTTGCTTGTCGTTTTTAAAATTGCAAATAATCAATTTAAAAAGAACAAGCAACAATAACAACAAACCCTCTTTGTTATCCAAACCAGTAGTGGTTATCAGGAGATTTGTAGGAAAAGGATTGGAACTCAAAAAATTGATAGATGCATCTCAAGTAAAATTATTTACTATTCTATTAAATGACCTTCAGTTTTCCTTTTAACCTCTTCATCACATAAGGCCTTGTTAAAAAAGCCTTCTAAAACCAATGTATTTGATAGAAAAACTGATCACAAAAATATTTTTGTTCTCAGCCTCTGAAAACCAACAACAACAACCAACTATACATCTGTAATAAACACAGTGCCCACTGCAATGCCCAAGGGCAGGTTCGACCTCGCAGCAAACATGCCAACAGTCCTTGAGCAACACACTGAACCCCATATTGGCCCTAATGCTTTTATTGGTGCGTAGCTGTGTGTACGAAAGATTAAAAGCACAGAATAGGTTAACAAATATGTTTGTACACACTGGGAAAGTGCAGAATTTTTAGGGCAATGGAAAAGGTCATGTGGTTCTATGAGCCCAGATTTCAAAGTGATGGGTGCATAAGAAAGGTGGATGAAGTGATGCACCAACCATGCAAGCCTGAGGAGGAAGCATCATGATCTGGGGGTTTATCAGGCTCAAATTGTAAACGAGATGTTCAGATAGGACGAGACACCGTTTCACACATGGATTGACCACCTCAGAGCACAGGAATAACTCAACCGGGACTCTTTGGGATCTGTTGGAAACTGGATTCAACTGTCCCACCACCAACACCTGATCTTGGTGAAAAATGAATGCAACTCTGAGTTGCTATGGATGATATTGTGAAATATAAAAGTGATCCAACAAATTCGCGTCGTCCTGATTGTATAAGAGCTACGTTTGTTAGATGTTGGTCTGACTGTCATTAACCTTGAATGTAAATAAGGAAGTAATACATCGAAGCCAACTTAGCATTAACGAAACTAATTACATTTCTCTTGAAACTTAATGAAACACATAAAAGGATACATAGACTAAGTTGTAAGAGGGCGATGTTTAGAGGATCTTAAGGCGCTTTTACGGGACACAACAACGACTGACTAACGTAGATTTCCACGTCGTTGTCAAGTCCTCGTCCTTGTGAGTTCAATTACCGCAACAGGCCAGATCCTAGTCTGAGCTTAGTCTGATTGTGCACACTGCTAACAGAGCCAGCTTGACAGAAAGACACCTTTTACGCCATTAAATCAACTATTGGTAACACAGACGCTGCTACTCACTCGCCGCCTTCAGCCGAAAGCGTTCGGGTCTCCTCGGCTTGTGTTCGGATGTTAAGTTCGCCTAATGAGCTCCAAAATATCTCAGCGAGCCAGCTGTCGCTCCCTCTCGTTATCCGGTTCCGTTTATTTCGCAAAAATTCAAAAGAAACTACAGAGAGATATTGGCGCAACACCGAAAATTAAGTGTGGTTTCGGAGGAAGCCACCATCGCTTGTTGTTAAATAGACGTTGAACTAGAAGCAGCAGAAGAAGAATGCAGTGGCGCCGAGAGCGCTGTGTTTTCAAACAGCGCCACCAGCGTTCAGGCCGGAAATGGCGTTGCAGCCTTTGATAATCGATAGGCTTGAGGCGCTGAACAGCTGAAAATAAATAAATCACGCAGATTACGTACAGATCCAACACGTGGGAGTATCAGAGTTACACGGGAATGTCATTTATCTGAATGAAAGTTCACTGCAGCACAGTAACGTTTTAAAACAATTAGGCTGACATCATTTATTGAAATCATCCATTAATTATCTATAACACGTTGACTTTTTAGGGGATCTGCTGGAGCTGGTCCCAACTGTTTTCAGGCAAAAGACAGGGGACAGATCCTCACAATTTTTAATCACTTTGCATAAGTGCATGTGACAAAAGCCAAAGGTACCGCAGACAGATTACCAGGCCATCACAGGGCCACATGTGGACAGAAAACAACCCATATTCTTTACTTTGGCCAATTCATAATGATCAATTAGCCTACCATGCATATTTTTGGAATGTAGGAGGGAACCAGAGTATCTGAAGAAAACCAATGCAAGCACAGGGACAACATAGAAGCAACAGTGCCAACCACTGCGCTGTCTTCAATTGAATTGAATTGAATTGAATTGAATTGAATTGAATTGAATTGAATTGAATTGAATTGAATTGAATTGAATTGAATTGAATTGAATTCAATTCAATTCAAGTCTGCTGTCCTTGTGAAGCTGGATCTGCAGTCCTCCACCACCCCCATCTCCTCTCCTAAGATTGAAATAGTCTTCATCCTTCTCTTAGTACTCCTAAAATCCACAATCTTCTTTACCGTGTCCATGATCGAGATAAGACAACCAGGTGAGATAATTATTATAGCCATATTTTGAAAGAAAAGGCTTGAATATGCTGTATAGTATGTTTGAAAATGTGTTTTAATAAACCAATGGTACACCCACTGTACCATTTTACTGAGTATAAGTGTGAATTTCACCGGACTTCATTTCGAGGAGAGGAGAGCTGTATTGTGGCCCAAACTTGGGCCAAATGTGCACCTGCTGATCTCAGTGAAGTGGCAATTTACTAATCAGTGGGTGGGTCAGGAGTGCAAATCCTCCAGAAAACTATTAACATGATTATAATTTCTTTGACTAAATTAACAAGAAAAAAACCCCAACAAAACCTTTGACTGCTGTATCTACAGTGTATTTAACTGTCTTGTTTGGTTAGCCTATTTTGTTTAATTGATTTGTTTATAACCACATGCAGTATATGTGACCCCAAGGTGGCCTGCGTTTTGCTCCCCATAATGACAGAAATTAAATTATGATTATCTCATTTCTATGAAGCATGTTCTCACAGACTGAGAATAGCATTATAAAAAGGAAAAGAAAAATGCTCTGGTACATTGGTCTTGGAAGACAGTTAATGGTTCTTTGCGCAATTATCTCTGACCAAAGAGTCTCGATTAAATGTTGTAATTTTCCTTAAAAGCACATGTACTGGGCATAAAAGGCTCGCATGAAAAGAAAAATGAACAAATGAATGGAAGAAAGAATGCAAAATTATCCACTTTAAAATCTAATGGCATTTTTCTTTTCAGCTATGGATGATTAAACCTTTGCTTCAAGACGTGGATGTGTGTGTCTTCGTGTTCAGGGGTGCACATGTTTGAGCCGCGCGGGGTTCATGTGCTCTGCCTCTGCCGCCAAATTGTACGTGTGTGCACATGTGCACATGCACAAGTGTTCATGTGCCGCAACAAAAAAACCCACACAGGAGAGTGATTCAGAATACAAAGTGTGTACTATTCTAAGGTTGTTCCTCTGTTATTTTGCCTCTAATAAACCCCTCGCCATACAGGACGCTCGCCTCAGCTTTTAGCATCAGCCCATGAAGTAGAGAAGAGAGTTACAATGAGTGTTTTTATACACTTTTTAGTCTATCTCCCAGAAGACACAGTGCTTATTTAAGATCTATTTTTCTCTTCCTACTGGGCTTTTCATGGCCCAAAATGGGTCGTGTCTATTCTTCCTCTGCTGTTCATATCTGTTTTGCAGGTGAAATGCATTTTCTTTCTAAATGCATGCTTTCAGGACTGTCAGCCTTCCTAAAAACTGGAGTTGCTTGAAAACTTTAAAACTCTTTTGTTTTTGTTTTGTTTGCCTTTTGTTTTTTTTTTTAATATTGTCGAAGTTTATTTCATAAGCTCGCGATGAAATGTAGAAAGTCTTACGTGAGCGTTTCAAGGAAAAAGGACATAATGTTTTTGGATTGTACGGCGCTGAGCAGAAACTGATTGATGTCATTATTATTATTAAAAAGAGTTTTCGTCTTTGTTTTGTTAAAAAGCGGCAGGCAAGCCAAGGCAAGTTGATTTTTAAAGCCCAATTCAACAATTCGAAGTGCTTTACAGAGACATTAAAACATCACATAACTTAAAAAGCACCAGCATTAAATGACACCTGGATGCAGAGTAGGTATAGCACAAATTCACTACCTTGCCTATACAACCTGCACTTTGTAAAGGTTATTAATAGCTTTTGCAGAAAAGAGAAATACATTGTTTTAGCATGTCCCCCATATTTTCATCTCAGACAGTCGTGTTTGGCATTTAACAAAAGCTTTTAACTTTTCGATCCAGCGCAATTTCCGAGCACAATGGGACATTTTAAGACTGTAACTTTCCAATCCGTTTGCACCTGAACTTTTCATGTCGTTTGTGACAGTGGATGATTTCTGCTTTTTTTTTTCTGAGAAATTACAGTGATCACAAATGCATTACGGCCAGCTGGTCGCCTGCAGCCTCCTCGGAGCAGCAAAATCTGAGCTGAACCATGAGTGAAGTGTATTAAGAGACAGGGGAGAGGAGAGGGTGCCGTTTTTTTAGTTATTTTTAGTTATTTTTGGATGTATGAAAGAAACTGGGAAAGAGCCAGAAGAACCAAAAGGTCACGAGACCTGAATTATCAAAACTGCCAAAAATTATGTTCTTTTTTCATCTTTAGTCTGTCCCTCTGAACGCGTCTTGATAAGCAAAATTAAGTGGCAAACAATGTATTTCTTTATCCTTTCAGTCTTATAGAAAACATCAAAACAATTTTTTGAATTTATGCTAATTTGTATAGATAAGCGATATTCTTGGTGATTAAAATATGTTTTACAAGAACAGCCTGGCCATATTAGCACCCTTGTTAAGACAGAGGGGGAAATGAAAACTGAGCATTAATTAAAAAATATTCCAGGGCTTTTTTGTTGCCAGGATATTTCTCCACATAAAATAATGCAGAACTGAAAACTTCTAAAAGGGTTGTAGATGCAGCTGGGCAGTTAGTAGTATAAATGTGTAGTAAATGCAATAAGTAAGATTATGTTTTTAACCAAACAGCAAATGCTGTAATGTTTTTGCTGAGCTAATGTGCATGCTGGCGGGAGATGCTGCTTCAAACTCTTTTCTATTGACTTTGTTGCTTTCTGCTCACTTGTTGATATTGTGGATCAACACATGAATGCTTCATTGCCATTGAACACAAGGGGTTTGGGTTTGGGTAACTCTTTCTGGACCAAGACCTCTCTCCTGTGGCCTCTAACCAGATGCCAGTCCCACTGTGAAGTCCAAGAGAAGGTTCAGACTCAATGCTCTGCACAGTCACCAGACATTTCCAGGATTCATGTGAGAACAGTTCAAGTCTCAAAGAACACAATGTGACACAACCTTAGGAATTGCATAATGAGACATATGCTAGACTGAATGAAAACCTGTGAGAAGTTGTGGTCCTCTCACATTTTTGAATTTTCCAGATCATGCAGGAGACGACTCTGTTCATCGTGGGGCACATATATGCCATGCACATGTTGCTTTGGTGCCCTCATCCACATTCATGCGTATCCATAACACCCTCATGCACACCTCTACAGATCTGTGCCTTGCTGAACACAAAACACAGCATTCCTTGTCATATGAACCAGACTTAAGACCCCCCCCCCCCCCCCCCCCCCCCCCCATTACATATTTCAGGCTACATTTTTATTTTATGTAATTTATGTAAAATTAGCTATTGCTCAAAATGCAATAGCACCAGCTGGCACAAGATCTGCTTTGTTTCGTCCATCATGTTTGAGGTAGTAAACAAAAGGAGGTTCAGCATCTTAAGTTACTGTACAGTGCTGCACAAAAGAACCCGCATGCCTAACTAGCATTTAGTAATTGTAGAGCAACGCAAACACAACAACACATAATCGCTGTCTGAAACACATAACTCTGGAAGCTGCGCTGAATGTCACCAAAAGGAGGTACAAAAAAAAAAAAACATTAAAAAAGTGGCTTCACTTGTGTGCATAAGCACAGACAGAATGATTTTTTTTCTTACTGTCATAACACATCAGCAAACTCTAACACAGACAAAAGAATTTGGGTTGTTTTTTGTTAACGTTAGACAATAGGCGAGATATATTTTCAAAATAAATGTCAAATTTCACTTAGAGCTTACTGCAAGCATGTGTAAAGCTACAGGATGCAGGTGGAGAGTGCTAAGTGAGCTTGATAGAGCCACAATAATTGATCCAGTCCAGGCCGAAATTAAGCATCATTACCTTTAAAATATTGAAATAAAGAGAGCATATTGGGCTTGCTGCCTTGGACCTTATTGAATTAAATCTGAATCAGTCTAATCTAGGAGAATCCCTGATATTTCCACACCACATGTTAGACAAGGGTGTAATGTGTCTGAGAGTAATAGCTGAGATGGTCGCTGAGGAGTCCAGTAAAGACGTTCAAGTGAAATTTCTTTAAAAATGCACACATTGATATTTACATATATATATATATATATATATATATATATATATATATATATATATATATATATATATATATATATATATATATATATATATATATATATATATAAATAGGATACAATCAAATAAAAGACAATGAATGTGGATGTACTTTCACTTTCTTTCTTATAAGCTACCTTAGATTCTTATAATCTATGGCTGAGTGTGTGGGTGTGTTTATGAAATATATTTTAGTGCATGTGATAAAAGACACATTAACAAGTACAAATCTCATCTGACAGCACTTTCTGTGTCTGCGGTCCCAGCCCTTTAAAACCAGTCAGATTGTATCTAAAGTGTGAAGTGAAGCAGCAGAGGCCAAATGTGACAAGATAACATCCGTCAGTGGGATACTTTATGAACGTTCACTCTGTTTTTCAATTAGTCTATTTAAACACAAAGTTCATTTACAGACGGTCGGGTAGGGCTCTCCGTGCTGAAATCCTGTTTGTCATTCAAACATCAACATGAATAACTGGGATTTGAGGAAAAAGAAAAAAAAATCACAAATTGCATCTGTTTAATTCTGCTGCAGTCTGATTAACAAAAACACCTGTCCCTTTTTTGAGCAAGTGATAATTAATTTCCACATCTCTATCAATTATTGGTATACTTTTTCTGCAACCTTCTGTTATTAAAGCCTGCTGGCTTTTTTTTAATTTTTTTTATTTTGTAATTGGTCGTAAGAGAACTCTCCTGCTAAATGATCCACATTTTAGATTTCATTTTTCTTCAGGTGGGGCATAATCTTGGATGTGAGTTGCCAGTGGAGAGAAGACTGGTGGTGAAAATGCGGTTTTTATTTTATTTAAAGGATGTATTATGTCTGCTCACTTATGAAATACCCATAAATTCCCAATTATCTTTTCCTTCATCTTGATCCTTGCAAACAGCAGAAAATTGCAGTTTCACAATTACACTTATAATTTCTTCATACAGATGCTCGTCCCAGTTCTTGCAGCGTGTTTTTCTGCCACTGACCCCCTCCTGTGTTTCCAGGTTTTAACATAATGGGAGTGGTACAGAGGCTACGGCTTTTATGAGCGTATTTATGTGCGTTTGCGTGCAGGACGAGCACCAGAGATTCGGAGAGAACTAATCACGGACGTGACGCGGCCATTTCTCTCCACAGGGTCAAACTTTCCCTTCACTCAGGTGAGCTACACAAGATAAAAATAAATAAATAAAGGACACAATTATTTTGCCATTTCTCCCCAAAGTAAAAGAGAGCACGCTCTGAGGCAATGCTTTAAAAGAAGTCACCCGAACGTGCCTCGCTATCCTCACATTTTCCCAGTGCAGTCAGCGGCAAATGGCCTTGGTGGGGGACTGAGCGGCTGTACACATTACGGTCGAGTCTCAACAGCTAGAAGCAAAGCAGGCCTGTAATTTCTGCCATTTGACAGTGTGAGCTCAAAAGCAAAGTGATCACCACTTTTCTGTTATTATTCTTTTGGCAGAGTGCTAGCCGAAGGGAAACAACCCTGCTTTAAGAACATGTCCATCAGTCCCTGGCAGTATTTGGAAATGGTATTTGTAAAAGTAACTCTGACATGTTGTATCGTTAACTTTTGAAAAGCAAGTACTGTTGTACATCTTATAGTATATAATATCGCTCCCTGCAGGTTTTAAAAAAAGACCTCTGTAAAGGTGCTCTGAAATGCTCTGTAAATAATGGCGGTGCCCTGTAAAGACCTTACAGAGCATTTAATTAAAACAAACAAACAATGTGACTTGTTGTTAACTTATTGTTATTGTTAACTGCATTAACAGACTGCTGCAGCCAGTTCTGGGCGGACCTGATAGGTTCCTGATAGCAAAGCAGCCTGAAGCAACTATCTTCCCCCGTGGCCCCGTGGTTGAAGGCTTTTAGCAAAGAATGAGCAGGAGGACGGCTTTTAGCTCTTCAATGTCTACCTCTGGCAGCAGCCAGAACAGCTGGGCTGTCTGCTTTAGTGACCATCACATTAGACCGTTTCAGGACCCTTTCATATTAAATAACCAGAGCAACTGTTAGCTGAATGTGTTCCCCCATGCATGGCTGCCTGTTGTTCAGTTGCCTTGACCACTAGACTTGGTTGATCCTCAGTCATGTGGACCACTGGACTTGGTTGATCCTCAGTCATGTGGACCACTAGACTTGGTTGATCCTCAGTCATGTGGACCACTAGACTTGGTTGATCCTCAGTCATGTGGGGCACTAGACTTGGTTGATCCTCAGTCATGTGGACCACTGGACTTGGTTGATCCTCAGTCATGTGGACCACTGGACTTGGTTGATCCTCAGTCATGTGGGCCACATGACTTGGTTGATCCTCAGTCATGTGGTCCACTAGACGTGGTTCATCCTCAGTCATGTGGGGCACTAGACTTGGTTGATCCTCAGTCATGTAGGCCAAGTGGGTTAGCACAGGTCAACATCTCAAACATGCAGGGCAGTGTGCCCTGAGGAACAGGGTTGGGAAACACTGGTGTAGTCCACCAGGCTTGGTTGATCCTCATAGGCCACTAGGCCTGGTTGATCCACCTGGACCACTAGGCCTGGTTGATCCTCCTAGACGACAAGGCTTGGTTGATCCTCCTAGACCACAAGGCTTGGTTGATCGTCCTAGGCCACTAGGCCTGGTTGATCCTCCTAGACCACAAGGCTTGGTTGATCCTCATAGGCCACTAGGCCTGGTTGATCCTCCTGGACCACTAGGCCTGGTTGATCCTCCTAGACCACAAGGCTTGGTTGATCGTCCTAGGCCACTAGGCCTGGTTGATCCTCCTAGACCACCAGGCTTGGTTGATCCTTATAGGCCACTAAGCTTGGTTGATCCTCCTGGACCACTAGGCCTGGTTGATCCTCCTAGACCACAAGGCTTGGTTGATCCTCCTAGGCCACTAGGCCTGGTTGATCCTCCTAGACCACCAGGCCTGGTTGATCCTCCTGGACCACTAGGCCTGGTTGCTCTTTCTAGACCACTAGGCTTGGTTGCTCCTTAGTCGGCCTAGGCTGCTAGCGATGACAGGTACCAGCAGAGCTCTTCCAGTCCTAGTTTCTTCTCTGGCAGTACTTGTTTCAGACATCTAAAATGATGACGGTTGACAGTCAGTTGGACTGAATGTAAGGTAGCTTTAGTTAGAATCACAGGTTAGTGTGAGCCAAGTTAAGCTGAAGTAGTTAACTTCTAACTGAGGCAAGGTGGGTTGGTGGTGTTGTTCAGAACCTTGATATTTTAGGCTTCAAACTAACTCTTCAGACAACATACGGTTGAGATAACAGAAGGTTTGTCCTGTTCTTTTTATACAGTCTATGCTTCAAGCACCCAAATATATATAAAGTTTACTTTTGAATGCTTAGCTGCCTGTTAAGTACCACTGAGTTGGCGATATCAGGAGTTTCAAGTCAAGGGCCAAAAAAAGTCTCAAAGTCTTCATCTTCTAATTAAATGCAATTTGTAAAATCGCCATCACATCACCTCAGCCATGTTCATGAATAACAAAGTCTGATACAAGCTGGTGTTTGTGATAGAGCTTTTGCATATTATTATTAAAATAATGCTTGTCTTGTTACATTGTTTATAGGCTGAAATGACATAACATGAAAAGGAGGTGTGAGCGCACAAGAGTTTCCTCAATAAGCAGAACAGGAGACAGGCAACATTAACTGACTGGACAATTAGAGCGAAATAAACATACAAATTCTGTGTTTGGGCTTGTTTTTAGCGGTAGATCTCTGATGGAGCTGCAGCTGCAGGACAGGGTTTCTTCCTCTTCTTGTCTCTACATCGTCTCTCTTTTCAGACCCGCCTTCACGTTAGCAGGTAAATGAGTTTTTAGTATTAACTAAGATCAGCGGTGGTTATCTGATCAGAGCGCGTCACGTGGAACAAAGACCTCACCCTTTTCTACAGCCACCTGCACTGCCCAATACAAATGAGTTTAAAAGCCCTGTGTGTGCGCGCGCTTGTGTGTGTGTACCTGCATTTGTGCATGTGACCAAATGCTCATGTAAGTATGTTTATCTATGCATAACTGTGTGTGTGTACATGTGCGTCTCCGGGGGCCAGGGGGTCGACAGATGCTCCTTCTCAGTGAACACAATGAATTACTTATAGGCCGTTAAGCCAAACACAGCCGCGCTGACCGCTGGTTTACCCAACACTGATAGGGCCATCTGCTGAGGTGACTCTACCTTCCCTGGTCCTCTTTAGCAGACGGTTATCTGCCAGGGTGGGGCCCCACTGCTGACTAAAGCATCAGGACTTTTACAATTGTGTGTGTGGATTTGTACATGTGTGTTCACATGCATGCAGGTGTTTACCACCATGACTGGGAGACGGGTGGCTGGGCTCAAGCAGGAATTAGTCCTATATGTGGGTTTGAGCCGTGACTTAAATTAAATGAGGTGATTTAAAGCACAATCTGACTTTTGTTCTGTGCTTCAAGTTTTAAGTTTGAAAATCTATGTTAATAAACGTGGTAATGCTGTACGAAATAGGTGTATAAGAATTTATAAATTCAAGTGTTAAATTTATTAAAAATGTTTTAAAAAAAAACATAATTTTATAATGTTTGTACAATTATGGTGACGTTTAGCACAGCATGATGTCAGCAAAGTTTGTGAAACTGGTACAAAAACTTGATTTATATCCAAACGGACAAATTTCCTAATGGCTTTTAATACAAAAAGACACAGAAATGACTGCTCATTCACAAAGTTTCAAGACAGCATCTAAAAATATATATAAAAAATCGGAAAGAAATGTTTATCATTTTTAGCAAGCGAAAATGTGTACATTGGAAAATCATCTGGATTAGGTGGAGGCGACACGCAGATCCAGATAAGGTCCAGGTCCAGATAAAGTTCTTAATTTGAGTTTCAATGAGGCTCTGAAAAAGTTATGACTGTAATAGTGAGCTGTGTTTAAATCTCTTTTCCTGTCTCTATGTTTTCAGTAGGAAACGAACCGCACCTCCAGCTGAAATATTATGTTGGACAGTCATTGTGTGTGGCACTGAAAAAAAGTCACAATAAATGCCTCTGATCATAAAATACAAATATTGTTTTTCTTTGATATTCTTCATATTTTACCAAATTTGTTTTGACTTTTTATCTGAAGCTTACGGAAGCTAAAAACATCATAACGAAGAAAGGTAAAGGCTCTGCTGCATATCGTCATGCTGGCGACTTTCAAAACAAAGCTACAAAAATTTCCAATCCCTCCACGTTTGGGTGGATTAGAGTGAACAAATTCATCAAGCAAATCCACTGAGGCTAAGACGTTTTATTGTAATTCACACTAACTGTGCAGCAGAGTTCTTGGTCATCCATCCAGCCCTCCATCCAACACTTGTGGTATATCACACCTGATGCAAACTGACTATTGAAACTTAAAATTACAACCCCAAAACTTTGGGACACTACATAAAATGTACCCTATTTTCAATTTGATAGCAGCAACACGTCTCAAAAAGTTGGGACAAGGTGATGGTTACGGTTGTGAAACATCCTCTCTTCTTTTAACAGCCATCAGTTTGAGAAGTGAAGGTTTCCCTTCCTCTGGTTTTGGGAGAAGAATGTTGTCACTGTTTAACTTAAGGTTTTTCTTCCACTAGGGGAGTTTTTACCTGCCGTTGTTTATGTAATAATTGCTCGGGGGTCATGTTCTGGTCTCTGGAAAGATCCTGGAGACAACTTGTGTTGTAATAGACGCTATATAAATAAAATTGAATTGAATTGAATTGTCTCATTCTCTTGTAAATTAAATCTGTAAACTATCCTTGACACGCATTAATTTATTTTTTATATGATATTTATTGATTTGCTCATGTTTAATATTCAAAGGAAAGCTTTGTTTGAAAGGTTTGTTCAAATGAGTTATTTGCTGACTTAAATCGTTTTATTTTTTACAGTTACTGTTCTGACATATATCTACCTAAACTCTTTTCCATATATATATATATATATATATAACGAGTTTAGGGTCATGAGCACAAATATAAAGATTTTAATTTGGTGAACATGTTGTGTTCTGATGTGAGAACACAATGTTTTATTTTTAAAAGGACAGCTGGTCTTGATTTTCAGGAAAGCAGTTCTAAGGATAATTTTTTACACAACTTTCTCCATCTTGACAAGTGACTTTGCTTCTGAGTTGCTTTTTAACAAGTTACAAAGACATATGTCTTTTTATACTCCTTCCTCTGATTTGGACTTCTTGATCCAGCAGCTGGATCAGCTTGATACTACCATTTTCAATCAGTTTTTACCATTTTTTTTCTTTTTCCCTTTTGCCAGTCCTTTAAAAAGATTTTGATCAAGATATTTTGATTTTATTAAAGTTACACACAAACTTTGAGTAAGTGGTGCCTCGGTGGGGTAACAAAGGCAGTCAGATAAAATCTAAAGGACCCCTTTTCCGAGGACCCAAATTTCTGAACCAAAATTCTGATGGATGATGACTGATTTGATATAAGAGGCATTCATCATCAGTGTTCAGAACTACTGATTGCTCAGAGCTTCACCTGTAAATGTACAATCCCAAATCAAATGTTTCCCAAAACTGAAGTCATTTTTATTTGCAGACACTAAATAATTCATGCTTTTCCGCATCAGTTTCATTTAATATGTTTATGTACATCCATTTTGTATTCCAGGCCTGCAACACAATCCAAAATAAATAAAAAAGGATTTTTTTTAAGTGGGAACAGGGTAATTTAGTTGTAGTTAGATGGTAAAAGAAAAAAAATATGTTATTTAAACTGGCGATGGCAACATTTGATTGTAATGATGATTAGTCTGTTTCTGTGAAAGGCAGCGTCTTTAAGGAGAAAAGATGGCCAGAGGATGTTCACTTTGTCAACAAACACATTGACATTCTTAAAATTAGTGCTCTTAAAAGAAAAATGGGAGAGGATCTGCATATTTCCGCTACAGTATGGTATAATAACATCAAACAATATGAGAGATCTGGACAACGCATACGATGATCTTTGATCCCTCGGACAGCAATCGATGAAGAACTCATTCATCAATAGCTGATATAAACACACCTGCAAGGGTTACTTATGACGCTACACTCACAAATGCCACTTAAAACTCTACTGAACAAAAAAAGAAGATATATAAACCATGTCTAGATTCTGGTCTTTTTTAATTTCTCTTTTTTTCTGAACTCCATAATATCACATTTAATACATACATTTCTGAGACCTCTGTACCACTCCTATAAAATAATAATAATAATAATAATAATAATAATAATAATAATAATAATAATAATAATAATAATAATACTACAACAACTACTACTACTACTACTACTACTACTACTACTAATAATAATAATAATAATAATAATAATACTTGTGTAAAAAAGATTATACAATGAGGAAATTAAAAAACAAAACAAATACATAACAATAATACAATTGTGAAGTGTATTCATTATGACACAGAAAATTACTAATTAGAAACAAAATTGGGGGTAATTTGTTTTTACAGTAGTTTCAATATATATTAAAACACACACAAAGGATTTTCTTTGTATTATTAGTATTATTTAAAGGTTAAATTCTTTTTCAGAATTGTGCTGCATGTTGTTTTGGGTTTAACATGCACGTGTACATGTCAAGGAGTTTTTCTGTGTTGCGGTTTTCGTTTGAGATATGGTTTGATTCGATTTCTTTTTTGCCCCACGCAGCAGCATTATAGCCTGAGCTACAGAAATTTAGGAAAAATTGCCTTTAAACACGCAAAACAAAATACACAAGGGACAATGAAAAAGTAAATAATACATTGCAGATGTAATACACAGGAGAGCAGATGTTAACCTGCGGGGCTCAGCTTGAAAATGCATTTCCTGGGCAGATTTGTCGTTCCAAAAATACAACCATTTTTATAATGTAGTTTTATTTTAAACTGCACTCTGAATTGTGTTGGTTAAAGCCTCATAATTCTATGCAATGTTTTCCCATGTAGCTCATAAACCCTTTTAAAACCCATTAAACAAACCAATCTGCCACCCAGTCAAAGAAAAGGTTAATCATCAGCTTCCATTGTTTGATTATACATTTAATTTCCAAATTAAACAATTCAGCAGTGGTTCACTGATAATCTGTCCTGTGGGTACCACCAGGTAAACATGTTAGTAACATGAGATGTATACTTTCATATTAGGTTCATGGGCCCCCAGGTGTTATTGTCTGCACTGCAGTGTTTCATTTTCTCCCCACTAAACCCCTAAAAAAAAACTCTGATTATATTTCATTTCCCCATTTCTATTTAAAAAGCTTTATATTACAGCAGGTTGCACAAACCACTGGAAAATAAATAAGCAAAATACTAACCTGAAACATTGTCCAGGTTTCCCCACAGGAGGCTTTTAATCTGTTGTTTTAAATGCTGCGCCATTTTTAAATAATTTATCTGTGCATGTGCATTTGTGTGGTAGATGTTTGGTGCAATAATCCCCCTAATTATACTCATCAGGGTGTGCTATTCTGATAAATAAGTGCTCTCTTTACTTTTTTAAAATGTCTTCTTTTTGTCAAACACATACAAGATTATTGAATGTGGTACTGTGTACGAGTAAAACCTGTTTGCACTCTCATAAATGCTGGATATTTCGGTCTCACAGTGTCTCATTGTTATCTAAACAAAATTCAATTCAGCTCAGTCTCTTATTTAAATAACGCAGAATCATGACAAATGTCATCTTGGGGCATTTTTCAAGTATACAATTCAACTGATTCCAAATAAGTCCAATTAATACAAAGTCAGTTTTAAAAATGGCCTAGGAAACCAACAGATTGTAAAACCTTTCTCTGATCTCCTACTATCCCCCCTAAGCAGCAAAAGTTGCTTACAAAAACACACCAGTTAGTAACACACCAGTCTGCAGATTGACTAATATTAGGGCGTGACTACAAATCATAAGCAGTGCAAATTGAAGTCAGGAACAATCAAATCCCAAGCAATCAAACAATCAAAGGACGCAGCAGCCGGCTCTTTGTTGCAACACGAGTCGTGTAGGAACTGGTTTACCTGCTCAGATAAAATATTTAAGACGCACGCTTTGGCTCCGATCAAAACAGGTTTTTATCAGATGTGCTCAGATAAAGAAACTCCTACATGAGTTCAAAGACGACACTTTCAGTTTAACATAAAGGATTAAACACTCACATATAGCCAAAACAAAAAAAAAGACCTTTTGGACTTCTCTAACATGTCTAACATGCAGCTTTTACTGCAGCCTACTGTTCACTCTTGAAATATCTGTACGAAGCTCTTTTTGCAGAAAATAAATGAAATTAGTTATAAAGCTGCTGCAGCATCACTGCATCCCTGCTATTTGGTAACATTATATCTTCTGCTTTTGAAGATATAAAGTAAAATGTCAAAGTGTTAATGATATAGTCCCTACTCCACAATGTTTGGGAAAATCAATAAAAGCAGAACAAGGAGACTTAAATAAAATGAAGAGCATAATGGGAAGAGCTTCGGAAGTTTTGTTAAAGCAGGTGTTGCATGCTTCCCTCTTGTTAGATTCCAGCTTGTCTTAGATTTTCTCAACTCAATTAAGAAATGTGTGGCTCAGGAATCAAGATGCTCTGATAACATTTCCTTCTGAGATTCCAGATTAATTTATGCAAATGGAGAATCTTCTCAAACACACTCTCTCTTTTCCCACAGGTGTTGCACAACACCTGTGTATGCTGCTCTTCGAGAGCCAAATTAAGACTTTTTTTTTTTAGATTTGGCAGTAAATAATGCTGCATTTGACAATACATTGTGAGCACAAAGCTAAGTAAAACAGTTTTACAGTGACGCATATAAATAAACTCCTCAATGAGTTTTGTATTCCGGAAAGGGGAATCCCATAAATACATATGCAACAGACGTAACACGGTTCAGGCTTTTCAGGCTCTAATGTTGCGCTTCAGAGAATCAATTTCTTTAAAACCAAAAACAGATGAAAAGGAATCCGGACCCCCGCTGTCTATAAAGCACACTTCCTTTCGTGGACTTATACCCGTACCTAATCTCCTACCCATGCAGGCTGGCTTGCTTGAGTTATTTTGGGCTCCTTGCTCTGTTGTACCTGTACAGACAGAACTCCAACAATGTTAGATAATGCTGTCATATGTGCATCCGTTTCTACCTGCAAAAGGTCCGATAATGGAAGGTGGCTCCGGTCTTGTGGCGGGAGATAAACAGAACCAAACCGATGCTGCTTCAACCGTAGCCATTATCTACCATTATCTGATCTAATAATCCTGGGAATGCCATACCTAAGTATTAGTTCATTCTTCAGCCATTTTACCACTGTTTCCGCATCCTCTTTTCTTGTGGGGATGGCTTCAACCCACTTTGAAAATCTGTCAGCCATCACTAATAGTCACCAATAGCATTTGACTCTGCTATCTGCACCCATATTGATATAGTCAATGGTAATTTCTTTGAACAGGCCTTCCGGAACTGGAAATTTTCCCAAAAAAGGCTTAAAACTCTTCGTCAGGTTGTGATTGTTGCAGGTTTTACTCAGCGATGAAAATGTCCACTATCCCCCGCATATAGGGGTGCCACCACAGTTTGTCCACTAGTTCTTTGGTTTGTTTTTTACCAACATGTGCAGCAGATGGGACCATTCTTGAGCTGTGGTACATCAGTACTCTTCTTCCTCTCTTTTTTCTGAAAGAGGACTGTGTTGAGGAAACCATCTCTTTCAGAAACATCCAAGTGAAATGGGCAGTCGTAGTCAGGGGAAGCGAGTGCAGTGGTGGTGGTGAATGCCTCTTCAGCTTCTGGAGTCCAGATGAGTGGAGCAGAACGGTTGTGGTGGCCAGCTGGTACAACGATATCTCGAAGGGTTAGGGTTAGGGTTAGGGTTAGGGTTAGTCGTGCACTTGACTTCGGCTATAACCTGTGAGGCCAAGGAAGCATATTCTGGACCGTTGTGGGCTTACCATGGGTGAGGATGGAGGATCGTTGAGCTGCGGTTACAGCCTGTTGTACAGCTGCTTGAATGTCTGTAACTACAGGGGAAACTGTTAAGTGAGTTGGAATAGGGGCTGGTTCACCATTTCAAACACAAATCGGTGGTTGATTAAAAGCCACCATCTGGTGATGTCTCTTTTTTGTGGAGTTGACTTGCAATTGCAATTATCTTGAAGCCAACTTCATGTCTTGTTGTTTCTCCTCTTCCTTTTTGCTTAAATATTTTTATAATAGAGGCTGAGATATTGCTTCCAGTCAAGCTCCTTCATGTTATCAAACCTAACAACATCTTCCAGGGCTACTTGGACAGGTTAAGGCAGCCCTTGAATGCCCTTTACTCTCCAGAGGACTTCGGTGGCGAGTGAGACATCATATCTCTGCCCTGTGTGGCACAAAGTTTCTCCAGCCGTAATATTCTCCAGTGTCCTAATCCAAAGGCTTGCTCCTATTAGAATAGAATAGAATAGATTAGAATTCTATTTTTTTTGTCAGTATATATACATCTCTTCCCAGTGGTGGCAGTTTATCTACAAGAGATTCGATGTCCTTATACCTCCATTGAACATAAGTCGATTGTCCATTGGTTGTGAACCTCAGTGGGTACTGTGGTTTAGAGCAGGTGTCATAACAGGATCGTCTCGTCAATCATTACAACTGATGTTTTCTTGCAATCCAGCTGTACAATCTACTTCTTTATCCCTCTCATCATGGGTGCAGTGAGCCGAAGATCTGTCTCTTCAGGCATCTTGGGAACTGGCTTGTGGTTCTGGTGTCTGTAGGTCAGTGGTCTGTTGATGTTTGGGTTTTGTTGGCAAACGTTGTAGAGCCTGCTGTTCCACAATTGTGTGTAATTGTGTGATGGTGTCCGTCATGCCTTCCCGTTAACACATCATAACTTAACTTGTCATGTGCGGATTCTGCTCGTACCACACTCGATGTGATTTGGAACATGTGTGCCTGTATGAGCTCTGGGTCTCTGTGCCATCTGTGTTGTACGGTGGTGGTGTCGCATTGAGAGATGACAATAGAGACTGAAGTCATGCTGTTTTTTTCTTGCATCAGATGTTTCTGGGACAGTTTGTCCCAGTCTTTCTCCTCCTTTTTCTCACTTTATGAGGTTGGAGCTGGGGTGGCGTCTTCATCTCTGGTCTCCTGGTTGTGACATTCTTTCAAAGCCTTCAAGGCTCCCAATACATCTCTGATGAGCAGAAGCCTCTTCTCTGCCGTCTTCTTACAGTCGCTGGCTGGACCCCAGCCATGTGCTCCAGCTTTCTCCCACATCATAGTGGCTTCATCCGTGCTACTCTGTTCAATGACCAGAATTTTCGCCCTGGTCACTGGACCTACCTGCACCTCATTCCGGTGATTTGAATCTTCCATGACTCCCAAAGTTTGTTCATTTAAAAGAAAAAAGATCACCAATAAAATATGTAGTGAAAGACAAACTAAACAGTAAAATTAAAACGTAACAAGTACCTTAAAGTAAGTATTTAAAAAAAAACCTTTATATAAAAATTAACAGAAAGATGTATTATGATAATTGTACAATAAGGTTAACTGTAAATCGTAGGAAATCAAGAGAATGTTGAATGAGAAATAAAAAATATAAACTATAAAAATAAAAAACTACTAAAATAAAATTAAAGTAAAAAAAGTAATAACTAAATTTAAAGAAGAAAATAACAAAAAAAAGAGTTACAATCAAGACCAAAATAAAAATGAATGAAAATTTAATGAATGAAGTAAATGGAGAGAATTAAAACTTTAAAATTTAAAATTCTTATTTTAAAAATAAATTAATAAAAAAAGATTCACAGTCAATAGGAAATATAATCAATGTAAATAAAACATGAAACTTTTGAGCTTAAAAAGAAAAGATGGTTTACAACCAAAAATAAAATTTAAGGTATACAGAAAAAAAAAAACTTGGAAATGGGTTACAACAATAAAAAATTAAAGTTGAAGTAAATAAACGTCAATGTGTTTAAAACAAATAAATAGGAAGCAATCAATAATAAAAATAGAATGAAAGTAAGTGACAAGAAATCAAAAAATGAAACTAAGGTAATAAAAAATAAAACAGTAGTAAAAGAAAACAGTAGTAAAAAGGCCAACACAATTAAATAATTGAAAATTGCCTCAAAGTGTCAGAAATAAAACAGATATTTTTGCAGTATAACTCTGTGAGGTCTATCTTTTTTTAATAGATTATTCTGCAGAATATACACAAGCTCTCAGATCTACACGAGAAGTCCTCAGGTGAGATAGATCAAAACCTGGACACTTGCCACTATGGGTGGAGAGGGCGTGGTTAAGACTTTGCTGCTCCCATGGTTGGCTGGTCCCTTCATCCAATCCACTCGCGCCTTGTCACATCTCCTTGGATTTCCAGAAAGAGAAGAAACTACAACCCCTAGCCTCTATCTTGTTTCACTGGGTCTCCTTCGTGTTCTTTTGTTCCAAACACATGGTCGACCTAACGCAACTAAACAACTTATTGGCTACAGTTGTGATATAAAATGAAGAAAAAATATACACTAATAAATGCAGAAAGATGAGTAATAAAGAATCAATACCCAACTGGAACACAACTAGAAACAAATGTAAAATAAGTAGGGTGTAGGAAATTGGGAGAAACAATCTAATTATTGTTTCTATTTGTAGGTAAAGGCTGACTTGAGAGACAGGCTGCAGGGGGGTCACCTTGCAGCCTGGATGCTGCTGAGCATCAACGAGCCACCTACTGAAGAATTTCCATACAACAGGGTCTTAGAGCTGTTTAACAAGAAAACCCAGAAAAATCCAGTGTTCTGAGCCTGGCTGCAAACTTTGCCCCAGATTCTCCGTAAAGGAACTATTATTTACTGTTTTTATTTTTTTTTTTAATTTTATTGTATTATTTATTTATTTTTTGTTTTACATTCAGCCTTGAAAATGTCATTCTCAACTGGCCATTCAATTAATAGTTTATAACAGTAAAATCTGGAGTCGAGTGTCATTTCTTTATGCCACAACAACTCCCAGAGACTCTGCCCCTGCTGCCAAAAAAATCCTAGAGGAAATACTGTACATGTATCATATATATATATATATATATATATATATATATATATATATATATATATATATATATATATATATATATATATATATATATATATATATATATATATATTTTTTTTTTTTTTTTTGGAGGAATCAGGAAATCAGCCACTGCTGTGGCGCCTAGTGTTGGAGGATTCCATCAATTTCCACCAATACATATAGTGACAATAGAGAAAGTCAGTTTTTGATTGAAACTGTGACCATGGCAGAAATCGCACAGACTGTATGTAAATCCCCTATATCAATTATGTCATACATCCAGTCACATATACACCTATATACACGACCCCTACTGGTCATACTGGACATATACATCTCCTCAACATACACAACCAGTGTGTGACCATGAATAAAGTAAAGGAATTTACTCTCAAAACATTTTATTAAACCTTTACAGACATTTTTTAAAGCCCCTAAATGTAGCAATACCAGCTCTAACCACATGGGGGCAACATATCAAAGAAAGTTAATGTGTATGACATGTGACACATCAAAGTGCACCTCTAGTGGGGAGCAATGTGTTTTGTCAACAGCCACGTGGCCAGAAGTGGTATTGTTACATAGAGTGACTTTAAAACGAAAAAGAAAACAAAACAAAAACCCCTCCTAGAACAACTTCCACTGCGTGTTATTATTATTATTTTCTTGGGTTAGCAGGTAACCTGTCTTAGACCCTTCTGTAAAATACAGAAATGTAGTGCTGATACAAGAGAAACCTCTGACTGGATACTTTGTAAGTTGTACTCAACGTCTGTTAGCAGAGATGCACTACGAAAAGAGGTGTAAAATGTTTGTAAAAAATCAAATCAATACAATTTAAATGTTAATTTAATTAATACTTTGGTATTCACAATTTGTATTTTTCATGCACAGCATTTCATATGTCATTATGTTCTCATTAAAAGCCCAGTCTTATGACAAAATATGTAATAAGTATGTTTGTCCATATTTTCAAAACATACAATGTTACCTTAAAGTTGCAGACGTTGTAAGACGGTAAGATTTCTTTTTACCAGCTGTTTTGTAAATGGTAGATATGATGAGTTGTAAAGCATGCTGTTTTTATCTCTGACAATGTTTATAACTATCTCATCCTAACTATTTATTTTCTATTCCTAAACATAACAAACTGTGATTGACATCAGAACTGAAAAATAAAAAGATCTTGGACAACAATGGGCCAGATGTGGCTCAAGCACTATTATTTGACATGACCGTCCACTGTGTCACACCACATGTTGTAACTGTGAATGTGGGCTTGTAAGAATATTGAAGCCTTAGAAATTTTAAAGTTTTGATCATGTATATGACTGTTACAAAGCATAACAAATTATTAATGTTTGTGAATATTTCCGAAATGTGTTTATTTTGAATATTTTTAAAATTTTCCATGATATGAAACAATCATCTTAACCTGATGTGAAGGGTTGCAAGAAAGAACGAAAAGGCCATTGTTTGATTTATGCAGGGTAGCAAAGATTTTGTAGAAAGCTGGACAACCTAAAGTCAAAATTCAGAGATCAAACATATCAGATTGGGCTCCACATTTGCAACCCTAGACTCGATCATTTGTAATGTCAGTGTCAAAATGTTTTTTTCTCATGTTGTCTTTCAGCACAGTGTTTCCCCCATCATATGTCAAAAGAGAAACCCTTTCTCTAAACATCCGTGTAAGAGGCAACTGTAAGCATCGAGTACAGTATGTGACGTTGATGTTACTGGACAGAATGGGCCTCGTCCTCCTCACTGTTCTCTGTCTTTTGTCAAACTGCTACAGTCTCACCTGAACAGAACCACACTTGACCCAGATATTTATGTGAAAGGGAACACAGGCCACATTCAAGTTCCCCAAAAGACCCTGCACAAACGCCTGTGTGAATGTGTACACATAAAAGTGTGTATGCGCACACCGATTTCAAAAGCTGCGCACAAAAAAAAAAAAAATGCAAAAAAATAAAGATAAAACAAGCACTCAAAAACACAAAAGAACTTCCCCACAATGGTTTCTGAGTCTGGGAAATTAGAACGTACAATGATGCACACAGCGCACAATGGCCTAACAAATTGCTCATTTGTGTCTGAAAATACACCTCTTTTTGAACGTTTCTGCCATCACTCTGTCAGGGAGACACTCAGTGACAGATTATATGTAGCTGTCATCTGTAGAGCGTCGAAGTTCAAACCAAATGTGCCATCATTTTTCATTTTCTTTAGCAGCTTCAGATCCAGCCGTAAGAACTGCTGCTCTGAGCTTGAGAGGTGGAATGAGCGGGGAAGCTGTATCATACACACCGAGAGCACCTCTGGTTTTTATTTATTTACGTTAAAAGAAATTCACTGTTTATACACCAAAATATAAAAATGAGCACAACTACATTTTTTTTATTACTGTAATAAAACATAATATGGAAATGGGCTTTAAACATTAAGAGATGCAATTATTGGATATGTCAGGCCTCATCTGACATATCCAGCAAGCAATTGTGACGATAATCATAAATGAAAATGGCATTTAAATATATAAATGTATGCATGATTGTTTTACACACCAGCTGATGAGTGCATTCATGAATGCTTCATGACTGGCCCTCCAGACTGTGACACTGGTAAGGCAGGATGGATCGGTCTTGTCCTGGCTTGTTTTCCTCATGCATATTTGAGAAGGTTACGAACGACACCCAAATCTGGCAGATCCTTGCTGTGGTAATCACATAATATTTTAGCATATGACCACTGCCTTTACATTAAAAAAAACTAATGGTTTAACATAGCCCCAGGGTGAGTAAACATAACTTAGCTCCCTATCAGCTGTACTTTAATAAAGAGCGCTTTCTCTCACCTCTCTAGTTGACTCCCGCATGAATAAACTGAGCGTGATTTTTTAAAGATTGTCCTACTTCCAGTTCTTAATATGTCCAAAAACCACACAGCATGTGTCGTTTTTTTGCAATGAAAATGTGAACAGTAGCTAGTAATAATAACTGCAGGAAATAGAAAATAAATGCATATAAGTTGCAGTGGGCACCTGCACTGAGAAGAAGAAATAAATTGCACCAAGTCTTTTTTCCCCCTCCTCTCGAAGAAATAATTTCTCCTATAGATCAAATAAAGTAGGGAAGGGGGAACGGGGAGGATTGGTCGGGTGGAGGTGGGGTGGTGGAGTGGTGGGGAGGTGGGGGTGACGTCAGGTCCCATGAGGCTCACAGACCTCCTATTGGACCAGTGGAGGCTCTTAAAAGGTGCAGGCAGCAGTGTAGGGGAGGCTTGGTCTCCGCTCCAGACACGCAGAGGCTCTGCAGTCGCCCAGCCCGCAGCGCAGCGATGAAGGCGGATTTACAGCATCCAGGTAAGAATATCGCCTCTGGGAAATAAAAATGCACCATAAGAAAAGTGGAGGAGGGAGTTTGCAGGAAAGGAGCGTTTAATATATTAAAGACAAACAAACAAGCAAACAAAAAAGTCAAGAAAATTTGATTGAATGAGAGAAGAGGATGTCGTGTTTGTTACAGATAAGATTGAGATTAAATTAAGATTTCGTTTATTTCTCTTTGATTTAGACCTGATGGAGGCGATGGTACCGCGGGGCGACAGACCTGCTTCATATCAACAGGTAGGTGAACTCAAAATGTTTTTTGCAGCCATAACTTCCCTATTGAGAGGCGAATACTCGACCTTGCACTTTAAAACGTCCCTTTAAAAAAGTGAGTCCCGGGTTTCGCGTTTGAACCCGTTATAGCCTTAAGTGCTTGTACAGATCTCAAGGCGATGCCCCAGTTGCTAAAAACTTTGAAAAATATAAAATAAATAAAAGTTCTTTATCTCGGGTCCCGTGTGGGCAGAGTAGCGTGGTCCCCGCTTCGTTGGATTGTCAACATCCCCCTCCTCGCTGCCTGTTTGGGGCTTCATGGGGTCAAATGACAACAGCTCAATGTTGAAACCCACCGGCAGAATCAATAGTCGGCTCGTCTCCTGTATGCTGCACACATGAAGCAAACAGGGACGCTCTTTCCTGTTTCTGTCTGTCTCTGTCTTTCTTTTAATAAGGCTAGAAATGTAAAAGCATAAGTAAAAATAAAGTGATGCTTTAAGCTCCTGCAGGGGCCTTCCCGACACAGATGCAGCCGCCAAATTTCACCGTTAATTGATTATTTCATGTCGCTGTGCGCTCTCTGAGTGGCCGTGCAATTCATTTTCGCAAAGCGTAGCTTTGGTGAAATTACTTTTTTTTTTTCGTTAGCATGAGAAGAAACGGGTTTAGACAGATTACCGATTTCAGCACCGGTTCGCGGACAGCTCCTCACATCTGCCCGGACGCTCAAGGCAACAGGCATCATTGACACGTGCTGAATCCTAAACGCCTCTGTTTAAACATCTGTGTGTTTTATCCACAATGTTATAGCTGGTGAGTGAGGGTCCAGATATGAGGTCGGGGGTGATAGTGGACTACACCAGTGGTGACAGCTTGTGAGGTGTGGAGGCCAAGCTGTGTCGTGCATATTACTCATTTTTGTCAATGTCCCAAATTATTCTGGGTGATTTGCCTTGGATGTGACTGTGACAGGCAGTCTTCTAGCAGGATCTGAGGTGTCAAAGTAAGAGCTCAGCCAGGATTTTCCTATTTACATACTTCTTCCTCCTCTGCAGGACTCACAATCTACATACATACAGACATCCACATCCGCGCACACACACACGCGCACACACACACACACGCACACACACACATACACGCACACACACACACCCATGCCCAGACCAAATGGTGTGACACAGCACATACAATCTGTAGCCATGAGAGAAATTCAGTGCTAACAGGTGTTCAAACAGGCCGCTTGGTACATTCTTCCAATTATTGCCATTAGATGCTGCCTGGTTACCACTCTATAATGTACAACTGCTGCTGTGGAGGAGTGTGTGCGTGCATGTGCGTGTGTGAGTGTGTGAAATGGTGAGAGAGAGAATGACACAGACAGACAGAAAAAGAGGAAAAACAGCAGGAATGAGCATGAAAGAGGGAATTCATTTGATGTTGTGATTGTTGCTCTCTGTGGAGGATGGGAGAAAGAGGCAAGCAGTCTGAATTATATACTATTTGGTGAAGGCACTCTGCATGCATAACTAATCCCCTTTTGCCCCAAGTCATTATCAGCTTTAGCAGATTGTCTAGAAACTGGAGGCAATAGTGTTTGATTTGAAATACATAAATAAATAAAATAGCAGGTTCCCTCAGCACACTAGTGTGTTTCAGATTAACTGCCGGTTGTTAGTGGTGCTTTTGCTTTGTGTGTCTGTAGCTGCCACGATTATTGACTGGAAGCAGGTTCATGTACTAAAGAACTAATTCGTGCACTTGTAATTTTTCAT
Source organism: Xenentodon cancila (assembly GCA_014839995.1). NCBI lineage: Eukaryota > Metazoa > Chordata > Actinopteri > Beloniformes > Belonidae > Xenentodon > Xenentodon cancila. The sequence goes on along the minus strand of CM026199.1, from coordinate 5,412,129 downwards.
CCCGCTGTTTTTGTCTACAATTCAGCAAAACCTGCACATCACAATGTCCTTGAGGCTAAGGTGATGTCTTTAAATGTGTTGTTTCCCTTGCCAACGCCCTGAAACCCCCTCAGTCTTGATCTAAACCACAGCAAAGGAGAGAATCTGCATAAATGAAAACCTCAAGCTATCATTTGTTTGACAGTTTTGCTTTAAAAATGGCTTAAAGAATAAAACTGTAGTGGTTGATCTTTGAGATGAGCTATAATCCATATTCAGTGAAGTCACTTTGAGGTTCAGAGACAGTTCCCAAGATTGCATATTTAAAGTTGAAATACAAGAATAACAAGAAGAACAAATGCCTGACGTGTGTTGTATTTCATCACGACCAATGATAGAACATTTTGATTTGATGAGGGATTGAGCTGTCAGGTTTTATAGCGAGCAGAGCACAATCACAGCGACTGCGGTCTTATCAGGGCAAGAACAAGAAAGTAAGATAACAGAGTGTCATAAAGCAGCACAACAAGGGCAACATCCGCGTGTGTGTGTGTGTGTGCGTCTACAGGTAAGAGTGGATGTGTGGTATATTAGACAGGAGATGTTTGTGGCAGCTGTCGACCTTGTTTGAACTGCAATCACAATCAGTGGCAACAGCAGCCAAGCGTGTAGTTGTGACAGCGCTGGTGGGAGACTCTACTGCTGCTCTCTGCCCTACTCCCCCTTCTCTTCCTCCTGGTCTTCTCATACCTGCCTGTCATCCTCTTCTCTCTTTCCTCTCCTATCCTCCCACCTGTTGCTTCCTGCCTCCCCACCCTCAGCTACCGCGAGGCTGGCTGGAGCTGGACTGAGTCTCCACTGCATCCCACTAACGTGTTACAGCTTCAGATCTCTTTCAATCAGACTTCAAACTTCAAAAGGACTTCTTGTAAAGTCGTGAAAATCAGCTGTGCCTGTTCCTCAGGTGTGGCCTTGATTAGTTCATTTTTATATGCTCAGAAAGAACATCGTATGTACGACTACTGCTGTGCTGCAGGGGATGAGTGTGACACAACATGCAGATTATTTGCTTGCGTTTCACTACTTTTTTGGGAACAAATTAAGATGGAAAAAGCTGTAGGTTAAAAAAGAAACTTAGTAGGATTACAAAAGTAAAAAATGTAAATACAGCGCACACGGATGTGTTGCAGCTTCTGTGCCAAGTGAAGTTCTAATATTTTTTTGTTCCTTTTCAAACGGCAATACAACTGCATCAGTTACAGATTAATACAAATACTGAGTTCTGTTAATTAAAAAATACACTTACAAACACATAAAGTAATAAATATAATTTTGATAAGCAAATAGAAAATAGAACACGCCTACTCTACTTATGCAGAATCAAAATCAAAGTTGGGATATACAGACTGTGTCGGTATAAAGACTCTAAAGTTAACTTGTAAAGAAAAATGAAAAGTTTTTTTTCCTAAGTTTTATTTCAAATGTCTACTTTTTATCCCTACCTTTTAAAACTCGGTTCTCACTTCCAAACGACAAGTCCTCTCTCACAGCCACCCGACTTCGGGTATTCATCGTCCACCGTTGGTTCCTTCCCCTCATCTGCTTAGGGGAGCAGGCTAAATCCATTGTTTGATGTGGCCTTTTCATGTGCTCGGGGGAAACACAACAAGAGAAGAAAGGAGGAGGAGGAGGTGCGGGGTCGCTCGAGGATTGGAAAGAAAAAAGAAAAACAATTATCAGGGTGAAAGGAAGAAGCAAGAGTCCAGAAGTGACATGATTGAGCGGGTTTTTGGAGCTGTTTTACGATATAAAAATAAGATCTGAGTTTGTTGTAACTGTCATTATCAAAACCAAAGAAAATCCTTTCAGTGTTTATATATTTGCATTGAGGGTTTAAAGCAGATTTAAAGTGTACAGTAATAATTACAAAATAATTTACCTGTTATGTAAAGTGATTTATAACAAACTTGCATGTGCAGCCACGGAGCAGAAAGCAGAACTTGTTTGATAGAACTAATGTCCTCCAGAGATAACGAGGCGTTAACACGGCCAATGACAAAAAGAAAGATTTCAGATTCAGACCAAACTCTCAACTCCCAAAAGAAGCAGATGTAACAGTTCCCAAATTTGATCTTGAAGATGAGGATGCATCTCCTGTAGCCACACAGAAAGCATAATTATACATAATTAATTATTTGTAGGCATGCATATTTTCACTTGGACTCTCTTGGAAATATCTAACCATTAGTGGTTTAAAACAGTTTCAGGATCTGGTAGTTACCGGCACAATCAGAAACACTTTTTATAGCTATAATTATCATGGTCCAAGCTGATGATGTGATCGGTACCAGCCACTGAACCGGCCCGTCGCCTGTGTCTTGTATGTGTAGTGTGTCAACAGGTTGTGAAATAGTCTCATGAACATTTTTTTACTTGTTGAGTGCAGTGAAGCTGGTGTTACCGCCACGATGCTGATATACAGAAAAAATAAGCAGAGCAGTCTGTATTCAAATACTGAACTTGAAAATAGCTCTTTATCCTTGAGAGAACTTATTATAAAGTCAACAGGAATTTGCATGAACATTGAAAACGACTTGTTAGTTACAGAATTAGTTTGTCACCTTTGTGCTTTAACCTTTTACTATTTGAAAACAACTATTGACACTGACGTTTAAAAGTGCCAAAGAAGCTATGACCATTAATCTTAAAGATCGATTGAAACCAAGCACCAATGCCAAAAGTTTGCAAACATGTGCACTTTTAAAGTTGAAACACAGGTCAGAGTACTTTGACTATAGCTACGTTAAAATATAAATCCTTGGCACATCTATAAAAAAACTCACACACACAGTTATGTAGGACAAATAAATATAAAACCAAAGTGTGTGAACGCAGACTGCAGAGTGTGTAACGCTCTGTAAAACCTGCAAAGTGAGCAGTGTTTCGGTACAACTTCATCTGGAAAGAAATGTTTGTGAAAATCAGATCACGTCTTAAATAAGACATAGAGACGAAAAATTACCAATCAGTCACATTTACAATAAATAAAGTACGTTTAAAATCTGTAGCACATAAAATCTAAGAATTTAAGATCATTTGTGAATGTAAAACCTGTGACAATATTTTTTAAACAGCAAACGAAGACAAACACATCTACCAGAACAAAAGCCCACATGGTATTTAGATTTTTATGTGTTATGGAAATGAAGTTCTGTGTTGAAGAGATTAAAACGATTATGCATATGTACACGTCTTATGCATGAAAACTTATCTCAGCAGAAATAATGACCAAACTCAGCTAATTTAAGTAAAGTTTGTTCTGACAGATGGTACACATGCTAATTGAAACTTAAACAAGGCATCCTGCAAAAATGAAACTGGAGAAACCAAATAGACTAATGAGCAGTAGACGTTTAGACTCTCGAGCAGGTTCATTTTGAACTCGGCCTGCGCTGGGCTGAGTTGATAAGTACGACTGTTTCGATCAGTGCTGCTTGTTCTCAAACCCGACGATGAACCCCACTCTCATTTGCTCTGACATTTGATCCTCGACGGTGGCACTTTTAATTTGCTTTCTTGTGAGAACTGTTGCTCACTGCCTGACTGGCTGCTTTCACTCCGCCGTCGTTTGAAAAATGAGAGCACAAACATCCAAGTTGTTTGAAAAGGAGAATAAAACCACTGCTGTTTAGTTCCTGATTACGCAGTCTGCATGTCAGGATTGGCTTATAGAACAAAAAGAATGGCTGTTAGTTTGTTCTCCAAGTGAAACATCTAAAGACTTGCTCCTCCACGGTGATGGGAAAGGGTTTATTTCAACAGCACTGACAAAGGACCGTCAGCGTGAAGGAATACACAGAAGCACAAACAGTGGATCGTGATTAACAACGTGCAAGTTGGAGTGGAGATCTGTGCCATATGTGCAACTGCTGCTTTTGTGTGAACATCTGATATTTGTTCTCAAAAGACACACATCTAAAAACTGGATTTGTATTATAAAAAGCACAGATTTTACAAGGGTTTTTACGTTCATCTGCACGGAAGTTAGATTTTATTTTCGAAGGATTTCCAGCATGTTCATGAAGTATTCAAGGATGAGGGAAAATAGATCTACCTGATTTTAGTCATGCATACGCTAGGAAACATCTCTGCTCTAGTCAATTAGCAAATAGGAAACAATTACTGCATTACTGCAAGTTTATCATCTGTGTTTCTGTGACAACATTTGTGCATAGCAGCACGAGTTACATGTACAGCGAAAGCTGCACGCGGCAACTCTATATGTGAAATTATCCAAAAACAACACAAACTGTTGCTTCATTTCCATTTCAATGCTTCAACCCTGTGTAGTGCACATGAAGCTCATATGCAGTACAATAAAGCAAAACAGCACTTGCAATTTCAGATGTCTTAATTGGTAACCATTCAAATTGCTGTATCAAAGGAATTTAAAAGAGAAGGCTCCCAGAGCTGCACAGATCATTGTTCATGTTTGATTGCATTTAAATGCTCACATTTCTCTCCCGCTTTTCAGTCTACACAAAATGTAACAGCACTTACAATTATCTATTTCTGTGTGCAGACTGTTCGCCTATTTTTGTATGAATGACTACTGCGACTAACTATTCAAATTTTTCACTCCAAGGTCGATGCAGTCGTTTTAATTTTTTTATTTTTGGTGAACGGCAACGCGCTTCCTCGTCCACCTGCACACTGTGAGTAACTGTCAGCACGTCGGCCATCTGCCGCTTCATTTTTCTTTACACATTGTGCTGTGGAACGTTTGGAGTCAGCCTACATGTATGTTTGTTTTTTTCTGAATGTGAGACCTTCTTTTGCACGTCTCTTCATGTGTGAAGCCTGTTACGAGTCTGCATGCAGGTGTGAAGCAAGACGTGGCCCGACTGATTTGTGCAACATGTGCAACTTCGGCTGGTTTGTGTGACTTTCTATGTTTTGTATGTTGTTTTTTTCTCTGTGCATGCGTTGTTGTCATTTACTCACTGAGTGGGTGCAGCCTAGTTCTTCAAGCACGATGTGTGTGTTTGTGAAGTTTGTGTGCGCGTCTGTCTATATGTGTGTTTATAATCCAAGGCCATTCAATAGCACAACATGGATCCATCCCATACCCTGGTTGTCATGGTTACGGAGGCCACTTATCACAGAGGGTCCAGGCAGATCAAACAGGTGCGCATCCTGACTATTTCTCTCCTCGACAACTGTTGCTAGGAACCTTTGTTTTGCACACCGTACAGGTGCTTGTCGCCACCGGTGAAAACCAGCAGGAGCGCAAAAACATCATCTTCATGTCCCAGTATGAACTGGTGCGTGTGTTTTTGTTCCTGACATCCTTCTGAGACTCAGTGTGGAGGTTGGCTCTTCTGAGAGGAGATATGTTTTTGTAAAAGAGAGGTCAATTTTCTTTTTTTTTGAAGGGGGGGTTGGGTTGCGTCATCGCGTTAGCTTTTTACTTCAGGATGTGGCATTTGGGTTGAAATTGGACGATGGTCGGACCGAAACCTTAAATCTCCTGAAAATGTGGTTTGATTTGTTGTTTTTTTTTTCTTCTGTGCTTTTAAAGGCACATTGCTGCAAATTACTTCTGGGCTCCCAAAATGCTGGGTGACAGATTAAAAAAAAAAAAAAAAAAAAAGCAAAATTAATACATAGTATTAAATGAAGTTGGTGCAGCAGGTTATCAGTCAAATCATTTGAAGTCTCAATGATATATGTTAAACTTGAAGTAGATGTGTTTTTACATGATCTTGCGCTACCAAATAAGAACTTTATTTACCAGTTTATCTCTGCGATGAGCAAGTTTTTAATGGAAGGTTCAACTTCAACTCATGAATATCCGGATTAAATCTTGAAAGTAAAGTTAACACTATTAAAACTTTAAATTAAATGAAGCTTATTTGACAGCAACCTGGAGATAGACATGAACGAGTACAACTCATCCCATTTTATTTTTAATGAAATAGTCTGATGCCGATTGGTACACAAAGATGCATGACATCCCCTTTTCCTCCGCAGCCCCTCCCATTTCAATATGTTCATGTCTGAAAAAGAAAAAAAGAAAAAATGCTCCATTTTCTTTCACTGCATAGATGTTTGGTCAGCTTAAAGTAAATATCAATGCAAGTTTATGACAGTATGAGAAGTTTGCGCGCCTCAGCGTTGGGTTGGTACACAGCAGTGGGGAGATTTGAAATTCCCTGTGACTGCACTGAAGCGCGGATGTGTAAAATTTCCTTTTGAAGCTCCAAGATTTGAGTTCAAGACTGGAGAGCAATTGTTGAAAAAAGACAGAAAAGGAGACAGAGGAGCGTGATAGGACGCAGAGGAACAGAATTAAATTGGAGGATGGGGAATATTCGGGAAAAGGTGCTTGAGGCCTGGTCAGAGAAAAAGCAAAGAAAGGACTGTGTCCAACTCAGTCAGGGTTCTTTGACTTGGAGATCCTGCTGAGCACACCACTCCTCCAGCCCACCCTTGCTTTGCTCACCTAGAAATTCCCCACCTCAACCCCCCCCGGCAACTGTGTCGCCGGCGCTGCCACTCTCACCCTTTCACCTCACACCCCGCTGTTCTCCACGGCTCCCCGCCTTCCTTCCTCGACCTCCAAATGCAGCACCTGCTCTCCTATTTATCTTCATGCCCATCTCTCTGTCTCTGGCGCCCACTTTAACCATGCATCCTCAGGAGGCATCTTTCTGTCAATAACCCCCAAATCTCCTCTGCTATCTAATAAACCTTAAAGGACAAATATAAGCCTGTCCAAGTGTACTTCTTAAATATCCTCTTGCTCTGGCATTAACATGCATCTCATATAATAAGACTAAAGCTTTGGCTGACATTAAAACACACCTCTATAATTCACATTTATCTATTTTTTGCCTCACAGTTTGCTGTGCGCATCACTTGTTCTGATAATATTTATGAGATAATTAATATTGACAGGCAGCACTAGGTCTTGTTCAGTCAGCTGTCGACTCTACAAGTATCCTCATAAATCCATATTGACAACTGGCTTTGTGTCTGAGCTGCCCTCCACCTGTTTGTGAGTTTATTTCTGTGTACTCGATTACTGCATGCTGACAGGATTTAAACTTGCCTCGGGCGCATTTACACCTGCACTTGATCTGATTTTTCTCAATCTAATTATGATATTACTCGGTTTGGCTTTTTGGTGAGGTACGTAAGGGAGTCGTAAATGAAGTAAGGAGACAAAAACCATTTTTTTAAATGAAAGAGTTCTCTCCTCGTCCTTCCTGGCACTGTTCTCTATATGCTCCTCACCTTTCCCATATGTCGCTCATTTCAGCTTTAATACCAACATCACGCCTTTGCCTTCTCTCGCTCTCACTCCCCCGTTTCTCTCCTCTCCCTTGCACCTCTCTTACACCACTTCCCTCACCTCTCCTCTTTCAACAACCCCTCCTCCACTCGCCCTCCCTCCCCTCCCCCACATCCATGCCTCCTCTGTTCTTTCCACTTGCGGTCCACCTCCTAACCCAATAACCTCAGCTCTTGAGAGCGCGCCTCACCTCCTCACCTCACCCCACTGCTCTCCCTGCAACAGCCCACCCCCTGCCTGCCCGCCACCCCCTTGCGTCTGGCTGCGTCTGGCCCTGCGGCGAGCCCTCGGTTAAGGCTGCCGTGTGCAGGATGCTCTCTCGGTGAGAGGTCAGTGGTCAGGCTGTTTTTCTCTGTACTCCCCCTCAGCGATTTTCCAGCCATGACTGAGATCACGGAGTCTTTCATTCACTCATGAATAGGCTGCCAAAGGGTTAAATATAAATTCATGCGTCCAATATTTCGCACAGTTACATTTTGAATTTTATTTCAGACGATCATTTCCTGTGTTTGTTTTATCCTCCTGACCTGATGCATTTTTGTTATTGTATCTTTGGGCCCCCGTTAAGAAATTAAATATTACGATACAGACAACACAATGTGCGATGTTGATGACGTCACCTCTTGTATATTTGATCTCCTTGGAAGTGAGGGAATTTGTAGCCTTCCTGATGTGCATTTGCACCATTTATAAACGTGAGTTCAAGCTTTTTAGTTTAAAAATGAACCCTTGAACTCAGAACCCGTCCACATGACGCTGACACTAGTGGCGTTGTTAGTACTGCTGTTCTTTGAAAGGACAACCACTGTCACAAATTGGATGTTGTTATTTTTTATTTTTTCCCCCTCATATATATGTTTCTGACACAAAAATTAACAAGCATGACTTAGAAATCATCAAGGGAAATGTTTTTTTTTTTTTTTATTTACATTGCACAACAAATAAATGAAGCCCTTAATATGCACCTCTTCCTTTAAAATGAAACAGCAGTTTGGTGTTTTAGTCGTCTAAACCAAATGAATTTAGACGGAGAGACGGCAGCGTGTTGAGTTGGACGTCAACTGTGCCGTTGTTTCTGAAAGTCAGATTCACTTGAAATTCAGTTTTTTTAAGCAGTTAAACGCATTCCTGTTATTGAATTTCATCAATCTCTACTACAACCTGATCAAACTGATTCCTACCTTTAAAATGTCGTAAAATGTCAGATGCCATCAGTGTATTTTTATCTTGGAGAGTTTATCTGCCGTGCGGCTGCTGTTCTTGGTGCCTAACGCTTCAACACCAACTCTATGACTACGACTAGATTTAAGGTTACATCAAGAGTGTTAAATGTCATTTCCTTCTTTGCCTTAATAAACTACCATCACCTGCTACTTCCAATTCTTATCTTCATTCAAAATGATGGTAGTAGTTGTCATCTGAGGCTGAGTCTGGATGGTCGTTTCGGACGCGTGTAGATCACCGTATTATTCCCACCGTGCGTCAGCTCTCTCGCACACGAGCACAGATTTTAGGTCTACATGAGGCTGATTTATTTATAAGTCACTGGTGCCTTGTCGTTAAGTTTAGTTACGCTGCTTTAAAAAGTGGTGTTGAAACGCAACTTCAAAGGTCACAGTGTGGATTCCTACCGAACAGAGGAAAAAACGGTTTCCTCCACTGATGTCAAACGCAGGTACTAACATACTCTTTTGGTTAAAACCACAATTGGAACATTTTAATCTTAAATTTTAAGCAAAAAAATTCAAGAAAAAAAACATTAAGAGCACAAATCTAGGTAGAGAGCTTTAACTAAAGCTCCCACCTCTTGTTTCTTGTTACTGGATTGGAGCCATTCGTGTACTTTAACAACAACTGCGCGCGTCACACTGCATAAATGAGACGCCAGTTAATTTTGATGATTAAGAATGCAGCTGCATTTAAACTCGCATCCTTACCTCCTCCAATTGGCTGAGCAGTGCTGCCTCACTTAATCACTGCAGTCTGGTTCTTTTGACTATATTTTATCTTTAAATGAAAATGTTTTAAAACCAGGAATAATGGATGTATGGATGGATGGATGGATGGATGGATGGATGGATGGATGGATGGATGGATGGATGGATGGATGATGGGTGGAATCCATTTGAATTTTTTCTTTTTTTTTCAACATGGTCCAGTTGTGTTTAAAGTAAATGTGTGATATTCTATTCCACAACGCTTAAATTTAGTTTCACATCTCAAACTATGAAATGCCTGCTCATTTACCTTCTTTTAGTGCCACGCATCGCTGCGTTTGGACTGTCTAGGACAGGGGTGCGCAATCCTGGTCCGCAAGTGCCGCTGTCCTGCATGTTTTAGACATTTCCCTGCTTCATCACAACCTGATACAAATGACTAGGTCATTAATAGACTTGTTCAGACCCTGATCACAAGCTGATGACAATCTGTTCATTTAAATCAGGCCTTTTGATGGGGAAACATCTAAGAAAACATGCGGGACAGCGGCCCTCGAGGACCAGGATTGCCCACCCCAAGTCTTGGATATTTAACTCTGCACATTTGAAGGTCCGGCACCAGCACGAGATGTTCTGTCCTGTCCTGTTTGTGGAAGGGATTGTATTATATAGGTATATATAAAATAATATAGGTTATTTTGTTTTCTTTTTTTTCAGATTTGGTTTCTTCTTTTGCTGTGATGCACAATAGCAATAAAAACTATTGTTACATTTGCTGTTGTTAAATTAGATAATAATATACTTGTTTACAAGAGATAAAATAGGTTTTTAGTATATTTACTGTTTAGAAAAATGACAATTCTGGAGTTATAAAATAGCTTATAAAGAATAATCACTGGCTTTCCCATGAAGTCCTCTTTGTTACAAATAAAACAGACTAAATCGTTGCATTTCCGTCCTGGTTTATTCTATAGAGCTAATTAATTAAAAACCAATTAAAATTTTAAAAGAATTATAGACATGCCTGTGTTATTGCCAAACCCATTAATTTAGCATTAATTTGCTAAAGTTATAATGTACGCTGGTGGCCAGAGGACAGAGAAATCTGTTCTGTTGCGCAGCGAATAATGAAAATGTGTCAACTTGGACGAGGACGAGGACGCACGCCTCTCTTCAGAGAATTCCATTTTCTAATTCTCCGACAGACGCAGAGGGGGAGCTGAACACATGTACCTCCCCCTCACATACACCAATTACTGCAATGAGCAAATGAAAGGCTGTGTCCCATCAGGGCCGCCGTAGGGGGTAGAGAGAGAAGGGGGGAGTTATACATAATTGCCCCACCACCCCCCTTTCCTCCACACACACACACACACACACACACACACACACACACACACACACACACACACACACACACACACACACACACACACACACACACACACACAAACACACACACACACATACACACACACACATTATCCACAATCATCATCTGCTGTTTGCCTTGTTGATAATCCCACAGTTGTCTCTGCAGCAGATTGGATCTTCCTGCTCACAGTCACTCGCTTTGTTTTGTTTTTTTTTTTTTTTTCTGTCTCTATTTCTTGTCAGTATTGCTCCATCATGTCATTTTGCCCACTCCACAGCTTTTCCCTCTACCACCCCCTCATCAACTGTCACAGCGTTCAGTGACATCGTCTCCGTCTTCGTTCCTTTGCGATAACAGCCGTCAAATAACCGCTAGAGACAGTCTTTTGGGTCAGGCGACTTGCAGCTTCACAGCATCCAAATCAAAGGCAACGACTGACACACTCTTGATAATATAATAATAATTGTTAATATAGCCGGGTATATGGTTTTCTAGATCTGCTTATGGAGATCCTTAAAACTTCAAAATTGCTCTCCGTATGAATCCTCTTTTGAGTGCCTGGACTCAAAGGAAGATATTTCCTGGAGTCTGACTGTAAACGTGAGAGATGTGAGACCCACCTGGCTGCATGTCCTCGCCGCGCTCGGCTGCAGCCCGGTGTCTCTGCAGGCTAATTGAAGTCAACCGCAGGGCACTGCTAATGATCATCCCACTGCGACCCTCGATGGCCTGTCATCTCTCCGTCTGCAGCCCTGTGCGGTATTTAAAGACTACCTGAGGGTTGAAAGAAAATGAGAGAAAGGCAAAAAGCAGGGTCGATGAAAAATGAGAGGGACAGAGTAGAGGTGTTGGTGGTGCGGACAAATGACCCATGTGATGAAATGACCACTGTGCTGTGCAGGAAATAGCCACGTCCGTCTCTGCTCACTTCCGCTCAGTGGCCATCATCTCTACCCCTTCCCCAGCAGCTCAATAACACCGAATCAATAAGAGCAGGAGGTGGGAGGACAGGAACTGTGGATGAGATGAGGTGAGAGGAGGCTGGGGAGGAGGAAGCAAGGAGAGGAGAGAAAATAGAGGCCAGAAAAGGACATTATTGTAACAGGAATCAAGGGAACGGAAAGGGAGCGAGATGAAAGGAAAGGGAAAAGGGATAGGAAATGGAATAAAATTAAATAACAGGTGAAAAAGGGGCAAAATCATAAAAGAAAGCCAAGGAGAAAATAGAAGAAGATTGGGAAGGAGACGGAAAATTAAAGATGAATGCACCAAAAGGAAATTAAAGGAAGGTGAGGACTGAAAAATAAAAAGTAAAAAGCAGAAGATGAGAGAAAAACGGGAGGGGAAAGGAAAAAATAGTCAAAAAAATGCCATGCATTGTCATCATTTCTACAATTAAATCTACGAAACAGGAGGGAATTTTTAGATCACAGCAAACAGCAGCAAACCAGAAAGAAACCTGGAGAAGCCCGAATTCAAACACTACAAGTGCATTCAAGGGAGCTGTTTATGTTTTATCCAATCAGCGTGTGCCCAGTTATTTTACTGCTGCAGCTCAACATAAAAGCCACTTGTGTTCTCACGGCTGGTCATCTCAAGCTTATTTCTGCCATATGCGCCCTCGTGGCATTTGAGTTTATGGGTCCAACCTCACCGTTTAGATCTAATGAGGATCAAAGCTCTGCTGCTCACACAAAAGCGTCCTGTGTTATCCCCCTGAAATGTCATTCATATAATGCTTTTTCTTCTTTTTATACAAATCCATGCAATTAACTAAAAAAAACAAAAACAAACCCAGAATAATATTTGTCTTGTTTGAGTTTTTTGACAGTTTGCATGTACTTCAGTGTAAAACTGAACTCCTATCCAAATAGCAAGACTTCAGACTTGAGGAGCCGGATGAAAAATTGATGCATTGGACAATCAAAATAGCATCCTTGCTGCTGAGCAGGGATTCAAATCTAAAGAAAAGAACAATAACTGAAAAGATGTGTTTGTGTTGGTGTAGGCAACAGATTGAGCAGGGAGGCGATAAATCTGCTTTATATGAACTACCCAGGATGTACGCACAATATCAGCAACACATGTGGAGCATAAAGTGATCCGGCAGCAGATCCCTGCAGAAAATCCCACCTGAGTCTCCGCTCTGCTGTTGCGCGTCTGACAATTTAATTCGCGGGTTTGACTGCCGCGCGTTTGCACGTGACGTGATCTCGTTAAAAAACGCGTCTCAAAGCCAGCTCACGGCCGCCTTATCCGTATGAAGTGGAATCGTGAATTGGAATAAACTCCTCGCCACACTCGAGAAACGATGTTTTCGCATGTCATTAACGTTAAATCTTAACCTTAGATTCAGCATCGTGGGCAAATAGTTAATGATTAAATCATCTAAAACGTAAAGAGGAAATTATTCATGTCGGTTATGATGGAACATGTTAAAAGTCTTCCTTTCCCCCGCCCCTCCCTCCGCTGTAGAATTAAATTTCACTATCAGGCCTTGACAACCTAATTGAACATTAGTCTAATATAGAACATTACCAGAAGAGATGAAAGCCTGCCGTCCTTGAACACTCACTGCTTCATTGTGAATAGTACCGTCTTCTCCCAGTTATTTCCCTCTGTGGCTCTGAGTGAAAGGGCCTTCATCCCAAAGTGGAGAGCATAATTTTGCCTGCTTTAATGACATAGAACTATTCAGCGGGCTGCCCATAATTGTTGGACTAGAGCTGTGGAGAATAATAGTCCCAAACCCTCACCCTCCAAGCTTTTCTTCTGCACGAGCTTGAGTACATGCACTAGGAACCGAAGTCCTCCAGAAAGATGGAGATAACTAGAGCCAAGTTATGTGAACTATGCGGTGCCCATTATTTCTTAATGTGCTTTTTTTTTATGTGAAAATTAGAAGTAAGCTGGACGTGGAGCTAATTCCTAATGTGTGATTCTGCATGTGTGTCTTCATGGGTTTCCTGCGAGGTGGTTGTCAGCGTTTCTCGGTTATTACCTGTTACTCAGAGGCTCACGCTGGATGCTAATGAGTACTGAGAGGAGCAGGGAGAGACAGCGAGGGAAAAGGCAAGCAGCGCTGGTCTAATGAACTCGTAGCTCGCCGTGCGCTGTCACTCACAAGCCCGGCCCTGTGACCTGGACAATGCAGGCCTCATTGTTGCCCCGCCATTGTGCGTGCTAACCCAGCCAACCGGCGCCCCGCCGAGAATCAATGGCTCCTGTAACTTAAACTTGGAGGTGGTTTCGGGCCAGCAAAGGCAGCTGTCATCCTGAGCATTGTTGGCGCTGACAGCAGCCGCTGAAGAGGGGATGGTAAAAAGAGATGAGGGGGAAAACTAAACGCAATGTGGTGCAAATTGGTTGTTGTAGGAGTTTAGCGCGAGATGATTGAGACTCATATCGTAACCAGAAGCAGCTGAAGGAGCAGGTCCGTTAGACAGCTTTTTATTTTTATTCAATCTTAACTAACTCGGACATGGACAGAGAATCAGAGAGCCTGAAACACGATCTGTCCAGAGACATCGTCGCTGGGGAATTTTGAATCTTACATGTAGTCTGGCAACACTAAATGACAACATTATGTTTTCCTCCAACCCCCATCATAGGAGGAAGCAGGGTTCATCATTGCATCCTGTTACATGACAGTCACATGACATTTACCACAAACACCTGAGTTTAACTTAGTTTCTTTCTGCTTAGGTTTAGGCACCAAAACCTCTTGTTTAGGTTTAGCAAAATAACATTATTTCAGTTAGAATATGCCTTAATCTCAAGAGTGACAGTAAATACCATGAGAATCATGTCTCAGTGCCTCACAGTTATTTTCCATAAAGCCCTTTAATATTATTTCTATAAGAACCACGAGGATAAATTTTTACTACTTACGGTTAAATGCTTAAATGGTCTTCTATGTGCTTTTTCTTCTTTTTTTTTTAAATTCTCAGTTACTTGCAAACTGGGATTATGTGATAAGTGCCAGCACATTACGGATGTATCTGTCTGTTAAATGCAGGTGAATTCAGGGATCATTATTAAAAAAAGTTGGGATAATACGGAAAATGAAAAGAAAAAGGAAGCCCTCCGTCCTTCTAGAAGACTTCTGGTTTATTTACACTTTTATTTCATTACCAAATATATGAATCCAAGATATTTCCTTGTTGCTCACTCATATACGATCTTGTAATTTTGTCATTCCGTCTCGCAACACTTAAAAAGGCGTTCTGGTACATTGAATACCAAACAATGAGGCCTTTCAGGTCTCCATCTTCCTACAAACAGTACAGTACCCTCTTCTTCCTCCGCCACATGTTTGGCGCCGGTAACAGTGTCGTACCTGAGCTGTTCCAGTTAACAGGGCACAAAATGAATAAGTCTGTTCACCAACTGCGTTCCCGTTTCACCTGATGAGAATGCAATTTCAGTTAATTTCAGTAAGCGCAGATAAAAGCTGGGCTCTTCTATCACTGTGACTGATTTTGATACATAACGTAATGATGTGACCACCTCCTGTTCAAAATTCATGCTGCTTGTCTCTTTTTTTTCTTTTTGGATATATATTTTTATGATTTAATTTTCTCTTTTCCTTTCATCTTCATCCACTTTCCTTTTTTTTTTTTTTTTTTTTTCTTTCCCACATTTTGTTTCCAGACGGGTTGGACTCCATCCTCTTCATGACCCTGAACAGGATGGACCAGGAATAGAGGATGGATGGATGGATGGATGGATGGATGGATGGATGGATGGGTGGATGGATGCATTCCTTTTGACTTTTTTCTCAGTTCTGTGTCCATTTTCTTGTCCCGCTTCCTTATATCTCCGCTTCTCTTTTGTCTGTCTAAACCAACAAATGCGAGGAAACTGTGAACCTTAAACTGGCTCAGTCATTTGCTAAAACAGTGTAAGTTTTCAACAGTCCTGACTCAAAAAAGCCTTCTTTTGAGGGTGGTTTCTGCAGCAGCTAATTCAGCAGACTATAACGCCCCGACAGAGCCAGCACTCGTGTCTCCCTGTTCATTTCTGGGCAACGATGGGGCTCGATGGCACAGTGAGGTTGGATCCGTTGGCTGTATTTAGCTGGAATCTGTCGGTTGTAAGACAAAACCAGTGAATCAGCGAAGCCTCAGACAGCTAGCAATCAGGATGTGAAAATCTATTATTGAGGCAACTTCAGGATTTATAACATTTTTGATGTTGAGAAAACATTGCTGTTCATGTGAAAGCTGTAATTTTTCAGTCTTCACTTGCTTTTCAGCTTGTAAAGCACATTTTTATCATGCAAACCAGAGAAATCCATTTATCCCGTTCTGTGATTTTAGACATCAATCATGCATGCCAGGGGTAAAATAAGATTTTTTTTTCTTTTTTTTTTTTTTTAAAAACTAAAAGGTGGTTACATGAGATATGAAGTTTCCCTCCTGCTGTAGTAATATACGAAATTTAAATGATACGTTTAAACGCTCCATGGCCCCGGGTCCCAGTCCTTAATGGGCTTTAGACTGAGGTTTGATTGGATCCCATAGTGGTTCAACCCGATGAGGACCTGAAAGGCTCTGCAGAGCAGAGCACCCAGAGAGCGGGGACGTGAATAGAAAGGTTTTGAAGCAAGTATTGAGGTCCCTGAAGAGGCGTGTGTGTGTGTGTGTGTGCGTGTGTGTGCGTGTGTGTGTGTGCGTGTGTGTGTGTGTGCACGCGTGTGTGTGTGTGTGTGTGTTCTTTTCAGGTCTTAAGAGCTCTTATCCCCGAGCAGTAAAACATGGAGCACAGCACTCCCTGACCGCGCCGGTCATTTAATCTACGCTACTTCCAAATGTCACGGTGTCACAGACCTTTGTTAAGATCAGCAAGCAGGGCAACGGTGTGTGTGCAGTTACAGGCAGCCACACATGCCTGACCTCACAGACGTAGTAGCAAAACGTGAAGGAAAGAAGGGGGGAAAAAAGAATTTGATAATTTAATTGCATCTCTTTCACTTTAAACCATCAGCCTGTGCAGGGTTGGCCTTCATTAGACGTGAAGGCATCTTGACCCTGATGGCCGTCATCAGAGAACAGAAACCGATGAGGCATGAAAGAGCTCGGAACAAATGGACAAAAGTCCATTTTGTCAAAGAGTAACAGAAGTGATTTGTTCCTCTGCTGGGGAGTGACGCCACCATGTTGGTTGGCGCGTGGCGTCGGTGGCATCGTGAAAGATGAACAGGAATAGAGGGGCAGCGGAGAGGTCATCCAGGCTGAGGCCAGAAATATTAGCGGGAAAATAGGACGAAGCAGAGAGTGCTGCAGGCGCTCGGTCTCTAAACAAGCCGTTATCGTTCACTTACTGGAGATTTGTCATTCCCAACACAACCTCAACACACAAACCGCGCTGCTGTGTGTGCGTGAGGTAACACGCCGCTGCAGGAAACGGTTGTCTTTGTTCACGCTCCTTTTCTGTTTCGTCCTCTCGGTGCTTCATGATTTCCTTTCCTCCATTTTCATGTGCATTTGTTTCCTTTCCTTTTTCTTTATTGACTTTCCTTCTGTTTATCATTTTGTTTATCTTTTCCATATATTCCTCCCAGATAGCTGGGAAAGGGTCCGAGATGAAGCAGGTATAAAAACGGATGGATGGATGTTTTCGTTCATCTCATTTCTCGTTTGTGATTTTTCTTTCTTCTTTTATTGTTTGGTTTTTATGTTTCCGTTATTCACCTCTCGTTTTGTGCTTATTGTCATGCTGTTGCTTCCTCTCTTCTTTCTCTTTCTTTGCTTTTCTTCACCCTCTGTTCATTCCTTTCTGCCTTTTCCTAACCTTTATTCCCTTCCCTTTAATATTTTCTTTCCTGTTCGCCCTTTTCCTTTAATGAGCTTATTTCTTTTCTTCCTTCACTCTTCTTTTTCTTTCATTAAATTCCATTTTGATATAAGAAAATCCCTCTCGTTTTCTGTAGTGCTTCTTTCTGTCTTTTCTTCTCCCTCCTCACCCCTCCTTTACTTCACATCCCTTGTTTCTTTACCCATTTCTATTTATTTTTCCTTTGTCATTTCCTTTTTCTTTCCCCTCTTTGCCTTTCTTTTCTTTAACTCTCCTTTCCTTCTCGTCTCACATTTCCTCATCTTTTTACTCAATGTCTTTACTTTTCCTCTTTCCATCCCTTGTCTTTGTGCCTTCTCTCTTTCATTCATTAATTCTTTATTTTTTCTTCTCCTCAGAACTCAACCTGGTCTTTTCCCTCGCTTGTTTTTCTTTTTTGTCTGTCCTTTTCCTCACTCATTCCCTTTGTTTTTCTATGGCAACTTTTAAGTTTCCTCTCTCCAGCCTTTCCTTGCTCTCTTCTTTTCCTGACCTTACCATTCTTCCCTCCTCCTCTCCACCCGCTCCTCTTTCTTATCCTGCAGAGATCCAGCTTTATTGGCAGAGCTTTATGGAACCAATACTGGGAGATTAAACCGGTGTCCTTTTCCTCTTCTGTTATTAAAGCAGCCGCTCCGTCACATCTGTGTGTATTTGAATCCTCTGTCAACACTGCAGCTTATAGCAGCTTGGGATTCACACTGGGTGGACTTGTGTGCATGTGTGCGGTTGCATGTGCGCTGCGTTAATCGGTGCATTATTATCTTAGCGGCTGGCAGGCAGCGGTGGACGCTCTCCTAAATTAATTCATCAGAGTTGCTTCATCTCTCTCGCGGTACAGTACGCAGGCCCCCATCCTGCTCCTGTTTGCGTCAACACATGCAAATCCCAAGTGTCTTAATGTCCCTGGATGTTTACACCATGTGTGATGACTGAATAAAGAAACAGCAATTCATGTAATGAATGTGATCAAATAAAGTGCAAACACATTTATGTCAGTCATCCTGCAGGGCCAAGTGTCTGCTTTGGTTGTGTGTTTTGGTGAAGGTAAGCATCAGTAATTTGTTCCCCTCTTCAGATATTTGATACTTCCAGTTTAATGTTATTATTGCTTATATATTTATCAATCATCTATGATCTAACTTTTCCACAGATAAAACCTGGCAACAGTGTGAGACATTGTGGAAGACTAGTGATTTTGTTGTTGTAAATGTATGTTTTTGACAACAAGTCACAGTCTACCTCAGTGTTTCACACCTGCACATCGTTCCCGGCTTGCAGTTCCCGCATTGTAAACGTCTGCCTTTTTACCTAACTGCATCTATACTCTAGCTGTACAATTATAATCAGCCCCCCGGATTTTTACATCTACCTCAAATCACTCTGTTTCTACATGGAAGGTGTGTTTACTGGTAGCAATGCTGAGAGCATCTTAATAATGATTTCTTTGATCAGTAGGGGTCTGAAAACAGCCGTCCTCATCCTACTCTGAGAGAAATGCACAGAAGACAATCACCGTACTTCCAGTTTTACCAACAAAATGATGTATTTTCTACTAAAGGATGGTGATTACCGCTACCACTGAGTGTGGTGACTTTTATTTTGATTTATTTTCTCAGAAAAATGTTTTTCCTGTCCCATCGCAGCTTCGTGACTAGCAGCAGGTCAGACACCAGATGAGCAAACATCCTCACACTAACAACAGAGTTTCAAATCAAGCAACAACATCACATTTTTGATGGTTTTCCAGACCAGAACCATCTACTTTAACATCATGACGTCCATAAATGTAACCGCAGACAGCCTGAACTAATCTAATACAAGGAAAGAGTTCTGGTTAAAAGCACATTTTTACCATTAATTCAGCACATTTAGTTTTTTGATGGGTATATTTTTATGTGAGTTGGTTTCAGCTGGACTGCAGCCTGCACCAGCTCTAAAATTCCTGTGTATGTTTGCAGCTTGTCAACGAATAAGCTCTTTTCCATCCTGGAAGTCATCCCAGAGCTCCAGTGTTGTTTCAAAGTCTTAAAGCGCTGCACATTTTTAGTGAAGGTGAAGGGGCTTCAAAATGATTTTAAACCGCCACATGGGCTGTTTAGGTGTCATTTTAAGATGTGCCCGATCGATAAGGCAAAAAGTAAAAGTTTTGAAAGTGCAGGTTTGCCGGGAGCTTACTGAACTCAACTCGGATCAACCCAGTCCACGCATCTATCCCCGCTGGGGTCAACCCCGCCCCCCTTAGATCCAACCGGGCTCAAAAAGAAGCATCCTCCAACTGTCTCTGTCGCTGCGGCACATGGCGAGCAGTTATTCACCTCAGCGGTTTAGGAAGGTAAACAAAAACAGCGGAGCGGGAGCAGGAGGGGGAGGCCTAAATCCTTTATCTAGGCTGACATTCACGCAAATCCAGTTTTGGAGTTGTGATCGGAGTAAAACAAATCCATTCTGTTGCTTGATCAATACGAACAGGGATCAAAACTGTATAATATGAGAATTTTAAACTACAATGATAGTCCAGTCTCACATGAAATCATGTAATAGGCCCAGCCGTCGAAAATATTATGTCAGATTCTTTATATTATCGTATATTTGTGGGTATATTTGTTTTGTTTTAAAGCACCATCCACACCAGATTATGGTGCAGTGCCACACCAACCCCAGTCATGCACGCTGTAACATCTGATCATGTGTAACCTGTCAATTTTGATCCCAAATGAGACTGAATGAGAAAAGTATTCAGGAAAACACAGTGTTTAACAGGTCTACCTGATGTTTATTTCCGCTTTCCAAAACTGGAAATTGGCCACGAGCATGACCGTCACAATGGCACACGCCAACATCCAATGCTCTGCAGTATGCGGTAACATACTGTGCACTGCATGTGTAGTATGGAGTATGCAATTTTTAAAAGTGATATATCCTGTTGGGGTGGTGTTCAGCTCACTGTGAAAAGCAGGGGCCCTATATGCAGGGGTTCCAGGCCTCATGCAGGCGGTCCAGGTTCGGGTCCTGGCCTGTGACTCTTTAGCCTACTGCGTTTCTTCCTCCCTCTCTCTCTGCTCCCACTTCCTGTCTCCATACTGTTAATAAAGGCCACTAGAGCCACAAAACTATGTATTTCTATGTATATATATATATATATATATATATATATATATATATATATATATATATATATATATATATATATATATATATATATATATATATATATATATATATATATAAAGATCTGCACAATTGTTGAGCTTTTATTGTGAAACTGCAGCACTTTGGACTGTAAACCAACATAGCTGTTTTCAGAGGTGAGGCTGTGGTGTGTTTCGCTCGTCCACAACTTGTCATTTAATTCACAAACTCTAATTTGTAGGTTTTGTTAAGTATTAATTAATGTTCAGATTCTGTTTTTTTCTCTTTTTTTTGTCTGTTTCTGTGTACAAAAATTGAAAAATATACTTGTAGGACCACAGTCTCACTGTATTTTGTAAAACTTTTTACAAACAAAGTGATAAGCAAACTTAAAATTCTGATTTGAGAAGGAGGAAACTGTGGTAACAGCTTTTATTTGGATAAAATAAATGACCTGTTTAGGGTTACAAAGACAGCATGACCTTTAATCTAGACATGTTACAGTTTTACTCCATCTGCACAAGACACAACTCTGATGAAACATGAAAGAAAACTGTCTTTGAAATACATTATTTTGAAATATGTGATGGGTGACTCAAAAAAAAAAGAAAAACACAGTCACAATTACTATGAGACTTGGTTGGATGAGGATAAGGAAACGTCCACGTCCGTTATCTGCAAAGCCCAGTGTTGGCTGATTTTTTTCTGTACAGTTGTGCAGCTGTGCACTGAATTACATATATTTGTTGAAGTAGAAATGTCAGAAAATAGTACCTTGCTCGAGGGTTTAATTAATGTTTCTGCAAAACGTAGCACGGCTGCAATTATCTTCAAAACGTGTTTGCTGTTTCAATTTAGTTTTAATTTATGATATGTATAGTCTAGGTGGCGCCTTCAGTTTAATTTTCTAAAGGTAAGTATCATGAACATTGACAGCATGTATTACCTTACTCGTTATTGTTCATTTTTGGCTTCTTTTTTTTTCTTTGTCTTATTTTTCTGTGTAAATCTGCGCATTTAAAGTGATCAAACTTTGCCCGGATGTGTCACGCACAGCTTCTTTTGCACCTGTGGACAGGAGAGAACTGCATGGAGAAAAGTGAAACTGTGTCCTTGTTTGCTGTCGCTTGTTCATGACCGGTACTGTATACGTTTTTCACCTGTACCTGAAATAAACTGAGAGCTTGCAGCCGGTTCGTGTGAGCTGATTAATGTGCATATTCCACCTCATTGTACATCTCAGCCAGACTCCAACTGTGGCAATCAATTCAATCAGTAGTGCTTATGAAGCCATTACATTCTAGCTGAGAGCAGGCGGGGGCTGCATCCTTCCACTGGCCTCAGAGTAATTACTGTTTAGTCAAAAGAGATGGAGGGATGGATGGATTGATAGATGGATGGGCAGACTAATAAAACACATCCCTAATGACTTGCATGTGACTATGAATATGCATTACAGCGTCTGGGCAATAAGAGTGGGCGTTGTGATGTTTACAACCCCATCCTCCCCCTCTGAGAACGCTATAGCAGGTTGCCATGGTGACTAACGTGCGCCATAGCAACCCCTCACTGCACGTTTCCACCCCAGTTCTTAAGGCCAGAGGTCTGGCAGGATTGAGAGGACGTCTGCAGGCCTCGAGGGCGTAGTACACTGTGTGGGAGACTCACCGGCAGGGACGTGGACAGGAACACTCACCTCGAGAATAATCACAGGCTCGGCTGGCTCGCTGGACAAGAGAGGGCTATGAAACAATGGTGGAGGGGGGGAGGGGTCGTCAAGCATGAACCCCTGACCTCGCGATGACCAGGATGAGCTGTTGTGTCACTCGACTGGGAGCTTTCTGGGAGCATCGGATGTAGGAGTGAACCGATGAGGCGCGTGTTGTTTACAGCGTACTCGTAACCCCACAGCATCCTTGTTAGACCTTTTCTTTTTGAGCTTGCGCAGCTTCAATCCTGAAACAATTTCAACACTCATCATTATGTGATACGTGAATTTCTAATGGATATGCGAACTCACCAAAAAGACAAATCTGTGTATCAATCCTCATCTCTTATTTTGTTTCCATCTTCTTGCCTGCATGTGAACTATACGTCCCAAAAGATGAAGAAAAATTGCCAATAGATAACATTTTTCTATCTGTTCTGCCACAAAGACTCAAATCTTTACACACACTTCGTAACCATCCTTGACAGAACGTTGATAAAATAAACTATTAAACTCTTGCACCATTCAAAGCATTAGTACTCTTTACAAAAACAGTAGAAACAACTCTTTCCAAACAAACAAGCCTGGTAGGTGTACTTGCTGAATAGAAGACTAATTAAAGAGAGAAAAGGTTTGGAAATACTGCGAACTGAAGCTGAGTTTGTAAAAAATCAATCAGCCAATCAATCAATGAAATTCTTTGGTTAGTAATGTGTCAGCTTTT
Source organism: Xenentodon cancila (assembly GCA_014839995.1). Taxonomy (NCBI): domain Eukaryota; kingdom Metazoa; phylum Chordata; class Actinopteri; order Beloniformes; family Belonidae; genus Xenentodon; species Xenentodon cancila. The sequence continues at coordinate 5,389,080 of CM026199.1, read as the reverse complement.
TTTTAACACAGTGATATAGTCAACATAAGTTGAAACAACACATCATCTTTGTTTCAGGACAGGGAATCAAGGTTCAGATCCAAACTGAAAATGCCTTTAAAGTAATTTAAATTTAATCTTTTAAAACTGTAATATCAATATTTCTGCAAATGTCTTATACTTAGTTGCAGGGATGCATTTTGGATCTACTACACTCAATGACCATGTTGTTTTAAGGTAACTCAATATCATCATTAATATTCAACATACATCAGAAAATAGCTGAAATACCCCGACCCCATGTTTATTAAGTGTTGTTTACACTGTATCCGCCGCCTCCACGAGTGCTACTGTTACCTCCAGGTATGTATAAATAATGGTTTTTAAATTACCAGCATGCTCCGCTATTGTGTCTGTTATTAAAACACTTTCCAACATGAAGTGAGCCAGTGTGTTCATGTGTGGATGAACACATCACATTAAATCTCACTACTGGTGATGCTTATGGATCCTGCAGCATCCTTCTGCCCTCTGCTGCCCAGCAACTGTAAAATGAACCACTCCAACGCGTAAATCTGCACAGTCTGACATGCAACCTGCCGTGAAGCCAGTAGTTAACGTAGTCTGACCTTCTTAGTGAAATCCAACCCGTGATTACTGAGAGGCACTTTTTTTTTTATTCAGCAGGTAAGACAGAAATCATGAACAATCAAAGCAATTAAAGCACTAAAATACACACAGAAATCATATAATTACATCATGATGCTCAAAGGCAGCTCTGCATCCTGGAAGGCTGAAAAGCCTCCTCACATGGCTGAGCAGATGCTGAGCACGAGTCCGTTTTACCTCCTTTGTTCTGCTTTAGTCCCAATCTCAGCAAAACACTTCGCATCCCACTTCCTGTGATTCCTCCACAGGAGGAAGCTGGTGTGTCTGTGTTAACCGGGTGTGACATGTTAATCCTCCATTGTTCATGAGTTAAAGATGGATATAAATCATATACGGCATTGTTTATTTTTCTGTTTTTGTGGGTGATCCCTGTCTCGTCCTGGTTTTGACTTTTTGTCTGCTCTGTGACGAACTTGGTTCCTGTTTGATCCAGTTTGTGCAAAATAAAACTCTGGATTTCATTCTTTTACAATGATTTACATCTGATACACCATATTGCCAAATGTATTTGCTCACCCATCCAAATAATCGGAATCAGGTGCTCCAATCACCTCCATGGCCACAGGTTTATAAAATCAAGCACCTCTGCATGCAGACTGTTTTTACAACAATTTGTGACACAATAGGTCGCTCTCAGGAGCTCAGTGAATTCCAGAGTGGAATCGTGATAGGATGAAACCTGTGCAACAAATCCAGTCGTGAAATTTCCTCGCTCCTAAATATTCCACAGTCAGCTGTCAGCTGTATTATAAGAACATGGAAGTGTTTGGGGATAACAGCATCTCAGCCACAAAGTGTTAGGCCACGTAAACTGACGGAGCGGGATCGGCGGCTGCTGAGGTCCATAGTGTGAAGAGGTCGCCAACTTTCGGCAGAGTCAGTCGCTACAGACCTTCAAACTTCATGTGACCTTCAGATTAGCTCAAGAAAGGTGTGCAGAGAGCTTCATGGATTAGGTTTCCATGGCCGAGCAGCTGCATCCAAGACAAACATCGCCAAGTACAATGTGGTGTAAAACACGCTGCCACTGGACTCTACAGCAGTGGAAATGCGTTCTCTGTTTTGACGAATGGCGCTTCTCCATCTGGCAATCTGATCGATGATTCTGGGTTTGGCGGTTGTCAGGACAACGGTACGGTCTGACTGCACTGTACCAAGTGTAAAGTTTGGTGGAGGGGGGATCATGGTGTGGGGTTGTTTTTCAGGAGCTGGACTTGGCCCCTTAGTTCCACTGAAAGGAACTCTGGTATGCTTGGTATGCTTCAGGATACCAAGACATTTTGGACAATTCCATGCTCTTTGTAGGAACAGTTTGGAGCTGGCCCCTTAGTTTCAGTGAAAGGAACTCCATGCTCCCAACTTTGTGGGAACAGTTTGGAGTTGGCCCCCTTCCTCTTCCAACATGACAAGCAGGTCCATAAAGACCGGGATGACAGAGTCTGGTGTGGATGAACTTTACTGGCCTGCACAGAGTCCTGACCTGCACCTGACCTGACCTGATGAATTAGAGCGGAGACTGAGAGCCAGGACTTCTCGTCCAACATCAGTGTGACCTCACAAATGAACTTCTGGAATAATGGTCAAAAATTCTCATAAACACACTTCTAAACCTTCTGGACAGCCTTCACAGAAGAGTTGAAGCTGTTATAGCTGCAAACGATGGACCAACATCATATTGAACCCTTTGGATTAGGAATGGGATGTCACTTAGGTTTATATGTGAGTCAAGGCAGGTGAGCGAATACTTTTGACCTTACAGTGTATGTGTCTCCGAGTCAACTCCGGCTCATAGACCTATGCTCCAGCAAACAAAAGAGAAGTTCAAATCTGAGTAAATAAAACAAGATAAAAGATTTTAAGTGGCTGAAACAAATTAAAGCAGATAAGATGTCGGTTAAAATAAACAATACAACTTTTATTTGCATCGTCCACATCAAAATCATAAAAAGTATGAGGCTCTTTTCACCCGACACAATTTTGTCTGTCGTGTGAAATGACTCTGGTGAATCATTCATTTTTATTATCATCTGAAAAGTTTTCATAACATAAGCATACTTCAGTCACTTAACGATTTTGCTGTTTTAATCCTAGATGTGAGATGATCAATAAATCTTCCATGATGCACAGAAATGGAAGTTATGTTGGACACAGGTGAGTCCAGGGACTCAGGGATAGGCTCCTGGGACTTGGACTGGACTGAAATCAGCCCCAAGACAGACAGTATATTGGGGTGAGGGAGGTCTGTGCTATAATTTATGCTTTTCTGCTTCAGGTAATGAACGGATGGATCTCCGACTTGGACATGGACGTGGACAGGGTAAAATGCTGTCTGTTAATATACCAGGGAGCTCTTTACCCTAGGATCCTGGAGGAGGCAGGGTTGGCAATTGACTGTGTTGTGTGTGTTTGTTAGAGGTGTTTGAGGAGGATGGGATGGTCTGCTGCTAAGGGCCATTCAGAACATACAAAAAAACGGAGTGATGCCAATACCAGGCCAGATTCATTGCAGGTGGAAGTTAACTCCGCCAGAGGTGCATCTTATCGACGATTCTGTTCATAATTTTTACAGATATAATTTCTAGACAAGTCTGGTGATCCAGCCAAGGGGCAGAAGGTGTCCAATTTGGGTTCCTCAGTATTACGCCAACCGCCGTCTTCAGGTCTCACTGGAGCAGCAGGCTGCTGAGTGTGAAGCATCAAGGATGAGAATCAACACCTCCAAATGTGAGACCATGGTTTTCATTTGTGAAAGGGTGGAATGTCCTCTTCAGGTTGGGTGTGAAGTGGCGCCTCAAGTGGAGGAGTTCAAGTATCTTGGGGGTCTTGTATACAAGTGAGGAAAGAATGGAGCAAGGGATTTATTGATGGATCAGAGTGGCATCTGCAGGAGTGCAAACTCTGTACTGGGCTGATTAGTCAAGAAGCAAGACTATTTACCCGTCGATTTAAGTTCCTACATTCACCTACAGTCACAAACGGCAAGATCACAGACACAAGCGGCTGAAAAGAGTGGCCGGACTCCCTCTTTGAGATAGGGTGAGACGTTCAGGCATCTAGGAGGGACTAGGAACGGACCTGCCACTCCTCCGCTCCAGGAGGAGCCAAAGTGGTTCAGGCATCTAGTTGGGATGGATGTCAGACATCACTTCAGAACAGTTGATCACCAACATATCTGGATCACAACCTTCCTGCCATCAAAATCAGCTTATTCCATGAAGGATTTAGCTACCAAGTTTGCTCATCAAACCACAGAAATTTAATTGGATGGCACCTTAACGTGCTTGTGCAGCTAACTGTAAGACTTTTTCTCCCCCTGGATTTAAGTGATCCTGACTACATTATAATGCATAATACTCAAAGCAGAGTGTGAAAACACTGAAAAAGATGCCCAAGCTGCATGCATGTCTCAGAATATTATTGCTGATATGATTCACAATGGCTTTATTCAACAACCTATTTCCTAAGTACCCAATGCAGTGTATGTGAACAGTCTTGACATGTTTTGGTGAAAATACTGCAAGAGCCCCCTTTTAATTCCATGTCTTTACAGCTCTGTTTGGAGCGGCTGATTTCAGGAGGTGGAATCAGCTGTTCGACTCAACTCCACCTGTCTCTTTCCAGGGGTTTGCCTCTTTCACATCTGTCATAAGTGAATGACTTCCAGCGTCCAGCAAATGCAGGAGTGAACTTAGGTGGAGACATAGCCGGGGAGGCTGGATAATTCACACTGATCTGGGTCTGTGATGTCACAATGTCCCACAAATCAGAATTTTTTTATGGAATGACACATTATTACGTCCACGTTTATAGATTTAGATTTTGTTTTATTTGGCAGTTGTTTTAAACATCAATATATATGCTATCATGTACAGAAAATGAAAGTTTTTTCCATGATGGTGTAACAAACTGTACCTTCAGAGGAGCAGTGGATCCCTTCAGGAATCTCTTCCTCCTCACACCGCTCACAAATCAATGCACCTAATTCACACTTCCTTTATACCTCTGCACCTCTTCCACTTGTACCCTGCTCTAAATAAATTCAGCCTTTAATGCTGACACTTTCAGGGAGTCTTCCTGTACAGTGTGCCTCACCTGTAAGGTGTTTCAGTTAAGAGTCTCCAACACAATTAAAAATCGGAAAGCATGTAAAAATATTATTAACTAAAATGGTTTTACTTTTGTCCTCTGCTGTCGTGGTGTGGGTTTCTGTTGGTTTTGCCTTTGTTGTGTTCTTTTCTTTAAACCCTCTGTTGTGTGTTTCGTCATTTATTGAGCGGTTTCTCTGCAGGTCAGCGCACTGTTGTGGTGGTTAACACATCCCCACAGCTAGAAGGCTCTGGTTCAGACCTTGACTGAGGACGTTATGCCCTGAATAATCTGCAAAATAAAAAACCATGCATGCTAGATTTACTGACGATTCAAAACAAATTCACCATCGGCTGCCCTGAGATCTAAAAACCACTACTGGCCATGGAAAAACCTCTACCTATAATGGATCGGCAACCTGTCCAGGGTGAACCCCACCTCTCACCTAGTGACAGCTCAGACAGGCTGTCGTGACCCTGAATACGAATGAAGCCCAACTGGAAACAAGATTCAATGTTGCTCCGGCCACTTTTAAACTGCCTCATTCATGAAACGTGAGCAGAATGAATTTGTGCGGAAACTGTTCGCGCTGCAAATGTTTGTGTTATGAAAATGATAGCATTAAATTAGTTTAATATGATCATGAGTAGCAGATGGAGGACAAGCCAGCTGTAACAGGAATTATTTCTAATATAAAAAATATGTATATATATATATATACATATATATATATATATATATATATATATATATATATATATATATATATATATATATATATATATATATATATATATATATAAAGAATGAATGAATTGCATAATGTGGTATGTTTTGTTTGTTTTTTACATCCAGTTTGCAGTGTCCCTGTCAGGGACGCAGCCATCCAAGATATATATATATATATATATATATATATATCAATTTTATTTACAACACAAGTTGTCTCTAGGTGCGTTCCTCCTGAGCAATTATTACATAAACAACGGCAGGTAAAAACTCCCCTTGTGGGAGAAAAACCTTAAGCCAAAGGTCAGAGGTCAGAGGGTGGGACTGCAGGGCACCATGCAGCTCCGGAGGTTCTGGTCTGCAAACATGTACCAAGTTGGAAGTTGTTTCCATAGTGATGATTCCTGATAAAAGAAAACCCGTCCTCCAAATCTACATTTGGATACTCTAGGAACTACGAGTAAACCTGCACTCTGAGAACGGAGAGCTCTATTGGGAACATACAGTTCTATCAGGTGCTAAATGCTTAATGAGCTGCATACAAAGTGTGCAATCAACTGTCATATGACTGACTTATCGGTTAGCCCCGCCTCTCAAACACAGTGAGCTGATGTGTAATGGAGTTTCTTATGTTCCAGCTCCTACATCCAAACAAAACAGAGCTAAATGTTTTCCATGAAGCTGCGGACGAGGGGGACAAAACCAAATCTCTATACTGCTAACATCCAGCTGTACCAGTTTGTAGTAGATCCTGCCGACAGGATCAGAGTTGTGATAGCTTTCAATTTTTTATTAGTTTTTATTCCTATTTCGATTTTCAGTTTGTTTGATTATTTCATTTTAGTGTCAGTTTAACAGGTGCATCAGTAGTTTTCATTTAGTTTTAGTTTTTGAGGTACTGACTCACATATTGACAAAAGAAAAATCTAGGATAAAAGAATCCTATCAACAAAGCCATACAGTACAAAAGCCCTTTATTCTTTATTTTGAGTAATTGGAATTAGAAAAATGAAGCAGCAAAGATAAAAAAAAAAAACAAGACACAAAACGAGAATGAAAACAAAGTTTTCTGCAATTCTACTTTGTTTTAGTTTGTTTTACATTATTAGAAAAATCTTTGGTGTTTATTTTTATTTTCAGTTAACTAGATTATTTTTTCCCTCTTAGTTTTAGTTTCAGTCTTAGTAACAACCCTGGACAGGATGCGGTTTCAGTCTTAGTCTTCGTTACTATAACAACCCTGGACAGGATGCGGTTTCAGTCTTAGTCTTCGTTACTATAACAACCCTGGACAGGATGCGGTTTCAGTCTTAGTCTTCGTTACTATACAACCCTGGACAGGATGCGGTTTCAGTCTTAGTTTTCGTCACTATAACAACCCTGGACAGGATGCGGTTTCAGTCTTAGTTTTCGTTACTATAACAACCCTGGACAGGATGCGGTTTCAGTCTTAGTTTTCGTTACTATAACAACCCTGGACAGGATGCGGTTTCAGTCTTAGTTTTCGTTACTATAACAACCCTGGACAGGATGCGGTTTCAGTCTTAGTCTTCGTTACTATAACAACCCTGGACAGGATGCGGTTTCAGTCTTAGTTTTCGTTACTATAACAACCCTGGACAGGATGCGGTTTCAGTCTTAGTTTTCGTTACTATAACAACCCTGGACAGGATGCGGTTTCAGTCTTAGTTTTCGTTACTATAACAACCCTGGACAGGATGCGGTTTCAGTCTTAGTTTTCGTTACTATAACAACCCTGGACAGGATGCGGTTTCAGTCTTAGTTTTCGTTACTATAACAACCCTGGACAGGATGCGGTTTCAGTCTTAGTTTTCGTTACTATAACAACCCTGGACAGGATGCGGTTTCAGTCTTAGTTTCGTTACTATAACAACCCTGGACAGGATGCGGTTTCAGTCTTAGTTTTCGTTACTATGACAACCCTGGACAGGATGCGGTTTCAGTCTTAGTTTTCGTTACTATAACAACCCTGGACAGGATGCGGTTTCAGTCTTAGTTTTCGTTACTATAACAACCCTGGACAGGATGCGGTTTCAGTCTTAGTTTTCGTTACTATAACAACCCTGGACAGGATGCGGTTTCAGTCTTAGTTTTCGTTACTCTACAACCCTGGACAGGATGCGGTTTCAGTCTTAGTTTTCGTTACTATGACAACCCTGGACAGGATGCGGTTTCAGTCTTAGTTTTCGTTACTATAACAACCCTGGACAGGATGCGGTTTCAGTCTTAGTTTCGTTACTATAACAACCCTGGACAGGATGCGGTTTCAGTCTTAGTTTTCGTTACTATAACAACCCTGGACAGGATGCGGTTTCAGTCTTAGTCTTCGTTACTATAACAACCCTGGACAGGATGCGGTTTCAGTCTTAGTTTTCGTTACTATAACAACCCTGGACAGGATGCGGTTTCAGTCTTAGTTTTCGTCACTATAACAACCCTGGACAGGATGCGGTTTCAGTCTTAGTTTTCGTCACTATAACAACCCTGGACAGGATGCGGTTTCAGTCTTAGTTTCGTTACTATAACAACCCTGGACAGGATGCGGTTTCAGTCTTAGTCTTCGTCACTATAACAACCCTGGACAGGATGCGGTTTCAGTCTTAGTCTTCGTCACTATAACAACCCTGGACAGGATGCGGTTTCAGTCTTAGTTTCGTCACTATAACAACCCTGGACAGGATGCGGTTTCAGTCTTAGTCTTCGTCACTATAACAACCCTGGACAGGATGCGGTTTCAGTCTTAGTTTTCGTTACTATAACAACCCTGGACAGGATGCGGTTTCAGTCTTAGTCTTCGTCACTATAACAACCCTGGACAGGATGCGGTTTCAGTCTTAGTCTTCGTCACTATAACAACCCTGGACAGGATGCGGTTTCAGTCTTAGTTTTCGTTACTATAACAACCCTGGAAAGGATGCGGTTTCAGTCTTTGTTTTCATTACTATAACAACCCTGGACAGGATGCGGTTTCAGTCTATGTTTTCGTTACTATAACAACCCTGGACAGGATGCGGTTTCAGTCTTTGTTTTCGTTACTATAACAACCCTGGACAGGATGCGGTTTCAGTCTTAGTTTTCGTTACTATAACAACCCTGGACAGGATGCGGTTTCAGTCTTAGTCTTCGTTACTATAACAACCCTGGACAGGATGCGGTTTCAGTCTTAGTTTTCGTTACTATAACAACCCTGGACAGGATGCGGTTTCAGTCTTAGTCTTCATTACTATAACAACCCTGGACAGGATGCGGTTTCAGTCTTAGTCTTCGTTACTATAACAACCCTAGACAGGATGCGGTTTCAGTCTTAGTTTTCGTTACTATGACAACCCTGGACAGGATGCGGTTTCAGTCTTAGTCTTCATTACTATAACAACCCTGGACAGGATGCGGTTTCAGTCTTAGTCTTCGTTACTATAACAACCCTGGACAGGATGCGGTTTCAGTCTTAGTTTTCGTTACTATAACAACCCTGGACAGGATGCGGTTTCAGTCTTAGTTTTCGTTACTATAACAACCCTGGACAGGATGCGGTTTCAGTCTTAGTTTTCGTTACTATGAACAACCCTGGACAGGATGCGGTTTCAGTCTTAGTTTTCGTTACTATGACAACCCTGGACAGGATGCGGTTTCAGTCTTAGTTTTCGTTACTATAACAACCCTGGACAGGATGCGGTTTCAGTCTTAGTTTTCGTTACTATGACAACCCTGGACAGGATGCGGTTTCAGTCTTAGTTTTCGTTACTATAACAACCCTGGACAGGATGCGGTTTCAGTCTTAGTTTTCGTTACTATAACAACCCTGGACAGGATGCGGTTTCAGTCTTAGTTTTCGTTACTATAACAACCCTGGACAGGATGCGGTTTCAGTCTTAGTCTTCGTCACTATAACAACCCTGGACAGGATGCGGTTTCAGTCTTAGTTTTCGTTACTATAACAACCCTGGACAGGATGCGGTTTCAGTCTTAGTCTTCGTCACTATAACAACCCTGGACAGGATGCGGTTTCAGTCTTAGTTTTCGTCACTATAACAACCCTGGACAGGATGCGGTTTCAGTCTTAGTCTTCGTTACTATAACAACCCTGGACAGGATGCGGTTTCAGTCTTAGTTTTCGTTACTATAACAACCCTGGACAGGATGCGGTTTCAGTCTTAGTTTTCGTTACTATAACAACCCTGGACAGGATGCGGTTTCAGTCTTAGTTTTCGTTACTATGACAACCCTGGACAGGATGCGGTTTCAGTCTTAGTTTTCGTTACTATGACAACCCTGGACAGGATGCGGTTTCAGTCTTAGTTTTCGTTACTATAACAACCCTGGACAGGATGCGGTTTCAGTCTTAGTTTTCGTTACTATAACAACCCTGGACAGGATGCGGTTTCAGTCTTAGTCTTCGTCACTATAACAACCCTGGACAGGATGCGGTTTCAGTCTTAGTTTCGTCACTATAACAACCCTGGACAGGATGCGGTTTCAGTCTTAGTTTTCGTCACTATAACAACCCTGGACAGGATGCGGTTTCAGTCTTAGTTTTCGTCACTATAACAACCCTGGACAGGATGCGGTTTCAGTCTTAGTCTTTCGTCACTATAACAACCCTGGACAGGATGCGGTTTCAGTCTTAGTTTTCGTTACTATAACAACCCTGGACAGGATGCGGTTTCAGTCTTAGTTTTCGTTACTATAACAACCCTGGACAGGATGCGGTTTCAGTCTTAGTTTTCGTTACTATGACAACCCTGGACAGGATGCGGTTTCAGTCTTAGTTTTCGTTACTATGACAACCCTGGACAGGATGCGGTTTCAGTCTTAGTTTTCGTTACTATAACAACCCTGGACAGGATGCGGTTTCAGTCTTAGTCTTCGTCACTATAACAACCCTGGACAGGATGCGGTTTCAGTCTTAGTCTTTCGTCACTATAACAACCCTGGACAGGATGCGGTTTCAGTCTTAGTTTTCGTTACTATAACAACCCTGGACAGGATGCGGTTTCAGTCTTAGTTTTCGTTACTATGACAACCCTGGACAGGATGCGGTTTCAGTCTTAGTTTTCGTTACTATGACAACCCTGGACAGGATGCGGTTTCAGTCTTAGTTTTCGTTACTATAACAACCCTGGACAGGATGCGGTTTCAGTCTTAGTTTTCGTTACTATAACAACCCTGGACAGGATGCGGTTTCAGTCTTAGTTTCGTTACTATAACAACCCTGACAGGATGCGGTTTCAGTCTTAGTTTACGTCACTATAACAACCCTGAACAGGATGCGGTTTCAGTCTTAGTTTTCGTCACTATAACAACCCTGGACAGGATGCGGTTTCAGTCTTAGTCTTTCGTCACTATAACAACCCTGGACAGGATGCGGTTTCAGTCTTAGTTTTCGTTACTATGACAACCCTGGACAGGATGCGGTTTCAGTCTTAGTTTCGTTCACTATAACAACCCTGGACAGGATGCGGTTTCAGTCTTAGTTTTCGTCACTATAACAACCCTGGACAGGATGCGGTTTCAGTCTTAGTTTTCGTTACTATAACAACCCTGGACAGGATGCGGTTTCAGTCTTAGTCTTCGTCACTATAACAACCCTGGACAGGATGCGGTTTCAGTCTTAGTCTTTCGTCACTATAACAACCCTGGACAGGATGCGGTTTCAGTCTTAGTTTTCGTTACTATAACAACCCTGGACAGGATGCGGTTTCAGTCTTAGTCTTCGTTACTATAACAACCCTGGACAGGATGCGGTTTCAGTCTTAGTTTTCGTTACTATAACAACCCTGGACAGGATGCGGTTTCAGTCTTAGTTTTCGTTACTATAACAACCCTGGACAGGATGCGGTTTCAGTCTTAGTCTTCGTTACTATAACAACCCTGGACAGGATGCGGTTTCAGTCTTAGTTTTCGTTACTATAACAACCCTGGACAGGATGCGGTTTCAGTCTTAGTCTTCGTTACTATAACAACCCTGGACAGGATGCGGTTTCAGTCTTAGTTTTCGTCACTATAACAACCCTGGACAGGATGCGGTTTCAGTCTTAGTCTTCGTCACTATAACAACCCTGGACAGGATGCGGTTTCAGTCTTAGTCTTCGTTACTATAACAACCCTGGACAGGATGCGGTTTCAGTCTTAGTTTTCGTTACTATGACAACCCTGGACAGGATGCGGTTTCAGTCTTAGTTTTCGTTACTATAACAACCCTGGACAGGATGCGGTTTCAGTCTTAGTTTTCGTTACTATAACAACCCTGGACAGGATGCGGTTTCAGTCTTAGTCTTCGTCACTATAACAACCCTGGACAGGATGCGGTTTCAGTCTTAGTTTTCGTCACTATAACAACCCTGGACAGGATGCGGTTTCAGTCTTAGTCTTCGTTACTATAACAACCCTGGACAGGATGCGGTTTCAGTCTTAGTTTCGTCACTATAACAACCCTGGACAGGATGCGGTTTCAGTCTTAGTTTTCGTTACTATAACAACCCTGGACAGGATGCGGTTTCAGTCTTAGTCTTCGTCACTATAACAACCCTGGACAGGATGCGGTTTCAGTCTTAGTCTTCGTTACTATAACAACCCTGGACAGGATGCGGTTTCAGTCTTAGTTTTCGTTACTATGACAACCCTGGACAGGATGCGGTTTCAGTCTTAGTTTTCGTTACTATAACAACCCTGGACAGGATGCGGTTTCAGTCTTAGTTTCCGTTACCTCGAAAACCCTGGACAGGATGCGGTTTCAGTCTTAGTTTTCGTTACTATAACAACCCTGGACAGGATGCGGTTTCAGTCTTAGTTTTCGTTACTATAACAACCCTGGACAGGATGCGGTTTCAGTCTTTGTTTTCGTTACTATAACAACCCTGGACAGGATGCGGTTTCAGTCTTAGTTTTCGTTACTATAAACCAGGACAGGATGCGGTTTTCAGTCTTAGTTTCGTACTATAACAACCCTGGACAGGATGCGGTTTCAGTCTTAGTTTTCGTTACTATGACAACCCTGGACAGGATGCGGTTTTTAGTCTTAGTTTTCGTTACTATAACAACCCTGGACAGGATGCGGTTTCAGTCTTAGTTTTCGTTACTATAACAACCCTGGACAGGATGCGGTTTCAGTCTTAGTTTTCGTTACTATAACAACCCTGGACAGGATGCGGTTTCAGTCTTAGTTTTCGTTACTATAACAACCCTGGACAGGATGCGGTTTCAGTCTTAGTTTTCGTTACTATAACAACCCTGGACAGGATGCGGTTTCAGTCTTAGTTTTCGTTACTATAACAACCCTGGACAGGATGCGGTTTCAGTCTTAGTTTTCGTTACTATAACAACCCTGGACAGGATGCGGTTTCAGTCTTAGTTTTCGTTACTATAACAACCCTGGACAGGATGCGGTTTCAGTCTTAGTTTTCGTTACTATAACAACCCTGGACAGGATGCGGTTTCAGTCTTAGTTTTCGTTACTATAACAACCCTGGACAGGATGCGGTTTCAGTCTTAGTTTTCGTTACTATAACAACCCTGGACAGGATGCGGTTTCAGTCTTAGTTTTCGTTACTATAACAACCCTGGACAGGATGCGGTTTCAGTCTTAGTTTTCGTTACTATAACAACCCTGGACAGGATGCGGTTTCAGTCTTAGTTTTCGTTACTATAACAACCCTGGACAGGATGCGGTTTCAGTCTTAGTCTTCGTTACTATAACAACCCTGGACAGGATGCGGTTTCAGTCTTAGTTTTCGTTACTATAACAACCCTGGACAGGATGCGGTTTCAGTCTTAGTTTTCGTTACTATAACAACCCTGGACAGGATGCGGTTTCAGTCTTAGTTTTCGTTACTATAACAACCCTGGACAGGATGCGGTTTCAGTCTTAGTTTTCGTTACTATAACAACCCTGGACAGGATGCGGTTTCAGTCTTAGTCTTCGTTACTATAACAACCCTGGACAGGATGCGGTTTCAGTCTTAGTCTTCGTTACTATAACAACCCTGGACAGGATGCGGTTTCAGTCTTAGTTTTCGTTACTATAACAACCCTGGACAGGATGCGGTTTCAGTCTTAGTCTTCGTTACTATAACAACCCTGGACAGGATGCGGTTTCAGTCTTAGTTTTCGTTACTATAACAACCCTGGACAGGATGCGGTTTCAGTCTTAGTCTTCGTTACTATAACAACCCTGGACAGGATGCGGTTTCAGTCTTAGTCTTCGTTACTATAACAACCCTGGACAGGATGCGGTTTCAGTCTTAGTTTTCGTTACTATAACAACCCTGGACAGGATGCGGTTTCAGTCTTAGTTTTCGTTACTATAACAACCCTGGACAGGATGCGGTTTCAGTCTTAGATTTCGTTACTGTAACAACCCTGGACAGGATGCGGTTTCAGTCTTAGTTTTCGTTACTATAACAACCCTGGACAGGATGCGGTTTCAGTCTTAGTTTTTCGTTACTATAACAACCCTGGACAGGATGCGGTTTCAGTCTTAGTTTTCGTTACTATAACAACCCTGGACAGGATGCGGTTTCAGTCTTAGTTTTCGTTACTATAACAACCCTGGACAGGATGCGGTTTCAGTCTTAGTTTTCGTTACTATAACAACCCTGGACAGGATGCGGTTTCAGTCTTAGTTTCGTTACTATAACAACCCTGGACAGGATGCGGTTTCAGTCTTAGTTTTCGTCACTATAACAACCCTGGACAGGATGCGGTTTCAGTCTTAGTTTTCGTTACTATAACAACCCTGGACAGGATGCGGTTTCAGTCTTAGTTTTCGTTACTATAACAACCCTGGACAGGATGCGGTTTCAGTCTTAGTAACAACCCTGGACAGGATGCGGTTTCAGTCTTAGTTTTCGTTACTATAACAACCCTGGACAGGATGCGGTTTCAGTCTTAGTTTTCGTTACTATAACAACCCTGGACAGGATGCGGTTTCAGTCTTAGTTTTCGTTACTATAACAACCCTGGACAGGATGCGGTTTCAGTCTTAGTTTTCGTTACTATAACAACCCTGGACAGGATGCGGATTCAGTCTTAGTTTTCGTTACTATAATAACCCTGGACAGGATGCAGTTTCAGTCTTAGTTTTCGTTACTATAAAAACCCTGGACAGGATGCGGTTTCAGTCTTAGTCTTCATTACTATAACAACGCTGGACAGGATTCGGTTTCAGTCTTAGTCTTCGTTACTATAAAAACCCTGGACAAGATGCGGTTTCAGTCTTAGTTTTCGTTACTATAACAACCCTGGACAGGATGCGGTTTCAGTCTTAATAACAACCCTGGACAGGATGCGGTTTCAGTCTTAGTTTTCGTTACTATAACAACCCTGGACAGGATGCGGTTTCAGTCTTAGTCTTCGTTACTATAACAACCCTTGACAGGATGCGGTTTCAGTCTTAGTTTTCGTTACTATAACAACCCTGGACAGGATGCGGATTCAGTCTTAGTTTTCGTTACTATAATAACCCTGGACAGGATACAGTTTCAGTCTTAGTTTTCGTTACTATAACAACCCTGGACAGGATGCGGTTTCAGTCTTAGTCTTCGTTACTATAACAACCCTGGACAGGATGCGGTTTCAGTCTTAGTTTTCGTTACTATAACAACCCTGGACAGGATGCGGTTTCAGTCTTAGTTTTCGTTACTATAACAACCCTGGACAGGATGCGGTTTCAGTCTTAGTTTTCGTTACTATAACAACCCTGGACAGGATGCGGTTTCAGTCTTAGTTTTCGTTACTATAACAACCCTGGACAGGATGCGGTTTCAGTCTTAGTTTTCGTTACTATAACAACCCTGGACAGGATGCGGTTTCAGTCTTAGTTTCGTCACTATAACAACCCTGGACAGGATGCGGTTTCAGTCTTAGTTTTCGTTACTATAACAACCCTGGACAGGATGCGGTTTCAGTCTTAGTTTTCGTTACTATAACAACCCTGGACAGGATGCGGTTTCAGTCTTAGTTTTCGTTACTATAACAACCCTGGACAGGATGCGGTTTCAGTCTTAGTTTTCGTTACTATAACAACCCTGGACAGGATGCGGTTTCAGTCTTAGTTTTCGTTACTATAACAACCCTGGACAGGATGCGGTTTCAGTCTTAGTTTTCGTTACTATAACAACCCTGGACAGGATGCGGTTTCAGTCTTAGTTTCGTTACTATGACAACCCTGGACAGGATGCGGTTTCAGTCTTAGTTTTCGTTACTATAACAACCCTGGACAGGATGCGGTTTCAGTCTTAGTTTTCGTTACTATAACAACCCTGGACAGGATGCGGTTTCAGTCTTAGTTTTCGTTACTATAACAACCCTGGACAGGATGCGGTTTCAGTCTTAGTTTTCGTTACTATAACAACCCTGGACAGGATGCGGTTTCAGTCTTAGTCTTCGTTACTATAACAACCCTGGACAGGATGCGGTTTCAGTCTTAGTTTTCGTTACTATAACAACCCTGGACAGGATGCGGTTTCAGTCTTAGTTTCGTTACTATAACAACCCTGGACAGGATGCGGTTTCAGTCTTAGTCTTCGTTACTATAACAACCCTGGACAGGATGCGGTTTCAGTCTTAGTTTTCGTTACTATAACAACCCTGGACAGGATGCGGTTTCAGTCTTAGTTTTCGTTACTATAACAACCCTGGACAGGATGCGGTTTCAGTCTTAGTCTTCGTTACTATAACAACCCTGGACAGGATGCGGTTTCAGTCTTAGTTTTCGTTACTATAACAACCCTGGACAGGATGCGGTTTCAGTCTTAGTTTTCGTTACTATAACAACCCTGGACAGGATGCGGTTTCAGTCTTAGTTTTCGTTATAACAACCCTGGACAGGATGCGGTTTCAGTCTTAGTTTTCGTTACTATAACAACCCTGGACAGGATGCGGTTTCAGTCTTAGTCTTCGTTACTATAACAACCCTGGACAGGATGCGGTTTCAGTCTTAGTATAACAACCCTGGACAGGATGCGGTTTCAGTCTTAGTTTTCGTTACTATGACAACCCTGGACAGGATGCGGTTTCAGTCTTAGTTTTCGTTACTATTACAACCCTGGACAGGATGCGGTTTCAGTCTTAGTTTTCGTTACTATTACAACCCTGGACAGGATGCGGTTTCAGTCTTAGTTTTCGTTACTATAACAACCCTGGACAGGATGCGGTTTCAGTCTTAGTTTTCGTTACTATAACAACCCTGGACAGGATGCGGTTTCAGTCTTAGTTTTCGTTACTATAACAACCCTGGACAGGATGCGGTTTCAGTCTTAGTCTTCGTTACTATAACAACCCTGGACAGGATGCGGTTTCAGTCTTAGTTTTCGTTACTATAACAACCCTGGACAGGATGCGGTTTCAGTCTTAGTTTTCGTTACTATAACAACCCTGGACAGGATGCGGTTTCAGTCTTAGTTTTCGTTACTATAACAACCCTGGACAGGATGCGGTTTCAGTCTTAGTTTTCGTTACTATAACAACCCTGGACAGGATGCGGTTTCAGTCTTAGTTTTCGTTACTATAACAACCCTGGACAGGATGCGGTTTCAGTCTTAGTTTTCGTTACTATACAACCCTGGACAGGATGCGGTTTCAGTCTTAGTTTTCGTTACTATAACAACCCTGGACAGGATGCGGTTTCAGTCTTAGTTTTCGTTACTATAACAACCCTGGACAGGATGCGGTTTCAGTCTTAGTCTTCGTTACTATAACAACCCTGGACAGGATGCGGTTTCAGTCTTAGTCTTCGTTACTATAACAACCCTGGACAGGATGCGGTTTCAGTCTTAGTTTTCGTTACTATAACAACCCTGGACAGGATGCGGTTTCAGTCTTAGTTTTCGTTACTATAACAACCCTGGACAGGATGCGGTTTCAGTCTTAGTTTTCGTTACTATAACAACCCTGGACAGGATGCGGTTTCAGTCTTAGTCTTCGTTACTATAACAACCCTGGACAGGATGCGGTTTCAGTCTTAGTCTTCGTTACTATAACAACCCTGGACAGGATGCGGTTTCAGTCTTAGTTTTCGTTACTATAACAACCCTGGACAGGATGCGGTTTCAGTCTTAGTCTTCGTTACTATAACAACCCTGGACAGGATGCGGTTTCAGTCTTAGTCTTCGTTACTATAACAACCCTGGACAGGATGCGGTTTCAGTCTTAGTTTTCGTTACTATAACAACCCTGGACAGGATGCGGTTTCAGTCTTAGTCTTCGTTACTATAACAACCCTGGACAGGATGCGGTTTCAGTCTTAGTCTTCGTTACTATAACAACCCTGGACAGGATGCGGTTTCAGTCTTAGTTTTCGTTACTATAACAACCCTGGACAGGATGCGGTTTCAGTCTTAGTTTTCGTTACTATAACAACCCTGGACAGGATGCGGTTTCAGTCTTAGTTTTCGTTACTATAACAACCCTGGACAGGATGCGGTTTCAGTCTTAGTTTTCGTTACTATAACAACCCTGGACAGGATGCGGTTTCAGTCTTAGTTTTCGTTACTATAACAACCCTGGACAGGATGCGGTTTCAGTCTTAGTCTTCGTTACTATAACAACCCTGGACAGGATGCGGTTTCAGTCTTAGTTTTCGTTACTATAACAACCCTGGACAGGATGCGGTTTCAGTCTTAGTTTTCGTTACTATAACAACCCTGGACAGGATGCGGTTTCAGTCTTAGACAGGATGCGGTTTCAGTCTTAGTTTTTGTTACTATAACAACCCTGGACAGGATGCGGTTTCAGAAACAGCCTTTGACTGGTGTGACCATCCCTCTCTGCCTGCCTCCACCTCTCATCGTCTTCTTTGATTGTCCCACCTGTCTCATCTACTCACATGTACAACCTGTTACGTTTCTTTCCTGTGTTGCTCCTCCTTTCCCAGTCACTCTGTCCATGGTTGGAAGTTTCTTTTTGGTTTTCCTGCTGTAAGAGTTCCTGAGCTTTGCTAAATTAGGGACTGTTGCTGTCTCCTGCCACACAGCTCTTGACATGTGTCAACTATTTGAAGGATCATCGTTTCCTTATTACTGGGTTCAACTTTTATTTGTTTTGATTTCTCTTACATACAGTTTGCCAGATGTCCGATTTTTGTGTTTTGTGAAAGCTCATGTTTGCTTTTTTCATTTTGTTAGACATGTTATCAACAAACATGTTTATGGATGAAAAGACAACAAGAAAAACACAAGAAATTATTCAAATACTTATGGATGTATTTTAATAAAAATAATTCTGTCAAAATTAAACAGAATACAATATTTCTTTTTAAACATGTTTCCAGTACATTTTTTTTTCAATTATTTTTCTTTTTTTTTAATCATTTTAAAGGTTTTAAAAGTCATGCTAAGTAGAAGGTAACTCATTTCACAATTTTTTTTTCATTTTTCTTTTTTTCCTTTTTATATTTTGCTAAAACTCAAAAGTCAAAATATTAAGTTAAAATCATGATAGAAGTCCTTTGTGCAAAGCTGCAGCCTCTGCGAATGAAATCCACGTGGCTCTGAAGGCCCGGGACTCATTTCCGGACCTCACATCCCTCCCGCCCTTCAAGCGGTTGCCAATGGCGGTGGTGGCCACGTCTGTGCTGAGATGAGAGGAGATGTGCGAGGTGACGGCGCTGAGATGCAGCTCACGCTCAAACACTGAGGACAGCTGGGAGACTCGTTCCCTACGGGTGTGTAACAGGTTGCTGTTTTAAGAGTGTGTAACAGAAGTCCTGTACAGCTGCAGATGCACATGTGAGCTCAGTGTGTATTAGATAGTTCCTGTTATAGCAGAAAAGGATGGGGGGGGGGGGGGGGCTGCTGACCGCATCTCTTGCAGAAAGTTCCTCACTGCAAACAAACATCTGCAGCTTTAAAATGAGTCCATGGATTGAGAATCTATGCGAACAGAAATATACACTTCAGGGTGGATCCACATTTTCGAGACAGAGCGGCAGCTTATCATGTCGCACAGCATCCTGCTGTTTGGTGGAACAGAACAACAATTCTTGCATGTCTGTAGAGCAATCAAAGTCTGTCATCAAAATCCAATCAATGACACACAAAGGAAAGGAGGCGCAGCGAAGTCAGAGCCGTAGTTTTAAAGGTGTTCGGGTACAGAGAGCAGTTTCACAACCGGCTTCATCACAGCGATGAAGAAGAAAAAATGATGGTAAAATAAGAAAGGAATGCATTTGAGCCTCTAAGTAGGAGTCAATATGTCTTAAAAAATAAATAAACAAGATGTCATGTGAACAGAATGACACTGGATCCCAGAGCCCCACACGTAATAACAGACGTTGCTTTTCAGTAATAACAGGTAATTCAAACCTTTTAAAAGTTTAAGGCAGCCGTCCTTTTGAGTTGAAAGGCCAAGCCTTCACCTGCGTTGCTTCTAGTGGCCAGCAGGGGTCGACTCGTGAGGTCGTGAGGTGAAATCAGATTGAATTATTCTAGCCCGGATCTTCTCTCTTGATTTGCTCACAGAACATCTTTCTTACAAACTAATTTAGTGCAAACAAACCGATGTGTTGACCATTCCTGCAAATGATTACTCGTAAGAAAACAGTTTCGACTATTCTGAGGCAGCTCATTTGTCATGAGGCTGCTGGGTTCTTAGAAAGTTTACCAGATTAAATCCACGTTTTTATGCTCCAAGTTATCCACATGTAGCAGCAGAAAGGTTCAGAACAATATGCATCCTGTAAAGGTCAATACAAGCTGTTCTTAAGCGTCTTACTGCCATCCAGTTAGTCTTTGTAAAATGCACACCTCTGGCACTGGTACGTCGATGCAACATCTTAAAATCATAACTTATGAACAAACATCAATGTTCGACTGGGAGGATGGAAGGGGTAAGGGGAGGAACAAGATCCTCTGGGAGGGATCTTTTATCTCATCCTTTCTTTCATGAACTCACTGCTTCTTTTTTAGTTTCACTTGCCATTTGTTCATTTTAGGAAACAAAATCACTTGGTGAGGTTTACAAAAAGACTGTTTGGATTCAACATACAGCCTCGCGTTATAGTGTTAGTTGACGGCGTTGGATGTGAACCACTGAAACGTTCCAGTACGTTCATCCCGTTGCATTAAAGAAGCACAAATGATGCTCCCCACCCCCAATGGTAAATTACGAGTTTCAATTTAATTTGAAGGAATTTTTTGTCATCTAACACTTGCACTCTCCTGTCAACTCTGGACTCCTGACCTGCTTTACGGTACAATGCGGCCCATCAGCAAAGGTCAGATCTATCCCTGCAACTGTGGCTACGGGAACGCCCCACAACAACGTCTAAAGGAAATCCCATTGAGATTTCATCACTTAGCCACTTCTGTCGTTCAGCTGATGTCATACAGAGTAAACTCTTTAATCCAAATTTAAAAAAAGATGAAGAAAGTAATTATGTTGGTGAGATTTAGATACTGGGAAAAGTTTTGAAGAGTTTAAAGGTTTTAGTTACTTAAAACAGAGCTGCTTGTTTTAGCTCTGAAATCCAAATATATGAATGAGACCCCAAAATCTTCAGTAAACAGCAACTGAAATTCATCTCTTAGTTCTCTGGAATGTCATCCGAATAAACAAAACAAAAAAAAAAAAAAAAAACATGACGTGGGTTTCTGAATGACAGCACATCTCAGAAAACTCAAACTGAAAATCTGCTTTCTGAAAACTGCCATTCGTAAACAAAAAACTTAAAGAAGGATATTAATATAATGTAATATTCCGAACAAACAAGCAAGTGAAACTGAATTATTTCACTGCTTAGGTCGACATTTTATATGAATTTTGGTTCAGGACATCTCATCTACTTAATATGGAGTAAAACAAAAAGTGATTCATGGCATTTTGGGAGGTTTCTTGTCTTCGCGTAAGACTGCAGATAAGGTGATGAATAAAGGTTGTTTGTAAATGTCACAGTCAAGAGCCGACCACGGCCAGAAAAGAAAACAAACAAACTAAAAAAACAACAAAACGGTTTGCTCTATTACATTGCAAAAATATAAAATGAAGAAAGAACTTGGAGTGTTTAAAAAGTTGGAGGACTGAAATAAAAAGCTTTTCCCCAATAATCAGAACACCTTTTCCCAACCTTTAAGCCAGGTTTTGGGCAAAAAAAAAAAAAAAAAAAAAAAAAAAAAAAAAAAGAAGGAGGGAACCCTGAAATGACAAAAAAACCTCCCCGTTTGTCAGATGATTTCTTCTCTTTATTTGAAACTGTAGTTAAAACTGCACTTGCACACAGCAGGTCAGGCTGTGGAGGGGAAAAAAGCCTGTGGTAATGAAATCCCCAGAGGAGACTGGACTTTTAGTCATGCACACACCGTGCTTGTTAGTCTGCCTTTTATTCTGATTTGCTTTATGCTGCCATCAAGATGAGAGCAGTGTTAGACTCGACCCTGAAGGCGGGTGTCGTAGGTGCAGCCAGGAGCTGAGCTCTGCCACCTGCAAGCACATCTCTGATTGGTTGACGCAGCGGTTGTTAACGGTAAGATTAAGGCTCCAGCACCTCTCCTGGTTAGCATTCACCACCACAGAGGAACTTCAATTACATTTCTTTTCTTTTCTTTTTTTTTTTTAACACTGGAATAAATCTTTTTCAGGATGCATCCTGTTCTTTGGCAACTAACCTGTTCAATCATGCTACTGTGGAAAGAAATAAAGTAAAATTACTTAAAGAAAAAGAAAAAGAAAAAAAAAAAAAAAAAAAAGGTGTGAAATTTGTCATTCCAACTTCCTGGAATAATCTGACCTGGGTAGTCACCTCACATCAGAGTTAATGATCTGCTCCAAATAATGGGAGGCGTTTTTCATGCTGAGCTCAACCGTTCCTGTAATTCCGAACCACCAGTAATACCACTCAGGTTTTTCTTAAGATGGGCTACAGGTGCGAGGGTTACCATGGAAACCAGCGTATGGGTATTGTATGTTGTTGATATGGTCTAACAACAGTGAGAGTAAAATACTGGTTGTAGGAAAGTCCAGCCATAAAAATCAATTAAACAATAAAAAAAAAAAAAAGAAAGGGGAACTTAAATGCGTTTTGTCTGGGATAAGCACAACAAACACACAAAAAAAAATCTAAAAAAAAAAGGCTATAAAAACAGAAAAATAATAATAATTATCTTTAAATAGTGTCACACATCTCTTTATTTGATAATACCAAATTAAAAAGGAAGCCTCCCTCCCTTTTGCTTCTCTTCTCCTCCGTCTGAGCCACCGGCCAAACGCACCAATCGCGCGTCTGCTCGCTCCTCCATTGCCATGACAACTACCAGCTGGACATGCCTTCTCTCAGTGCTACTTAACATTAACCTGTGGAGAAATGGGTAACAATCAAAGTCAGGTTTATGAAGGAGAAAAGCACAACTAAAAACGGGCAAAGCTGATCTGTGCATAAGGTAACTAGACGTGTATTTTATTTCTGCATGTGCATCAAAGGCAGCAGCTGAAAGCAACACCAGACTAGTTGTTCAGGAACATGAATATGATCACCTGAGCCTGGGCTAGTGCAAAAAGTTGTCTATTCTGGCGAAGGAGCAGGAGCCGGACTGGACCCGAGCCATGAGCTGAATGCACTCTGTGGCCTGGCCGAGCGCCAGCATCAGTGGAGGCTGCTTAGGCAGGTTCTGCGACTCTGGAGAAAGTACGAAACAAAGCATTGGACCGCCGGCAGTGAACACAAGAGCATCGCATGGGATTACGTTCAACAAATGTCCTCATCTCCGTTTTCCTTGTTTATAGAAGAATGACGATGTGTGGGATCATTTTCAAACTTGGAAACGTTAACAGCAGAGGTTGCAGCGGTCATTCACAGCATAAACACACATTTTTACAACCTGAATTCTAAAACCTTTCACAGCTTTTACTAAAATCAGCAGCTAATTTTTCTACTATAGAATAAAACTAACTTTTTTATTCTTTAATGAATTCTGTATTTAATCAGGCAAACAGGCTGCATGGACATGACTCCAACTGCTCCCAGTGAGACGGAAGCGCATGCTGCCACCTACAGGAAGAATGACGCTCCCAGCATCTTTGCTGAGAGCTGAGAGAGCAGAAAAACTGAACTTTAGAGAAAAACACTGGTGAGCGCCGCTTCTGTCAGGACACGCGTTACACAGAAAATCAAAGACAAACTAAGCTGTAGAAGATATAAGACAATAACAAATAAATCCACGTGTGAGGTCCTGCTGGCCACCAAATGTTGTTGGAGATGATATTAACTATGAGATGTTGACAGGCGTGAAATATTTGGGAGAAAAAAAATGATCAAGACCCATATTCTGTCCCAGAGGTGACAGCAGAGTGTAAACACGCTGTGACTAAGTGTTTATCTGAATGCTCTGAAAGGGGTTTCATCAAAACCTGCCGCGTATTCAGACAAAAACAGGTCTGGAAATGGATTCCTCCTAACCATAGCTTTAGCAGACGATGATGATATTGATCGCACTGCTTTTTCTATTGAGTTCCATAACAATATGAGGACCGACTCCCTCCATCTGGCTTCCATGGTGGGAAAATGTCAAAGAAATGGGAAACTGGAAAAAAAAAAAAGAACAGGTCATACAACTCAAATGGCTATTGCTGATCTACTGTAAAATAAGAGTTAAATACTGTTGAAAGTGAAAAACAGTGTGTCACGGCCCTATTTTGATTAAAAAAAAAAAGACAGCAGAAGGCACGGCTCAGCGCTCGGCCAGCTATCAACTGCCAGAAAGAAAAAACACAGGCTCGATTAAAAGGCCGGTTTCACCACTTAAAAACGCAACAGTGTTTTATATTTTAGTTATTACTGCTCTTGCTGTTATTTCAAATAGTTGAGAAATGTTTCACAAAAATTAATGTTCTCACAAATTAATAAAAGACGACATATTGTTATGTCTGGGATTCAGTGAAAGTTTTGTGGCGTTCCGTGAATGTCTCCTTTCCATCTGGCTGCTGCCAGTGTTGGGGCTACACTGTAAAAAAACAACCCTGTTCTCCACACAGCGCCGACTGGGTAGGCTGGAAACAAACGCAGCGAGGGCAGCCGCCCCCCTGAAATCACGACGAGCTTTGCTGCAGCCGATCACCGGCATCGGGAGCGTCTGTGCTGCTGCTCAGGCGCATGAAATGGAGTTTTCCCTTGATTACAGATTAAAATGCATATATATATATATTCCTTTGGTTCTTACCAATTTGGTATCAACCAATAATATATGTGCAAACAAGGGGGGGAAAAAAAAAAGAAATGGAGTTTTCCATGTGCTTTTGTTTTTAAATATCAGTCATCCAGAAATGCTTTACCCTGCTTTTAAAGGCTCGAAAACCACATTTCCAAGTCTCCCACGACTATTCTGTCGCATTGTTTGAACAGCAGATAACTTTATAAAAACATTTAAATATACGTCATAAATGATTCAATGCCAATAAAGATGACAGAGGAGTAAAAGTGACAAAACTATCACATCTCAAAACCTCTCCAGACTTCACAGTGGATTATTTTCTCGTTTTGTTTTAGATCACCTGAGTGCAAGCAGCTGTAAGTTTATTGTAGGTTATTCTTCCGTGTTTTTAAAAAGATGTGTTAATAGCATGAGACATTCTGACTATGTAAGCTGTTCATGATGCAAAATATTGTAGCTCAGTGTTCCCAACTTGATTAAAATCAAATGAAATGCACAATATTTTAGCTGCAAGGAGCAACGGTAAAACGGTGAGCCAAACTGAATAATTATAATATCATTTATTGTCTCTTCCACGCAGCTTGTTCACAGTGTCCATGGAAATGACCAGCGGCTATGAGGTTCCTTGCGTTGGAGACATCTTCATTCTGCTTCACTTTCTATATAAGCATATGAAATATACAGCTCATCAATATTGAGATGATCTCAATATCGGATTGCTGGACATGTATTATATATGCACGTCACATTTTCTCTCAAACGTATTTGCAGCTTGATGCAGAGACGATATGAGGCGGTGGATGTGGATGCAGCCCCACGTTCTCATAAACCTATTCCGTACTACACCATGACTGCATGAAAAGTCCTTGTTTTCAGGATGGAGACACCAAACATTTTCCCATTGTTGCACTTAGTTCGGTGCTTCTGAAGTTCCCTCTGTGTTATTTTTCCCCCCCGTTTCTCAAAACCTCGAAACCAGCAGTGCCTGCTGAGAGCCACACATACTGTGGTGTGTGTTTGTGAAGTGTGTCGCGCCTTACCCAGTATGGCGCTGTTGAGTGCAGAGCAGAGCGATTCTCTCTGCGTAGGGTCTAACTGCTGGCCCACTGGGCAGTTCCATGGATCCGAGTACGCTAGAAGGCTGAATGCATCCTACACACACAAACACACACAGAGTTCAGTGAGTACATCATGACTCAAGCACTGCAGTGAAGTGTGTTCTCAAAGCTTTTCACTGTAGGCATTTCCTTTATTCGTGAAAGCCGGCCACACAGCGTCTGGACCTCAGCCTCGTGAAGTGTACACATTAACCTGCTGACTGACATCACAGTTTGCGAGGTATGTGAGCACAGCACATCTTAGAGGAAACAACGTTTTGTGCTTCCTCGTGGCGTCTGTTACATTTCCTCATTAGTTAGTGGCAGGTCTACCTCCAGATATTCCTCCACCTCAGTCACCGGCTGATGGATGGTAGACCTGCCGCCAATCAGTCTACCAACTGGTTAATCGGATTTCACCAGATGACTAATATCTTTAGTTAACATTAAGAGCCTGGATGAAAGATGTGAACTTAGACGTGCCCCCATTTGTAAAAAAAAAAAACAAAAAACAAATCTGATTTTTTTTATTTTGTCTCTAACATTTAGAAAATTAGAAATAAATGAACTAAAAGTGTAGTTTATAGTCTTTGTTAGGTACTACACAACATAAATGACTGCAAGAATTCATCCATTTGGAACTTGAAAACAATTTTTGCTGTTTTGTGCAGAAATCAAAATGAAAACTCAGTTGTGTATTAATATTTATGTATTGTAGAAAAATCATATGATCACATGACCAGCAAAAACACATTAGATGGAAATACGAGCTCATAATCAGGATGAGTATGTGTGATAATTCCGCTGGAGACTCAAAGGGGAGCAATTTCTTCAGGATGCAGCTCTGCCCCCTGGTGGTAAAAATATATACAGGAAGAAAATGGAACATCATTTGGGAATTTATGGTCCCTTTAAAAGTACAAACCTTTATGTATGGATTTTAGCCTCTTCTCTCTGAAAATAAAACCTTTCACAAAGTTTCTTATGGGAAAGATTCTTACACAGAAATGCTGCTGCATGTAAATGTTCACACAGGTTTCTGTGCAGAGTTCATCATTTCCACATTGACTTCTGGTCCTGACAGCTTTGATGTCCTTAAAGGAAACTCATCCTCTTACAGTAAATCTGCTTTTTATTGGTGTTCTATGGTATAAAGACTTTTAATGAAACTGAATGAATCTCAATGCTTTTCTCTATCCAGTTTTTTTTTTCCATCATTAGTTTTGCAGCATTTTTATGTTTCATGTGGCCTTTTTCATGTGTCTGTCCACTGCAGCTCACATGTATCAGCTACCTTGCCTGACAAGGAACAAATCAAGAATATTAAGGTTTTAATGTGTTTAGAGTTTTAGGATGCTTCTGAAGGGGAATTTCGTCATCTTTACAGTTCTTCCTTAAAGGAGCAGGTGGACTGTGAACCAACTAAACATGAATGCATGGAAATCTTTGGCCGCCTGACTCCTAGGTCAGAGGTCAGTGGAGTTTCTGCAGTTTCTGGAGAACACTGCGACCAGGATTCCAACTGATGCCAGCAGAAGAAATCCCCACAGCTCCAGCCGGACGTTTCATTTGTAGCATATCTGTTTGAGTAGATGCGCACCTGTAACATCTTCTTGTGCGTAGCATTCTTGCCGTACTCTCGGCAAAGCTGTTCATTGAGTGCCTGCAGTTCCCGTCCGAACTGGATCATCCTCTCTGTGGCTGCCTGGTTTCCACCACAGAGCTGTCTGCTGTTACTGCAGCCATCATCTGCAGTCGGACACAGCACACGGATATACACAATGTACCAAAATACACACAAACACACTGAGGGGATAAACTGAAGCACAATGTGCGTGTGTGTGTCTGTATATTTTATATATAAATATATACATGGCATGTTGTAGGCATACGTGTGTGCATTTTCGTCTGCACCTGTGATCCCATTGCCGATGCTGTTTTCATCTGGCTGAAGAATCTCTTCGTGTTTGTATGTGCCGTTCATGATTCGTGTCGAGGACCCTTCAACAACGCCGTTGGTGTAGTGCTCTGCCTCGATCTCCATCTCACTGTCACTGTCAAACACAAAGTATGTTCACCGTCAGTGATGTGTCATCTGTCAATGTCAGTGGTGATCAGTGGTGTGGATGGATTAACAGCACTATCTGCATCAAATAGTATGTTGCTCAACACTGTGAAAAAGAAAAAACAAAACCAGAACTACATGTGATCAATTTCTATCAAATTTGTAATGAGAAGGTGCAGCATGACAGAGTCTGGAGTTTGCATGTTCTGCCTGTTCATCACTTTTGTGTGCCCTTGCTTCAAGCTCAGCATCAAAACAAATAGATAACTTATTAATGTGTATTTACAACGGCATCTGTCGCTAAATCGCGGACATCTGCCTCATCTGTCAGCAGCAGCAACACCTTCCAAC
Organism: Xenentodon cancila; assembly: GCA_014839995.1. Lineage (NCBI taxonomy): Eukaryota > Metazoa > Chordata > Actinopteri > Beloniformes > Belonidae > Xenentodon > Xenentodon cancila. The sequence goes on along the minus strand of CM026199.1, from coordinate 5,360,950 downwards.
CCGTATACATGAAAGTGCCACATGGATCCAATATCATCCGCCTTGTTTTTTAAAACAGATTAGAACTGAGAGGGAATGTGCCAAAACATTGTATAATTCACAGCATCAACTAAACCAGCTGGAGCAGTCCAGTCCTCCAGACGTGCCTGAATCTGTATTAATTATTAGCTATTGTTTGGGATGGTGTGGGGATATCCAAGTGCTGACACTGCATACAAGAGCTGCACATCCATGACATCTGACAGACACAAGAGGGTGCAGTGGTGCCTCTAGTGTGGAAGGATTACGTCCTCTGGGATTTCCTCCCAGTGAAACTAGTAGTTGCACAATTGAAATTAAAACCCGCATTAACTGAATTTACTACCTGAAACCTTGCCAGAGAGAAATGCTCTCAGACTTCCAAACGCTGGCTGAAGTGGCACTGGTAATTCCAGAGTTGAGAGTGGTAGCAGAGCAGGCGTTTATGGTTGGGAAGACAATCATAGCAGTCATAACAAGCCACAAGTTGGAGTCCAAAATGCACAACCCAGTGACAGTCGCAGCAGTTTTACTTGGTGGGTCTGCTCCCACACACAGTTTCACTCACTTTAAATCCACAAGGAGCAGGAGGAAGGTTTGACATCAGGTTACAACAGGTAAGCTCACTTAGCTCCAGTTTATTCTGGTTTCAATTCTAATGGTGCTGTTCTGTAAGAGCGTTTCATTTACCCATTTAGGTAAATTACCTGCTTCTACTTGTGCTGACAAAAAAAAAAAAAAAAAAAAAAAAGACTTTTTTGGTCCATCAACTGTGAGTGACTGGCAGGGATTCCTACCTGGTTTCCTGCGTGCTGTTGTTGCTATGAGGCTGGCTCTTGCTGGAGTCTGAGGAGTTGGATTCAGAGTAGTTGATGGAAGAAGGGGAAGAGGAGGTGGAGGAAGAGGCAGAGGAGGAGGCGCTAGGGTACTTGCTGCCAAGGTTCTTTGACTTGATGGGGGGTGTCACACCATTACTGCAGGTAGGGCTGTCTGCTCCTGCTGGAGACAAAAAGGTGCATCTAATCTCTTTAAGCAATCGATGTCTCTTGCTTTTCACTGTGTTTGTGCGTGCACCGTGTACCTCCACTGTGCATGTGTGCGTTGCTGGCTGCGTGGCGTGGGCTGAGGCTGGGTGAGCCGGGGTAACTGTCCTGGGACTTTGGGGAGCGGACGGTCAAGCAGCGAACTTCACTGTCTGTACCATTCACCATCTCCACAAACTGACGACATCTAGAAGCCAGCGGATACTGGTGTTACTGGGCTACACTGGGAAGTTACAGCTTTAAGCAAGTATCGTACCAGCTTTCACAGGCCAGTTAAAAACACTGACTCACTTCAACATGAATAGAAGGTTTGGGTTGCGTTCTAACAGGCCGGGATAAACCTGCTGAGTGGTATCTATGGCTTCGCCAACCCGTCCTGCCAACACAAGCTTCTGTATTCCTATTAGACAAAAACACTTCCAGTATACTGGTGAAGAAACTAAGCTAGATTATACGGTTTCAGAGGACAAAACTAACATCCACAGTTATGAATATCTTTGATTTGTTTACTCACTTTGTCTGTTCTTTATAGATGTCTGGTCTTCTTGTATCATGGTGTCTGTGGCCCTGGCAAAGGCTGTTGCAGTGGCGCAGTACCCATGGTGCACCAAGTAGCTGGACACCATGCTGGGTAAAGCCAAAGAGAAAAAAAAAAAAAGGTTGCCGTTTTACGCTTTTTCCATTCACGTCTTTATTCAGAGCAAACCTCCTCAGGCATCTAGAGTAAAACTGAAAAAGCAACTTGTTTTTTCAGTTTTGTTGTACTTGAATTTGACAGTATTGGCTTGTTAAATCTATATGATGTTACATCATGAGATAAGAACCTGAGCGCAAGCTTTTATGAAGTTACATATTTGTCCTTTAAAAAATGTTATGTTTATTTGAATTCTATATTTTTTTCCATGAACATTTCATTATTAAAAAGAAATATTAATAAACCAACATATGTCAAGAGACTTAAGAAGGTTTGGCTCTTTAAAAGCCTTGGCATTGGTACTACTGTTGAAAATGTTTAAAAAAAAAAGAGAAAAAAAGTTTAATAAACGCCTTCTGCCTCATTTCTATAGAATATCAAATTATCTTTTTTAAGCAGCAAAGATGATCTGTTTGGGCTGAAGTGCCATAGAAACGCCGAGTTACGTCAGAGGTGCTCAGTTGTTCTTCTGTTACTGATGGTTAAATAATTTCTTTTTCAAGAAGGAAGGATGGTTTTCATAATGCAAAAACTATCTTTTAGAGATTAAAACTGTAACAACAAAGTAAAAGTTTTGTTTTCTTTTGTTCTACTTCGTGTTCACACAGATGTAGGTGACAGTGAATCTCACTTCTGCAGCACAGCCTGCCACTCCCCCATCCGCTCGCCAATGGGGTAGCGTGCGATCATTCCATGGATCTTGGCCCGCCACTCGCTCATGTAGTCCTCGATGTCAAAGACAAACGGTTGCTGGCCAAAGTTGGCGTCTACGATCTCACCAGGCGTCTGAAGCCCCACCGTCGGGTACAGATTAGGCTGGTAGATTTTTTTCATAAGATGAGGAATAAATAGATAATCAGGTCAGTAGGGCTCATCTCTGTGCTTCTAAATCAGCACAAGCATTCATATTTCTTTATTACATGGAACAATAAAAGACTATTTAGGCCACCAAAAAAAAAAATAAGCGAGCATTTGAGTGACTCCTAGGACACATTCAAGTTCTAAAAATACAGTGGAAATATGTTCCTGAACATTTGTTATGAAAAAACTCAGACTACAATTTATTCATGTTCCCTGTAGAAGCAAACAGAACTTTTCCTGCAGTAACAGAACCTGACACACCAAACTGATGGCATAATGAAATATCTCCTGCTGTGTCTCCACATCAGCCACATACGGGCAAAAACACATGCCAACTATGATCTAAACAAGGCTTCTGCCTTAAACCCACAAAGGAAATCAAAAAGTAAAGCCAAAATAAAAATATTAAATATATAAGCAAAGCCGTGTTTTCTTTTTCAGCTGGATAGTGTTTCTTTAATCATGCTCGTTAGTTGTTCTTCATTTTATTCACTACACATGGACAGATGTTATGAAAAAAAGTGTTTCCGTTTCAAAAGGAGAGAAAAATGACCAATAAAGAAGCCCGTGTGAGCTATCTTGAAACCGTTTTATACTGCCTCCTATCTCACGGTCCCATTTGCTTCGATGAGGTGCGATCTCACTGACAGACCTGACCTTGCATATTCTAACATGCAACTATGGTCATTGCTCGATGTGAAATTGAACAAGGAGTTTGACGACAGGCAATAAGGATGGGAGAAAGAGAGGAAAATGAAGGCATGCTGTTGCTTTTAATGTAATGTAAAGCACACGTAGACTAAAATGATATTGTACAAAAAGTACTCAATTACTGAGTTTGGACATTTTGAAATTGCTCAAATAGGACAACAGTCACCAGATGGACAAATGACAGTAGCTTATTAAACATTCGTAACTGTAATCAAGCCAGAATGTCTGTATATCACATTGTCTAGCTGGTCTTTGTAGATGTTGTTGACCATTAAATTACCACTGAGCTGAACTGTATTTGGGTCATTCAGTGGTCCAACAGCAACTTCTGGAGATTTGGAGTTCGTGTACTATTCACAAAACTCAACTGGCTGCTAAAACAGTTCTTTTTCTGGAAAATGTTCCTGTTAAAACTGCCCCTGGACAAAAGGGGGAAAAAAAAGCTTTCCAACCCAACGGCTGACACAGACTGCAATTACATGGGCAGCCGCATGGTATTACATTACATATAGTGGCCAGTGTGCGTATATTTGCTTCAAATATTTTCTTGGAAAGTCCTGTTTCAATTAATAGAAATGTGTGGCTTAGTTACAGCAGAATTTAAAACAGGTAACTGAAATAACAGCAAATGTACAGTAGAAGACAACTGTTATTAGAGAAGATGGCACCTGTATCATTTGAATGATGCGTTTGGAATACTTACAGGGAGGTCTGTGAAGGCAACACCTAAAGAAATGAAGGACACATTAGGTTAAAGTTAAGGGTGAATGCAACAGATAGTACATTATGTTATGTCACACTATTTTAGGAAGCAATTAGGTCAATGTTATTATCTCAAGATGATGACAGACCTAAACTGATGCCATTTTTTGTGTAAAAGCAAGTGTTGTTGATGAGGTTGACGCAGCAACCGATCACGTCTCCTGTGGTGAAGGTCGGCCCATATGGCTGGCCCGTCCCAGAAGAGCAGAAGGAGTGGCCATCGTCTCCATGGTAGCCGTATGAATGTTTGTCCCATCCTAAAACAAGAGTAAAATAATCATGCGTTTTTGCATGTCACACTCTGCGAGCCTGTAAGGTACTTGGATCAAACCTCAATGACAAAGTAGGAGAGGCTCAGAGTGAAAATTATACAAGTCTGAGGTGAAGTGCCTTGAAGTCACTGCTGAAGGAGAGGAGACTATTACTAATTGACTTCTGCTTCTCAGATTTTTCCATCTGACTGCTGCAGCTTTCAGGGTGACTCATGAAAATTCACACACCAACACATACACACACTTTTCTTTTTCCGTCTATGCCATGCAATGCAGTGTCCTGGATGGCCAGCAGGAGGACTTTTGTATTAAAAAAAAAAAAAGCTTGTGATTCAGTCGATAAGAAAACCAGTTCAGAAGCTCAGGAGGCAGGAACATGAGAGCAAAGATCACAAAGGGGAGACAGGAGGATGTCATGATGGGATTATAAAAATATCAACCAACTCTTCTTCTGGATGCTGGTGATGCACATGAATACACATTTGAGTAATCTGTGCAGTAACACTGGTAGTTATTAACAGTAACAAGGAAAACATGCATGGTTGAAGTTAAGCAATAATAAACAGCTATTGGCAAAACGATAACACACCTCTGTGTCAGTGTGAGGTTTTACATATCAGGGCAGGTCATTAGTTATCACTTTGCACTTAGCAAATACAAAGAAAAATTGTTATTTATAATAGATATATAGAGATATATAGTAGTATATATATATATATAGTATCTAGATAGGATATCGAGATGAAGAGAGTTTATAATCATATATATATATATGAGATATATATATATATAATAGTGATATATATAACAAACATATATAATAAAATAATAAATAACTTAAATACTATAGTTAGAGTTTTCACAGTAAAATGTACAACCATTTTAAGGGTCGAAAGAGTATTTGGACAAAGCGGCCTATAGCAGAGTATAGTCCTATATACATCAGAACTCATTTTCTATTAGGAGTCACATCATCAATAAACACCAGTGGGACTGCTGGCAGCCATACATACCATAATATCTCCTCCACCATGTTTGACACATGATGTGGTCTGTTTTGGATCATAACCTACTTGCTTTCTTTCCCCATACCTCTCTTCCCGCATTGTGATACAACTTTAAAGAATCTGATTCCCAAGCATGGGAGGCTTTTTTGTCTTTAACGTTTTCCAGCAAAGTCTAATCTGACTCTTTTGTTCTTTAAAGTTACTAGTAATTTGCTAATTGTTGTAAACCCTCTGTATTTACACTCATAAAGGTGTCTCTAAATTTTGAAAATTATATGTCGACCTATAGTATTCTTGATGTTGTGAAGGGGTTTCTTTCTCCACCAAGGACGGGATTCTTTGATCATCTGCTTCCATTGTTTTCTATGGTCTCTAAGAGCTTTTGATGTTGTTGAGCTCACCAGCGCTTCCTTTCTTTTTAACAATGAACAAAACAGTCGATTTGGCACCACTTAAGCCTTTCTCTGTTTCTCTTACAGATTCACGTTGGGGTTTTTCTGCTTGTTTTTTTTTAATTTTTTTTAGCCTATTGATTGCCTCCTTGACTTGGATTTCATATAAATAACACCAAAACGCAACCCGATATCAAGCCCAGAGCTGTATTTGTCTTGAAGTAAAAGAATGAACTGCACTTGACAAATTAACTTCTTTACAGTCAGTCCTCCAAATACCTCTGAAACCCTTGAAAATGTAGGTGCTTTACTTGTAACTGCTGTAACTCCTAACTGGTAAATGCCACATTTTTGTAAAACCACTGGTCGATCAAAGTTATGATAGTTATAACCTGTATCATATTGTATACTGAATCATACTGAAACCATTGACAGGTAAAGTGAGAAACACTGCTCTTCTTGTTGCAAATGGGAAACTGAGCTCTCAGCATTCACATAGAGGTTACGACCCCCCCCCCCCATATGACAGCATGCCCCCAGCAGGGGGTGCTGCTGCACAGTAACAGTGCCCCCACCCCACAGCAGAACATGCTTATCCGGCCTCTACATTCCCAAGATCCCATTATATTTGTATCCAATGCCATCTGTGGCAAGTAAGCCCAATCCACAGAGATCACACCCATTAACCGAAAAGGACCAACAGATCTATTGCCAACATCCAGGAACCAGGCACTGCAGAACACCCCTAGATGTCATTGTTCATAACCTGACAAGTCAGGGCTCTTTGGCAGCATAGGGGGGACCTACATAGTATTAGGTTGATCAGTAGTTCCTATATTAGGCAAGAGGAAGAGGTGCTACTAACTGAAAATGAACATGCAGCCAGCATACAGCGCAGTCTGGCCTAAAATAACCCGTATATATTTATATACCACTTTTAAAGAGGTTGTAATTCAATCCTACAGTATTCTGCATGTCCAAGACAAACGCACTGACACCAGTATAGAGCTGGTACAGATTCCTGTATGTGCACCACAGCTAAAACACCTCCTCAAATTTTCTGAGACAACAAAATTGATCCGACTTCAACACAAGCCAACCTTTTAATGTGAAGTAAAACATCCAGACTGAATCAGACGATTGTGTGATTTTAACACAACACTTCAAGAGTCTGGTGTTTACATGAAGATTCCTTTACGGCATGAGCAAAACCATCACATTAGCCAAATTCAGACCTTGGCTTTATGTTATTTGGATGAAGCCTCAAGTTTTGCACAAATCGAGTTTTGCAGGAATTCCTACCCCTTAAAAGTCAGGGCTGGGAGAGACCTGAAGTTCAGCATGAGCTCACTCAGACAGTGTTCCTCCTCAGTGTCAGCATGCATGTCATTGCCAAAAACCGAAACAGGCTTGGGAAAATAGGTTGTGGGACAGCAGAGATATTAGATGTGCACTTATATATGTGCATATGTCTATTTGTAAGCATGCAAGCAAGAAAGCATTAATCTAAGCCGAAACTGTGCTAGGGCCCGTTTCTATCAATGGTGTTCTTCTTTTAACTTGAGCACATATTGTCCTCCATCTCTCTATGTGTTCCCGTGTGCATATGTGTATAAACTGGTGTGTGTGTGCATGTGCATGCGTGTGTGGTGAGGTATTAGATTAATCTGCTGACAGGGATATTGCCTCTAAAGCCAGGCTCACTGCTCCAACATGCTAATGAAATGGGCAAGTCTCCACAGCAGGATCAGACACAGAGGTCAGAGTGGAGAACAGTGTACAGGACACATGCACACAAGAACAGGACTCTGCTGCAGGCACTGCAAAACAGCCCCTCCAGAAACAAGCCTAATGTTCCTACATTGTCTTGTTTTAAGCAAAAGCATCTGCCAATGGGGTAAAACAAATGTTCTTGACAAGAATTCTTAAAACTAGTAAAATAGTCTAACCACTAGACTAATTTTCTTGAAACAAAAGTTGTTTATTTTTTTAACTTTCTTAGAAATTAAATTTCAGTGCTTTTTAATACACTTTCCTTTACTAATTCTAAACTTTTACATTTTTTTTTTATTTAAAAAGGTATGACACTTTTAAAACTCAATAAAAGGAATATTGTAAAGTTTAAATTCCAATATTTATGGCTACTGACCCGGCCCTAAAAAAAAGAAGGAAATTGGGGGCAGTTTACAGATGTTTATACATTTTACTAAATCAAATCTGCTTTGACCTATACACTTGGCATATTCTTTTTTGGCATTTTTACATGACAAACTGTCTAAACTCGCATCCACAAAAAAAAAAAAACAATACATAATAAACAAGTGTCAACCGCAGAACTTCTTTACAACTCCATTAAACTCCACCTACAATGTTGCAGTGTTAAAAGGTCTGTTGGATGCACTGGCTGTACAAAGGGCCCAGAGTGTCGCTTTCAGAGTTTCAGCTCACTTTTCAGTATTTTTCACACTCCGTGCTGGGGTATACGTCCATGTCTTGAAGTGTTTGGACAATAACAGAATTATTTTATTTTCCCTTTATAAAACACCACGAGAATTTGAATTAAAACAGCAAAGACATGAATAAAGTGTAGTGCAGCTTTAATTTAATATAATTCCCAATAATGCCTCATTTACTATTTAGATGCCTCTATTTTTAAGGGCTTCAAATGTAATTTTGACAACTGACTGAAAAGAAATTAATTGGCCTGGTGCCATCTATTACCTCTTAACTTCAGAACACATGAAGCAGATAAAAAGGTCTGGAGTTGATATCAGGTGCTGTTTGACAGGAGCAACTATTATGAAGTCAAAGAATATCTCAATGCAAGTGAAAGAGGCCGTAATTAAATGATTAAAAAAAAAAGTCTTAAATGTGTAAAAGAGATAGCAAAAGAAATAAGTTTGTTCAAATAAAAAGACAGAACTGGTGAAGCGTGTCCTTGGAGAAAAAAAAACATCATCATCATCATCATCAGAAAGATGGATGTAAATACAGAGTGTTAACAACAAGGTGGAGACTACTGGTAACATTCAGCAGGAAAGCCAGCTTAAGCTTTGCCACAAAACATCTTAAAAAAAACCAACCATATTCTGGTACCTGAATCTACGGACAGATGAAAGTAAGATAAACTTGCATCAGAATGATGGTGAGAGGAACAAACAGCTAATAAGACAAGGCAAACTACGTCATGTGTCAAAAATGGAGGAGGAAAGTGTTATGACACGGTGAACATGAATATTTAAATGCAATGTTCAGAAACTATACACAGAAAGACCCACAAACAACAGCAAGTGGAGTTGGCTGCAGTGAAGCATCTCCAGAGAGGAAACCCTGAATTTGGTCATGTCCATGGGCTCTAGACTTCACGCAGTCATTGACTGCAAAGCATTTTCATCTATATAATAAAAATAGGATTTTATTGAAAATAAGACCACTTTTTCTAAATGTGTTTTTTTCTGAAAATGGAGATATTCTGCTTGAAATGGTTGAAATTTTAAAGTGGTAAATGTGGCATTTTTGTGATATGTCCTAACATCTGGATTGTTATATTTCAGAGCCATTGTAATGATGTATAAAGGCAAAAATCATTAATAAAATGAAACATAAAAACTGTTCTTGGCCAAAAGGTTGAATGCCAAGGTTTTTTAGTCTAATACTTATTTGGTCATTGCTTCAGTATTTTTTTCCCTTCTACTGGATGAATACTGTATAGACTGATAAAAATGACTGGTAACACCGCAAGGGAACAATATGCAACCATGTCCACTTGGTTTGGACTTGGTAATTGCTGAGTTTTTCACAACTCTCCAATTACTATTGTTCCAATTTCTTTCTTTCTTTTATTTACATTTTAAATCATGCTTTTTATTTATGTGATGTTTTAATGTCTCTCTAGAGCACTTTGAATCACCTTAATGTTGAATTGTGCTATACAAATAATAATAATAAAAAAGGTAAACATCTTAGCTGTCTGGTCATCCCTTTTTTAAAAACATTTATTGGGCTAAATGTTCTCAAAATGGAAGGAAAAAAAAGAGAAACAACTGAAAGACAACAGAAAAGAGTGTGTCACTTTATTTGACAGATATAAAAATCCAAATCTTTTTCCACACTTACTTTCAGTTTTACCTCCTTGTTGTTATCGTTTTCTCTGAGTTTGTGTAGAAACTTAAAGATAACATTAACAATATGACCAGCCATATTAATGAAACAGTCCAGCCACAAATCACCAATAATATTAATTAATCGTGAATTTTTGTTGTACTTATTCAAGAGTGCCGTTTAAAGAATTGAGACCATTTTAGGGGCTGAGCTTTGTGGTGCTGTGCAACTGTACTATGACTGTAACTGTGCACATCTTTGTATAAAGTACTATAAACCATCGCTTCTAAAATGTGCACAAAGTCAGAGTGAGAGCAGATCCAAAATATTATAACCTTCTCCATCACGTGCACTAACATGCGCACCCTACAGTCAAAGTACACGCAGACAGACACAGATACACAGATGAGTAGGGATGGACACAGACAGTCAGAAATGCAATCAGTCATACCGGGACACACACATAAATCTGCAGTTTGGGACAAACACACTGGCACACAAACACGCTGAGTTAGTCAGAGTTGAGGCAATCAACAGTAATCTGTCTACCAGGGCTACAGACCATCTGCGGTGGAATCTTACCAACTGAAAATATTTTCATAACGAACGGTTGGGAAAGGCATCAGTCCGTGCAACACTGTTCCACCCTTTGTGTGACATTTGATGAATGTGGGTCAAGAAGAAAGAACAACTGATCTTTGTATGATCTTTGTGCCGTCCCCAGTGTTCACAGTCTTCCCCATATCTCTGCCACTGGACAGAAGTTGATCAGTAGATATACAAGTCAAAGGGGTCCTAACAGGCCCTGAAGGCCCAGGAAACAATTTTTCAAACCAAAAGGTGTGGTGTCATTAGTTGGAGAGGCGAGGCAGCATTATTCAGGATTTTAACAACTCCAAACGTCAGAGATGCTGGACCAATCACATTTCACTGTGTGCTTGCTAACAGTGTATGTGTGTGTGTGTGAATGAGAAAAAGATAAAAATGCATTCAAAATGTAAAAGGAAGAGGCAAAGGATAAAATGTATAATTTAAACTTTTAAAAAAATAAATTAAACAACTGTGTGATGGTGGTAAATTAGTTAAAATATGTAAAGCAAGGCACAATAAATGTTTCTGTGTTTCTTGACAAAGGCTTGTTTTCTTACAAAGTCTGTATAATAGCAGCATTATTCTCTCAATCGTGGTGATGAAACGAAAACTACTTTAAAATGATGGTGGAATTGGATTTCAAATCAAAAAAGAAAAAAAGTAACTGGAAGTAACTTTTTTTTTTGTCCTGGGAATCAATTATTTTTATTCCATCACAATGATTCAATTCTGATTATACTTCATTTATCCCCAAAGTTTTAATTAATTAAATGAATGGGCAAGTCTATGCTCATGTGTTATTTATATGTTACTTGTTGGTGGGCAGCTGTTTTGATTTCACTTTTGAAACAGATTTTTCAAAGGAAATGAACTTGTAAACTTTCTCTTAGAATATTTAAATATATATTTGGGAGCATTTTTAGAGGTTGACTCACACTATAAATTCTAATATCTGGCTTTTGTTTATTATTTTGTTTTTAATTTATGTCCTTCAGATTGTGGAGCATACACTGGACGTCTCTGCTATGAAAAGAATAAAGAATTTGAAACAGATGTTTATTCAAACCACATGAATGTATTTTTGAATGTATGTTGTATGCATGTTGAAACACACACACACACACACACACATACATACACACTCACACACACACACACACACACACACACACACACACACACACACACACACACACACACACACACACACACACACACACCACACACACACACACACACACACACACACACACACACACACACACACACACACACACACAATTCTCCACCTCCTCAAAAATGTGAATGTATGCAGACCGTTGCTGATATTTCCTACAAGGATGCCAAAGATCCATTGTACTGGTGACTTAAAATATGCAGGAGGCTTTTCCCAGGATCCTCCTGCTCCGTATGTTCGCCCCCCACCACTTGTCATCTCCAGCACCCACAACCCACTGTCCGTTTAACTGCCATTAAAACTGATAGAAAGAGCAAATCCATGAAACAATAAAATGACTGAATTTCTTTTACATGAACCTGATTGAAACATTTGATGGATATTTAGGGCATTGTCCTCATGAAACAATCATTTCTGTCCTAAAAGAACACCAGAAGAGTTTCATTAAAAACACCTACCAAAACGACAACAAATTCCCTCATTTCTGAAAAACAGAGTGGTCAATTATCCAACCACAACAGAAAACTACATGAAAGGTATCTGGCGTATTGAGCCTTCATTTACAAGTCTGACATTGTGTTCATAATGGAAAACGTTTTTTTTTCACCGTGGAGTGTAATAAACATTCTTATAAATAGAAGGGCTAATAGATAACTGAACCTCAATAATGCCATGACCTTCATGCCAATGCTGTCACTGACGTTAGTTACCAGGTGCTGCAAAGATACACACTTTTGCATGATCCACTACACCAAAATATTCTGTTTCTCATCAAAACCTCCATCAGGAGCAGGTGAAAGCGTCAAGAAACAGCTGCTAATTACTGGTTGTGAAGCTGCTTCCATTTACTGAGCTGATGACTGCCTTTTAGTCAATTCTTCAGATTAGGTTAATATCTGCTTAACACAATGTTTTCTATCTGAGGTAATACATTTAAATAATATCTGTATACAGTCTGCAAATAAAATGTGTTTTAATAGGTGTTCAAAGGTTTGTCTGACAGAGCAGGAAGTTTACAATATTACGAGTATATTAGTTTAATAAAAAAATTTTCCACAGTGCTGCTCTGTTCTCTCCTCTCAGGCATCAATTAAACCTCGAAATTAAGTGAAATGAATGAGTTTTATCCAGTATAATTAGCATTTAGACTAACGTGTATATATATATATATATATATATATATATATATATATATATATATATATATATATATATATATATATATATATATATATATATATATATATATATATATATATATATATATATATATATATATATATATATATATATATATATATATTTGCACATTTCCCCTTGTAAAGCCAAGCTCCAAAGTTCCTGTGAGAATATGTTGTCCTTTCAAAAAGTCCCTCCTTGGGAGTTACACCATTTTTGAGACTCGTGATGCATTGCGGCGGGATCTGCAGTGCTGACTGGTGTCTATTGAACAGGTATTTTTTCTTAGTTATGCCAGGGGCATTGACTCAGGTGTTGAAGCATTTATAGAATATGAAAGTTCCGGTAAATCCGTCGTAACAACTGGGGGTCTCAACTTCGAAGTTAGATCATCACTTTTAGAGAGTTACATAATGTAATAACTAAGTTGGAAAGGTGCATCTCTTTAACCATGTGACTAGCAATTATATAAAGAAATGCACATTTGCAGCCTGAAATTCTTAATAATGTAACTGTGAACTTTAAATACTTAAGTTGTTTGACCTTTAGGATAAATGAAAAACCTCTTTGGTGAGATTCTTCCAAAGTTTTTAATTGTTTAAATGTTGTCCTGCTCTTGTCATTGTGTATTGAGTCTTTTAATAATTTATTTAGAACCACAGTTAATCCTTTTATTTCAATTTTTAATAAACATTTCTGGTGTCTTGACTTTTAAAGCCAATGAGATCCTCCACAGTCATAGTTATAAATAATTTCTTATAAAATGTTCAATAAATCTTCTTTGATGACATAATCCAAGAAATAAGATTGCTTGTAGTATGTGACACACACAAATAGGTGGGTAATAGTCTAAAAAATATTTGCATTAATTTAACTTGGCAATAAGTGGGCTCTAAAATAATTGATCTCTTAAATTCAAACGGAGCAATTCTTGATTATAAAACAAAAAGCAATGTTTTTCTTAAATCGGATTAGCAGGAGGTCCAACCACAGGCCCAAGTCCACATCATCTGTCACTGATCCACATGAGTGCTCGGTGACATGTCCCAACATGTTCTCTCCATCGCCGTCAGACTGTCGAATTCACAAACTGTATCTAGAATCCAGAAATGTCACACTTTTTCTCCCACCCCCCACTTTCATCCCACGTCTTATTAATGTTGGCACATCTCGGGGTAGTGTCATTAATCCACAAAGTCAGCTTCTACTTCATTTCCTTTATCTACCGTCATAAAGAACATAGGCTTTACAGTGTCTGCTCCTTCACTGCAGCTCTAAAAATATCTGCACTCCGTATGAAAACAATGACTAAGAGCTAATAATCTGTCTTTTTCCACTGTTTGCAGTGTTGATGAGAAACCTCCCTATTCTGAGAAGTAAAGGCTAAAGTAAACTGAGCACTGTTGGTGTCTGATTGTTATCTAAGCTGATGAAGTCACACAGGTTGAACTACAGGCCAATAAGTAATTGGAGGATTTCAGGGACAAGGTTTTGGACAGCCCCTCTACTGTTGCTTAATTGTACCGTACAGACCATCATGTGTGCAACAAAAATGGAGTAAAAGAGGAAAACAATGCTGGATGTTGTTTTTGCCAGCTTGTCAAAGCACCGGTCTGACCTAATAGCAAAGTAGTTGAAATTCTGGCGCCAGCCCAGCAAAACTAATGTTTTTGTTAGATGCTGGGATTGGGAAATAGTCACTGTACACTTTGTTCATGTTTAGAGACCTTGAGAATCCTATTTCACCCCATTTTGTTGATTGTTCCAAGCGCAGACTTCTTCCATTACTCTTTCATCAACAAACAATCAACTCTTACACCCTGAAATGAATTTCTGAAACTTTCTATCACATGTCTCTTTGTGCATCTTCCTAACAGCTCTATTATAGTGAGACCAGTCACATGTTTCTTACCAGGCAGTCTGTTCATGTTGACTCCCTGGGCAGACAGGCCAATGCCCATGTACCTGCAAACAGCAAGAAGAGAAGGTTTTACACATTATACCATACTTGGACATTCAGCTCAGATTCCTGACTGGGTTTTACCAGGGCAGCTTTGAAAAATGTTTAGATGAAGCTCGTACTTTGATGAGTGTCGTGCAGAGGTTTTGAACAGGACGTCTTTGAGCTCCTTTCATTTAAGAACGAGACACTGCTTAGTGACGGAAGATTCAAAGCATCAAAAGAATCAGTGTGGAAGACCAGAGGTCAGCTGTGACATATTGAAATGATCATATAAGGAGAAACTTTCAGCACTCCTACACCACAAACATCAGAAATCCTTTTAACTCACTTGAACAAGTAATGAATATTGTCAGCCTAGTGCATTTGGCACATGCTGAGGTCATCACTTAAAATCCAACAATGCATTTCTGCTTTGAGCTGCATGACTGGGCTTTTTCATATGTTCCCTGCCTTTCACTCAATGACTCCAGAGTAAGAGAAGAAAAAAAAAGTGTCATACCGGTTAAGTCTGAGGATTGGGAGATGATTTGAGGATGTTGCCAAATAAATTAGAACAAGGGCAATGATGTGGATAAGTAGAAAGAAGCCATCATAATTTCTGTGGTAATTTCATTATTCAGTCTGCCAATGTGAAAGCAGACAAGCATCTGTAAACAGTTCAGTAGGTTTAAGATGCTCTACTTCAACACAGTAGTGCTTTAATTGCAGCACTATGAGCGGAAAACGTTAAATGCGTATCGGCTGCTGGCGTACAGAGATATTACTGCTCATCCCGAGGCAGACATGAATGACTGAATCAATTTAAAGCCAATCTATACCACTGCTCTGGATGGATATTAAAAAAAAAATTTTTAAATTTAAAATTTTGTTATGGTGAAGCAGGAAAGTCAAATGTTAAAAAAAAGGAAATCAATGGGTTTGTTCCTTGAAAGAACATTCATTCAAACTGAAGGATTTCAGCTTGCATGTAGGTCTAGACTGTTTGCTTCCAGGGTGAATAAAATGTAGCTGAAGTTCTGTGAAGGTCGTGAGGTTGTAGTAAAAATACAGAGCTAGGTTTTGTTTTGCTTATAAAAGTCAATGCAGTCTTTTAGTTTGTGTTCTCCTTAACCCCTAGTTTCAGCATTACACCTCATAAATTCAGTACACACAGCCAAAGCTATAAGAGCAGTATTTCATGACAACTCATGCAGAACTTCCTATCGTGACTTCCATCTGCCTTCCCAAGTTTATGGTAGTCAAAAGCAATCCAGGGTGACGTCACTGCCATCTTGTACTCTTTACTGTTTCAAGAAAGGTAAGCAACTGAGTTTTTTTTTTTTTTTTTTTTTTTTTAAAGTAAGTAAGTAAAACTGCTATCAGAGCCAGATAATACAGTTCTCAATCGATCTGCTCTGGCATGTTCACACATACCACGGTTAGCCCAACTATCGACTGGGCTGGGACTCTCCCGTCCGGACGTGACAAGACCACGGAAGTGGGAATAACAACGGTCATGGCATGACAACACATCTGTGTGCATCGTAAGTGCAACGCGATCATGTACAAAATGCACAGAGCTGCTGCGTTGTTGGCGTCCATATCTTGGCGCGTTGTTGTCCTTCTATGCCTTCTACGCAAAAGGGCGTGTAGCGCCACCTAGTGTTGCGTAGTCCAACGCACATCAGTCAATAATTTGATTCTCTTCTTGCATGTGTATACTCGGATTGCTTGGGAACTGCAGCTTACTTACTGCCAACAGCTGGATTTAGACTGAAGCAGCAGTAGCAAATAAGAAGGCAAGTCAGTCAACCTTTGCAGTAAGACTGTGTCCACTGTACAAGATTTGGGTGATAAACTGGTATTATAGGATATATTGATAGATTTTAGAAGGAGATGAAAATATATTGTGATATTAATATGCACTCAATTATGCTATAATGTTACTTAAGACTTTTTTTTTTTTTATATATAAAGCTCTTTGCTTCTTGCTTCTGAGTCCATAGAAAGGGTCCCACTGAGCTTTCGCTGCTTATACAATCTGCTTAACTTCACCAAGTATTTGGATCTGCATCTTTCTAACATGTCATGGTGTTTAGGAGCTATTTGAGGAAGTAACACTGTGGAATAGAGGGTAAAATTCCAAATAAAAAAAGAACAAATTGAACTTTGAAGTTTTAAATGTCAGAATCTCTGACTTTATAAATCCAAAATTCTGTTGAAGCTGAGAACTGTCTGTTTTTAATATGAACTGTTTTTTTCCACTTGCATGTTATAAAAACTATGTAGATGGGTTAAACTTTTAAATAAATGTGTTTGTTAATCCATATGTGTGTCAGTAACTTAGATTTTACCATTCATCCAATTTATGAATTATAAACTATGTCATTATTGACCCTAAAAATATCAGGAAATTAATTAACACCCAGCCCACACAATTATGCAAGCAATTCTGCATGCAGTTGCATTGCTTCCTCTATTTGTTAAATATAAAAAAGTTGTGCACTTACGGTGAAACCTAAATTGTTTATCAGTGGTGTAAGTCAAATAATGAATACTAGCTTGGATAATGCCCTCAAATTGGATTCATCATTACAAGCAAATACGTTTTGACCACAAGTTTTTGCTTTCCAAAGTTTACTTTCCAAATGAGTGGGTTCCATGCAATGCAATCAATTTCCATAGCACCAGCCATAAGTCATCTGTTTCAGGCAGCTACCAACTGGATCATCTAATGCGTCAGCTGGCATTTGGACGCTGAGGCTTCACTGGCAACTAGCATTACGGTAAACACTTTTAGGCAGCCAGGAGCATACTTAGGCCAAGCATTTGCATGTCAGAATCCAGGAACTGAGAAGCGCTTTGGTTATGAACATACTAGAGATGGCTCAATCAGCTGGTGAATCAGTTAGTCTTTTTCTTTGTCTGGTTATGTGCAGCAGACCCTTCAGACATGATTTATAATGACTGGCCACAAAAACAACATTAGTGTCTAAACAGTTGTTAGTCCAGAAACAGAACAAATGTCTAATTTGTTCCTCAGTACAAAACATTGAACCTTTTCCTTTCTCTGCAAACGACTGTGACATGGAACCTTGACTGTCAGATGTTGTCCCTAAGAATTAATCATGTAGGAATTGTTAAATCAATCATCCCCATCTGAACACTACTACCCTAGTATATAATATGCAAAATTCAACTTGACAAAAACTCTTTTAGTTATTATTTTAGGTTGTAAACACAACTGTTGCAGTCTAATGTGGATGAACCTGAACCAAATGCATTTACAAATGATGATGCAGCTGACCCGATTTACTCCTGGGTCACTGATTCGCCAAGCCTATATCACAAGACTATCACTGCCATGCCTTAACGCCAGTGTAAATTCCAACATTAAAACAAAGCAGCAAGCGCTGCTGACTTTGCTGACCTTGGTGCCACAATTTATCTCATTACACCAATTCTGATTGGCTGATGATCACGATGATGCAATACAATCCTACAAGTAGCCTGTGCTATGATGCAACATCATTCAAAATAAGCATATCTTTAGCGCCCACTGACGCATCGTCCCTTGCGTATTCCATCCCAGCCTGAGACATGCATCTGTCATAACCACTTTTTATGACAGGATCAGGCCCCCAGGCACACCTGCACCAGGAAAGCTGTATTCCAACATAACCATTATCATCCATGCCCAATAATGCAAGGTATCCAACCTGAGGGAGGCCACCCACTGCTGGAAATCCCTCATATGCAAGCGGCCGAGTAGGACTACTAATATGGCCGATGGCATCAACCCCAGCAGTCTGAGTCAAAACCTAAAGGGGACCTGCACGCGTAAACATGCCAGACAAGCTCTGAAAATCTTCACACTCTCTGCTGATAAGCAGGCTGTGAATGACAGAGTCCAGATGCAGCCCCAAAAATACAATACTGTACAGGAGGCAACACCCTTTATTCTGTGTTTATCATGAACCCAAATTTGGTCAAGTGTTTTATTAGCACGAGTGACTGCAACACAGCCTTCCGCTCGGATTGAGCCAAAAGTAGCCAGTCCAAATACATGGCCAAGCGTATGCCCGGGCGTATTAAAGGGGCTATCGCTGCCTCAGTACACACACACTCACTCTTGGTTTCAGGGAAAGCCCAAATGGGAGCACCGTGTACTCGTAACAGATGCTTCCGAAATGCAAACCTCAGGTACTTTCCTGTGTGGAAAATATACTGGATATGTGAAAATATGTGTCCTTCAGGTCAACAGATGTGAACCAGTAGCCCTGGAGCACAAGATGCAGTGACATTGCGTGCGTAAGCATTCTAAACTTGTATTTTCTGATGTGTTTATTCAGAGCCCTTAGATCCAGGACAGGGCGGATTCCAGCCAATGGAAACACATCCACTGTGTGCCAATCAATGTTAACCTTTGCTCTCAGCTCCTTCAACCAAACCCTGCTGAAATATCTGGGAGCTGCCGTCAGACATTTACAGCAGGATATACCGTTAAACATGTTGTCTTTACGGCAAAAATCAAAAACGACAGCCTTGTTTGCCCAAGGCTGGGTTAATACAAATGAATGGTAGCTTCACTAAGCGCAATAGCAATAAAATGATGATTACAGATGAGGAGGTGATAACGGTTAGGCACTAGCTGAGCTGACTGTCAATCAATCATATTAGAAATAAATGTAATGCTTTGTAGAAACTCTTTTGGTGTGGTACAAATCCCCCCTGTGTCATGAGGCTGGTGGAGGTTCGGTTTTCCGGGGGAGGTAGAGCTGGAGGGATTCCTCGTCCTTCGTCTTCCCTTCAGATTGCTCTTACATTGAAGCCAAAGCCATGCCAATAATGCCATCAGGAACAATCAGCATTTCCATGATGTCCTTTCCTTCTCCATCTGGCAGGTTAGCCAGGTTGAGCCATCTAGCTCGCTTCTGCAACACCATCACCCCCATTGTATATGGATGCAGATGCCCAGAATCACAGTAATCTCTTGCCATACTGACTGGTTAAGGCTTTGTAGATATGTCCTTGCACAGTTTCGCTTGGCATGGAAGACACGTTCAGTGCCCTGACCGCCAAAGCCACTGCTTTGTAGGCTCTCTCTTTCAAAGCTGACTGGAAGCAGTTGGCTTTAGATGGCAGTGTGGGGACCCTGGAAGACAAAGCCGAGAGCTGCAGGTGCTGGTGGGCAGAAACCAGTGACTGCATGGGCGGCATGCGGAGCATGCCCTGCTTCTCCATGTCCTCAAAGTCCAGAGAAGATGCCCCCTGCATCAGACTTTTACAGCTAAATGGACATAGAAAGTTCTTCCAGCACCTCAGGAAAAATTGGAGATGCTGTTTTGCCATTCTTGCAGCCTGGGGCCATTTCTTTCCCACATAACATGACCTGATTGTGGCCGTTACAGTGGCAGGCCAGAGGATCTTAAGCCTGGTTACAGAGTGTTTGCACACGGCCTGCAGATCCATGCTCAGAGTGGGAAAAGCTGTTGTTCTCTCCCCCTCCTCCCCAGGGACATGTGCAATGTCAGGCTGTGCAGCCTGACTGAAGCCAGTGTATGAAGACTTCGTTTTCATCCTCATCATCTTCGGATAAGAGGGGCTCAGAGGTTTCCTTGTCATTGTCCTCATAATCCAAATCCAGCACGTCTTCCATCAGTGGAGGTGGCACAGACAAGTCCAGCTTCAAACTCCAGCTAACTGCAGCCTACGACCCAGCATCCCCTTGGAATCCGGCCTATCACCACCATCGGGCCGCAACCTGCCGGTGGCTAAGCCCGGGTTATTTCCCAGCACACTAGCTTGGCGAGCTAGTTATCTGTGGAGGCTCTTCATGGTGAAATAGGTGCAATGCCTACACCAACCAGAAGCGTAGACTACCAAAGCAGGCATGTTCCAGGCCAAGGCAGCTCGAGCAATCCTGGTGTGGGTCTTAACTCCATATATTGTTTCCACAAACACAGGTCCCTGAGTCACCGTCTCTCCTGGTGTGAGGGAGTGTGACACCTCTCTTTGTGTGAATCCGCTGGAATCCTAAAACATGAGGCTGGTGTTAGCTGGCGTGCTAACCTGTGGAAAACTGGCGAATTAAAAACACCAACGTCTATGGCAGTGGTTCCTAAACTTTTTTCACGTGGGCCCCTCTTTGGTGTATAAGAACATTTTTGGCTGACGTCGCATCATCGTGATCACTAGTCAATCGGGACTGGCGTGATGAGATAAATGCTTCTGAGGAATACGCGAAGGGGCGTATCCCATAGTGAGAGACCGTAACAATGAATGAAAACAGGGAAAAGCTAGGTTCTCCCTCACAATCCAGTGTAAACACACCCCATCATGAGCTCTCCCTCATTTCTTGTGCATGAGCATGGGACGCACAAGAAGTGTGTACCATGCTTGGTGACTGGCTGGAGCAATGTCTCATGCGTTGTTTGTGATCGTCAACAAAATGGACAGCTAGCAGCTGGTGAGGAGATATTCGCCGAATCTGATACAGCACATTCTGGATCAGAAATCATACTTGCCCTACCTGTTCAACTGCCAATAGCTGTGCCATGATTTCGATAAGCTTGTGTGATGTCACAACAATTGTTTCCATCTGATGTTGCATTAATCTTGTATTGATGATGGGAGAGTCAGACTTAAGAGTTAAGATCTGAACTGTGGTGGCCAATCCATGCGTGAAAATTATGTCTCATGCTCCCATAGCCACTCTTTCACAATCTGACCGATGTAGAACCTGATCATTCAGTAAATTCAAGTGGTCAGAGAACCTCATTCTTTGGGCACATAAAAATACTGATCCAAGACCTCATCAACTATAACAAACCCCAGATCATAGCACCTCCCCCACAGGCTTGTACGGAAGGCACAAGGCATGATGGGAACATCACTTCTTCCACTAGTCTTCTTAGCCTGATGAGCCCATTACTTTGGAACAGGATAAATCTGGACTCAGAGAACATGACCTTCTTCCATTGCTCTAGACGTATTTCTTTATGATCCCAGTTTATTTTTCTCAAAAGAAAAAAGAAATTAAAAAGAAAAATCAGCAGGCTTGAGCTTTGTTATTAATGTCGTGGGTGGCTTTTAAATTTTAATATTTAAGGTTTAGCTTGCAGCTTCAGGCTCCCCCCTGCCTTAGTTAAGCTTGCTTTCCTTTGTTTAAACAAAATGAGTATCTGGTAAATGTTCATGAAAATAATAAAGGTTCATCGATAATTTATCATTAATTCTCCTGATGATCGACAAAAGCAAACTGAAGCTTTTCTGATTAGGCTCACTAATAAGTGGTTTTCGTAAGGCTACACAGCTGTTCATAGCTATCCCTTATATTTCACATTGTGTCCTGATAAGAAAAAAAGAAATCTTAAAATGTGTGTTTTAAAAAGGTTTCACAGACTGCATTCATGAATAAATCACTGTTATGCAATTATAGTGAATTGTTAATCAAACCAATTTAAACTACATATCCACACATTTTATATATATATATATATATATATATATATATATATATATATATATATATATATATATATATATATATATATATATATATATATATATATATATATATATATATATATATGCTGTTATATTTGTAAGTAGGATGGGAGCAAGACAGTGCAGTTGCATTTTGGTTTGGAAACATCAATAATGAAACATGTTCCCAAGGCTAACAAAAAAAAAAAAAAAAAAAAAAAGTTACCATGGTAATCTGCTTACCCGTCTCGACCTTTACTGACAATCTTCACTTCGAAGTAGTAGATCCCACAGGCAGCAGGGATTGGGTGTGTGGCTCGCACTGATGCTGCATCTTTGTGGTTCTTTCCATGGCCTGCAAAAAGATAAATATATACAGCAACATTAGACTTGCCTAGTAATTCCTTGTTTTTTAACCAGAAAATGTGAGTTTTAGATGTAGAGGTTTCGCCTCAGCTGCCTGAGCTGTTTAACAGATGTCGATGACACCACCAACTGGATGTTACGTATTTTCAACATTTGGGCTTAGCAAAAACATGATCCACAAAAATCTGATTTGTCACATGTAAAAATATGTCCATTGCTCTATTCATCACATCTCCAAACCCACAATTTTAGAAACAAGTGCTCCCGATTATGTTCCACTGATTTGATTAGAACTTCCTTTGTGGGTAACATCAAGAGTCTGCGGCTCTTTTTCATGTAGTCAACATCTTAACAGCTCACTAAGGCCTCTGTCGAAACAAATCATTTACAAGAAATGTTGATTTAAATTAACTGCCAACTTCTCCAGAACTGCCTCTTCAAGCAAATTCAACCCATGAGGAGAGGTACTGATTAATAATAAATAATTAGGTTTTCAAGGACCAAATATGAGATCTAAAGCCGTACCTTCAAGTGTCAAAATGCTTCCATCTATAATTCAAAAAAATAAATAAATAAAAGCGAGAAACTTTACAAATGTCACTTGCACAGTAGGGCATGTCACCAGCTTACAGTCATTAATTTAACACCAAATTCTGAAATCTATCAAACACTACTTGAAGACAATGGGAGGTAGGAGAGTATATTGTATGTTTCAACTGAATATATAAAAAAAAAAAAAAAATATTCCTCTTCATTGTGGACATCGTTTACAATGCACACCGAAATTAGTCTCTGCTTTTAACCAATCGACTAGTTTCACTAGTGAGCAGTGGGGCTGCTAGCAATTGGGAGTTAAGGGCCTTGCTCAGGGGCCCCCAGTGATTTACCATTGTGGGAAGCCCTGGGCTTGAACCTGGGTCCTCCACGCCCAAGCCCACCACTGTAACCACTAGGCCACCCTGCAACACTGACTGGGATAAGGAGGGTATGGAAAATGAATAAGAAAGTGAATTAATAATTTAAGAAAGCAGTTTTTCACCTCAATGTAATGTCTGTAACCTTTAAGGACACAGCCAGCCTGATTAATCAGCCAAAAATTAGGAAGGCATTGTAATTATTAACTTGCAACTTGGTGAGGGACTCAGTTTGTTAGTACATGAGACTTGTGAACTACCATGGCGACTGATGTGTATGCGACATGTACATAACTAGTGTTGAAAATACACAGCTTGTCATATTTACTATATCTATACTATCAGTACAGGGGCAGCACGATGGAAAAGTGGTTAGCACTGTTGCCTCCCAGCGAAAAGGTTCCTGTGGAGTCTCCCCGTGTGGAGTCTCCCCGTGCTTGCGTGGGTTCCCTCTGGGTGATACGGCTTCAAAAAACATGCAGGGTAGGTTAAATGATCACACTAAATTGCCCGTAGGTGTGAATGTGAGCGTGATTGGTTGTTTGTCTTTCTATGTGGCCCTGCGATGGACTGGCGACCTGTCCAGGGTGGACCCCTGTCTTTCACCTACTATGCATCGGGATAGGCTCTGACAGACGGATTAAGCGGGTATAGATAATGGATGGACTATAAGTACAGATTTGTTTTAGTTTTCAAAGTACTATTTTAAAAGGAAAATTTAAACTAACCTGATTGCTAGTATGTATTCATGAAAAAGCAGCTAAATGGAATGTAATAGTACTTTGATGGTAACCCATTGTAGCTTCTGAGGTTTTTAATATTTACAAGGCTGTAATCCATTGACAACTTTCTCCATGACACACTACATTTTCAGGATGCTTTATCAATCCACATATCAAGAGTTGAATCTCACTCAGACTTGATGTACTGAGACCTACAGCAAAGTTGACTTGTGATCAGTGACATGAAAATAAATGATTTTACCAACTAATCTACACTTTGTGAATATGGAACTCCTACAAAACAATTATGAATGTAAAGGTAACAGAAACATTCAGACTGTAGTAAAGCTGTAAACAACAAGGAGACCAGGGTCATGTATTGTCTGAACCAATTAGACTGAAAGACAACAGTCATTATTGTGTGTCACTCTATATTCAGATGGCTGCTTATGCAATCCCTCGGGTTATGGGAGAGATTGCAGTGTTCAGCGAAGTGTTGTATAACTGCAATCAAACCTCCACAGTCAGCATGCGAGTCTCTGTCCGTTACATGCCAACACTCCACTGACCAAGCTCACCTGTTGTAATGCTTAACGAGTCGCTGTAAGCCGTGTACATGTATGATATGCAGATCGGCTGTAACTTTAAACGAAGCAGCTGGCTGTCAGGAGACACCTTGAGCCAATTGCTGTTTTCTAAAATGTCTAAGTCACATGAGCACGGCAGCCTCAGTCGCCATCATACAAGACATACAGTAACAATCAAAAATGATGTTGGCTGAAACTGATATCAGTGTCCCACTAAGATCGACTATGTAATGCTCCAATTAAAAATAAAAATCTGTTACGATGGCAGTGATTTTTTTTTTCTTTCGCTGTATACAGACCATCCTGTTGAAAATGTGCTGACTTGAAGTGGATCAGGATTTGAATTACACCACAGTTGCATAAAATACACAGAATGCTAACCCATAAATAGACACTATGTGGGGAAAATGAGACTGAAACATCTTAGCAAGCTAGATGATCAACCATATTTTGTGCAAAAAAACTTCCAATTCTTTCTGTTCTATGAGCCTATAAAGCCACCGTGGTAGACAGAGAATGCACCCAGACCTGAGTCCCAGAGCCATTGACCCTCCATCAACTAATACATTTAATAAAAAAGCCCACACAATATTGGTTTGTAGATGAATTAAAACAATGAAAAACAGCCCTACAAGTGTCACAAATTTCCATGTGACATCCCGCCACAGGTCAGGGATCACGAGGTTAACCTGCATCACTGTGAGGCCTTTATTGCGTACAAGTAATGAATGTACCCTCTATCTTTGACCACTACAAGGGTGAAAGTGCAAAATCTATCTGTTAAATAACAGCAAGAACAACAAGGCACACAGTGGCGTGTTACCTTCTGCCTCAGCAAGTCAACAGCCTCAGCAGCAGAATAAGTACTAATGCCCTATTGGGCCATTTCAAAGGAATTAGAAGATACATTTGTAAAATCCGACAGTACGAAACTTTGATGTGGAAGGAAGAGTTAATGCTGTTTAATTTTTTTTCCTCTTAGAAGCATCAAAACTGTGGCACAGTTCAGTGAAAGATGATGATCAGTTATTCATTAATGCCAAACTGGATCTCTACAAAGACTGATAAATAAAAACAGATGGTGTATAATACTTGTTTAAAATCATTCTTCACTTCACAAACCACTCATATCTAAAAATCAAACAAAGCAAGACTGCACATCTGAACGTGCTGTACAAGCCTAGATACCGCCCTTCGAGTACAGATACACACATTGCAGGAGCAGTCGACAGTCTGTATCTTCTTGTTTGCCCTCCGAGGCAGGAAGAAGATGCTAAACTGCAACACCTAAACACTGCAGCTCCTGAGATATGATGGCCTAGTTTGATAGAGTTAACGGTGCATTAAAGCTACAACTTTATGACCATTATTACAAGCTGTAAAGCTGGAAATATGTGATTCATTGTGGACATGGATTTCATGGCAATACTGGGCTTGCAATTATCTGAAATGTTCAACAGACATAAGTAATAAAGATGGTGTTTAATTTATTTTGAGCACTTTGTAGTCAAAGCACCGTAACATTGTACAGGGTGAAAAATCATGATAACAAACACTATTTAGATAACTAATACAATGGTGCTCAAAGTTCCCAATTGTCTTAACTTAAAAAAACAAGGTCTATTAACCTCATGTGTGTGACCTTGATGGACTTAAGCTACATAACATGGTCCAACATATGCAGTACTTGCTCTGACGAGTTCAGAGATGATCAGAGAAAGAACATCATAAAGTTGCATAAGTCAGGAAAATCTCTTCAAGAAATGCATGATGCCCAGATCATCAGTTCGTCATCAGATCATCAAACAACTGCATGTTAACACAATATGGTTTGGAAGCATAAAGAGATATACTGAATATAGAGACAGAATGATCCTGAAGAATGAACTATCACGCAGAAGACAGTGTAAGATGGAAACAGATGATCTGCTGTAGTGACCCCTGAAGGGAAAAGCTAAAAGAAGAAAGAAATTAGAAAAAGCCCCTTCACCAGAGTGAGAAAGAAGACTGAAACTGTTGACAAATTGTCAAATATTCAATCAGATTTCTTCTAGAAAGTTGTTGATGGCAACCACAAACATCTGGTCTGGGGGCAACTAGAAACAAAAATTATTTAACCTTTGGCACAAAATCCACTTTCTAAACTTACATTGTATTTTGTACAACTGTTGTGTTCCAGAAAAATAACAGTACAAACAAGTAACTGAAGCCACAACATTGCTATGACCAGAACTGTAGACTCAAAGTCTGATCAGTTCCCCTTTGAAGTGAAAAACTAAAGGCATATAGTTCCTATACTTATGGACAAAATAAAGCCTACTTCATCAATGTAGATGCCATTAACTTGCTAACCAACTCTGACGTCATAAACACTTTTCCTCATTCCTGTTGGGGATTTTTTTTTCCTCCCCAGAGTCCAGACCTGATGGTGGCATCTACCAGAATAGGTTCTCCTGACCTTGTGACTGGGAGTAGTTAGGGGTTTTGCTGAGAGACACTGCATCATGTAAACAAGTAAATCCCAGGGTCAAACCACCAATTATACAACAATACAACCTGCCTGACCTCCCGAGACAAAGCTGCCTTCCCATTGAGAAGACACAAGATAAACCCTGCATTGATGTGCCCAACCTCAAAAATGCACATTAAAGCAAAAGCAGAGTTCACATATAAAAATGTAGGCTTTTATTATGAGCATATAGATATATTTATATTTAGAATGTCCTCATCAGGAAAATCTTTACTGGCTAACATGAAGACAGAAGTTGAAATGCTGCACCTCAAATGTTGTAAAGGGCTACACACCACTACAGAGAATCAGACTTCTGCCAAGTCAACATGACTGCACCGCTGTTGTTATGGGACTTCTCCATATGTTGTAGTGAAAAGCTCGTCGCTCTTGGCTTCAGCAGACTTCATTTAAACTGTTTTAGGCACAAGCTTTCTCCAATCCCTCCTGCATGCTTCAGATTGGTAAAATATGCAAACTAATTTTTGTTCATCTGATACTGTAATACAACAGAATAGGGTGTAGGCAGAAATAGATTGCAACTGCTGTTACAATATATAGTTTCTACCTCCAATTTTTTAAACAAATTAAATCAAAATCGCACAAAACAAGTTTGGAAAAAGAAAAATCCCAACCCATCTTCTTGCTAATCAAAGCCAACCAGCACGTGGATGTAGTTGCAGATTTATTTTTCCATCTGATGTATACCCTAACATCTTTCTCAACAAGAGCTTGCTTCTCTTGAAATAATTAGTAAGTTATTTAATCTTTGAATTCCAGTCAGTTTTATTTATATGGTGTCTATTACAACACAAGTTGTCTCTAGGATCTTTCCAGAGACCAGAACATGACCCCCGAGCGATTATTACATAAACAACAGCAGGTAAAAAAAAAACTCCCTTGTGGGAGGAAAAACCTTAAGCCAAACAGTGGCAAGAAAAACTCCCCTTTAAGAGGGAAGAAACCTGGATCAGGACCTGAATCATAAAGGGGACCCTCCTGCCAAAGGCCAGCCGGGTAGAACAGGAAGTAAAGAGAGAGAAGAGACATAGACACACCGTCAAATATACAAAAGACAAGATACATTAGTATAATTATCCATCAGCAGCAGAACTAAGACTTCCATGTATATATGACTGATATATAGCTAGTTGGTGATCCACATAGATCAACTATACAGACAGGTGGAGGTAAACACGGGGATGGTCAGAGGGTGGGACTGCAGGTCAGCATGCAGCTCCTGAGGTTCTGGCCAGCAAACATGTACGACAGAGAAAAAGAGGGGCCAGACCAGCCCAACAAACTACAAGAACAATGGAGCACAATTACGCTTATGAGATATACTTATGAAATAATAACTGAGGATTGAGCTGGAGAAGGGATGGGGAAGGCGAGGAGCACAAAAGGGGTGAGGGGCACCACTCAGTAGATCACGTTGGTGTCCCTCTGCAGCGTAGGTCTATAGCAGCATATATATGACAAATATATGTTTAAGTTGAGCCGCTCTAGTCGGGTCCTGCAGCTGCAGCTGTGACTACTGGCCCCAACACACTAAAGTTTACAGTAACTATAGGCTTTATTAAGCAGAAATGTTTTAAGTTTGGTTGTAAAGGTGGAGGTGGTATCAGCCTCCTTCACCCAAACTGGAAGTTGGTTCCATAGTGATGGATCCTGATAACAGAAATCCCGTCCTCCAAATCTACATCTGGATCCTCTAGGAACTACGAGTAAACCTGCACTCTGAGAACAGAGAGCTCTATTAGGAACGTACGGTACTATCAGGTCTTGCAAATATTGCTGCGCTAAGCCCTTTTGGACTTTATACACAAGTAATTTTGAAAAGTTGAATACTGACAGCACTGCTGCATTTTGGATCAGCTAGAAGATATTCATACAATTACTTGCACATCCTGCTAATAATACATTATACTAATCTAGTCTAGAAAATACGAACGCGTGACTTAGTTTTTCAGCATCACTCTGGGAGAGGATGCTCCTAATCTTTGTGATATTACGAAGATGGAAAAACGCTATCTTGCAAACCTGAATCCTCTTCACTGGCCAAAGGTTGGCTAACAGAGGCTAGTCCTAGGCCAGTGAGCCTCTAGACATGTACACAGTGAAAGGAGTGAAAAGAAAATATTTCTGCATTCAATACAAAAAAAGTTTTAGTTTGGTAGCGGTGTTATGTATAATGCTTTGTTGAAGAACCCCCCTTTCCAAGCCACTGGTGATCAGCAATAAATAAGTGGGACTAAACATATGGGAATCTAGAGGACCTCTGAGCTCATAGAAGCGCATCTCAGTAAAATGAGATGGAAGAAGGGAGTAAATGGAAACCAAACTTCCATGTGTGGTTATTTTGGTTTGTTTTAGTGGAATATGAGTTGGCCAACAGAGTATGACATGGAAACGTTTCATAACATGATGCATTTCAGCCCTACAGCTACAAGTGGGCAATAACAAACTACATGTTATATTACTAAGATATAAAATGTTGCGTTAAAACAAACAATCTTTTATAAAAATCTGTTTACAATTTAAATATCACGCTGTAGTCTAAGGTAGACATTTTCTTTCCCTAAAATACCTTGGTAAAAAAAATTTAACACCAAGAACAGTCGTCAGAACAGTGAAATTAGAAGTTATTTGGGAGAAGCACAGGAAAAAACAAACAAACCTGATTAATATGCTGTTTAAATCGCAATGGGAATTTAGAAGCAAAATTATTAGTTGACATCTAGTCCTTAATGTCCTTAAGACATGTCTGAAGTTTGGCTGATGGTTCTGTTTCATCTGGCCTCATAGACAGATACAGCTGCTTATAATCAGAATAGCAACAAAAATTGATGCTGTGGTTCTAGAAAATACTTTGCATATATAAACAGAACAAGATTGGCCCTAGCACTGAACCCTTTGGGACACCATAGCAGACCCTTGTCTGTACGGAAGAAACCTCATGAACATGAACTAACTGGAATCTATCAGACAGATATGATTTAAACCAATCTAGAGCTGTCCCTTTAATCCCAACAACATACTCTAGCCTCTGCAGTAAAATGCTGTGATCTATGGTATCAAAAGCAGCGCTGAGGTCCAGCAGAACCAGTATGGACACTAACCCATAATCTGAGGCCATAAGAAGGTCATTCGAGACTCGAACCAGTGCTGTTTCTGTGCTATGATGCATTCTAAACCCTGACTGAAAAACTACAAATAGATCATTTCTATACAAATCGTCACACAGTTGCCTTGCAACTACTTTTTCCTGAATTTTAGAGATAAATGGAATATTGGAAATCGGTCTATAATTAGCTAGAATATCTGGGTCAAAAGAGGACTTTTTAAGTAGAGGTTTAATTGCTGCAACTTTAAAAACCTGTGGCACATATCCAAAGCTTAGGGATAAGTTGATCTGGTCCAGTATTGTCGCACCAATAAGAGAGAAAACATTTTTGAGTAGTCGAGTTGGAATTGTGTCTAACAGACACGTGGATGATTTAGCTCTATTGAAAAATAATGCATAAGTAATTTAATCTTTGAAGAACATAATGCACCACTCAATCATCACAGACATGAGAACACTAGAAAATAAAGATTTTATCCCATCAGTCAATGCCATGGACAACCATTTAAGTGTGTGGAATAGCATTGCAACATTGACAATCTCAAAAAGAAAAATCACAGATTGAACCTGTCAGAGTTTAATACGTAATAAGGCCAAGAAAAATCTTTGTGTGACAATCTCTGCTGATGGATCTCTTTACTGAAGCTGATGACTTTACAAGTCAAAACATTATTATAAATGAAATCTTAGCAAAAAAAGAATATGGATATGATGATATATAATAATGTATATTATACAAACAATATGTTGCATGTTCCCTTGCCTCTTGCTTGTAATGGGCCGGGATAGACTCCGGCAGACCCCCGTGACCCTGCAAAGGATAAAATGGGTATAGAAAATGGATGGATGGGTGATAAATGTTAAAATATGAAGATTATTTGGATTAATTTCCTAAAGATATCTATCATTAACTCCATATGCATACATTTTTGTATGAAAATAGATTTACACAAGTAATTATTTTGCACTATTACATTTATGAGGAGCTGGACAAAATATCAGTATTACAAGATATGCTCATCCTCTTTTTTACAAACAAGAATTATTCTTGATACTAAATATCAATGCTTAACTGCCAAATGAAGCGTCCTATAATCATTTACTCTTTAGCACAAAACTCGTCTTAACATTTATGGTATATTTATCATACAATATAATATAAATCCACATACAATGTATTTCTGTTTTATAGTTCATGAATTAAATTACTAAACAAGTGGCTTGATTTCAAGAGTAAATAAATATTAACTATATTACAATTAAATGTTTGCATTAAATGAGCCCAATCAAAACTGTAGAGTGTGCCACAGAACACTGGGGGATCTACAAAATATTTTATATACGTCTAATTAATGTGTCAGTTTTTAAGTCATCATTGTATCCAGATATAGCATTCTTCATGGAACAGTATTGTATTTAATGTAAAGTCATAGATAGATAGATAGATAGATAGATAGATAGATAGATAGATAGATAGATAGATAGATAGATAGATAGATAGATAGATAGATAGATAGATAGATAGATAGATAGATAGATAGATAGATAGATAGATAGATTAGATAGATAGATAGATAGATAGATAGATAGATAGATAGATAGATAGATAGATAGATAGATAGATAGATAGATAGATAGATAGATAGATAGATAGAAGATAGATAGATAGATAGATAGATAGAT
This sequence comes from Xenentodon cancila, assembly GCA_014839995.1. Taxonomy (NCBI): domain Eukaryota; kingdom Metazoa; phylum Chordata; class Actinopteri; order Beloniformes; family Belonidae; genus Xenentodon; species Xenentodon cancila. Next base: position 5,328,804 of record CM026199.1, on the reverse strand, counting down.
AGATAGATAGATAGATAGATAGATAGAAGATAGATAGATGATAGATAGATAGATAGATTAGATAGATAGATAGATAGATAGATAGATAGATAGATAGATAGATAGATAGATAGCATAGATAGATAGATAGATAGATAGATAGATAGATAGATAGATAGTAGATAGATAGATAGATAGATAGATAGATAGATAGATAGATAGATAGATAGATAGTAGATAGATAGATAGATAGATAGATAGATAGATAGATAGATAGATAGATAGATAGATAGATAGATAGATAGATAGATAGATAGATAGATAGATAGATAGATAGATAGATACTATATTGGTCCAGAAGGAAACTTGGGATGCAATTAAACAAGTTGAAATGCGTTGCAGTGTTTTAAATGCATCTCTGTTGCTGCTGAAACAAGCCAGATAAATCCACGTGTGCTGGTGCACATTCAGGTAGAGACTCTGTGGCCTTGAACAGAAAAAAAAATTGGCACACTGGTCAAAATAGCATCCAAACCACAAGGGTGAGGTAACAGAGCAGGAGCTGGAACAACCAGGATGAGAAAAAAATACCTTGCACACTCCAGAATAGACCTATTTATGTGTCATCCCCTAACAATTGTGCAGTGTCACTTAATCCCTTCACTCTTCTCAGACATAAAGACTCAATGTCCTACATAACCTCAACATGAAATGGCATGATTTGTCTTTAGCCACGTGTTCCTTTGTGTCAATAATACAGCTGTGGCATGTGCACAGATAATTCAGGACAGAATTCAGCGATCAGAAAAAAACAATTATTACAATAATGACGTGTTGTCACATCATAACCTGGAATTCATTTTCATAAAAATGTGCTTAAAAAATATTTAATTGCATCTCACATTCAATCCATCAGCAGTGAGACCATCAATTATTCATTAAATGACCAGTGATGTCTATCTGGCATCTGCCTGATAGAATCTTGATTTAAACAAACACTTGGCCTGGCTGACTACAAGTGAGCAGATATTTGCTGGATAAGCCTATCAAAATGGGTTACACAGCCTGACTTTATCCTGAAACCCTCAGCAGTGATGCAGACACCCAACATGCCTCAAGTGGCCTTTATTTTGATAACTAACAGTTTGAGATTCAGTGCAGGCGTTCGCCTTATTTTGATTTAAATGGTGGATACGCCTGGATGGCTACAATTCGTATAAGATCGGTACATTTGTCCGAGTGTAATGCGCAGAGGCCTCCTCTGTCACAGCTGGAGACTGGACCTGAGGCTGCTGTAACGCTCACTCAGACCCCGAAGCAGTTGGACCGATTGATCCTAGGCTGCAGAAATTAAAAAATAAATAAATAAATAAAATAAAACTGTATAATTCTGGAAAAAAAGACTGCTGCTGAAATCACGCGAGAAACCACAACAATGTAATTTCTTTATTCTATTTATCGCAGCTTGTTGTCAACAGCTAAGGCTTCATCACTCGGGCCAGCACTGTGAAAGGTTAACAACAAGTTTGGATCGGGTCCATCTTGTCGCCTACTGTTTTCAAAGCGAAGTGATAAAAAATAAATAAATAAATAAATAACGGGCAGGTTAGCTGCGTTAGCTGGTTAGCCTCAGTGCTAGTGAACCGCTGTTTGTTGAGGAGGCAGCGTTGTGTTAGCGAGCTTCTGTTTGTTAAATACCACTGGTTGGCGTGCCTCCTATACTACCAACCACGGACACCGTCAACTGCACGGTCAGTTCACTGCAAACAAACAACCACATTACCGGTGATTAAAAAAATAAATAAAAGAAAGTGTCATGTTAATAAGAGCGACTGTCAGGGTTAGCGAGTTCACTGTCACCCATTTGGGCATTCCTCTGCTCATTTGTGAAACAAAGCAAGGACAGGAGAGGCAGCTCAGACTAGATTTACCAGGACGGCACTCACACACACGGCCAACATAATCGCATACTGTGTACGTGTGTGTGTGTGTTCACGAGTGTGAGACAGATAACCCCCCCACACCACCACCCCTCCAGTCCGCAAAACACAGTGACAGATTTGAGCTGAAACCGCTCTGCTGTTGTGACAATATATCAAAAACCGTACGGGATGACGTAGTTTTTCTAACCTTTGTAATGGACCCGCAGGTTATTCTGTGACAGCCCAATGTAGCTGTATTTATCCTTGGGGCTCCACGATCGGGGCAGAGGGCTCTCTTCCTCGTTTACAGCCGGGTAGAGCCGCTTCAGCCGCTCGTTCAGCTCGTGCTCCTGGTAGTTAAACGTAGGGTCTCCTAACGGCAGGCTTCCCGTTCCGAGCTCTGCCATTTTCGGTGTCTGTTTTGTGTCTTATTGCTGGTCTCTTTCTATCTAAAGCCCTGTGTCAGTCGGCTGGAGCTGTGGGCTGAGAGTGAGAGGGACAGAGGAGAGAAAATAGCAGCGGTGTGACATCCCCGGATAAGCAACAGAATGTACTGTAGGCACGAAGGGTGCAGTGTGGGTATTGTAGTTCAGTTTAAAGTTTTCTTTTATGTCAAAATACTGCGCTCACCCTGCTATGACTACAGGTCTCTACTTCTGTCCTGGTACTCTATATAAGGGCCGTCCGTTTAAAAAGATTATATATATATATATATATATATATATATATATATATATATATATATATATATATATATATATATATATATATATATATATATATATATATATATATATATATATATATATATATATATATATATATATAATCTTTTTAATCTTTTTAATTTTCACTTCGCTATATATATATATATATATATATATATATATAGAGAGAGAGAGAGAGATTTGTATAAATAAAGTAGAAGTGGGTTTGCCAAACTGGTTAGGCGCGCCGCGGACTACTATGAATGGTCTTCCTGCGTAGTCCTCTTAGTCGTCACCATGGAAACTATGTTATGCCGTGCACAGTGATGTTAATATTAACCTCGAGTAAAGCGGAGTCAATATAAAGTCTATAAAAAAGAGTAAACGTTGTTGTGTTATTAAATAACTTTTATAGAATCGAAAGAGATGTCTTCACTCAGAGATGGCAAATTTCCACCTTTAAATGGACTGCAGAGGCGAGTCTTCATGCTCATACTACGATCATTATTACTTTACAGAAACAGTAATTTTTGTCGTTTATTTGTCGTCTATTTTAGAACCACCTATGTCTATAATATGCAAAGTTATTCTGCACCGAAGTCCGAGGAAATACATAAAAGTGCTGCGGCTTCTGTCCAAAGCTTTTCAACGATGAAGGTAAGCAAAACAAGTGCAGGTTCATCCAGCCGAGAAATAATAAATAAATAGGAACATGTAACTGAAACATTTATGAAAATAATTTGGCATTAATAATAAGATGTGGCTTAGATTACTATTTTACTTAGATTAAATAAAGCTAAAATGTTTTGCATTGAAGTGAAGGTAAAAATAGGGGAGTGGTGGCCTAGTTACAGTGGTGGGCTTGGGCGTGGAGGACCCAGGTTCAAGCCCACAATGGTAAATCACTGGGGGCCCCTGAGCAAGGCCCTTAACTCCCAATTGCTCCCCGGGGCGCTGCCCTGCTAGCAGCCCCACTGCTCACTAGTGAAACTAGTTGATGGGTTAAAAGCAGAGACTAATTTCGGTGTGCATCGTACATACAGCGTGTGCACGATGTCCACACTGACAAAAGGGAAGGAAGGAAATTCATGATGCATTGAATGACCTGACTGAAAGAAAAAAAAAAAAAAAAACATTTAGTGTGTGTATATATATATACATGTTGCGTGTGTGTGTGTGTTTATACACATATATAAGATCTGCTGTGCTGTTATTTGGAGGGAGAGATGTGTATAGTATGTTGCTCATCTTTTTAATGCAAGGCTGTCAAATATTCATGAGTTTAAAAAAAGCAAACAGGTTTGTATAAATAAAGTACAAGTGACACGGCATTTGGAAGCTCTGTCAGGCATCCAGAAACAATGTCATGCCACACAGCCTATACATTAATATACCCTAACACCACTAGAGATACATGCTTGAGGGTATTTTGGGGATTTTATACGGGTGGTGTGTACCCTGACAGTGCCGTACCGCTCTTACATCAGTATATACCTCAACACACAAAACAGCATGCTTTGTGTCACTTTTGGATCTCCCTGTCTCTCAAGTAAAAGTGAGTGTCTCTTTTTTTTGTTGTTATTTATGTATTGTTTCAATTCTTGATTATTTCATTTAACAATGTGTGTTCATCTAAGAGACATTTCTAAGGACATTTATTTTTAACATATCATTATGTTAATGATACCCACCCCCCTTGCTGTCTGCTAAGTCCACAATAAACCATTCTGTGTGTTTGTGTGGTCAACTTGTAGTTGTGCTGCACTGGGAGTAGTTACTTGTATGCAGGCCCAGAAAAAAAGCCTCAACTTCTGCTGCATCTGGAAGACCAAATGAGCAAGGAGCTGCAAGACATTAGCCCTCATGATCCACAATTTCTGGAGCTGAAACTACAGGTGTTATGTCTCTGTTTGTGCTCAGACCAGAGAAAACGTCATGCACGTGTTGACTTGTCAAAATTTAAATACCCAGATATCTTAATCTGCTTTGGATGCAGGCCTACCGCCGTGTCTTTGGCTGTTTCATCGGTGCATTCCGGACCTACCAGCCCCTTCTTTCTGCCATCAAAAATGAATACGAAAATACCATAGGTTAGTAAGCAGTCTTGATTGTGTTCATTTTTAAAGAATTATGCTAATACAGCTGAATTGTTTCACTGGTGTGAAGAGTCAAAAAAAATAGATTTTAAAAGGTCTTTGAGACATGTCAGAGTTAGCATGGCACCATAGAAACATTTCCTTTTAGCTGACTATAAACAATCTTAAATTATCTTAGTTTGGCATGAAACTTCTAAACAGCTTTAATGAGCCAGACTGGCTCAGTTTGAAGGGAGAAAAAAATATTCCACTTTAGTTTTGCTTATGCAATAAAGATACAGAACAAAATAAAAGTCACAAAAAATAGAAACACAAGCTTTTCTCCTTGAGCAACTTTTACAAAATAACTAAATTTAACATGAAGAGCTTTACAGCAGAAACACCTTAGGGATAGTGGGAATTTACCTCAACGGGTTGGAATGAAAGGACTGCAAGAAAGAAGAAGAGAAACGCTTACTGGAAAATGGTCCGAAAAATGCAGTAAAGATGACATCCTCTATAGTCAAAATGATTGATATTACATAGTAACATACAAAACATGGAGAGCAGGAAGGTGCTCAGTGGATCATTGAAAGTCACTAGAAATCCCGACCAGGAAGATAGAACCAACACTAACTATGAGGTTTTTTAAAAATAAAAACCTTAAAATATAGACTCAAAGTTAGAGGTGGTGGCTAGCACGGTGGCTTTGTGGTTAACACTGTTGCCTCAAGAAGGTTCCTGGTTCTATTCCCGGGCCTGGCAGGAGTCTTTTTGTGTGTTTGCATGTTCTCCCCGTGCTTGCGTGGGTTCCCTCCAGGCACTTTGGTTTCCTTCAACAGTCCAAAAACGTGCATGTTAGGTTGACTGGTTATTCTAAATTGGCCGTAGGTGTGAGTGTAAGCGAGCATGGATGTTTGTGTCTATATGTGGCCCTGAGCTGGACTGGCGACCTGTCCAGAGTGGACCCCTGCCTCTCGCCTGTATGACCTGGGATAGGCTCTGGCAGACCCCCATGACCCTGCAAAGGACATATAGAAATATAGAAAATGTATGGACGGGTTAGAGATGGCGTCTGCATCCCAAACCAAACCTGAGAGCTGGTTCCACAAGAGAGGAGTCTGAAAACTGATAGTTCTACTTCCCATTTTGGAAGCTCTAGGAGCCCCAAGTAAGCCTGCAGTCTGATAGCAAAGTGCTCTGCCTTTAAGAGCCGTACACATGACAAGAAAGATTTAAAATCCAATTCTGGATTTCATAGGTAGCTAACAAGTCAATCAAATCAGAATTCCCGGCGGATCAGCAGAAGGCTTTTCAGAGTAATTTGGACATCCTGATAATAGGAAAATACAATAGTCATGCCCGGAAAAAGCGAGTTTTTCTCCTAACCTCTGTGGTTTGTTCCTAATAAATAATCTGAGGTCAGATAAATAGTTACTTGGAGCAGTTTGTTTCCTGAAATGTGTATTTATCATTTTATCAATTTCTCACACAGTGTTGACTACTTCTGTATCAATGTAGTAATTTATTTGTTAATTATTCAAACCTGTAGTTTCAGAACACATCATATAGTTTCATGACAGCCCTGTTTTTCCCACTGTTCAGCGCTTCAACAGGAACAAATCCGAAAACTGGAGCCACTACAGTCCAGTTTGAGGTTGATGACAGAGGAATGTGACAGGAAGATTAAAGCGCTGTGTGGACGGGAGCAGGCTCAGATTGAGGCCTTGAAAAGAGAAAAGCAGCAGCTTCAGAAAGACATTGAGGCAATGAAGGAAAGAGAGAAGACCATGCAGACGGTGGTACTTACATACTTCTAAAATGGCAGTCTGACCACTGTTTATTTATTGTTCTGATTTTGTGCACAAAAGTTGAGTGCTTGACACTGCTTCATCTAAACCCTGCATCAATTTGAGTTCAGAGCAGATAATACGTTTAGTGGTGGAGTATTATTATTACTTTTCATTCCTTACAAGGTGGACCATTTGCAGTCAGAGCTGTCCAGCCAGTATCTGCAGTACCGGGATGAGCGGGATGCTCGCAAGTTGCTGATTCAGCGTCTCAGTGAGCTGACAAGAAGCTCTGTTACGACAGAACGCCCTGCAGATGAAAATACGGGTACGGGTGTGAGGCCACTGTACAACCAGCTCACCAACTGAAAGTAATCCGTTTGGTTAATCGTTTTCAAGTCCGGACATTACTAATTTCTTTGTAAAATTAATTCTGGCTGGATTTAAGACAGTTGGACGTACATCTCAAGCCATTTAAATGCATCAACCTGCACTTTAGGATATGATCCTAGCTTTTTTGTTTATTTCCACCAGTTTTTTTTTTTGTTGACATTTTACAGGAAAAAATGTGAAAGAGCAAAAGTTAAAGTAATTATTTGTTGTTACACATAACTGCTATAACAAAATTTTATTTTTGAGTTACTCATAATTTTACAGTTGTGAATAGTCTGACAAAGTAGGTGATAATGGTAAAAAGATATTTTTATAATTTAATTAATTATGCTTGACTAAAATGATAGATGATGATTAAAATGTTTATGTTACTCCCATATTTTTATTTAGAAATGAAAAAGATGCAGCTTTCAGGCTTTGTGCAAAGCAAAAAAAAAACAAACCAAAGCAATACAAAACCAATTCTTGAAATATGAATAGTCATAATGCCCACATTGTCACAGGGTTTGTGCAAAACACATATAGGAAGAAGAAGAAGATGGGATAATATATGAAAACAAATGTATAATGTAAAAGAACAAAACAAAGGTGCTGCAGCGACACGGCTCCAGAACAGTCGAAAACAAAGTAACAACAAAAACCAAGTAACAGCTGATGCAAAACTAAACAAACTGTTCAAGTGAAGCAAGATTTACACAAAAAAGAGGTGTGGAAGAAAAAGCAACATAAAACACAAGTGAAGCAGACTAGAATACAGAAGCGGAAAAGTGATTTCTGTATTGACTAAAGTGAATGGATTTATGGAAAATATAAAGCGAGTGTCCTGCTCCTGCATTTGTCTCACAGAAGATTTCAAAGACACTGTAGGACTTCAACTGGCTCTCAAAGTGTGTCGGGAAGACTTGAAAAAAACCCAGGAGGAGCTCAACGCCATTAAAGCAGACTACTGGGATGTCGTTCCACGGCGCAACTGGGAAACCTTGGAACAAAACCATGCGCAGACTCTGCTACAGGTGTCTTATACAGATATATGCGCTACTGTACATGAGCAGAGACGACTGAAAATCCTCAGTCTTTACAGTGATCCTGGTTTTTTTGTCTTCTTTCATCCAGCTGAAGACGCTGCAGCGTGACTTTGACCAGCTGAAGAGTGAGTATGACACCCTGCTGCAGTCTCACAAAAGAAACAGTGTGAAGACCAGGACACATGTGTCGACTGCTGTGCAGGTACTTCATTAAGATCTACAGATCCGTGTCTGCATAATTTTCAGTCATTCTAGTGATGCTGGTTGTTTCTAAAGTGATTGCTAATGATGTGGACAGCAAACTTTTAATATTTTGGCAAATATGCTAATTTGCAAAGAGTGAAATATGAAGACTGGAAGATGAAGTTTAATAAAAGACATAGCCGACTTTGCAAAAAACCTAAATCACTCAAATACAGAACCTGGTTCAGTTGGAAGCAAAATACTTTGAACCAAGATGGGAAGGTGGAATATAGCTTCTCATAACCTTTTCTGTCACAAAATATGTGAACTTAACTGTTTCTACAAAACTTTTCTCTAGTCCTTTAATTACATGTTTTTATTTTGTATATGTTGTTTGTTTTATTGTTCTTTTTCAGACAGAAGAGAGTGTGTCTAAAGACCAAAGCCAGATCCAAACTGAAAAACTGGAAGATCCGATCAGTTCTGATGCTCCTGAAACCATCGGACTCACTGCTGAGCAGTTCAGGTGCACACAGACATACACATAAACACATTAACACTTTAGAATTTAAATGGCCTTTTTTTTTATAGCGCCAGTTCAGATAAGCCTTTAACCTAAAACAGTGTGGATAGATTACTGAGTTTGATTCAGTTTTTTCTTGTCATCTGCCATACGCATAGGGAGGCCCTGAAGACACCAAAGCCAGATGATGGGACGGACCAACATGTGACTGAGGCTAAAACTGAAATAGGTGGCAATAAAGACGATATCCTATCTGAGACTCCACCATGAAGCAGCTGGAGTCTCAAATCATTTTACACATTTTACCTCTGTAGCCACTTTGAAGTCATTGACCAGAAGATGAGTTCTGGTCAGGACTGTGGACATCATAGTGAGCACAAAATGTGGACTGCATTTGTTTTTCCTACTCTTGACTAGTCAGATTCAAATCATGTACCAGACCTGCAAACTACCTCTTCGTCCAGTATAAATACGAGGCTGCATCATTTATTTTATTCTGAAAAAATGTAAAGGTACAATAAAATAAATGATGGGAACTCATTCAATACGATATTTCTGAATTTTACTGCAAAATGACTTTCAAGCTGTTACAAGTGGGTGGTTGTGCAGTAGTAATGGACGAAAAATATGCAACTGAAAGTTTTGAGAGCCAGAAAAAAAGTAAGTTCTGCCAAATTAGTTTAACTGTTTTCCTGTGTTCATGCTGTCTGAAATTACCACAGGAATGAATGGGTTGTAGCTGTTATACCATCTAGTTTCCAAATAACACACATGAATTAATGTAAATATATAATGATGATTCTTATATATATCCTATAGGGTTTTTATTGTACTTGTTTTAGTGTTTATTTTCGTCTTTTAGAATTCATTGTTGTTTAATCTAGTCACTTTGTTTCTGTTTCAGACCATCTTCTTTTCTGTGATAAGTCAGTGACTCACCTGGATATTGGATAATTATGAATTGTAGGCTAATTTAAATTTTGAAAAATACAACCCCCAAGAAAATGTCAATGTTAAATGGCAAATGAAGAGCAAATGGAAGATTGTCATCTGGATGCAACTCAAAGTTGCATCCATTTACAGGAAAGTGCTTTCCTGCATTTGTCAAATCTACCATTATTCACTCAGTACTCTGTAATTTAACATTACCGCATGTTAGGTAATAGCAAGGTTATACTAAGTTGTGTGTGTGTGTGTGCGTGCGTGCGTGCGTGCGTGTGTCCAAACAAGTGTATTACACTGTACATTCAACATGTCAGCACAATGAAGACGCATTTGTTTCTCTTTCAGAGAGAAAGTTTTCAGAGGTGAGACCTCACTCTAACTACAGTAATACAGACAAAAAACTACATTTACTCTCACATACATGATGCTTTTTTTTCTCAGAAAAAAAGAGGTATACATCTTGAAAATGACACTTTTAATACCTGTTGTTTTAAATATGGATTTCTAACTTTATGTTTGATACCGTAATACAATATTTGATATGAACAATAAAACCCATATTTACAAAGAGTCCCAAGCTTTTGAACTGCAATTTTAATCTGCACTATCTGATCTAATCTCAGTCTGCAACCTTGATTGTAAGAAATACTTTAAAAAAATATTTAACAAATATACATATATATATTATATTTGTGGGCAGCACGGTGGCTTAGTGGTTAGCACTGTTGCCTCACAGCAAGAAGATTGGTTCAATTCCCGGCCTGGTGGGTCTTTCTGTGTGGAGTTTGCATGTTCTCCCCGTGCTTGCGTGGGTTTCCTCTGGGTACTCCGGCTTCCTCCCACAGTCCAAAAACATGCAGAGTAGGTTAATTGATCATTCTAAATTCTCCCTAGGTGTGAATGTGAGTGTGATTGGTTGTTTGTCTTCTATGTGGCCCTGCGATAGACTGGCGACCTGTCCAGGGTGGACCCCTGCCTTTCGCCTACTATGCATCGGGATAGGCTCTGACAGACCCCCGTGACCCGGAAACGGATACAGCGGGTATAGATGATGGATGGATATTATATTTGTATTGCTATTTGTAGAGCTACATTTTTTACATACATTTTTCTTGTACACACATAAACAATGTAATTATATTACTGACAGTCAGGGTCGCTGCTAAATATGAATACATTCATGGTTTCACAATCGAACAGACGTTTTATATACATATATACATATATATATATATATATATATATAATATATATATATAAAAATATAATATATATGTATATATATATATATATATATACATATATATATATTATATATTTATCATATATATATATATATTTATCATATATTATATATATATATATATATATATATATATAACTTTATACTATAGCGTATATATATATATATACATATATATATATATATATATATATACATATACATATATATATATATATATAACTATACTATAGCGTATATATATATATATATATATATATAACTTTATACTATAGCGTATATATATATATATATTTTATATTTTATATATATATATATATATAACTTTATACTATAGCGTATATATATATATATATATATATATATATATATATATATATATATATATATATACACACACACACACACGCTACGGTATATAGTGTGTATGTGTGTGTATATGTATATATATATATATATATATATATATATATATATATATATATATATATACACACACTTTATACTATAGCGTGTGTGTGTGTGGGTGTATATATACACACACATATATATACATATACACTACAATCCCCACAATCCACAGGGCCAATTACGACTTCGAGTACGTGCCTTCGTAGCGGAGGAGACATTGCACTGTGCCATCGTGTAGCCGCCTTGGCGTTAGTGAGGTAAGTTTGCAGGACTTACATGACAAATAGTGAATCGAAACTTACGCGAAAAACAAAAGCATTGGTTTACTTTGATTTATGAAGAGTCATAGAGACAGTATAAGTCCTAAAGTTGGCCGCTCCTCTCTGGTTTGGGCTAATGTCGGGCACGCCTATACGGGGTCGCGGCTCCAGAGTTCCAGAGCTGTGCGCGCGGGCCCACAGGAGTCATCTGGGGTATTTTTAGTAACCGAGGAGCAGGCCAACACCAGTCCGCCGGGCAGCCACCGCGTGGAGGAAACAGTTTCGCATGCATTCAACATAAACTGGCATGTAGGAGTGAGAAGTAGGGCGAACGTCAGCGAGCAAGTCCATTCATAAGCTAGGAGCCGCCGCTCGGCTAACAACTAGCTAAACAAAACAAGTTCTACGTTTCTTTACCGCTTCCACATTAATTTTCCTCTCCGCACTACTCTTGATCATTTCTCCCGGTGTAACGCGCTAATGTTACGTCCGTATTCGTGATTTGTGCTGTCCCTCGGGCGTCGGGAGTGTTTAGCCGGCTCGGATTGTTCCCCTAACCGCCGTGTTTCTATAAACGAGCACGTGACTCGCGCTGTCAGTCAGTCGCGCCGGCGGATACCAGCAGACCAGTTACGCGGCGCGACTGACTAACACTCGCGGCTCAAATGAGCCGAAGCGGGCCCCTCCTGTCCCCGCTGACCCCACCGACCCCACCCCGGTAAGGGGGCATCTGCTCACACATGTGTTTCTGTAGTTCCATCAAGTAATCGTGAATGTTATTTCGTCTAACCTAACCTGTAGGGAGAGGCTTTACCGGTAGTAAAACGAGCATACTGTGTGTAATGAATTTATCTCTGTTATTGAGATCTTTGGTACCGCGTGTGCACAGTGGGATGAGCAGCATTAAGATGTAATCATGCAGTGTTTTAGGAAATTGTTTCCGGTTCCAGCAGCCTCTTATGTTGGTGTGAGCAATCGATGTGTCGTTTTGGTTCTTTGAAAAAACAAAGTTTTAGAATTTCATTATTTCAAAAAAATTATTTCACATCCCAAAATATTGGTTCCCTGTAAGAAACGGATGAAATTCAGGTCTGTGTGGGAACAAGGCCAACTATGCAAGCATGTCTGGGTGTACTTACCCTTTGAAAGCAGCTTATCTGACTAGAGCCAAAAAAAATGTCAGTTTTGAGTGAGAGATTAATTTTTCAGTTTTTAAATATGGACTGCATAGTCTACCTAAAGCAGAGACAAAATAAAATGCATCATCAATGTATATTCAAAACAGGAACACAATCCAATTCGATTTATTTCCCCAGTTAGCTTTTCCTGCTGTTCTGTCCTTTAATCGTTCTTTATAAATGCTCCAATTACAACATTTTTGAAAGAAACTATACAGTGATACAGTGTTGGTACAATGCGGCTGCATTTATAAGAACCGTGTCATATTTTATTGCCATCAGCCAATAAACTTGTTAGCAGTGGATTTGATACTATTTAACATTGCAAAAAGCTTTTATAAAAGACAGCTGCTTTTAAAAGAATGAATTGGAGGAATAAAATAAATAAATGAACATACACATAACGTAACGAGTAGACGTAACATTTTATAACAGCACTGGTGACCCTAACTCAAAATATCAGCTTTGCTGCTTTTATGGACTTAACAGCAAAATCTTTCCATCATACTGCAATGTTGAAAAAGGATTTTGTAACAAAGAGACAAATTCCAGGAGCAATCAGACTTGTATTTTACTTTAGGTGACACAAACTGAAATAGTGATTTTAAGATGAATAATTTGTGAAACTGGAAAACTGAGAAAACCCCTCTATGTATCCTGTATGTTTTAATATATATATATATATATATATATATATATATATATATATATATATATATATATATATATATATATATATATATATATATAATGTGTGTGTATATGTATTCATTTATTGTATTTATGGAGAGTAAACAAACAATTGTTCAAAACTTTGAAACTTCCAAATCAGAACTGGTGTCATGATGGATAAATGTAGGCTGAGTAACATTTGGGTTTGAGTGGCTGACATGTTTGTGTTACGTTTAGTAATCTGACTCTACTTTTTTTTAACTTCCTATACACAGGGGTTTATTGATCTTTTTTCTGCTATACTTGAAATAACGTTACTTTCTTTGCCTCTTTTTTCAATTGTCACATGTACACTGCCACTCACACTCTTTAATAGTAAAATCTACAATTTCTCTCTCCCTCTCTCTCTCTCACACACACACAGATGTTACATCGCCCTCTCCTCTTGGTGTGTGCACACTCAGCCAATACACAGTCATGCATGAAGGGAAAGCTTAGTGGGTAGTTGTCACTGAGGTTTTTTGATTTTAGACTTTTTTTGTGTAGTGTTTTAGCCATCTCCACCCCTTTTTAAAAAAAAAAAAAAAAAAAAGTAGTTTTTGGGAGCAGTGAATTTTACTAAGTAGGTGTTGTAAGGTGCGTTTCCATTTGCGGGGGTTCAGGGTAAACCCGCCAGACGGGAACCTCCAACAGGGCTGACCACCTCCTTAGCCCCTACTGCCTGCATGTCTCCATTACACTCTAGCGCCACACAAGAGCAAAGAAAATAAACCTAACATTTAAGACTGCCTACCACCTGGTGGCGGTAATGTACATAAAAGGACATGGAAAAAAAGAATGCAACAACAGAAGAAAGAGAGAAGAAGTAACAAGTTTTCAGTAACAAGTTGTTGTTTTTTTTTTTTTGTTTTTTTTTTAACATATACAGCAATGGTTGTGATTGGGACTAAAAGAAAACCTCTCTGGTGGAACTCTTCACTCTTCAATGGCATAATACACCAGCAAGGCCTGAACCACCTCGTCGGGCCATCCTTCTTTTTTTTGTAATCTCCATCAAATGTAGTCGCAGCAAACTGTGGTCTAAATGGTTCAAATGAGTTGTGCTCATGTGATGTGTTCATGTGAACGTGCTGGACGTAACTTAGAAATCTAGATTAGGAGAGACACCCCGCCAGGTAGCTCCTGGGCCATTCGGAGTATTTCTCCTACTACAGGAACGTTTATTGCCCTATAAAAGTTTCTGAAGGACATTTTTGCAGGGTTGTTTCTGATCATCGAGACATACGTCAACGATTCAGCCCCAAAAAATCTATCCGGAGCCTCCACTAATGGAATAGCATGTATATCCTACTATTCAACCAGTCTGGTCAAAAAGTGAGAGAATAAAAGAGGAGAACCATAAGAACTAACAAGGAATTGTATAAGAGAGACATTAAGGCATTAATTAACTTTTATAATATATATATAACAGTAATTGGTATGCACACATTTTGTGGGAAGCGCTGCAGCATGTTGCTTAGTTCTGTTTCTTATTCAGTTTGATTGACCCACTTGCTTCCACACTTTCAGTTTGTGTTGCAGGGTGATTCAGGATGGTGGACCAGCCTCTGTGGGAGCAGATAGGATCCAGCTTTGTGCGGCACTACTACCAGATGTTTGACTCTGACAGATCACAGCTTGGATCCATATATGTGGGTGTTATGTTTTTTTGTTGTTGTTTTTTGTTGTAAAATTTTGCATCTCATATGTGGGGGAATTTTGAAAAGTTTCCTTGGTCTAGAGATGGCCATGTTTACTGTCAATTAAAGCTTAACAATCAGCGGTGTAACACTGTGTTCCCACAGTTTGCTTCAATATACAGCATCTTTTGACCACATAGACATCATATCTTTTCTAAGAAAGGTAATTCAAATGCTAATAGTTTCTATTTTCACATAATCTTAACAATTGTTCAGAAATGTCATTTCTTTTTTGGTTTTGGTGTAGTTGCCAACATCATATTAAAGTATTAAAGCATTAAAGTGAATACAATAAAGTATTACACAATACATTAAAGGCTATCAGAGTGGAATAATTAGTCAGTTTTCCTATCGGATAGTGGAAGGAAATGTGGTCACATTAACTATGTCATGTGATACAAGGTTGCCATCATACTACAACTATGGCGGTTGTGTATTGATTCAGCAGAATCTGCAGAGCATGTACACAATACATCAGACAGCCAGTTGGCTGGATACTCCGCTCTTGAAGACGAGTATACGCCAACTATCATTGCTTGTGAGATAAAAACTAAAAACAATGCTGAAAAAGTCTACAATGTATCAAGTGGTACATCTGAAAGTTGTAGGGATTTTGCAAAAGGAAGGAAAATTGGATAGAAATCTGCAGAACATCAGTGAAGTTAGCTATGGTGTTCCACAGGGTTCTCGACTTGGACCAATTTTGGTCAGTCTTTACATGCTTCCTTTAAGTAACATCTTTAGAAATCATGCCATTGACTTTCACTGTTATGCTCACAACACGTAGGTCCATTTATTCGTGAAACCCATCGCACTAATGCATTACTGGTACCACAGGCCTGCCTCAGAGGTATACAAGTGTGCATGATGTGTATTTTCTGCTCTTAAATTCAAGCAAAGCTGAATTTCTGGCCCTAAACAATTCAGAAATTCAGTACCCAGTTATTAACGTTCTTTTGATGGCACACGTTTTACTTGCACTACCACTGTGAGAAACCCTGAAGTCATGTTTGATTAGATTTTGTCATTTAAACTATATATTAAATACGTCTCTGGAATAACTTTCTTCCATCTCCGTAATTTAAAAGAAAATAAGGAAATTCCTTTTACCATTCTGAAGCAGAAAAACAAATACATGCATTTGTTACTTCAAGGCTGGACTACTAAAATGCCATTTTAGCTGGATGTTTAAATTCTAATAAAACAGTTGATCCAAAATGCTGCTGCCAGAGACCAAGCGAGATCACATCATCACCGTTTTAACTTCACTACATTGGCTGCCTGTGCAGTTTACAATTACATTCAAAATTCTCCCTATGACATATACAATTCTAAATGGCCTTACTCCATCCTTAAATGCCTCATAGTTATATATCAATCTACCAGAGCCCTTTGGTCTCAGTCTGCTGGTTGACTCTCAGCTCCAAGTCCAGAATGGGAGGAAGAGCTTTGAGTTTTCAGGCCCCCAGCCCGTGGAACCAGCTACCAGTCTGGATATGAAACGGCACAGAGCGACAAGACCACTTCTTTCTTTTAAAGTCAAATGCCAGGGTGCCTTGCAGCTTTAATGTAGCCACACCTCCTGGTGTTTTGCTTTCATATGGTTATTATTATTTCAACTACAATTCATGTTTCAGATATATCCAAGAACTGGTCACAGATGGGAAAGCCATTTTTAAGTCTGGGCAATAGGCAGTAGCCGTATGATGATGCTGGTGCAAGATGTAACATCCTGCTCATGTGAACAGACATCTGTAGACAGTATGCACGAGGACACATGAACACATCAACATGTGTGTTTGCTGTTCGTATAACCTTAACTCAACTTTTTTTATAAAGCACTTTAAAAACAACACAGTTGACCAAAGTGCCGAACATGAACATGGGTTCAGAGAAAAACAAAACAAACAAAAAAAAAATAAGCCAAGGACTTATCTACCTTTTTATTGATTTTATTTTTATTTTTGAAAAACGGTAGTATGCGGTTCGTGTAGGGGGTCAGATATTTTGTGTTTTATCAAAATTTGCAGTTCCGCTTGACTGTTTGTTATTCAGTCAAGTAAAAACGTCAGGTGATCGCAGGTCATTTCTAGACCTACCTGCGCATCACTGTTTTATGTTTTATTCTGTAAAGCACTTCGTGTTGCACTTGTGCTGGAAAGCTGCCATATGAATAAAATTGAATTGAGTTAGAGAAGATATCAGAACAGATATGCTAGAACAAGGAAGAACATCCACACACAAGACAGAGATGTCAATACGGAAGTTTTATTTATGTTTTCCTTTTTTTTTTTTTCCCCAGCCACAACTCTGAATCTGACATTGCGGCTGAGAGCCACTGCTTTAGTGGTACGATGCATACATTAGAGTCGTCTACCAGAGTTGTATATTGAAGCAAACATTGACGGATTTACCACACTGCCTCAAACCAACGTTGCATTTAATAACTATTATAATTATATGATTATTAATCTTACAAGGGCATATAAGGCCCCTAATCTTTAGGATAATTTAGTATTTACACTGTCATTTAGAATAGGAACTCTATTCTGGTTTATTGTAACCTTACAAATGTTATAAAGCCAAAAACTAATCAATAAAATGAATATTTCTATGACTGCATGCACTGGAAATGTTGTTGCTGTGAAAATAGTTTTGAATTGAAAGGTTGAGTTCTCGCATGCCCAGTTTGAGCCTACATTTGCGGTATCCAGTGGCTCTGCCGGCGACTTTTTTATTTGCAGTTTGTGCAGCAACAACGCATCAGTTAAAAAGCAGTTGTTTTAAGATGTATTGCATTTTAGTCATGATGTGTGTAGATCTGTAGCTGTTTCTCTGTCACTTCACACAGATCGATACATCATGCCTTACATGGGAAGGACAGCCGTACCAAGGAAAAATGGCAATTGTTGAGAAACTCTCTGTAAGTGTTTTTTTTTTTGTTTTTTTTTTCCTTCCTTCCCTGTCTTCACATCTGGTAACTTATTCACAAGTGAAGTTTGATTCCTGCTTAATGGTGCATTTGTGCTTATACACACTAGAAGCTGTGGGAACCTCAGTATTTACCAGCAGTTTTTAACTTTATAGCCCTTTTAAATTTATTGGAGTTTGTTTGTTTTTTTTTGGACCTATTCACAGATGCTGCTTTGTGATCAAATCGGGTTTTTTTTTTTTTTGTTTTGTTTTTTTAATTTAATTCTTTATATGATAATTAATCACCCATTCCTCAAATGTGAAGGACTCTAGTCAAAGTTGATGAAATGACGAGTTTCAGGTAAACTGTGCATGCGATATACCTGAACTAATTTTTCTCTTTTGATGTCTTTCGTCTGATTTTGTGCGAGCCAGAGTCTCCCCTTCACAAAAATAGCGCATAGTATAACAGCGCAGGACCACCAGCCGACTCCAGACAACTGCATCTTGAGTATGGTTGTAGGACAACTTAAAGTAAGTACCTCTATCACTCACGTTAGAGAAAATGTCAAGGTTCACACACCTCACCAATTCCCTCCGAATGTCAAACAAGAACGTCTGTTCTTGTTTGACTTGATTTGAGGTCTATTACATGATGAGGGTGATCCCCAGACCTAGTTGGCTTTGAGTGAAAAGGGATGTGCTGTTTACTAGTGATGGTCCAAATACCATTTTATGGGTTCCACATCTTTTGTAGAAGTGTATATAGTGAATATTTAAAGCTACATTTTGGGGATTGATAAAGTTTATTTAAATTTGATTTTGGTACATGTTCAACAAGAGGCCCTGGTGGCAGTAGACGTAACCCAGGGACCTATATTAGTTGCTGGAACAACTGAGTGAAGGCTCCCTCAACGGGATCTAGAGATACGTGCTGACCATGTTATAAAATTATTATTATTATGTATCGTGCCGATTATTAACAAAAACCATCTCAAGGCAAAGCACACAAGTTCAGTACAGTTATATTGTGAGTTCACTAAAATATAATTCAGTTATATTCTAATTCATTGAATATTTTCTATTGAATGAATATTTTATTTTATAGGGTGTCCATTAGTGCACGTGGCACCAGGACACCCTAGGCCGGAGGTCAATGATTGACTTCGTTGTCGTTTCATCTGACCTGCGGTCATATGTCCTGGACACTCGGGTGAGGACTAAGAGAGGGTCTGAGCTGTCGACTGATCACCACCTGGTGGTGAGTTGGATACGCTGGCGGAGGAGGAAGCGGGACAGACCTGGCAGACCCAAACGTATTGTGAGGGTCTGTTGGGAACGTCTAGCCTAGCCCTCTGTCAGGGAGGTCTTCAACTCCCACCTCCGGAAGAACTTCTTCCAGATTCCGAGGGAGGCTGGGGACATTGAGTTGGAGTGGACTGTGTTCTCTGCCTCCATTGTCAATGCAGCAGCTCAAAGTTGTGGACACAGGGTGTCGTGGGGGCATTTCCCCGAACACCCAAGTGGTGGACATTGGAAGTAAGGGATGCTGTCAGGCGGAAGAAGCAGCACTCTGCCAACAATGTTTACAGTGTGGGTGGAGCTGCTGACCTTAACGGGGGTACATTCTTGGACGATGTTAGGAATACTTTGAGGATCTCCTCAATCCCACCGACATGCCTTCCACTGAGGAAGCACAGGCTGGGGACTCTGCAATGGACTCTTCCCTCTTTTTAAAGAAGGGGGGCAGGAGGGTGTGTTCCAACTATAGGGGGATCACACACACTCGGCCTCCCTGGGAAAGTCTACGCTAAGGTACTGGAGGGGAGAATTCGGTCAGATTGAGGAGGAACAATGCGGTTTTTGTCCTGGTCGTGGAACACTGGACCAGCTCTATACCCACCACAGGGTGCTGGAGGGTTTATGGGCGTATGTCCAACCAGTCCACATGTGCTTTGTGGATCTGGAGAAAGCGCTCGACCGTGTCCCTTGTGGTATTCTGTGGTGGGTGTTCTGAGAGTACGGGGTCCAGGGCCCCTGTTATTTTCCAAGGCTTTGTAGACTTTTTGATATCCACTGTACCTACGTACATGTAGAGTGATGAAGAGCTCAGTGCATTTTGGGAAGTCTCCCAGACGTCAGGCTTGTAGCAACATATCTAAAGGGAAGAAGGCATCCTGGCAGCTTTAACTATAAACATCAATTTTCACTGTCTTGGTAACGGCGCCGTCGTGTCAATTGCAACATTAGTTAAGTGCAAGCAGATGGCCGGACATTTATACCATTGTAGTTATGTACAATCAGCTATTTTCAGCATGCAGGTGATTTTTCAATGTTGCCGTTCCACTGTGGTAGGTCTAAAATTTATACACCCGATGTGTTAGAATTTTGTGTTTTTTTTTTTTTTTTTTTCTTTTTTTGTTTTTTAGTGGCCCTAAGTGACCTGAAGCATAACAGTGGGTGGTATTAATGGCAGCCAGAAAACAAGGGGGCCCTTTTTTGCATTTGGATTTTGGAGGGATACCCAAACTGGATGTCCACCACACGTACCAAGTGTTTGGTCCAGCTTGGTGACTATTGTCCTGTTTGCTTCTGTGTCTCCCTGCAGGCAGATGAAGACCCGATCATGGGCTTCCATCAGAGTTTCATCCTGAAAAACATTAACGACTCATGGGTGTGCACCAATGACATGTTCAGGCTGGCCATTCACAACTTTGGTTAAGCCGCCTTTCCACGCTGGCGGGCAGGGGCGGGCATAATGAAGGGCTCTGTGAGATGAAGTATGGAGGGAGGAGGAAGTGAAGATTGGGCAGAAGAGGGAGCACTCGTCCCGCCCTCGTGCTATCTCATTTACGCCTGTTTGACAAACGAGCAAAGATCGGATTGTAGATGTATTTCACTGAACCTCGTCCAGGTGGGTTTTCCAGCCCGGCTAATAGAACTGCGACGTGTTTCTTTGCTGAGAGCTGGCCGACGAATCAGATGCCCCTGTCTGCCACTCTGCCGATCTGCATGATGCTGGGAGCCCCCCCCCCCCCCCCCCCCCCCCCCCCCCCCCCGCCATTACAATATCCACACTCAAGCCACCAGAAGGACAAACAGCTGATCAATGCCATTAACTCCAGCGCCGCTCTCGACTCTTCTTTATCTTGATCCATTGAGGTCTAATGTTGACTCCACCGCTCTCAACTCAGTTCTGTTAGCACTGTTGTTGACTGGTTTGTAGGTCCATGTACAAGTTCAGTCGGCTTCTTCTTCAATTCTGATTGACCGTATTGTAATTTGTTCTCTAGATGCCACCCCCCGTGTTTACTTTAGCTCACCGTAGTGTGTTGGACTGAGTTTTAGCTTCCTGTACACAATTAACTTCTCATCAATTCTTTCATGGCAGGTTTTGTTCAAACAAAAGGACAATGGAGGACGAAGGTTGATGCTGCTGTGTTAATTTTCTCTGATTCTGCATTTTCTTCTTTTCTCTCTTTCATACACATTTCTGGCAGTTAACATGGACTACAGCCACAACACACAATAAAAACCTGGACTTTTTTCATAATCATGTGGTCTCTCCAAATCATTTTTCTGGCTGATTGCTCATGAGTTTTCCCCTTTAATGAACATATGGTCAGACCGGATATAGCTGCAAGCAAAACGCGAGAAAGAAGAAGTCTCCTAAGTGTATAATAGTGTAATTGGGGTGCTGTGGACAAGGACAAAGAGTGATGTGGTCTGATTCTGGATTGACCTTGTTCCGTAGGAACAGGTGCATCAGGGTAACAAGGGCAGATAAAAACATGCAACCATCACGTCTACTATCTACACTGCAAGCCTTTGGAGGAAGTATTATGATCTGGGGTTAATTCAGATGGGTGGTTCCAGATAGAAAAAAATAAGGCCAGTGTAGTACCTGACTATACAGAAGGTCCACATTTTTCACCAACATCACGTTCATGCGTGAAGACAGGAAAGTGCCAAGATGCCACAACTAAGCTTGTTCAATAGGTACAAAGAGCATGAGGCATCACAGGGATTGGCTGCTACAGTTGAGTAAATCCACTGGCAGCCTGACTTTCTCATCACAAATTCAAGCTCCTGCTGACAAATGAATGCAGTTCTGGACGACGATAAACGTGACATTGCACAAACTTATTGAAATGATATGATACTTCTTCAGAGTAGATGTGTTCCAGCAAAATATTAAAGCATGGCTTAGTTTTGGCCAGGCCGTTTTGTAATTTTCAGTCTTAAGACAAACTCTTTTTTCTACTACTGAGGTGAGACTCAATGATATCAAACTGCACTGCCACAAATGTCTACTGTTAATGAGCTGAATGGCAGATAACAGTTTTTGAATTTCCCTGTGATATTAGTTAAGATTTAACACGTAGTCTATAACTTTGCAATAATGCACAGTGTTATGATCACTTCAAGTGATCCAATCAAATCTGCAGATTATTTTAAAATATTCCTGCAAATAAAACCTTTTACACGTATGGTTTTCCATCACATACCAAATACATGCAGGGTCTTCAAGATACGTCTGTATCGCTTTTTCCTGAGGAATAAAACATTACTTCAGTGGTCTGTAGGGGTACAAACAAATTTGTACACTTTTGTGTAGTACTTTAAAACGTCTGTACTCATCTGCATCAATGTTGCCATCATGAGTGTGTATGACCTTTTCCAAGGTCACTGATTGCTTTTTGGACTTGTTGCTGATAGCAGTCTGCATCTTTTCCTCTACAGTCTGGAGCAAACGGCACACATTTCCTCAAAAAGAATTTCTTCTGACCACAATATCCATTCTTTAATACTGCGTCTGACCCTAGAAAAGTCAACACCACCTCAGGAGAAGGTTGATTTTTCTCTCCACAGTTTAATGTGACATCTGTGAATTTACTCTATTGAAGGGCTTGACAGAATCTCAGTCCCACCTCAGTTTAAGAGTCATCAGATATGCTGAGTTCAGGGCCTTAAATGGGACAGTAAAATGAAATGTTTGCAAAGCTGCATGCAGATATTGTCAAAGATAACCAGTGCATCTCCCTCAGGACATTTGTGTGGTACCGCGAAAAAATAAAATTTAATTTTCCAGGATTATTGTTGGCATATTTATCAAGTTGCAATATTTTTCATTGTGATAAAACATGAGTTGGTACCATACTAGAACCATTTTTCTAAGCTGCTACATTTCAAGGCTTATTTACTTTTTTTTTTTTAAATTGGCATTACATGTTTTATTTTTGTTCAGAACAATGCACACACTTCTATTCCTTTAAAACTGCATACAATGTGTTTGTGGACACAAGAGCCAGGTAGTGTCAGGTTACATGTAATTTGACTGATCTAATTCAGGTTTCAAAAACGAAATACAAATTAAAATATGTCAATGATTTTCAAAAACGTACTATCAAGATATTTAAAGAAAAAACCAAAACAAGACTGTTGATAATTAAGTAATCCCATCCATCGACTGTCTATACCCGCTTATTTCTATTTAGGGTCACGGGGATCAGCTGGAGTCTATCCCATGGAAATGGTGTTAAAATAGGAAAAATATATGTGATTTTGTTTTTGTGAATAAATTTAGTTTGTAGCAATACCTAAATATATGTTAAAAGACAAACAATTAAAATAAGAGCTATTTTAAAGTACAGAATTGCCAATTCATTTAAACAAAGCATTTTCCGCTCTTATACTGGTGTGATTTAATCCTAGTGATTACACTATGATCTTGTTCTATATAAGTAATACTTTTAGTGTATTAACTTTAAAAGAGACTTATAATTATGCCCTTCTTACCACAATTTCCAGAGGTCCTAATGAAATGTGTGTTAAGTGTTTTGTTCAAAATACCTCTCCTTTCAAACTGTTCCACCAGCTTAAGACCAGATAGGAATATGATTTTTTTTTCCTTTTCCTGATCTTGGAGTACTTCATTCCTTGTGTTTAGTGGTTGTGTCTACCACTGTGGGGTAGGTGGGAACCAATGACCTGGAACAGGGAGAAGTCGGAACTGACGGCGCGGAGGAAGCGGAAGTTTAGACGGTTGCTCTGGGTGAAGAGTGACAGCATCGCAGCAAACAAAAAACGTTTTTTCTCCCCTAATTTGACCCAGCCTCCCCTTTCCCTCACCCATGGCGTCCAACTCAAATATAGACATCGAGGATGCGACCCAGCACCTGCGGGACATCCTGAAGCTCGACCGTCCTGGAAACAGCGCCGGTAAGTTGGACCGGGAGGAATTAGGCCGCGGCGGCTAGCGGGCTGCTAACTGTCCTCGGGTCCAAACTGGACCCGAACGACGCCGAGCTCCGGCCGCGGGCCCTCGGCGGCTGCTGCTGGACGGCTTCGTCTAGAGGAAACGATCTAGGTGGCACGAAATGAAACCGCGCACGCAAATCTGTCGACGGAGGAGTTTTGTTTTGTTGGGCGCCGACTGCGTCGTCCTCAGTGCTAGCGCGGGTAGCTCGCGTCTCGGTGTTCTGGTCCAAAAACGCGGTGGTGTCCTGGAAAAGTCGGCTTTTCCCCAATTCCAGTCGAGATTAGGTCCGTACTGTACGCCACAGACTCCGTGCGTCTACACGGCCTGTGCCCCGAAAACTGCGCAGACCGTTTGATTAACGCCCGACTTAAAGTCAACGGTTTCACGTCAATGTGGCAGCCTTTTCTCTCTAATAGTCGCTCATAAATAAAATGTCAATGTGCGCAGACACCATAGTACTTAAACAATAACAAGCAGTTGAGATGGACATTTTATAAAAGCATAGGTGCCCTAACATGTCAAAGAAGGTTGTGGTTTTGTCCTAGTATAAGGGGTTACTTTAACTAAATTCAATTTCGTTTATTTCCACAGTGCCAGGTGACGTCAAAAAGTTATCTAATGGCACTTTACACAGTAAACATAGTACACTTTAATGCACGTCTAATTAAATACACTTAAGTTAAATCATTCACTATCCAAAAATACAGTTAATCACCATTATACCTTTTTATTAATTATATTTATAATAACGATGGCTTGGCTAAGGAATCAGATTGGTTCCAACGTTGACTTTGGTCCAGTCCCCCGTCCTGACCGTGCATGTGGGAGCAGGTGACAGTGGGGATGAAAATTTGCTTTCAGCAAGAAGTGAACTCCAGCAAATCCAGGAGAGGGATCATTTCTAAGTGTTAATACTACATTTTATTGTATTTGCACATATTGAATTTTAACCCACTTGTTCCTCCGTTCGCGTGTGTGGGCCACGTTTGTTTGGCCGAGCTGCGTGCATGTCATGTGCAGGACGATGTTGCTCTGCGGTAGCTGGGCGCCGGTAGTCTACAAATGTACCTAGTTTTGGATTGCCTGCCTGCCTTCCCTTTTTACACAGTTTGTCTGCCATTCGTTTGGCTCCGTTTCTACCTCCGAAGGTGGAACAGTGGTGGATTGAAAACGTCTCACCGTTACACCTTGGGATTGTTCACAACTTCACACACAAAATGAGGTGGATTATAGAGAGTGAGGAGTTGCATCATGTTTTTATTCTGCGAGCACGCGTCTTGTTTGTTTTACAACATGGAGCTGCTTCTTGGGAAGAAATGGAGAAGGAGAAACTTAAGGAAAGGACCTGTACCAAACAGCGGTATTTTAAGGAGTTGCGTGAGAACAGTTAACATTGATCTGTACTACCTGGCAGCTGCAGAATAGAGAAGAGACCCCAAGACGGTACAACCTCTCATCTATCTTGGCATAGTGAATTATCCGGTTTCTGCTATCAGTGCTGACACAGTGCAGGAGCTCAAAATATTTAATTCATTGTAAGTTTATGAACAGATCTGTTTTTGCTTGACGTAAGCCTTTCAAAGCCACATGTCTTCAAACTGTGTGATATCAGTTTAATATTTTTATAAAGTCGGATGAAAGCTGTTCTCCTTTTATTAGGTTATCTTTTCTTCCTGTTTACTGTACGTATAAGTGCCCTGTATAACACATGGGATACAAGCAGTGTTTTATGATCCTGTAATAATTTATATTAAAGTTGGCAAAAAGGGTTCTTTTCTGTTAAAATATCAGTTTCACTTTAATGTGGAGGAAAAACTCCTTTGTGCTGCTGTTTATGACTTGTTCTTTATGCTAGTTATCTGTATTCTAGAAATATTAATAGGTTTATATTCTGAAAGTGGCATAAAAAAGACAAATCACAATTATATTCAAGACAAACATTAACTCAAATGTAATAATTGTGGAAATTATAACATGAACTTATCATAATACTGACATTAATGTCATTAACTTTGAAATCTAGGGTTTATTTTACACGTTTTTTTTTGTTTTTTTTTTCTTTTTAATAATTTTAGAGGAACGTTAATCATTTGATTTTGATGTCTATAAAGCCTCTGGGAGCTAGTAGATAATTTAACTTGTTTTCAAAAAATATTTAATAAAACTAATGTTATGACTCTTCCCTTACTAAACCTTTCATTTAAGCCCTTTGGAGAGCATTGATTTCCCAGTTAAAATAGTTACCCCGCTCCTGAATTTCCTGTTTTTTCATGCATCACACAGGAAGGATTTCTGTAATAGATTACCCTCTCTTTAGTGCTGGCCTCAAAATGTTTAAAGTAACATGATTTTTGATATGATTGTTTGGTAAATGTCATGTCATTTTTACAGATGCCTCCCTAATGGATGACACTTACTGCCTATAGACCTGTCTCACACGAGACATTTCTCTAGGATCTTTAGCGATAAATACAGTTATTTTGTTTAAATGTCCCAGAACTTAAAGGGATTGAGCCAGTGTGCACAAAATAGGGTTTTAGAACGCACTCATTTTATTTTCACCCAGTCATTATTAGAAATGTTTATTGTGGAAACACTGTTGTTTGATTGGTATTTGTGAGAGCAGGGTGTGATGAGCATTGGTTTACATTATTTATGTTTCAGCTTGTTGGTTTTTGAATAGTGATTTTCTTTTAACCATTTTATATATTTTAAAAAATACAGCAAGATCATCAAATAACACGGTTATCTGTTTTTTTGTGGAAACTCCAGATGTACTACATTGGTATTAGTACCTAGTTCCAGATGTTGCTCGATTCTAGTAAAAGTCCAGTTGCAATGAATAAATATAATTATAATTTATTTTGAAAGACTAAATTTGACTCCAAGCCCAGCGTAGTGGCAGTCAAACCAGTGACGGAGGTTTTCCAAACAAAATTTGTTTTCAAGCTTCAATTCTTTTTCACATCATTTATAATGAATGCTCTTCTTCCAGAACAACAATGCCTCTTGCAGACTTTTTATGTTATTTTCCTCCTTTTAGATTTACCTTCACTTGTACCTTCCTCAGATGCACAGTCAAGTGTTGGGCTGAGAAAGACATCCTTCAATGGAGAACTAAATGGGTTACTGGGAGTAGGCCTGCTGGGAACCACTGATCGGTCAACCATGTCAGAATCTACCAGGCCCATCTCCACAGATATGAGCAGTTCTGAGGAGACTCAGACAATGTGGGTAGTGTCTTTTACTTAAGCCTCTTATCTTTATATCTCTGAGAAAACGTACTTTTAAAGAAACTGAATCAGCATACTGCATTTTCAGATGCCTTTCTGGTGATGACGGATCCACTTGTAAGCCCATCACTTCCAGCGTTGTGGAGGTAGTAGCCAGTCAAGACTCGAGCATCAACAGCAAAGCACGGGGCAGCAATAAGGTAAAAGCACACACATATGAAAGACTTATCTGTGGGCTGTGTAAATCACAAATATGTAGACACGGACTCCGTTCAGAGCTGGCATTAAAATGTATCCTAGGAAAACTGATCACAAGCAGCCAACACTAACGGATTGTCTGAACAGATTCCAAGGGGGATTCAGATGTGATCATTCCAGATACCTTTTGATCATGGTTTTGAGCTCCATCCACATCTTTCTCATAATCTGGATACCAAAATACCCTGGGATCGATTCAGGCCCTGCCTACTAAACTTAAGCATCAATTTAGGCTTTAAGTCATTTGGTTTTGGGCTGAAATGGCTGCAATGAAGATCTTTGTTGTTCAATTTCTTAATGTTTGTGAAAAATCTTTCCTTGTATTCATATGTGTTTCTAGATAGTTATTTTCATGGAGATTACTATTATAACACATTTGGTGTTTGCAAGTAAAAATGTATGGATGGATATTTACATATTAATGGGAATGTCAGATCTGATCACTCAAGAAAGATGCATTTGGGTATGAACATGTGACCTTTGGTCAGATTTTTCAGGATGTCATTGCAGGCTCTGAACAGGGTCACTGTGTACTGTTGCTATTATTCTTATACCAATGAAAAACCTTGTCTGGATCTTCGTGGGGTGTCATAAACTTGCTTTCTCACAAAAGCTGCTGTTATGAACAGAAGTATATAAGGAATGTCCTGTACCCCAGTGGTACTCTTTTATTTTTACCAAAGCAAAGAGCTTTTAGCAATGTCTCAAGAAATTAACCTTTAAAAAACACACACGCACATTTGTCTCCATTTAATATTTTATACTGTCGTGTAACATGTCAGTGACTAGTGGGAGGGTGTATTTATAAAAATCATAGGATACAGTTGTAACATTCAGCCTAGTTTATTGACTTTGATACATTGATTTTAAAAGTCTCTCGAATGGATATATGACAACAGCCAAGTTCATGTAAAGAAATGTCCATATGTATAATAAACTAAATGAATCTCACGAATGCTTTTACATGTTTGAGTCCATATTTACAAAAACAATCAATCCAACCACCAAATATTCACAATCCTAATCAAACAATGCAATAACAACACCCCCAAGCTTTTATTTACAATATGTTCAAGAATGTTTTTCAATTGTAATAGTCAGTGGGCGTCTTCCCTTCTTTCTACTGGTAAGAATAATCACAACTCTATCATGGATGGATGGATGGATGGATGGATGGATGGATGGATGGATGGATGGATGGATTGGGAAATTAAGTTGTCATAGTACTCTGGTAAGAAAACAATAGCATGAAAAAATAGAAAATACAATATTGTATGAATATGATATACATCAATACGATTTTGTATTAACACATATTGCTTAATAAAAACATTAAGGATAAGTTCCTTTTATTTATATAGTGCAAAAAGGAAGATTTAGTCCAGTTGTGTGACCGAGGCTCTGACAAGTAGGAGTCTTATTCCAGAAGGTAGGAATGATTTCCTAAATCGTTCCTTAGAGCAGCGGGGTTGAATGAGTCTGTTGCTGAAGCTGCTCTTTAGCTTGTCCAGTTCGTTTTGGAGGCTGTGTGAGGGGTTGTCTCTGACTGCCAGCAGTTTTGCCAACATTCTCTCCTCCACCACCTCCTCCAGGGTGACAAGTTTCGAGCCAACAACAGACTCTGCCTTTTTTTTATCAGTTTGTTCAGTCTATTGGCATCCTTCGCCTTGATGCCCACATCCCAGGACACTGCAGCAAAGAAGATGGTGCTCACCACAACAGACTGGTAAAACATCTGCAGCATTTTGTTGCAGGCGTGAAAGAACCTGAGGCTCCTTAAGAAGTAAAGCCGGCTCAAGCCCTTTTTGTAGATGGCCTGTGTGTTGGTGGACCAGTCCAGTTCATTGTTTAGTGTTACTCCCAGGTACGTGTATGAGTCCACTAAAGTTTCACTGATGCTGACAGGAGAGGGTGGGACCGGTTCAAGTCCACCACCATCTCCTTTGTCTTCACCACGTTCAGCTGCAGGTGGTTCTCCCCGCACCACCTCACAAAGCAGTCGATCAGATCCCTGTACTCAGCCTCCCTCCCTCCCTCTCTCCCTTCCTCCCTCCATACATCCCACAACGGCTGTGTCATCAAAGATTTTCTGCAATGACGCAAAGCAGAGCAGTACTTAAAGTCTGACGTGTACATGTTGAAGAGGAAGGCCGACAGCACAGTTCCCCGTGAGGCACCAATGTTATTGATCAGACGATCGGACACACGGTTCCGTAATCTCACAAACTGCAGTTTGGCAGCTAGATGGTCATCGATCCAAGTGACGAGGGGAGCAGTCACCTGCATGTCCTCCAGTTTGGCCTTCAGCCGCCTGGGTTAGATGGTGTTAAAGGTTTGTTACTTTGAGAAGCAGTAGAGGGGCTTCCAGGGGAGGGGGATGTTGGAGTTTAACCTATTGAAAACCATGTTCAACTCGTTGGCATGTCGTTCGTCCTCCCCACCTCTCCTCTAGAAACCAACTATTTCTCTCATCCCACGTGTGCTCCAGCTTTCTCCGGTAGTTATCCCCGCTCTCCCTGATGCTGCGTTTGAGCTCCCTTTGTATCCAATTGAGTTCTGCTTGGTCCCCTGATCTAAAAATCCTCTTCTTCCCGTTGAGAAGGGCCTTCGGGTCACTGGTTACCCACGTTTTTTTGTTTGCGTAGCAGCGGACCTCTTTAGTGGGGATGGTGTTGTCAATGCAGAACCCATGGAACTCAGAGGCACAGTCAGTCAGGCCATCAATGTCTTCATCATGTGGCTCATATAGAGCATCCAGCGTCCAGCGCTCCATGTAGTGTTTCCATGACCTTAGGAGACCATTCTCTCACTGTTCTCACTGTGACCACAGGCTTGGCAAATGATACGGATGAAGTCCCACGGCGACAAGCTCCATGTCTGGGCTGCGAACCCGCTCTTTAACAGAGACGTTCCCGGGGTGACACCACCTGTTGTTCACAAGCATGGCGCGGCCTCCTCCTTCCTTCATTCTGGTCGCGGTGGTGCTGGAGTCCGGTATCTGTTCATGCAGCCACGTCTCTGTGAAACACATGATACTGGACTCTCTGTACTCCCTCTCTGTCTTGACGAACACTTCCAGTTCGTCCACTTTATTTGCCAGTGACCTCATGTTTCCAGTGATGACTGCAGGGATGTAGGGCTTACACCTTCTCTTCCTCATCCTCCATTTGAGCCCCACTCTCCAGCCTCGCTGTCTCTTCTGTAGCCCCTCTGGTATTGTGGGTCTCTCTCCGGCCAAGAGAGTGGGGCACCTCAGACCCATAAGCTGGTTGCAGGTGTAAACAATGCCGGCAGTGTTGCAGGCGGTGTTGCAGGCATGGCTCCCAGTGATTCAGAGGAACCCAAGTGCAATTAAAATAAGTTAGAAATGTCCACGCCTTTTGAAAAGCATCTCGCTGTTGTGCGTTGCGAAGTTGCACAGAACAGTGCAAAAATGAAGTTAGGATACACACAAAAAACTGACAGAACGACACGGAGCTACTACAACAAGCTGCCACTAAGACAGCGTCATTTTTTTTTCTTCTTATTCCAACTGGTTCAATCCTACCACCAGTTGTTTTAATCTTTCTCTGGATTGCATTGTTTCTGTGCGGGGTCTTTCCACCTCTGATCCAGTAATCCATATATTCCACATGGTATATTACACACCCGACCCATGGAGGAAATGAGCCACGTCCAGGTGCTGATTCTTAGTTCTCCGGGTGACACTCAGATCTCCGTTTGGCAATGCGTGCCGTTCTTAAGGCTTCATTATTAATTATATTGTGTGTGAAGTGTACATCTGTATACGTGTCACCGCGTGTCCGCTCTCGTGACCCATCATCAGCGGGTCATGTCTCACCACCAACAGTCCAATACGACATGTACATGTGTGGACCGTTGATCTATTAGCAGGGACAAACTAAGATGAATGAGAATATAGTTAACTAGTGTCTTTAACTAGGACTGCAACCTCGGGCCCCATGTGGCGTTGCTACACTGCTGTTCTTTTGTTTTCTTCTGTTCGTGTTAAATGATCAGTTTCAATTTTACATTTCCAAAGTGCCGTCCCGCTACAGTGATCTTGCCTGCCAGTTTTCAGTAAAAAATGGAGATGTTCCCTGAAATGCCCAGTGGGACACCTCTGTACCGCCGACAACATTATGTGACACATCAACAATGATGAAACTAGCTCACAGGTCTATAGTTTAGAAATTAATGACAGAAGAGAAGATGAGACATTAACGGATGAAGAGACCAAATAAAGAAAGGGTACCCAAAGTGCTCAAAATGACAAAAGTTCATCTGCTGCTTTAACAGTAAATTATCTTTTTTTATTTATTTTTTTCCCCAGGTTAAGATTCAACCTGTTGCAAAGTACGACTGGGAACACAAGTATTACTATGGGAGACTGATAGCTGTGTCCAATTCCTTCCTGGCCTACGCCATCAGAGGTGAGTAGGGATTGGTATTGAGAGCTGGTGCTTAACTTGCGTGGGTTCCAGACTGTTTGGTACACATGTTTACCCCATTTGCACAGGATTAAAATGATCTAGGAACCTGCAGGAATTTGTCATAATTACAGAGAACATCTGTAATTTTAATCCCATCCATATGTATCATGCCTGTGATTTGTAAGGCAAACAATCCACCTCCAATCACCTACCCTATATAAGAAACACCTATGAACGTCACAAGATGATTTAATTCTGACTGAATGCACATGTCAGGAATCTTAATATAAACAAAAAAGACATTCTTTTTTGTTATGCGTCTTCTGCCTCTTTCACAGCGTAATTATGGCAATTTCTGAACATAGTGTGATGTTATATTGGGACTTTGCACTATATGCACTGTTTTTAGCATAATTTCCTGATATGTTACACTGATAAATACAGAAATTGCCATATGTTGTTTCAACATAAAACACTAGTCACCTGATCCCAGGTCTGTCTGATGATGGATAAATGTCCCGCATATCCTTAAGAAGAACCATGTCTTCTGAATCTTCTGAAGGAGACAAGAAACGGAAGATTAAAAAAAAATTTGGGGGGAGAGAGATAAAGAAAGAAGAGAGAAGAAGAGAAAGAAGAGAGAGAGAGATAGAGAGAGAGAGAGAGAGAGAGAGAGAGAGAGAGAGAGATGAGAGAGAGAGAGAGAGAGAGAGAGAGAGAGATAGAGAGAGAGAGAGAGAGAGAGAGAGAGATAGAGAGAGAGAGAGAGAAAGGGAGAGAGAGATATATATATATATATATATATAAATGTATATATATATATATATATATATATATATATAAATGTGTATATATATATATATATATATATATAAATGTGTATATATATATATATATATATATATAAATGTATAAATATATAAATATTTGCAACACCTCACTTAATGGGACCCGTTCATATGAACCCACATGCAAGGTAGTGAGCAAGACTGTTAGTGCAGATCCTGAACCACCATGTGATGTCATCACCATGAGCCCTTGTCTATCCGCTAAGCGCCAACCATCTAACCTCTGGATTAGCGAAGCATTCAGCCGTTTGTATTAACCCAGCTTTGGGTGAACGTGGCTATCTTTTTGGATTTTGCCAGTGAGTGTACATGTTCAACAGTATATCCCGCTGTAAATGTCTGATGGCAGCTCTGCAGATATTACGGCAGGGTTCAATTGAAGGCGCTGGGAGCACAGCTTACTTCGGCGTGTTCCTGTCAGCTTCTTGGGGAACACGGCTGCCCCCGTTTGGAGAAAAACGGGCTTCAGAACAGGTCTTTAGGTACCAATGGGTCTCTTGACCTAATGCTTCGTCCATCGTTTTTTACGGCCTGCGGTATGCTTCTGAAACCAGAAAATGGACATAAATCTGAACTGTTTCTACTAAACATTTCAGAGGTTCACATCAGATTTCCTTGCATGGAAATGCAGCTAATGAAAAAGAGAAGAAAAGGAGCACAACCAGAAAGAAGAAAATCCGGTAGATGGTCGCTGGCATGAAAAGGCTGCATAGACAGTACATTGGGCAATAAATACAACTGTTGTTTTTGCTGCTTCTTTTGTTGCCCAAGACAGTATCGGGGGCGGGGGCGGCGGGGGGTCAATGGTTTTTTTTTTTTTTTTTTTTTACAATTTTGGAGTTTGGCAGTTGCAACAGGGAATGCCATATCACCTAAGTTTTTCTAGTAGCGAAGTCAGAAAAACATGGATGCTTTTACACCATGAGCCCTTCCATATGTTGGACTAGCTCTTGCCACTGATACGTATTTTAAATTTAAATAAATTTATAACACTTCAGCTCTTCAGCACATACAGTGTAGCAACACGTCCTCTGGTTCAAAGGTGAACAGTACTTTGTCCATGTCTGGCCTAATGGGAATTCTGACCGCGGGGCTGCATTCCAGTTGAAACTTTCAAGTAGGAACTCTGCAATTCAATTACAAATTCAATGTATCATTAATATGGCTAGCTTTTTGGGTAGTTGTCCCTGTCATTCTTCATAATCAACTTTGACTTTATTTCCTCTAGAAAACCTTTTCCATGAAAAGTGTTGAAGTCCCCCTCTGCTAAGCTACTATTTGGTATAACATGACATTGTCTGTTTCTGTTTTTAAACTGCACATTTCTTTCTGCACAGGAACCAACAATCATGCTATGATTCGGGTCCTGAGTCTGGAATTCAACGAGCGATCCCTACTGAAAGGATTCACCGGGGCCGTCACAGATCTGGCTTTTGCTCACCTCGATTCGTCGCTGTTGGGTTGTGTTGATGAAGCAGGAAACCTGATGGTCTGGCAGCTCACCTACACTGGTGGCAAAATACTGTATCCGGACATGTGAGAGAAGCAAAGGGTGTGTGGGAGGATGTGCAGATCTGTGTGTGCAGAGTGGATGTGTCAGCTTGTATCCGCAGAGTTCATGCGGTCTCTCTGTACTTGTAATAGAAGATAACCATTTAGTTCAAGCCAGACTGAATGATTTCATGGAGAACTTTGATCTTTCAATTCTGGTTTATGATCAGAAATACAGAACCAGATCCCTTAGGAGTTGTGCTTTTCTTTACTTTTCCTTAACCTGAGTCTATTACAGAGATCAGATAGTGGTTCATATTCAACGGCCAGAAGATACTCCTCTCAGTTCCCACCGTCGCCTCATCTGGTGCCCGTTCATCCTGGACGACAACGAGGAGAACCAGGATGACACAAGTCAAACTTTGGCGCTCCTACATGAAGACAGGGTATCAGTGTTTTTAGACAAGTCTTTTTTTCAGCAGAGAAGATGCATTTATTCATATTGCAAATCTGAAAAACTATGCAGTAAAAAAATAAAGAAATGAATGGGTGTTAAAAAGTACTGTTAAGTTGTGTATAAGGAAATAGTTCCATGACAGACAAAACGGGTACATTCACAAGAAGAAAGATGGCAACATGGGAGTACTACGTTCTAATATTTGATTGAAATCAAGCACGCAATATCAGAAGAAAAATGTTCTACCACTCTTCTAGGCTGAAGTATGGGACCTTGAAATCTTGAGGGCCAACAACAGCAGTTGGCCTGTAAATGCTACAGAGCTCAAAGAAGGCCTCATCACAGTGAAGGGCCATTCCCAGGTAAGACTGTCTTCTTTCCACAGCCAGTGATTTGGTTTGACATAGTACATTTTTATTTTAATTAACTGAATATGACTGCATTCCTTATAAGTCTTCTATTGCTTTGGTCACTAAAACTTAATTTGTGCACAACTGCATGAGCACTGCATCACTGATCTCAGCCAATGAATCTTGCTGGTTGTTATAACTGATAATTATTGTGTTGTATAATTTTGCAGCTCTGATATTCTGTCATAACTGAATCACAATGTATTGTGAAATTGTAGGTCTGCAGAGAAAAGGGTTAAAAAATACATTTTGGCAGTTTTGGATAAATGCTGTATAGCATATACATAATTCTCTTTACAGAAATATAAATGTGAGGACAGGTGCTTGGGAATGCTTCTCGTTTAGGTTGTTTGTGTGGCTTCCTCACGTCAATGACTGTGCGTTGCTTAAACTCTGTTCCTCCAGCGGGTCAGTGAAGGAGCACTGTCTCCTGATGGAACAGTGTTGGCGACAGCCAGCCACGACGGATACATCAAGTTCTGGCAGATATACATAGAAGGTGGACAAGACAAGCCCAGGTAAGCAAGGTCCCTGCTGTAGACCAGTGGTTCCCAAACCTGTTCGGGTGGGCCCTTCTTTTTACAAGAACATTTGTTTAACCCCTTAAACACGCACACTCATACCCTCCAACCAGGCACGCACATTTTGTTTTCAACCTCCGTTGCAGTTTATTTTACACCCTACCAACCTTTTTTGGACAACTTAACAGATAAAAGCAAACTAATAAATTACAGGTTGCAATAAAACAAAGTACAACCTCTTTAAGATAACAAAACAACAAACCACATTTAAAGTGTGGTTATTCCAACAGTCTCTTTTTTTCTTTTTTGTGTATTCTTTGCTGTCGGTGCTGTCGGTGTCGGTGTCGGTGTAATTATGTTCAGTGTAACGTTTTTTTTTTTTTTTTTTAATTTTTTTTTTTTAACTGTGTAACAATACTCAACATTGCTATTAATCCATTTAAAATAAAAAATGCCGCTCTGTGAAAAATGTGCTTAAAAACATGAACAACTTTCCATCAAACAAGCCTTGTCAAAAAACCTGTCTATTATGCTCAGAGGCGATTCTAGAGTCTCTTGGGGCCCTGGGCAGAAATTCACGGGGGACCCCTCCAACTAATTATTCCACTTTATATATTAAATATTCTGACACTAACAAAAAATGTAAAAAAAAAAAAACAACAAAAAAACATTTATTTTCAATAGTGCACATTTGTATTGTTTCAAAATAAAATACAAGCAGCACTGGCACACAATGCACAGTTATTATTATTTATTTAATTATTATGAATTCATCCATGCACCTTAGTTGCATGTTTTTTTTTTTAATTTCTTGCCAGTGAATTCTATAACATTTTTAGCTTGATACTTAAGTTTAACTGGACACAGCTTGATTTTTTTTTTTTTTTTTTTTTTTTCCCCTTTCGTTTCTTACTGCTAGATGGACAGCTTCTCTTCGTTTTGAAAGACCCGCTGTCATCAGGTTTGTTTATGTAAGACGCAGCGAGAGGTAGAGGCGGCGTCCCCCCTATAGGGAGTTCTACGCCGGCTGACCACTGTCTTTGCAAGTTCTCCTTTGAATTGCAAATTGTTGCAATTCAAAGTTGGTCAGCCCTCGGGCGCCCCTTCTTATTTCTTTAATGTTCTTTTGTAATTTCAAGTATTTACTGAACTTTGAACAGGATTGATACATGGTACACTTGACGTGTGTCACCATACCAGGACAGACGGTAAACAATAATATTGGTAGCATATTCAACGTTATTTTGTCTTTATAGAAACAAAAAAAAAATGATGTAGTCCAAAAACCTGTCCCCTGGGGTCATCCTCTCCCCCAGTTGGCAAGCGGCACCCCAGATTATGCTAGAGCCCCCCCTCGCGTAGACTAACAGATGTATCTGTTTCTTATTTTTCTTTTGTTTTACTATGATGATTTTTCCTCTTTATATGATATTTTCTTCCCATTTTCTTTGTTGTCCAGATGTCTTCATGAGCTACGGCCTCATGGGGGACGTCCTCTCTCCTGCCTTCTTTTCTGTGACAACCACAAGAGACAGGACCCAGAGTCGGTACCCGTTTGTACACAAGCTTTCACTGATAATGTAACGTATGTATATTCCGAGCCATACTGATTGATCCATTTATTTGCTTGTAGAGTTCCTTTCTGGCGGTTTCTGATCACAGGAGCAGACCAGAATCAGGAGTTGAAGATGTGGTGCACTGTTTCCTGGACCTGTTTACAGACCATCAGGTTATTTCTGTAGTTTTTCATTTTAAATGTATATTATCCATCCCCTTGACTTGACCTAACCACAGTAGCTCTTCAGGTATATGCTTGTCAACTTATATGGTCCTTCCATTGTGAGGTGCTTATTGACCCATAACTTAAACACCTGTTGAGCCATGCTGGTATGCACCAGCGCTGTTCCAGCACAAGTGAAAATGATCAGAAAATAGTTCAATAAAGTCCTTGTCTGCAAATAACTACAAACCACAGGGAATTCTGGTGGAAAGCAGCTCAGCATTGAGGCTTAGTGTTACCAAGCTTTTCTCTGCTTGGCAACGTAGGACGAGGGGTAAAATAACCCAATTAGTTTAATATCTAGCTGGAAGACTCCTTTTAGATGATGGTTCTGATGAGTTCCCAAATTAAATGTAGCTCCCACACGAGCCTCTGGTTTACATTGTATTTTAAAAACAATATGTACTCATTTGGACAGTTTTTTTCCCCCCATAGATTCTGTCCAGATCCGTTCAACTCATCGGTTCTGCCAGGTCTCAAGGCCAGCTTGGACCTGTCTGCTGAATATCTCATCCTCACTGATGTACAGAGAAAGGTTGGTACAGTGTTTTTTTCAGCTGTGAGGTTTAAGGAATAATAAGAAAGATAAAACTGATTTCAAATAAGTTTACATATACCAACAAAATCTCTCCACCTGGCAAAATTACAACTTTAATTCAGGTTATCCAAGTGAACTTGTAAGAGCAAGTTTTGGGTTATCTTGTTAAGTACATCACTGCTACTACCATTTTTGCTTTCTTTTCCTCGCACTTCATGCACCACCCGACTTCATATGTGGCTGATGTGGTTCTCTGACAGGTTCTGTATGTGATGGAGCTGCGGCAGGACCTGGAAAAGGGAAAGGCGAGTTTCACAGCTGTGTCAGAATTCCTGCTCACCCACCCTGTGCTCAGCTTCGGAGTTCGGGATGTTACCCACAGCCGTCTGCGACACACGGAGGTCCTCCCCGCAGAGGAAGAGAGCGAGAGCATAACAACAGGTGCTCACCTGGACATATACACTTACACCGGTGCAGTAAAATAAATCACTCTTCTTAACTAAAGATATTATGCTTCATGTCATTGTCCTCCAGAGGGAACTCAAGGACCCGCAGAGTCCAAGTCTGGGATCCAGATTAAACTCTACTGTGTCCATACTAAGTAAGTTTTCTTTTGTCTGATGTTAATGTCACTTAAGCTCATGTTTCTTTGACTTTAGCAAGTCAAAGCACTTTAGCACTTTAGTGAACCTCACATTTTCTAAAGGGCAGTTTGGCTTACAGGATGTCAGTCATCATCAACCACTTTGCCACAGTGGATCATAGTCCACATGTTGATTTGGCCTGATTTTTATGCCGGATGCCTTTCCTGACGCAATCCCACATGTACAGGGAGAGACAGACAACCATTCACGCTCACATACATGCATGTCGAGGTCGATTGGAAACTGGAAATTGCCCGTATGTGTGTATTTATTTTGGACTGCTGAAGGAAGAACCCACACAAGCCTGGTGAGAACATGCAAACTCCACACAGACAGACTCCTGCCAGGCCTGGGAGTCGAACCAGGAACCTTCTTGCTGTGAGGCAACAGTGCTAACTCCACCATGCTGCTTACAGTGCTTAAAAGATGTCAGTAATGGTGGCAAAAGTTTTTTTTTTAGTATATAAAGCACCCCCAGTGATGACAGATTGTAGTGGCCTGTGTTACTAACTTCCTCAGTCAAAGTGCACTTGTGTTTTTTGTTTGTGTTAAGCACATTGAGTTTGAGGTTGAGTTAAGGATAAAAATACTTATCCCAAGACTGATCTATTTTAAATGTTTTTAAAACTGTTTTGCAGCTCGTTCAGTCCTGCTGTGTACGCCTGACATCCATGGTCCGCTCAAAATAACGAAATAAATCAGTTAACACGAAAATCCACTAACAATCTCATCTGTGTGTTGCATATATGAACGTATATATATGAATATGTGTGAAATTCTCCTGCACTTGACTCTGTGAGAGCAGTTTATGATCGTCTCTCCCAGAGGGAGAAGAGGAATACTTCAGTTTTCCTTCTCATTCATTCCCATCCTCGCCAGCTGTCATGCTGCTCCTTGTTTATTGTGACAATCACTTCACAGACTGTGGTCAAGTAGCCGATTATGACTTTTGCTTGTTAAATCACACCCACTTCACACATTTCTGCAGTAGCGCATTGTTATTTTGAAAATTCATGTGTATGTGTAAAAATGGTTACCCAACAAAGTCCTTGTACAGAATTATTGAGTCACAAACTCACTGTACAGCAGTGCATGTATCAACCTCGCCTTACTGTGTATTGCGCACATGTTTTTGTAGGAGTTTGCAGGATGTCCAGATCTGGCTTCAGCCCAACCTGAGCTCCAACGTGGCGGAGTTTCTTCCCCTTTCTGATTCTCAAGATGGCCTTGGTAAGTCGGCAGTAAATTATGAAAGATATGAGAAATCAGTATTTATACTGATTCTGATCGCAAACTGTAATCATTATTTATTTAAGAGTCCTCTCTCCATTTGATCCCTTTTTGCCATTTTTTTCTGCTGTCCGTCGGCTTTTCTGTCCCATTCTTTTCTTTGGTGTTTGACTTTAGAGTGATTGCTTTGTGCTTTTAGGTTTTTTATCTTTGGTGTAGTCGACTAACTTGATTATTCTTTTTTTTAGACAGTTGATTTACCATAGTGCTGTAGGGTCTTTATCTGACGAAACAGAAGGAATGGGCATTAAAGAGCTAAAATAGATCATTTAAGACAGTTGATGGAGCAGCAATGTCCACAGTGAGAAGTTTTGTACATAGAAGTCAGTAAACTTGTTGAAGTGGCTCCAAAAAAAACAAAAGTATACTGTAAGGGAGCGTAATATGGGCTCTTTGCAGTCATATTATGCAAAATCTGTCAGCAGTGAATGAGTTAACGCGTAATGGATTGAGGAAAAGATGAAGTGAAACCCTGATTTACCTATTATGTAATTATTATGTAACTCCCATTTCATGTCCCTTTTTGGACTCGCTGCTGAAATGCTCTTTGCCTTTGTGTACCAGCGGGGTTCTCGGACCATTTCACTGATCAGAGCTCTGACAAGGAATCTGGGAGTGGCTCGCAGACCGACCTGAGGAAGATCCCATCACTCCCCGCACCTACTGACTTCCTGTCGAACTCGGGCATCAGTAGTGGACCGATGCCCAAGCTGATGACTCCTGATGCTTTCATGACACCAAGCACTTCGGTAAAGACTTTTTTTTTTTTTTCCTTTTAGAAATGAAAATATCCTCTGGAAATAAACACTCTGTGCCAAGCATGTTTTTATTTGCTGCCTCGCAACATCAAGGCCAGTGAATAACACTTCCTCCCACATACCTGTTGAGAACTGGGAGCAACACTGGGGAAAAAAAAAAAAAGAAAAGTAACACGGGTTACAGCATTGTTGACAGCATTTAGTTGGGATGTGGCTCATCCATTTAAAAACCTGTCTTAGATTTTTATTTATTTATTTAGTTAACTCTTAATTCAAAATGCTCCCTGTAAGTCCTTTGTTTTTGTGTGTTTATTTCTTTCTTTCTTGTTGGCACCTCTAGGTACCAGCGTCTCCTGGCAGCAGTGCCAGCAGTCTGACGATCGTGACAGCCATCAGCAGCAACTCAGACTCGACCAACAGGTGCGTTTTTCTTCATTTAGGAAGGACGAGATGGTCACAACGATATCTGTGGATGTATAAACCTGGGTCTGTTTAAAAGTGGAAGCATATTATTATTATTAAATATGTTCTTTGCCATTAGAAAAATAATAAATGAGTGCAGACGTAATTCATACTTCATACTTGGGGATTAATAAGGTAAAGTTGAACTGAATTCAATTCGGTTCAGTTAAATTGGATTAAACTGTGTTTGGATGGTGCTCAGTTTCATCTATTTTTATTGGGGAAGCAGTGATTGATGGGGTTTTGACTGGAATGAGCTGAGTAAACACTTTGAGAAAAGTTATCTCCTGGTAAATAAACACATCGAGACGCAGCCACAACGAGACAATCGTACACACTTGTCTCTGGTGAGGAAGGTTTTCATCGTAAGCACAGAACACTCAAAGAAAGCAGTTTGTACAACCTGTTAAATATAAGTCAGGGAACAGCAACAGCGACCAAAACGTTTCGGAAAACAAACGAAGTCCAACACTTACAGCATCATTTCCCTACATACACACGCTTCTCCGATGAACAGGTACAGCTAGTTCAGCCTGGCTGCTTTGCCTTTATTACCTGATGAACCAGTTTATAGTTACAAAAGTAGATATTCAGCACTTTGTTGTGAGGTCAACATGTGTGATTAAACAGTTTAGTCATGTTCCCATGTACACTTTTTCATTTTAAGATCACTTAAGAAAATGTGTAGGAACCCAGTATCTGCTTCTAAAAAGACGGATCCACTGTGACTATTATTTGTTGGATTTAAAGCGAATGTATCCAACGGCGAAGCTTGAACAGTTTAGTGTTTGGATTTCCAGTGACAACGAGAGAAGGCCTGTTGTGGTTCAGTCCAGCTGATTTTACGGTTGATTACAGATCTTACAAAAAAAATGGATTTGGCGGGTGAGACCTTTAAAGAATAAATAAATAGTCTTCAGTACTGAATAAGAATTTCTCCTGCTGGATAGATTTACCTGGACGTCTTGACTGTTAATGGTCATTTGGACAAGTTGACGTGCTTGTTTGTGTTCCTGTGTTAAGAGCTTTGGACGACGTCAGTCAGAGTCCCAGCAGAGCGGACAACAACGGCAGCAGCAGCAGCCTGGGGCTCACTGCCACCACCAGCAGTCCAAGAACGGCCTCTGCTGTGCTTCTGCCTGGACTTGAGAATCTACAGGTGAGGTCCAACACACACGCATACCAGCCTCTTACCACTTGTTGGTCATGACTCCTTTATTCAGTCTTGCTCTCCATCTCCAGCCTTTGACATCCCCTAGTGGTCCCCTGACTCTGGACAACCCACAAATTCTGGATTCCCCACTACTGCCACCTCTGGCCTCTCCGACCAGGGCCCGCTCCCCTGATGTCATCTCTTCAGCCTCCACAGCCATTTCTCAGGACATGCCAGAGATCGCGTCTCAGACCTTGCAGCTTCAGCGTGGACTTGTGCCCAGTTTGGAGACCTTACCCCTTTCTACCCTGCAGACGGACAGTATGGCCTCTGCTGCTTCTGCTCTGCACCTGCTAACCTCGCAACGCACAGCCAACAACAACAGGTACAAGTAAAGCTGGTGTGACTTTGAATTGGATTTCGTCTCATTCTGCATATTCTCTAGTACTCTTTCTTGTACATTGCCTTGATGCTGTAAAAATAAGATTACTTTACACTGTCCAAAAGTTGCTAAAACCCTGTACAGACATTTAAATTACCCACCTGCCATATTTTCTCTCATAGCTTGTTGCCCCTTGAGCTTGGCGGTGCAGATGGGCCAGTGGGCGGGGCAGCAGAGATGGAGCCCAGACTCAGCAACACACCTTCTCTTCTTGAGACTGCGTTATCGCAGGAAAACTCTGGAGCTGCAGGAGGCTCCTCAGATGCCAACATTAGCCATACAGCTTGGCCAGCTGCCCCAGACATCACCAGGGAAACGAGGAACAGTCTCAGAGACAATGGCCTGGGAGACTGGTTGGTGATCTAAAATATATATGCATGAAATGTCCACTTGGGGGGGGGTAGGGTGGTTTAATTACCCATGCTTTTACATTATTACACATAGTTCCCTTAAACATGCCAGAGCAAACCAAGTATCCTTGAAGCAGTCCAGTTTAAATGATACCTTTGATCACATTTATTCTCAAACTGATTATATGTTATATCATTAGAATTTTGGAGAAGCGGAAAAAAATGTAAAGCCTTAACATTCCTTGTTCCATTCATGTGACATGTGTTTTGTAGTTCAAGAGAGGAGACAAAGGACAGACGCTTGAGCTCACCTTATCATCGGCGCTCCTATCATCTCACACAGAATGACAGTCATGATGCCGGTGCAGCTCAGAGGTAACGCGAATGTTCCTGTTGACTGAATTTGTCGTTCCAAAGCAGTGCACAGCAAGAGCTCAGTAATTTATTTAAGGCATGGTACCTCTGTTGAGACTGCAGCAGCTCTCTAAAGTTTATGTCTTCTGTGTTTGACTCAGTGACCCCGATGATGAGGTGGCCAGTCTGGCGTCGTCTTCTGGAAACTGCGACTCGCGCTCTTCTCACAGAATATCCGTCAACGACTGGAAGAACTCACCGCGGAGTTCACCAAAGCTAAAGAGGAAGATCAAGAAAGATGACGGGTATGTTTTTATTTGAGTGTGTAGTCTGTGCTGTTGGAGAGACCTCGGATTAAAGACGTGTGATCTTGTGGAGGAAGCAGAACTCGCAAGTTTTTTTTTTTTTTCCTAATTAAGTATTTTCTTCTGTTACTTAAGCTGGAGTGATAGATGATGATGGTTTTTTACACAGGAAGATTTTCTCGCCATCCCAGTGCTTGATTGGATTTGACCACTCAGAAGGTTTAAGGTGAAATTTATTTAAATTAGCACATTAAAAAAGAAACCCAGGTTGACCAAAGTCCTTTGGAAGTAGACCAT
Organism: Xenentodon cancila; assembly: GCA_014839995.1. Classification (NCBI taxonomy): domain Eukaryota; kingdom Metazoa; phylum Chordata; class Actinopteri; order Beloniformes; family Belonidae; genus Xenentodon; species Xenentodon cancila. The sequence goes on along the minus strand of CM026199.1, from coordinate 5,284,560 downwards.
AAAAGAATATAGATAAAGAACAGTAAATCAAAGTGAAAAAGTAACTAAAGATAATATATAATGCCAAGATGTCTAAAGCACATCCCAAACTGAAGGTGATTGAATAAAAATGGGTTTTCATCAGAGATTTAGATGTACCAACAGTTTGAGCTGCTCTTCATCTAAAAAAAAAAATCAATTATTGCAGGTTCTTGGAAGTTTTATGTTGGTAAAATCAACAATTCACAGAAATAAAGAGGGATTCATGCTTCTACGTTGCAAAGACATGGCGTTGGGGTAGGTGCTTAGTTGCCTGTCTGTCTGTGTGACTGTAATAATGGTGAATGATGAGCAGCGATGCAGGTGCTCGTCTGCAGCACCGTACTGTGCAGTGCAGAGCTTTTGTTTACTTCCTGTTTGTAGCTGTGGCAGCAATGGGGCAAGTAAAGCATGTGAGTTGGAGCTGATCAATGTTGAGCATTGGTAATTTATTATGACAGTGCAGCAATCCATCTGTCTACCTGGCTTGAAACTGACGGAGGAGGAGTAGTTGCAGGAAATAACGAACAGTCCCACCACGCGGTCCAATCACATTTGTTGCAGTGCACTTTGGTGCAATATGTATTGGTATTTGGAGATGAGTGTACATTAGGGTACGATGTAGAGTTCCCCCCGTGGCGTAGAGACGCTGAAGCGTAAACGAGGCTCAACAGTCTCGGACCTAAATATTCCTGCCGTAAACAATATGAATGATTGAGTCCATGCTATCCACAGCTTAAACATTGATGTTGGTGTAACGTAGTATTTAAACCCAGTTTCTTGTCTCTACAGTGAATCATCTCAGTCCAGACAAATGGATGCTGCTCAGGTACGATATCTATATTTTGAAATGGTAAATTGCACTTCTTTGCCACTTTTTTCTTTTTTCACTCTACAAAATATGTTTCTCATTCACCCATTAATAAAAACACCTGCACAACATGTATATTGACTCTATACAAGATCTTGTGCTTTTGTTTCATCACACACTACTGAGCAGATCAGGGCCAATGTTTGGCTTCAGTATCTTCAGTATCACCATTTCTGTTTATCTTTACAATGTTGATTCAGTTTTGTGAACTAAACGGGCATTTGTTTATGTGCAGCTTTCAAATGGGCCAAGACTAGGCTGTAGTTATTTACTGAATGTACTTTGATGAACTCTTAATATTAACATTTTACAACCAGACCTCCTTGGCTTCAGACCAGCAAACTGAAAAAGCCTCTGCTTTTATAGAACTGCTCATGTGTGATGTCATCACCACAGCTGAGAGGGCGACAGATGTAACACTCAAATCATTAGTGATGATCTCCGGGGATCAGCAACATAATTTTACATGTACTTAACCTATGGTTGGATTCAGAAATATCATTATTCCTTGTGCATATCTTGATAACAGAAACATTTGGTTAATATTTATTTATTATTTACATTCAGGTCAATGTCAAATTCATTTATATAGCACATTTAGACAATAAAGGTGACCAATGTTCTTAACAATCAAACAAGAATCATCATATAAAAGCAGTTGGATGTAATAAACAGCATTAAAGGAAGAATAAAATCAAAGTAGCAGGATAGTCCAGCATCTGTCTGTGTCTCACTGTACTCGGAACTGAAAGCCAAAGAGAAGAAATGTGTTTTCAACAGTGACTTGAGCATATCTGAACTCTGAGCAGTGCCAATATGAACGCGGGTCTTAGTTTTCTTATGTTTATGTTCAGCTTTTCTGTTCATCTGCTTTATAGTTTAATGCTGAAACGCCGAATGAGCTGCTGATGCTGCTGCGGACCCAGCAGAGAGAGTTGTCCGAGCTGTGGGGACTCGTTGAGACGATGCCCACTGCCATCATGGCTCAGGTGGAGCACGTCCTGATCAAACACCAGGAACAAGAGCGTATCCTCCACTTACGTGTTCGGTCACTTGTTTTCTGTGCATTTCAACCCCACATAAAACTCTGGGTGAAGTTCACATCTTGAAATTATTTGAAAATAAACTTGGATTAACTCGTGCAGCAAGACGAGCTTTGCCTGGAGCCGTGAGATTGTGTCATGTCTCTGTTGCTTGTAAACAACATCTGTGTCGTTGTCGTGAGCCTTGACTTGTCACGAGCTCAGACCGCAGACTAGAGCGAGTCCTGGCAGACAGTCAGAACCATCAGCAGCAGCTTCAGGAACATCTCGGCCAGCAGCTCAGCCACGCCCTCAGCTCGGCGCTGACCAGCAGGATGGACAAAGTGCTACGGGAAGAGCTAAAGAAAACAGTCCCACAAAGTAAGAACACGCGCAACCACCCGCAAACATCCAGAGTTCATGAAAACCATGACTTTTTGTTTTTTTTTTTAATTAACAGCCCAGCGTTGTTGAGTTTGACATTTTCAAAAGTTTGGATAGATTAAAAAAAAAAGGATTCTTGTTTGTATGAAAAAATAAATGTTTATTCAGTGTGATTTGGTTTATTTAGCAGTATGTGGGTTTGTTTCTTTTAGCTGTGGAAAAACTCGTCCTAAAGTAGAAGATGAAGTTAATGTTCTTGTCTCATTGGCCCAGTTTTAAATGCACTTTTTTAAATTGCCACATTTCGGAGATTTCAGGCCAAACATGAACAAGAACACAGTTCAGAGACTGACTCAACTCTGCAAGCGTGTCATGATTAATGTCAGCCTCTCTTCTGACCAGAAGATGGTGGTGTTTTATCATTTTTACCGTTTGGCATCTAACAACCAGAAAGAGCATTGTTACCATCTTAAACGGTGATATTGGGCTGAATAGGTTGTAAACTGGTATTTGGTTTCTCTTCTCTAGAGAAACTTAGATGTGAACAAACGTTGGACTAACTTCTGTCTGAATAACAAGTAAAACCAGTAGCCAGTCTTAACAGCAAGAAGCGGCGCTGTTTGGGTGCATCTTTCATAATGCTTTGAGATGTCAGAGACACAGTGGTCAACATACCAGTGTTTTCAGTAATGAAGACCCCTAAAGTTCATATAATGAGGCTGTTTATCTGGACTTTGTTTCTACATCCTATGTATCTTTCCACAGAACTACCTGGACTACCGTTAAGGAGTTACTCAGTTGGGTGGCAACCTTAAGCAGCTTGGCTGAAAATAGACCCCCTTGCAAAACTTGCCACGTTAGAACCGTTTGAATGATTACCGGACTTGGTTTCACACATCACGGGAGTAAACTGTGATTCTTGATGCTGTTTGACACTGATCAGCTGGTATTTGTCTCTTGAGGTTAATGACGGATCCCAGGCAGGCACCTCTAAGCACTGGAAGTTTTTCCAGTTTGAGTTTTTGAAAATGATGGGGTTTGCATTCTAAAAAAAACAACAAAAGAATCCAAGTTTATATTGACAGAAGAGTAGATATTTTGTTCTTTTACTAACTGTACAAACCAATAATATAAATCTGGATTCAGGTTTGCTCTAAGTTACTGCATATTGACTTCTTGTTTTGTATCTTTTGAATAAGCTTGTACACCACCTTTTATATAAAAAAATGATATTTTATTTAATGCCTTACATCATCCTAGGCATAAGTAAATTAAATATAGCAAAGGCATAGAGGTGTGTTGGGCCAGCACACTGAAATAAACAGCCTCAAGGGGAGATGGCTTCCTGTCTGGCCTCTCCTGCCCTCCAATTTGAGGATGTTGTTTTTTTTTTATACACTCCAGCATCACTTGTCTAATTATAGAGGAGTTGTTGGTAATCTGTCTTGCTAATTCTTTTCCCCACTGCAGCAATTTCTAAGAGTCTGGAGCCAATGACGGGTCAGCTGAACAACACCATTGCGGCTAAACTGACCACTGTGGAGGTCAACCTGAAAGACAATGTTGGCAAGGTGGTCAAGTCCAAGGTCAGTTGTTTTTTTCTTTTCCTTTTTTCCAAAGATGAGTAGATCCGTCACCGTCTTCTAGACACATTTCACACTTTGCATCCTGCTTTCCAGAACACAACAGATGCTATCGGTCGAGCGGCAGCTGAAGCAATGCAGGGGCCCATTCAGGCAGCCTACAAAGACGCCTTCCAGAGCATCGTCTTGCCTGGTTTTGAAAGGAGCTGCCAGTCCATGTTTCAGCAGATCAACGACAGCTTCAAACAAGGCACACAAGAATGTAAGACGACTCAGCATAAAGATAAACTTGTTTAAAATGCAGTCCTTAAGTCAGCTGCAGAACAGGTCAGAATAGATGTTTTTATCTATGTGCTGTAAAAGGACACTCTTATTTATTCACCACAAGCTCAAATATTTGGAAATCTGGGAAGTATTGGCTGTTCTGATGGCTGGTGTCCTTGTTGAGACACTGTGTTGATGTTCTCTCTGTGTTGGCTGTAAATAGTTTTGAGAAGAGAGTTTTTATCCGGAGGTCTTACGATTTTGTGCAAGTCAACAAAGAAGTCACGCAGAAAACCTGTTGACCTTCAATAGTCATTCATATAAGTATTGAGTGAGCTTTCCTGAAATGTCCTAAGTATGTAGTCGATCTACACTAGATTGTAGTCAAGGTGGCTCTCCAGCAACATTCCTCTACAATTCAAGGGTCCATTTCTTTGTCATGATTTTTGTCTTCTCTTTTTTGTGTTCCTTAAATAGGAGGTGCTATCAAGGCTTTATATTAGTTTATTTTTTTGGGTATCTGTATCAGGGATTGCTGGGAAAGCCAGTCATGTTCTGTCGTGTCACTTTAATTACATTTTCCATTTGGTTTGCTTCAATAGGTTATCTGAGTGTAGAAATCTGGCTTTTACAATGGTGATATTGATGAGTGCCATGGGAAACCACCAAGTTCCTACGTGCTGAGAACTCCTTGCATTGTGTTCATCTGTGTGGAACCCAGGTGGCTTTAACAAACAAACATGTCCTTGATCACTCAGACTGCAGACATTTGGTCCTGGGACTTTGAAAGTCCCAGAAAATGGTGCTTTTGCTGTCTGCATACCTTCTTTGTTGTCATCCAGCAGTTTGAGATGTGTGAAGAACAGAAAGAGACATTAACATAAAATGTTGGAATTGCACAGCTTTTGTGATGATGTCTTTGATGACTTTGAGTGATTTACCTGATATGTTGACAGATGTTAGATTTTTCTTCATCTTTAGCTGCCACCCTGATTTGTGCAGACAAGTCACAAATGTAGCCTTTAGTGAATAAAAAGGCTTCAGTACCTGTCCTGATAATTTAATCAACAACCATGTTCAGGGTTTATGACATGTTAACTGAAGCTGGTGCTTTAGTTCCTGCACTGCCACAGCGCTACAATCATCCTGTGATGATGAAGAAGATGATGATGATGATTTGAGATGATCTAAATCATATTGCATACAAAGTTTCAGTAACCTTTAGTTCCAGAGCACATTCTTATATTTTAAGCTGTTGTCTTAAGGGACAACGTAAGTTATTCCATACTGATCATTGGGGTCATGAGTCAATGAGTCAATTCTCCTGAAAATATGTCCTAATTTAATCAATTATCTAGCTAATTTATTTTACATAATTTATATCACCTAATAATACAAGTACTGTTGAACACAAATATTCTGGTTAGGTTTATAGCTACCGTTTAATTTTTTCAGAATATAGCCAGATGTCCATTTACAGCAACAAATGTGCTTAAGTTTCATGTTATAGTTGGGACATTTTAGTTCTATAGTTTGGATCAGTAGTGTGTTTTGAAAGCAACCAAAACAATCAGTCGGTGCTTTACTGTGTACCAGTTGTTTTCAGAACAACAGCGGCTGTTTTGATGTGTGCAGCACGCTGCCAGTGTGATCTAGACACGATGTTGGTCAGCAGCTGGACTAGAAACTTATCCAGTATGTCTTTTCTGTTGGTCGTAGTTCTGTTTGTCATATTTGCAGCTAAACCTTAGATGTTGATGGTTCTCCTACCAGTAATCTAATGCTCCAGACATGAACTGGCAGCTGGAGCTGCAGGACCACCCCAGCAGTATCAGATGGCATGCTTTAACGGTGTAGTGTGGTGTACAACTAACTGCATAATGAATTATTTATTTCTTTTTCTGCTTTTTTTTTTTTAATTATGTAACATCTGGCTTGTGCATTTTTTAAAGGCAAGCAGAAACATAATTTTTCTGATTTATATCCCAGTATTTTTAGTCAGTAAATGGCCTATTGTTCATAATTGATGTATTAATAATTATTAGTGGGTTTTCACTATAATAGTGGAATAAAGATGATGCCAAGACAGACGTTATTAACCACAGCATTTTTTTGAAAAGCAAGTTCTAACAAAAGTTCATAACTATGGCAGGCTGGGTCACTACTGTTAAACTGTTAGTACAGTTAAAAAAATGCCCTGATTTGACTTTTTATACGGCGTTTGATTTAATTAAAGTGTCAGAATGCACTAACACAACGCATTTGTTGTGAATTAAAATAGTTCACCCTGTTTTGAAATGTATGTTTATTGGATGAAAAGCTGGAAAAAAAACAAAACAAAAACAGTTTTCATGCACAATCACGATTCTGAGTCACTTTGCTTGTTTTTGCCTTAAAAAAAAAACAGTGCGCTGTGCTGACTTTGTGTTGATGTTAGAAGAGGATGAGATGTTCCTCTTTCATCTCTGCAGACATCCAGCAACTTGAGACTCACATGAAGAACAGGAAGCAGAGAGAGCAGGAGGCGAGGGACCCCTTGATTGCACAGCTCCAGCAGGTGATCGACAGCTTCCAGACCTCCACCGATCAGCTGGCAAACAACATCACAGCAACAGTCAGGGCTGAGGTCCAGCACCAGATGCAGATGATGGTGGGAAAGTACGTATCCTAGCTGTCCCGGATTGATCGCTGCGTTTGCCATGTCTGAATCTAACACCTCTGTTACAAATGTAATACTCATTTAGTGTTTCCAACGTGCTTGTTCTGTGATATTGGCCTTTAAAAAACACGTCTCCTGCAGACTTTAGATGAGGAACAGTTTTAACATGCTCTTGATGTTTGCAAATGTTAATCACAGTATTTAATCTGATGTTGTCAACTGACGTGCCATTCTTTTTTGGTTATTTTGAAAGTCAAGCATGCGGATTGAATATTGTGACGATGAAGCAACATTGTCTGCACTGTAGTGTTTTACTCCTAGAGTGAAGGGAAAGTAAAACTTGACATTACAATTGTGAGAACTATCTGAGGAAATGAACCTGAATCATGTAACTGAACCATGCCACAGGGCTAAAAAATGAGAGTAACGTGAAGGGAAACTTTTGTCTTTTCCCTCGACAGTCTGCAGGAGTCTATTCTTAGCCATGTGCAGCGGATTGTCAAAGGAGAGGTGAGCCTGGCGATGAAGGAGCAGCAGGCAGTGGTCACCTCCAGCATCATGCAGGCAATGAGGTCGGCAGCCGGAACACCTGTCCACACGGCGCACCTGGACTATCAGACGCAGCAGGCCAACATCCTGCAGCTCCTCCAGCAGGGCCAGCTCAACCAGGCCTTCCAGCAGGTAAAACACACATGTAGCCAGCTGCGATCAGCTCGCTGTTCCTTTCTCTGCACTTGAACACTTTTAATGAATGTAGGCCCCAATACACAACTCGCTGCAATCAAGCTCTGCCATGATTCAGGAGTCCACGCTGCTATTGGAGTGTAAATGTTTTCATGCTGGCACTGTTTAGGTTGGCCCGAACAAGCTCCCGTCAGACGTTTAGAGCAAGATACAGTTTAATATGTCGACTTGATGGCGAACTAAAAAATGACTGTTGCGTGTGGCCGATGCTGGGTTAATACAAATTGACAGTAGCATAATGATTACTGATAATAAAGAGATAATTATAAAATAAATGTATTTCTTTATATTAATTCTCATGCTGTGGTACAAAAAATCCAACCCCCTCAAAGTTGTCATGGGTATGAAATCAAACGATTGAGACCAAAACGGTTCTTCAACCAGGCTGTAAATATGTTTATTTCTTCTGTAAAGCTGGACGTTTTGACACGAGTGTCAATGGAGATGGACTCACTTTTGCAGCCATCCTGCAGCGGCCAGTCGAGGAACTGCAATGAGCCTTAGATTACCATGAACCTCGACCCGCGAGTGCGTGGTTGATGTGTTGCCATGCTTTTCAGGCTGGTTGTCATGGAAACGTGACACCGGCGAGATTGATGATTGATGACACTGACAGACGTTACGTGACGTTTGGATTAGAGTCAAAACAACACATGTGAAGATGAACCGAACTAACTGAAAAATGATCCATTGCTGTCTGGTCGAACCATCTTACTTAACGAGGAAACCGCCTCAGTCCCAGCAGAGCACTGGCTGTGCTTTATTACTAGTTACACTTTTCCCTCACGTTCTTTGGTGTCTGAAATTGCTCTAAATTGTAACCAAACAAATATTTCCATGTTAATTTAATCCACAACATAGTTCCACAGTGTAGGATCTTTTCAGATTTAAGTCAGCATTTTTAAGATTAATGGAAGAGTCTAATATCAGAAACTGTCCCTCCACAGGCTCTGTCAGCAACAGATCTCAACCTGGTCTTGTATGTGTGCGAGACCATTGACTCTCAGCAGGTGTTCGGGCAGCACCCCTGCCCTCTCAGCCAGCCCGTGCTGCTGTCACTCATCCAGCAGCTTTCCTCCAACCTCACCACCCGCTCTGAACTCAAGATCAGGTGAGAAGACCAAGGCTTTCATTTTTTCCTATTTTTAGTAGACGTCTATTATTGCTGTTATAATCTTTTGACTTTGTTTTGTTATATTTCTCAAAAGATTAGATCATTTTGATCAGAGAAAACATTTACTGTGGTTTTTAAATGACATGCTGTGAACCTCAGTGGAGGCGTCACGATGTGTGTTTTGTGTCAGTCAACGCATCTGTGTGTTGAACGAATGCTGGTAAAACGGGCAGCTTTTGTTTGATAAGTGAGAGGTTGCACTCTGAGAGATTCAAATATTTTAAAAACACTTTTTCTTTTTTAAAACAAGTTCTTTACTTGAGATTTTGAAAGCGAGTTTACAGAAAACAATTAAAGGATGTAACTACATACTTTCATTTGCACTTCACTGTAAATTTGTTTTCTTTATACTTTATTTGAGAGGAAGATCATCAACTCCAATAAAAATTCCTCTGGGATGCAACGTGTTTATGCTTCAACTGTAAAACATAACACCATTTTGATTAAAATGTCTCAGTTTTTTTTTTTCTTTTACAAAATTCAAGAAGATGCAATCAAAAAGTAGCCTTTTCTAAGAACTAAGCAAGTTTACACCACAATTCTTCAACTACAAATAGAAAAGCTATTTGTGTGCCCTTTAATGAACGACACAACTAGACTATCAGGTAACTTGGTTATAATGGATGGGCGATGAAGGAAAGCCAGACATATCACATTAAATGCTCTCAGCTTGTCTTTCAGACTCATTTCTTCCTCTCAGCTTGAGTGTTTTTTGATTGGTTGAATTCCTGGAGGCTTGCCGATGGGGAAAACTAATGGATCACAACGCATACCTCCTGTTGCCAGCTGGACACACCTTAACGCGATGTTATGAATATTTCCTGCAAACAACCTCAAATTCTTTTAAACTTGTTTGTTTAAGAACATGAAAGCAGACAGCACAACAAAGTGACAGAAAGGTTAAAGTTGGACGTCTCTCATTGGTAAATATTGTGCTCATCACCTGCTGTGGTGTAAAAGAACAGACTGTCATGTTGCATATGCGTGTTTTTCTATGTTAAAAAGTGCAGGTGTGGGAAGTAGGGCTGCAACTTACATTAACACTATTCTGATACTCGGTTAGTCATCGACTATTGAAAAGATTAGTCAACTAATCGGATTATGAATCTCATAATTATTAAATGAAATGTTTTTTTAACTCTCAGCTTTTAAATATTGCTTGAGGTTGTTTAAATAATGTGCTAATGAACAATAAAAGACAAGAAAGATGGACAATTCACTGAAAAAACATGTGTTAAGGAACTCTGTTGCCGGTAGCCCTGGTGTTGCGTCAGCCTCCACACTGTTCACCTGGTGCTGGTCTCTATTGCACGTCAGCAGAGATAAGAATAGAGGCCGATGGCTCACTCTGTTGAGGAAAACAAAAACGTGTGGTGACAAAAGAGCCTGAACGCTATTGTGCCTGTGACGTTCTCAGCAGAGATAGGAGGGAAGGTGATACCTCACTCTGTTGACTTTTTTTGCTTACAACATCGACTAAGGTTTCACCCTCTTGGGAAGTACAGTAAAATAACGACCTTCAGAAACCATCTGCAACCACATGCCATGACCCAGCTCAGAAGCCATGACAAAAAAGGCAGACATGATGCAGTTTATATAGATATGGTGAATGATTTTAACAACTGAACTACACAATTAGCAGGACGACAAAACAACAGTCTGTCATGATGCTGCAGCATCAAAGTAGAACCAACAGCTGACACCGGCAGACCCTCACACCAGGAATGGAAATGAAAAAGCTGGTTTTGCTCATTCCAAACCACGTTTGGCTCTGTAGTTGCCAACAGGTGATGCCGTCTTGGTGCGATAATCATCAATATTGATATTTTCCCCTCCCCCTTCATGCTAGCGTGAGACAAAGCATGAATTTGTGAAACGCAGCAACTACGGTCACCGTAACCATGTTTCCTGTAAAATGCATTCTCACGCTGGTTGCTGAGTCAGCACAACAGACTTCCCAATTATTTTTCAGGTTCACAAGCTACAACTGTCAGCTTTAGTGTTTCTGCAAATCCAGCGATGTACTGGGCCTTGTTCATAAAACAGACCTGTGTGAAGTGCCAGCTCTGTTGCTGGCCCAGAAAAACAAACTGCCTCCACCGAGACGCGTTCAAGGCCTGCTTTCCCTCACAACCCCCCCCCCCCCCAAAAAAAAAAAACAATGCAATTTTATTGGAAACTATTATTAACAAACTTGGAAAACAGAAGCAAAATGCTTGGTAAGAAATACCAGCGTGGAAAGCGTAGTTGACCCTCGCTGCGGCGTCATACCCTTCTGCTTTTAAAATCGATGCTGAAGCTCTCGCTCTGGTGGATGGACTCCTCTCAGCACCCTGAACACTGAGTTTTATGTGCATAGAATTGTTTTGTTTTGTTTGTTGAGTGATGCCTTTACTTAGCTATCTTTTTTTTTAAGGCTCTCGTCACGTCTTGGGTGGTAATTCATCATAACGCTGTGGATATGTCAGGAAGCACAGAAAAGCCTAATACCGCCACTAGGAGCGTTGACTAGTTCAGATCAACATCAACTCAGATGGAGCTGAAATTGAATGTGTCACACTTGATTATTGCCACAGTAAATGAGTGCAGCGTTTCTGATCAATAATGATGAACATCCCTATCATTCTTCCCGGTACACCCTTCAGATTTCTCATGGATTGTCATGTTGGAGTTACACTCTTGGCTGTCAAATGCAGTTGGAGTTTGATGTAAGGGGGGGCTTTCTTGCAGTTTTGGAAAATAACATTAATTTTAATTAAACTCTTCCTCCACTCACCTGCTTGCTTAAACCTTTGCTCCCTATCTAATCTCCATTTTATGTTCATTATTCACCATCTCCAGAGGGCTGAACGTTGCTCAAGTGCTGACCCCATCACACTGCTGTGTCTGGTGCATGGCTGTCGGGGGAACTCGGATGATCCCATGAATAGTATCATGTTTTTGTTTTAGTTGCTCTCTATAGTTTTGTTCCTCCTGTGTCCTGACGCTCGTCTGATGTTTTGTTGTGAAAAAGTGCTGATGCGTCTTGTCAGGAGGCCTCTTTCTTTTTCCTTTTATGATCCTCTCGTTCTCGTCTTTGCATCTCATCTCCGTTGCTTCCCCCTGAAAACCTCTATGATTCTCTCTCGAGCTCCTTCACAGCGGCGCCCCCTGTTCAGATAGTCTGTCTGTTTCCGAGCGTGCGATGCGGCTGCTAATACGGCCTTTTGTTGTTGCTTTGTCAGCTGCAGGAAGAGACGAGGGCAGCAGGGTGTGGTTCAGTTTGATGCCTCATTAGGACAGATGCAGTGATGCCTGGATGGGTTGTACTGGAAGAGTTTATTAAAAAAAGAAGAAAAAAAAGGCAAATTTAGACTTTTTAATTAAGCAAGAATTCTCATTTTTCTAACAGAGAGATAGAAATCAGGCAATTAGGTGCACAGCATGCAATAAGAAGTCATAAAAATATCAGATTACACAAGATAAAGTAGCTTATTTTTTAAAGTTGCGATTTGAAGTATCCCATGAAGGTTTCCTAACACGTATCGTATAAAACTGTAGTCTTAGTACAATCAGTAGCTTGTCCAAGAGCACGTACTTGTAAAAGTCAATGCAGGAATAATGTGAAGTGAGGGATTATGAGGATCATAAATGGGTTTTGTATACATTTGGACATAATGCAGCTACAGGCAGATAATTTCCTGTGAGTTATTAACTTGGAGGACATTCTGCATCTGCAGGGTTATGTGCAGCGACATTAAAAGTCCCTTTAAAGCACGTGTTGGCAGTGCTGCAGGATTTAGTAGACCCGTGATGTGTGCCAGCAGGCAACGTTGAGGCAAGCTCTATTTTAGATTTACACCGATCTGTAGTGCGGGACGCTCTGACCACCAGATGTCCGACTGAAACGATGAACTGAGGAGGTAAATGTAGAACAGCCCGAGTGAGAGGACGGAGCGCAGGTGAGGACAAGCAGGTTCAAGCTCAAAGCTCCGAGTACGGTCCGTTGAGCTTTCCTTTGTGATGTTTTTACATCAGAGTAGCTGCGTTTGCAGCCATCTGCCATGCAGATTTGAAGCACGGTCGCTTTATTGAAAATGCTCAGACATTTTTCCTTTACCTGGTTTGGAGGAAATGAGGCCACAGCACCCTCAGCTGTATGTCACAGCTGCCAGCAGGAACAAAATACAACTAAAGAGTAGAAGCCCGTTTAACTTCAGCCGTTGTGATTATTTCATGGCCATGTTTATTTTTTTTGGAGCAGAAACGGTTCATGTTTCCTGTTAACTGGTAATAAAAGTGTCAAAGTTGTGGAACGGCGAGAATCCAGACCTACTGAGAACCTTTGATAGGAATTAAAAACGTCAGTGATGGTCGAGGGACCCTCCCAGGCTCATTGATCCATGCGTAGATATCGTGGTTTCGTTGTCTCTGGCTGTCTCGCATAACAGAGAACTGGATCACGTCACACTTCTGTTTCATTGTCACCTGACGTCTTTCTTTCCATCCTCTCCAGCTACCTGGAAGATGCGGTGATGAATCTGGACCACAGCGACCCCCTGACCAGAGACCATATGGCGTCCGTGTTGACCCAGGTCAGACCGAAGCTGTTCGCGTTCCTGCAGCAGGACCCCCACAGCCCGCTCAGCAAGAGGGCGCGGCGCCTGGTCATGATGCTGCAGGGACTTGTCAACCACTAGTCCTGCAGGCCAGCAGTCGATTTCTTCATCGATGCAGATCAAGTCTGTCCACGAATGTTTTAGAGAAGGAAGCGCCGGGGACCGCTTCGACCTACTTACAACCAGGTTCTTGTAACAAAAACCGAAACTATTCTCTTTGTTGCATTTCCCCTCGTCTTCATTTATGCACCACAGAAATCAAGATTTTTTTTTTTTTTTTTGTAATTTTTTTTCCCCTACTGCAGAAGTGTCACTGTTCATTGTAGATACTTTCTGATCTTCATTACTGCTGCTTTTAAGTCCCAGGAGACATTCTGGACGTCGTGTATCACTTCACCCAAAACCTTACACTCCTTAGACGTCATCTGCATACAAACGAAGTTGAAGAAAGTTCATCCGACGCTTCTGTGAGATGTCCTGATGCCGGTGGGGCTACATCCGTGCAGCAGAGGGAATCTGAAGGAAACCCATCGGCCTTAGGAGCAGACAACAGGCTTGGACTTTCTACTTTCTCTTCAGCACAGACCAGCATCCTTTGCTCACCTGGATTTTTGCAGGATTATGCTGCTTTAAGTTTTTTTTTTTTTTTCAGTGCTAATCCTGGCAACCAAAAATGTAACGTTCAATGCCATTATATGTTGGCAGCATATTTTGTTTTTCTATATTTTTCGTATTAGGCGTGAGGTGATACGATTGTCATTCTTTAAAGAACATCACAGATAATAGGTGTTGTTAAGCATGATGATAAGATATGGTTCAACATAACTGAAAAGGTTTGTTTTCGGTGTGTGACAAGTATTCGCGAAGCTGAAGAGAGTTCTCCCTTTAAAATCTGAAATATTTGGAGGCCAACGTTGCAGCTGGCTGCCGTCCAGATACACCTCTGACCTGTAATCATTCAAACTTCTCCCCATGTTTTCTCCTCTGTTAGCCCCGTTTTTTTATATTAACATTTACTGTATGTAAGCCATGTATACTTGCTTTAGGGTTTGTCTAAATAGTTTCATAAAAAAACACTTCTTACACGATTGTTACTGACATTATTTTACCAGGATTTTCCCCCACAATGTTTGTGAACCTAATGTGCAGTTACTTCTCTTAGGCTTTAGGAGGCAGCACTTAGTTGGACTTTTAGGTTTTGGATTCAGAAATCATTCCTGGTCTTTCCTGTGTGTTTTACCAACGAGAAGCCTGCCTTCGGGTTGTAAATGCACACTTTGTCTGGAAAGTGTATGATAATTTGTGTACAGCTCATTCACGCATCACAGTCGCACTGTTTATCTGATTGTAAAATAAAAGTTCTGTTCATTTGAGTTGTGTTTAGAATCGGTTGTGCTTGTCTAGAAAGTGCCTTACTGTATTTTATCTGTTTTTGACAGCTTGTAAGGTTTACACGCGACACCGCTGGAAATCCGCGGTAAGACCCAGGCGGCGCAGCGGCGCAGCGGAGCAGAACCCGCTTTGTTTACCGCAGACACGTGTTTAGGACAGGTTTACGAATGCTCAGTTCGGTAGGAAAGAAGTGTTATTTTGACTACTAGCAGACTTGGTTAAACGTTCGTGAGGCTTGTGTGAATGCTGTTTATGTTTCCTCTGTTGTGTTTGTTTCCGTCTGCTTAGATGGTTATGTTGTACCTCTTACAGTTTATTTTACCCTCAACATTTTGGAATAAAAAACAAATGTTCAATTTATCGTGCGTGTTTGCATTGGTGTCCCGTGGTGATCATTCTTAACAGTTCTCGTTTCATTTTTGAGCAGGTGTAGGTCAAAATCACAACTATTTTCCCCTGTGTTCGGCTTCAGAGCATCTTCACTTTTCCCCATTGGCTCAGTTTCATGCCGTGAACACTTCCGCACGCGCGGAAGCTGGGAATCGAACCTGCAATTGAAGGATTGACGGTTGCAGGTACCCTTTGGAAGCTGCTGACCCTGTACGTGTCACATAAACCGATGTCGATCCCGTGTTTACTTGAAGACGACCACCAGCCAGCGGTTCCAGTTTGATATCGGCAGCATGTCCGGCTCCACCAGGGTTTCTTGTCAAACCTTCATAATGCATCACGCTTTGGCAGCTGGCGACAGGTGTGGACCGCAGGTAGATCAGTTTACCACTCAAGTCTGTCTACAGAGCTAAATATGAAAAACGCAGTTACTCTCAGTGAAATAAAGGAGAAAATTGTAGTTTGCATGGCAGCATGTGTCCGCGGTGAAGCACCAATGAAGCGGTCACAGGTGTGTGCATCCACGTACACGTTTCTGTTTTCTTTTCTTTTTTTAAATATGTGCTGATAACCAATCGGATGCTTCTTCTCATCTTAAATCTGGAAGCTGCAGCATCTGTATGTTCAAAACAACTCTCGGCTTCTGCTTTTTAAACCCGTGTACCAACCGTGGTAAGAAAGAAAGAGAGAGATTTCAGTGATTATTATTTGTAAGAAACGATGAAAGTCTGGACCCGTTTTTCTTTCCTGCACCCTGATAGCTGAGCGTTTCCGTCCACATTGTCTCCTGGGTGACTTCACCTGTGCTACCTGCTGATGCCTTGTATGACATCATCAGCTCGGTTGTGTCCTATCTACAACCCTTTCGACTTCATGACTTCAACCACATCTCTCTGACTCACTCGCAGCTTTGCAACACTTTGCTGTGTCTTACTTTTCACAGAAATGTGTCATTTCTATTTGGGACTAATAATCTTGTCCCAAATAATCTCTGAATCTTGTTGAGGTGTGTTTCTTTGCGTAGTCGAGTTTGACCTTTCATTTACGGTGGCAGTGATGAGCTGTTGTCCCGGATGATGGTTTTCAGAGAGGCTCCTGAGCCTGTGCAGTGATTTCCACTTCATCACATCTACTTTTACTGCAGTTCTCTTTGCAGACCTGAAGGTCATTAACATTCAGAGTTGTTCTTCAGCCTTGCCCCCAGCACACAAAGGTTCCTCTGATTCTTTGAAGCCTCCAAAAATATTTTGAAATGTACATGTTGATATCACTCATTTATTTTAATTTATCAGATGTTGCTTAAATCATTCACTTTTCCCCCTCCACACAGTCCTTCCCAGAATAATAAACCTTTTCTCGTTTTTTTCCTCTTCATGACTCGACCTCTCGTCTACACTTTTGTTTTTGATATAACTGCCTTGTAGCTATTTAAGCTCAATAATTGGCTTTGATTCACAAGGTGAACCATTTATGTACCACATTCAATTTGCAGTATCAAATTTAAATCAACGTTTGACTTTCAGTATTTCCCACATAATTCCGAGAATTATGTGGGAAATACTAAGTACACCTGTGATTCAGTAGCTTGACAACTCGAGAAACAGAAACGTGTACGTGGATGTACACACCTGTGAACGCACTGTACAAGTTTAGTGTGCGACGTTGTTGTGGAGGAATTTCAGCTCATTCTTCTCAGCATTTTTTAGATAAGAGTCTTTCTCCTGGAAACCCTTCCCAGCACGCGTTACCCCTTCAGAGTTCACTACGTGGAGCATCGCACAGTCTGACTTTACCATAAAATTGCCAGAAATCCACTTCTGAAGAGGTTGTTAGCTGTCTTCAATGCTTTCTACTCTCGATATGATAAGTTGAACTCCAAATTGCCTGGAGTTTGTTTCATAACCCTTTTCAGGTGGATATGCTGTGGCAGTTGCTTTTCTGAGACCATTGCTCATGTCTTTCCTTCTTGGCATTGTGGTAACGCGCAGCTGAATATTCCAGTGAAGGCTTTGGAGGAGGTCTGCACACCAGCTGAGGGTCAGTTCGTGTAGGGCTGACTTGCCCTTTTAAATGGTATTGAATCCAAGGAGGTAGAAAATAGTAGTTTAAAAAAATAAATACTGCTGTTCCTCTGAGCATGTCTCTGACTAAGACCCACAGCAACTATATCAGTTCTATTATGTTTGTCAAAAAAGAAAAACTAGGGAGGGAAAAAAAAGCGTTTGCACGACTTCAAATAACCTGTTAGAAAAAGGTTAAGATGAACAAACACATCTGAGTTTGTGGAGGAGGACTTTGTTTCCTCTTCTTTATTGGTACCTGGGACTTCTGCAGCGTCTCTGCGGGGGAGGGGACTGATCTTTGTGTTGGAAACCACTCCACTCAAGAGTAGCCTACATAAAGATGCAGCATCTAACATCCTAACAGGCTATAAAGCGCTCTAACGGAAACGATGACGATCGTTCCGCGCTTTAACGCGACTCAGATTGCAATCAAAGAACATCCATCCATTTAGAACCGCAGCAGCTATCGGCGCAGTTTGCCTGGGACTCTGCCGTAGATCTTCCTCCTCCTCCTCCTCCCCCTCTTCCTCTCCTCTCCTCCTCTGCGCGGACGCGCCCTCCCCATCACATCAGGAGCCGGTGATCGCGCCGTGGATGCTCTCAGAGTGGAGCTCTGCGCTGTAACAAGCACGACTGGAGAGCACCGACCGCCAGCGAGGAGCGCCTCGTCGGACCGTTCACCCTCTTCTCCAGAGGCAAACTTTGAAGTTCGGACCAAGAGTGAAACTTGTGACTTACGAGGAAAGGGTCAGCATGGCGTCCCTGGTGAACTCTGCGTGCCTTCTCTTCCTGCCTGTTGCTCTGCTTCTCAGTGAGTACCGACAATGGTGTGATTGTGTCCAAACTTCTGGTGAGTGCACGTTTTGGAGAATTTGGGAGCAGTTTTCTTACGCAGTTGTAGCCCAGAGTAAACCTGGACCAGCCAGATGGGGGTCTGGACTTCTTGGTGCTTTAAATCCATCAACTTGGAGTGCCGGGTTGTTGAATCTTGCGCGTCAGCGCTGCGGGAAGCTCAGGGGTCCGGCGGCTCCACGCGCTGCCTCCCTCATCCAGCGGGTGGCGCTGCGCAGCTGATCCAGTCTGAGCGCTTAAGAAAGCTACAACACATTTACTGCCGTGGATGCAGGAGGCTTAACTTTGCTTTGTGGGTGTTTGGCCCAGAGGTGGATACAAGCGGATAAAGATTTATTAAGCAAAGCGCTGGAAGCACAAGTTCAGTAATTTCAAGCTCTTTGCGAATGTCCTCGCTTACTCATGCCAAGTTAAACCAGTAATGGTAGGTGTTAAACTGTCTGCTTTTGTGTCAAACTATTCATTCAAGAGACGTGTTTAACTTGGAGCGAGTCAGATGGGGCTTCTGGTTAAGATCTACGCTTCTATAGTGCAGTTGAAGTACATCTTTTTAGTCTTGCTCCAAACTCCACACGTTTGTAACACACAGCTGAAGACGTCACACATCCGCTCTTGCAGGCGTAGTTAGTTTGCTTTTGCAGGATGGCCTTTGAAGAACAGACCAAAGTTAAGCAACATCAGATCCTACGGAAGACTTGAAAAGCCAATAAGAACATAATTACATTCATCAAGGTAATCAGTTTTTCCAAGTGGGGTTGAATAGAAGTTTTCACACATCCGGAACATTTGAAGGATAAACCAAAGATATCTGAAAAATGTTTTTGTCTAAAAGATCGACTTAATACAGTCTCGTTAGTCATTGTATCACCTCCGGCTGTCGCTACAGACAAATTTTAACTCAGAATTTTAAAAAAGTAGCATCATAGGACTTTGCTGACCTATATTACCAAGCGCTTCGAGAGAACTTGGAAAAAAATGAATTGTGAATTTCTTTTGATGTCATTCACAACACAACATGACTGGACATATTGGACAGATGTTGTCAACGCCAGCGGCTCACATCATCCTCTTGTGGCCACAATGATAATTACACAAACAATGTGGACGTCTAAACATTTTTTTCCACCTTTCAGTTCTAAGATAGATTTTTGCGTATTTATTTATTTTTCCTGCTTATCTCCTGAAGCTTCCATAGACACTATTTTTTTTTCAGCATGAAATAATAAGAAAATAATGTTTATCGTGCACTGCGTAACAGATGGAAACTTACGGCTGAATTCGAGGGGGTAAAAGCAAAGATGAGAAGGCCCTGGCACAGAACCCTCATCTGTCTTCGTTCTTCAGAAAAGAACCAACAGAATTCCCAAACCCATTCCAATCTAAACCAAGAATGTAAAACCTTGAAAACCAAGGATCCAACAGCTGACCAAAACTCATAAACAACTGCTGCTTTCACAACACTGACACCTTTTCATTGTTTTTGAAGTTGTTTTTGTGTCCGCTGGAGCTGTGACCAGTTGTTGATGGCTGATTCAGAGAGAATCCGACTGTCTAAGGTCAGAACCTTTGACATTGTTAACCTACGTTGTGAGAAGAGAGCATGTCTTGTGATGTGTCTTTTACATACATACAATACATTATACACATATTTTTATTTATAGTCACCTTTTGAGGTACCTAAGGTCACCGTCACAGAAGACTCAACAACAGCAACATAAAATAGCAAAACAATAAAACAAGAGTAATTAACTACAAAGTTTACAAAGCAAAGCGATTTTAAAAAGTCTTTCTTTAAAAGTCTGAAAAGAGTCCGTACTGCTTATGTGATGCGAGGGGCAGAGCAGCTGAAGGATCTGGAGCTCATGGTGACCAAACGAGCAGACGGAACTGGAAGCTGGACGGAGGGCGATGACCCGAGACTCCGAGATGGCGTGTCGATGTGTAAAAGTTCAGATGGGTAGAGGGGGCGAGGCCATAGATGGTCTTGAATGTGAATAGCAGAATCTTATATTCAAAGACAGGAGTGATATGATCAATGGTGGGTGCGCTTGTGATGATGCAGGCAGCTGAGTTAGGTGACGGCAACGGGCGGAGATGGTTGATATTTCGAAGGTGAAAGTACGCAGAGTGGGTAATGTTATTAATATGTGATGCAGATGAGAGAGTGCCATCGAGGGTGACATCTAGGGTCTTGGCCTGTGAGGAAGGAGAAACACTTGTAATTATGTAAGAGTAGATTTAGAATCAATAAGTAGAACCTCAGTGTTGTTTTCACTGAGTTTTAGGAAAGGGTGGAAGGTATGACGAAGGTTTGGTGGACACAGTGTTGGGTGTCATCAGTGGAAGCTGATGTTAAAGTTACGGAAGACACGGCCAAGAGAAAGTAAAAAAAAAAAAATATGAAAAGAAGTGGACCAAGGACAAAATCCTGAGGAACACCTATGACTACTAAAAAAGAGGGCGAACTAACATTTTTCAACTGCATACGGCCAAGCAGGTGTCATTTAAATCCCTTACCTCCTAGTTGAACCTTCAACAGTGGTTCCTGGACGGGGTCCTCATGAGAGGAGCATTTTCTTTTCTTTTCTTGTTTTTAAATCCAACAGCGAAGTATAATTTGATCAGGTGTTTGAGTCCAGGAATGTTTGCCTCAGATCTGCACCGACTATGTTGTGACGAGTTTTATAAAATTCAGAGTGGATTTTACGTCACTTTGGAGCTCCTGTTTAACAGAGAGGAAGCTCCCGATGGCCTGCCGTACGCAACCCTCAAGCGTTAGAGCTGTTTGCTCTAAATGTGTCTCATGATGGAAACTTGTTTTTCTCTGGATGCTGATTTCACAGTAACATCACTTTGATTCATTTCAGTCAGTCAGAGTCAAGTTTATTGTCAGTTCTACTACATGTGAGATACATAAATTACGTTACTCTCAAACCCTCGGTGCTACACAATAAATACATTTTAAACACAAAGTGCAAATAGTGCAAATACGTTTCATTCCCTTTGAAGTACTGACCATTCTAGAAGTTCAAACATCACCACATCTATAATCTAATATCTATAATGTAGCATTCAGTGGCTCATTCACACCTGATTTTATTTCTCATTTCCTGTCATCGTCTTCATCTTCACTGATCGTCATGATCTCCTGTAGCTGACGTTGTGGAAAAAGCAGGAGGTGGATTTGACGGCGGTCTCATGGGAATGAGACGGAGTGGGATAAAAAGGAGGGGTGGGGGGGATTCCCACCGATGGAGATAAATGATGAATGAACCACATCTGTCCCCCTACTCTGCTCGATAGTGTCTCTCGGGGACGCCTCTGCGCCCCGCATATGAATCTGACCAGGAAACACTCGTCTGCTGCTGCTGCTTCTGTCTGTCAAACAGCTGCCTGCGTGTGCCTGTTAATATGGTGTGAAACTTTTCATATGAAACTTTTTCTTTGTTCCTGTCAAACGGAGTTGGTGTCACTGTTGTCAGGTTACTAAATAGCTTCAGGAAGGTTTTCATCGGCGTTGGAAACAGCCTGTATCTGTCGCCGACACCCCGATGCTGCGTTGTCTTCTCATATCACCAGACATGGAGCATTTGTTGTGTGCAACCACTGCGGTAGCAGATTTTAGGAAGCTGATTATTTTCTCTGCTCTAATTTGCTGTTCCAATCACATGCAGGTACAACTGATGGACACAAAGACTCACTGTGTTTCAAGTGTCTCTCGCTTCAGAGCCCCAAGGTTGTTTAGTCCGTTTAGCCTTGCAGTTGTAGAGCTCTTTTCTTTTCTTAAATAAAATTATTATTTTTGGAACATTTTGAGGTTGGGTCCTTCAACCACTTTTTTGAACAAACATCAAAATATTCAAAATAGCTGCAGCTCAAACCTTCATTGTGCGTTTAGTGGAAGCTACTGAACCACATGACCATCAAATACTCAACTGGATGAGATTAATTAAAACTTTTTTAGAATTGTTTTTATGAAGTTTTGTTACTGAACTTGTTAACCTTCCCAACACAATGCTCCTTTTCCTGGTGTGTTAGAGCTCAGACCCTTCCAGGGGATTATGTGATGACAAGGTTATAACTAAAGCCTCTCCATCTCCAAAAAAAGGCTCTTTTCTCTGCAAACTTGAGTAACAGCGTGCGTACAATCAATAACATTAAGCAGGATGGAGGAGTTTGGTTTCATTTTCTTGTATTTGATTATTTTTAGGAGGTTTCGTCCAGCTGTTGCGGTGTCAGGTCTCCGCTGTCAGTAAAGCCTTTCAAAGTAACGTTAGACTCCCGTCGCCGTCACCTGCACGTGGCTTCACATTAAGATGCTGAAACTGGCTTGCAGAGCTACAGTGGACATCATGACAGAACCAACTGAGACACCAAGAGAGTAAAAACAAAATAAGGACATGAAAGATTAACCTTCCCCTGCCTGTTGATAGACCCTCTGAGCTGAAAAGATAAAAAAATTCATTTGTTCCTTAGAAAGACTCGGTTCCAGAAATGTGTTTGTGTTTCTGCGCAGGAACCCGGAAGACCCGGAACCCGGAACGTAGCTCTCACTGGTGTTTTAAGTGACACATAACAGTCTCTTATTTAGCACATTTTATGCTCCGGTTCCAGATTTTATTTTAGTCACAGATCAGTATTTCCCTGTTTCACTCACTGCCATCCACCCTCGGACCTCAGGTAAAATAAAACAGCTGTAGATGCGATATAAAGGTTTTCATCTTCCTGTCTTTTAAAATCTCAAATATCTGCACAAATAAAGCATCACTTTTGGATCGCAGCACAAACATTTTAATTTGACGTAGGACAGTGCAGACTGTCCTCCGACCTGTGCAACATCTCCCACAGCATCTAAGGATTAAGAAGATAAAGATGTGGACAAATCAGATAATAATCTTCAATTAAAGACAGAAAAATCGGTACGGTCACTGAAATAACTTGAAACGGACAAACAGTGACAACAGATAATTTAATGAAGCTGTCCTATACAAAAATGACACAATCCTCAACTTTATATTTTACTGCAATCTAGTGATTTCTGTCCCCCTCACTGAGACGTCTGCACCTGTAGACGGGTATTCTGGTCCGCTCCTCAAGGCCACAGCGCTCCAGCTGTCTCAGGTTTGAAGGGTTTCTTCTCCAGACTGCATGATTCAGCTCTTTTCACTTGAAACAGGCAACGTTTCATTCTTAGTCATTGTTGGGTGCTTGTAGTTTTTAGTTGTGCGTTTTGGCTCTTTATCCTGTTGGAAGACCCATCACCTGTGACTGAGACTAACCTCTCTGACACTGGCAGATTTCATTGTACCTGCGCAGACTGAAGACACCTGGTACCAGACGCAGCGAAGCAGCTCCAGAACGTAACCAAGCCTCCTCCGTGTTTGTTAACTGTAGCTTATCAACATGCATTTTGACTCATTTTTGTACGATTTGATTTCAACAGTTGAGCCCTTCTCAGTTGTCCGCTTTGGTTCAAACGGTGATGGATGGTGAGACCAGAAACCGATCTGGTTTGACCTTGGAGTTCACCTAAATCCAGCTTTGAAAATATTTACATTTGTTTAAAATAAAAGCAACAAAGCTACTATTTAAACAGTTAGTCAAACTTCAGTGCGATGGATGAAATGTACTTAAATGTAATCAAATATTGGGTCTTGGTGTAAAATGCGTAAAACTAAAGATATTTGTGCCTCAAATGGACGAACGCACATGCTCAAATTCACTGAGTCCGTATAAAGTCCGATTGTTTGAACCCATTGTTTTCAACTACATTTCAGTTCTTTGTTATGGACTCATTTGGATTTGAGTAAATTTCCCATTAATTCAATTTTTTGGCTCAAGCATCAATTTCTGCTCAGTTTTCACAAAAAAAATCTGCCAGTGGCTGAAACCAACGAGAGGACCGGTCTTCACCCGAGTGCAGCGCCCCAGTAATCATCGTAAAAGCAGTCCACTGGTGATGGGGACGATTATATGTAGTTTTTAATTGTTGTTCGCTGAAAACTCCAGACTCCAGACTCCTCAAGTTCCCTGTCAGTGATGCGACACTTATTTATTTAATTTTACTGCAGCTTGTGAGCAAGAAAACTTGTGAAGTGTAGGATTCCTCATTAAAACAGATTTAAAAGTCTCTGGTAAAAACTGCCTGCCTCTTTCCCTTCTTTCCTCCACTTCCCTCCGTGACTTACATTTCTCTGCAGTCATTTTTATCCCCTAATTTTGAAACTTCTCTCATCTTTCCCCTTCTGCTTCTTTTATCATCTCCTCCGACCGTTCCTCTCCTCCCTGTCCTTCTTCTGTCCTTGCTCGTCAGGTATTCACAAATATTGATCAAGTTGATACCGAGAGTCTAAATCAAAGAGAAACTATATGCGTGTCTCATCCGTTTCTGTCTCACAGACATGTTGTCATGAGATCAGAAGTGGAAAAAAACCTAAAATAAAACGATTGTTATGTAACAAAGATGGAGTGGTAAGAAAAACACTGCTGCAGAGGTTTGAAAATAGATATTCAAATCATGTAATTTAGTGTTCAGGTTGAAAAATCATATTTGGATACACCGCCAAAGGCTCTAAAACTCCCTCGGCCTGCCCAGCGACCATATCGCTGATTAAAGGCCACCTTACATACGTAAACACGATTAAAGCGAGCAACTACATGCAAGCAAAAGCAAAAACATTTGTATCCTCTTGCACCTTCTCCCTGATCTCCTCCAGGTGGATTCTCAGTGTTGGTGTGAGTTCATCCCACAAGGAAAGGATTAAGAGTATTTTAACAAGCTTTGTGCGAGTTAGTTCCTCCAACAAATACCAAGTAATGAAGTAGCAGTTGAGCATGACTCTCATCCTTCTCCCGAAACTAGCCCGATCATGAATATTCATACCCACACACACCAGAACAGTTTAAGAGCTTCATCACGTTGAGCACACATATATATCCACTGTATAAATGCGCAACTGTCCTCTGTTGTAATCGCTGTGATTGAATTCCTCTCTCGCTCTCCCTGTGTGGACATGTGTGCTGGCATGTCGCTCTGAAAACTGAGAGAGCCGAACATGTCCAACCCAGCAGACACAGCTGGTAAAGTAAAAAAAAAAACATTTCAGTCGCGTAGTTGGGTGTGAAATATAGAAAAAGTAGAAAGGTACGGAAATCTTAGCGTTCGGACCCATACTGAGAAAGAAAACCGCGGCCAGCAATCATTTAACAGCTACAGTGTCGTAAACAGGGAACATTAAAAAGACACAACTGAAAGGTTCACGTTATTAAAAGTGCATGGCGTGATTGTGGAAAGGATCCCGGCTGAACATTTAAAGTTTTACAGTTCTGCAGAACACAGAGCATTTCATGAAAAGATATAAAAAATGTTTTATTCCAGCTTTATTACAAAATATACCACGGTACTTCACATGAACCTAATTTTATTTGTTAATATACACACTTTTTTGAATTTCAGGCCTGCAACATGCACCAAAAAAATGTTGGTAAACTTTAGAAAAGAATGATGCCAAAAGAAAAATGTAATAATGACTTGGTACTGAAGCAGTTTGCATGTAAGGTTGAGTCTTTTGGCATCAACAAAAACAAGCTTTTTAAAAGAAAGACTGGAAGGAATTTGCATATTTCTCTTTCTGATATATTATTAAACAATTTGAGAAAACCCTGCGTGAAAGGCAAGGTATCGAGTCTAAACTGGACACCCGTGATCTGTGATTGCTCAAGTGGGACTGTATCAACACCCGTCATTCATCAATAGCGTATGTGGACATGGACCAGGGCTTGCTTTGGGAAACCTTTTGTCAAGTGTTAAGATAATTTACACTTCTGTGATGGCAGCAGTAATTCAGAAAAGTAAATTAAGATTCTCGAGCAACAGGTGTTCCCTGCAAGACCACATTCTTTTCAAGGACGTCTATCTATTCTTCCTGAAATAAAACAAATTATGCATTTTATTAAATGTTATGATGTTGGCCGGAACAAAACATGAAAAATCTTTGGAATAAAAGTGAACGAAAATAGGAATTATTGTAGTTTTGTGTGTGTTAGTGGGTGTTTTCATTTGTATTTTTGTTTGCTGCCAGTACACTGATGATGCAATCAACAATTCAAAAATTGAGTGTGGAAAGCTGACCACTTCACACCATCAATGGTAGCTATGAATATTTCTGGAAAAGCACAGCAGTTTTAAATGTGGACAGTATTGTTTGGACACTCTGCACAACAAACCTGCACATAGTCTCTGTTTCCGCATGCGGTATGTTCTGACTTTTGAGTTCCCGAAATAACTCATTTCCCAGCCGGACTTTTCCTTTAACAAGACCTTAGTGAAGGTCCCTCCCACAATGCTGTCAGAGATTATAATCCGGACCTGTCAAGTCCAAATGTGGCGCACGTTTGCTCTGTGTGTCCTTTACTTTATTGTCACTGCATTCGTGCTTAACATGTAAAGCTGCGTTTTTTCATCTATCAATAGTTTATCTGCAACTATAGAGAAATGTGTAAAATAAAATCACACAATTTCACAATAAACCGGTTCATGTTTATGAAAAGGAAAAGGAACAACTAAATTAAAGCATGCACAATGTCCTGTTTTAAGCTCTTTTTTTAAAAAAAAAGGTTTGGCAGTTAAAATTAAAGTGGTAAAAGCAAAAGGACGGCCCATTTGTGTTTTTACATCTAAAAGTTATCACTTATTCATCCGTTTCTGAACTGTGGTGATGACATTTTAAATCACATTTCACAAAGAATTATCTTATATTATAATAATATCTTTAGAGTAAAGTGTTGTGTGGAAAATTGCATTTTGTGAAACAATGGGGGAGAATTCCTAAAATATTGTTATCCATCCAACTCTGAAATGTGGATTAGGTAGATTTGATGGGAATTAATATGAAGGAATATCAATTAACATCATAGGTCAGCATAACTCCAGCCAGCCAAGCTGGGATAACAACTGTGACTGACGTACACATCATTCATCTGTTCATAATGTGGTTTTGGATCTTGCAGCCAAAATAAGATCTGAAATGAGTACTGGGACGAGGAGCCGCAGAGCTTCGCCAGGCTCAGTGCTCACACGGCCTGCCGGTACCGGCTCACGGGGTAAATGACTTTGATTTCTGCTTAGCACAGTCAAATGGTTCACTGTGGCTCCTGGCTCTTTCATATGATCCACATGAGAGGAGCTGCTGGCAAATATTTGCAATGGGAGCTTCCGTTTTAAGTGTTTTGTTTCAAACGCATAATCAGAAATGACTGCTGCTTTTAGCCAACAAACAGCCTGCTCTTGGCTCCGCTTTGTCCTCAGACCCTTCTCATGGCCGTCTGTTAGTAAATTTAACAACACATCATAACATAGTCTCTTTGAAACATGAATAAGTATATTCTGCAGGTGTTTATTCACAGCCCAGAAGCTATGAGTTCAATACAGAACTACGTACTCAGCAGCAGGAGTGATAACAACTGTCCATTAGCTGTGCTGACTGCCAATCAAAAGTCCAATCCCCCTAATTCTGCACAAATTTGTTGCTCAATATGATTTTACCAGATGTGGTATGAAAAAAAAAAAAAAACAAACTCAACCCATATAGTTGTCATGGATGTCAAATCTAGCTGCTTTTTCTTTAAAGTTGGACATTTTAACATGGGGGTCGAGGAGCTTGACTCGATTTTGGAGCCAGCTCCTACTGGTCAGTAAAGGAACAGCAATTTTCTTTCATTCCTTCAACCGCGAAGTTGAAAGAATGTGTTTTCAGAATAAATCAGGTCTTGGTTTCTAATTGCGGATGAATATTTCTTAATGGAAACCTTAGATTTGTGTCTCTACATGTTATCTTAAGTCGCGTTTCCATTGCGGGCCTCACAGTAGGAAGGTTCCTGGTTCGATTCCCCAGCCCGGCAGGTCTTTCTGTGTGAAGTTTGCATGTTCTCCCCGTGCTTGTGTGTGTTCCCTCTGGGTACTCCGGCTTCCTCCCACAGTCCAAAAACATGCACACTATGTGCATGTTTTCAGCCTGTAATGAGTTCAGCAGACCCCGGTGACCCTGCAAATCAACTTGCTTACAGGATTTGTTTTTCAGTATTTAGGTTTTTGTGCAAAACTTGGGATAATTGAGACATGACTTTAGAAGATGTGAAATTCCTAAGATGTGATATTGACAATGCCCCTTTAAGATTATTCAATGACCAACAGATACCATAAAGTCGGACATAATGTTGAACGCTGACTGACCAAACAGCCATTGAACGTTGAAAGTATTCTCTCCCCGTACGTGTTGTTGGAGACTTCAGTGTCCGTGTAGGAACTGGTAACAAAACTTCGTCATGTGCTGTCACAAAGATCACATCTGACATCCTATTCCTGGATAGATATTTGAAACTTCTCAATCACATGTTTCCTTTCACAAAAAGTGGAAAAGTTTGAACTGAAAAGGAGTGATGATAAATCTTTGGTGTGTGAGAGGGCTCGCCACCAGGGAGGAGGGTTTGTCTTTTTAGTTGATACAAGGGAGAGGTTCGGGTGTACGCTTTAAGGCAACAAAGTTGGAAGCACTTTAGAGTACTGCTTCATGCTGGCTTTGCGAGTAATTATACTACAAAAGGATAAAATTCCTACTGTGTGCAGTCTGGGAGTCTCAGCCCCCCATGTTTATTTACAGTGAGTGAACTGATTGAAATTGTTAATGTCACTCAAACTGGAGAGAAGCTCGTGTACCAGAGTGTCTTATCATGATCAATATACTGTTCCAACAACTGAGAGACCTGCTGCAAACAGACTGAAGGCAATTTTATTACCTAAAGTCACGTAAAGGACGTAACGTCAAGGCAAACAAAAGCTTGGCAGGATGATGGCAAAAACAAGCACTTTTACTTAAATGCACAGATCTGCCACTTGGATAACACCACAGCTTGGATAACACCATTGGGATATATTCCAAATAGATTTGTCTAATCTATTAGACCCTAATCTTCTATTAGACCCGAATCAAGTCAACACAACGTGTTCTTTAACTTCTAGTCAATGTGCACAGCTTGAAACAGCACAGCAAAATGTTTTGTCCTTATAATTAAAGTTAAAAACTGCTGACATTTCATTGACTTATATTAAGGACAATGGGACACCTCCCACTGACATAGTGGGCCTGGTTGGTCTGGTACAAGCAGCAACATTTCAACTTCAAGGCGGAAGCTGGTGTGAAAATGTGAACATCTGGGATCTGGCTCCCAAACGTTAAAATTCCCAACTTTGCAGCAGAAATCAACATATTTACAGTCTGGTTCCAGAATGACCGTGTTTCACATCCATGACAACTGTACTTAGGGTGAATTTTTTTTCATGCCACATCAGGTAACATGGTATTAAGCAACAAATTTATGTACAATTAGGGGCGTGGACTTTTGATTGGCTCCTTAGTGCTCGCACTCTGAGCTGTGAATAAAGACCTAACATAAAACAGTCATTTACATTTTAAAGAGAAAACGTTTTGCTGTGCTGTGGATTTTACTAACAGACCACTGATTGGTCTGGAGAGGCAGAGGATGAAGCGTAGCCGTCATTTCTGATTTCACCACTGAAGCGACATTTCAAACAATGATTCTGTTTCAAATGCTCGTCAGCAAGGCCCTGGATAGCTCAGTGGGTTGAGCGGGCGCCCTTGTCGCTCTTTCCTGTGTGTCCCGCCCTCTCTCTATACCAATTTCCTGTCCACTTTCTTAAAAAAAAAGTTTGCCAGCAGAAACTATTGTGGCACGAATTTGGTGTAGGAGGCGGGAGCCACAGCAGATCATGTCAGACCAGTCAAAGTGTAAATCTGCCGGACCTACGGGCTTGCAGCATGTGATTCTGCATTGCAGCTCTGCACGCACTCGTTTCAGTTGCAACATTTGAAATTAGGATGTTTAGACAGATTTGATAAGAATGACTGAAAAATGATATTAATTAGCATCATAGGTTAAACCTGAGCCTCAGTCTGGAGAGGGTTCCTGAACTGTGGAAGACCTCCTGCGTGGTTCCAGTGCCAAGGACCCCACAGCCAGGCAGCCCAACCACTAGAGATCTGTGGTGTTTTTTTTTTCATCTGATGAAGACCATGAAGAAGCTTATCCTGCAACACCTTCACCCACTGGTGAGCTCAGCTCTGGACCCCCTGCCGGCCCAACATCAGAGTGGACAGTGCTGTCGTCTACCTGCAACACTGGTCTTGAGATATATATATATATATATATATATATATATATATATATATATATATATATGACCTCTCCAGTGCTTTCAACACCATCCAGCCTGCATTACTGAGAGGGAAGCTGGAGGAAGCTGGAGGGAGCCGGAGTGGACGAGCAGCTGACTGCGTGGACCATCGACTACCTGACCAACTGACCACGTCAGGCATTGAGACAGTGAATTCTTACAAGTACCTGGGTGTTCACCTCAACAATAAACTGGACTGGACCACAAAGGAGTTCGGAGTCTGCAGGACTCTGCTAAACACTTTTTATGACTGAGACTGTGGATGCACTGAGCAGCTCCTTCAGTCAGAGACCGAGACACCCCCACTGCAGGAAGGAGCGGGAAGTCATTCATCCCGACAGCAGTTAGACTCTATAATGCATCTTAATGCCATACGTCACTTGGCCACTTTACCTCCATTGCCATCACTATATGCAGACATGTAATTTTAAATATTATTTTGCCACTAGTGGCCTTTATTCAAAGCATATGGACAGGAAATGGGTATAAAGAGAGGGGGGAAGACAGGGTGTGATACGAATTTATGCTGTATATATATATATATATATATATATATATATATATACATGTGTATGTGTGTGTGTGTGTGTGTGTGTAGTTCTAAGTTTTGTAAAGTTCAGTTGACTAGCTGTTAACATCACGGATGTAAAATAATCCTTTTGCTTAACTTGTCAGCAAGGTATTTACTTGTTTTTTATACATCTTGTTGTTTTAGGACGCTATTATGAGTTGTGTGTAGAGGATTAGTGTAGTTTCAGAGGATGCATGATTAATATACATCATATGATTTTTCTTCATTAGTAAAGTATTATAAAAAATGAGTCAATTGAATTGTTCATTTGATGAGATACACTACAGGCTACTTATTATGTACCTTACTGTTGGTAACCAGGAGTCCAGAAATGACACTCTGCCTCTGTAAATCCAGACTTTTGTTCCTACAAGGACATCTGGTCCCAACAAGCGCATTGATTACACCATCAAAAGTCCTCATGAGGTAAAAGAAACAAGAATACACATACATAGAGGAAAGTTATAACAGGAAGAAGAACATTGAGTGTCCAAGGTCAGTGTTTTTTTTTCTCTTTAATGCACATCGACGTACACAGTGTTTCCATCACTAACCTTAAACCAAGTTTTTGCTCTAAAGTTTAATTATTTACGGTTTATGGACTTGCTCTTTGTTAACCTTACTTTCGTGTCTCACCCTAATTCCACAGTTAAAGCTCAAAATCAAGCTTTAACTGTCAAATTGCCCTTTTGAATGAGTTTTAGGAAGGTACTCATGACCCGAATGCCCTCACTTTCTCAAAAGGGGCCCTTACGAAGATACAGACATAGAAATGCACAAACTCAAGACTGCAGGTCTGCAGAGATGGGGCGCAGATGGAGCTCTGTTTAAAAGAGGCACAAGAGAAAAAAAAATTGAAATTCAGTTTACAGGAGCACAACACAAGATAGAAGTGAGAGAAAGTCTGTGGAGGTGACTGGCAGGCAGAGGAGAAGGAGCGGGGCAGAAAGAGATCAGGACCTGTATTTACCGAGGCTGCTGGAGAAAGGCAGACCATCATAGATCACTGACCGCAGCCTCCAGGCAATTCAATTAACTATAATCAGAAGCCAACAAAAGAGGTCCTGCAAAAGCTCTCCAACTGTGGAAAGTTTGACTAAAAGCTACAGTACAGACAGAAATGGAAAAAGGTGACAGAGTTAATGCAGCAAACCGCAGTTCTGTGAATAACAAATAGTTATTTTCCGCACAAGCTCAAAGGAAGACTTTGAGGACATTAGCAGTGTAAACAGAGACAAGGAGGCACGTCGCAGCTGATGATGTCGTCATTAATCAAAATGTAATCAGGAAACTCCTTAAATGGGCTGAAAATGTGATAAAACCCGTTAGTGAAATAAATGGCAAGATTATGCGGCGTCTTCAGATTGAAAATGTTCTCATCTGATCCTGGATGGGAAGAACATTACGCAGCAACCCTGCAGCGGAAACTAAAAGCTCCTCCACTCTGGCTCGCAGCTGCACGCGTGTCCACCGTTTTGTGTTGGGGAGCTGCATCCCAGGTGAATGAGATGTGAACTCCACAGTGACATGACATTTAAAAGATGTGACTTGATTTATTTAAAACAAAAAAAAACAAAAAAAAACTGAAAGCGTTTTCTACCCCTTCTCACTAGTTCACACAATGTGGTGAAGCCTCGCGTAGTCCAACTCCTGCAGAGACACAGGAGCACGTCTTGTTTATGGTATCCTGTTTTGGGGAGGGGAGTGATTCGTTTTCCTCCACTTGAAGCAGCTTAATGCCCTTTGAGAGAGCTTACAGCACCTAGCTGCAGAGGCAACGCTGCCACACCCCCATCCGAGTGGCAATTTGGCGCTCAGACACATTTCTCTAGTCTGTAGTTCAGCCACAGCACGTTGGTATTGTTTTTTTTTTCCCCTCTTAGAAACAATCTTGCTGCTAGTCATGTGTTTTACTGCTTGGTTGTTATAACTCTTACCACAGGCAGGAACACCGTCGTAAAATAACAGCCTGCTGCCAGAAAGATGGCCAAAAGCATGTCGTAATTCCTCCGTCCCATCTTCTGTAAACCCTGGGCTTTACTGCCCATGTATGTCGCTGTTTCAGGTTTCACGGGCTCATGTGAGAGGAGACATACAGCATGATGAAATCAAAAAAATCTTTTTTGTAACTTTTATATTTAAATGACTTGCAGCTCAGTGTCTTTGAAAACAAGACATGACTTTGTCGCTGAAGTCTGAAAGGGAAATTGTGTAATCATCTGAAATATAATATGTTTCCTTTAAGAATGGAGTTGAAAAGTTTATTTACTTGTGTTTCCGATGGTGGAACCGTTGTTATCACTGACGAGGCTTTCACAAAGCATCATAGGAATGTCTCTCTAGCAAAGTAAGAACTGCAATCATGGGGCAACGGGAACATTTGCCGACTGCTGTTACAAGTCGTCTGCATCATCCTTAGTAGTTTTATTTTGAATAACTTTTTTGTTTTCTTTGTCTCCGTGTTGCCACAGATGAGAGGACAGGTGCTTTGAATAAATGTACACGTACCGGGTATGTGAAGTGACTTGAGCATTAATAAAAGATGTGCATGCTTCAACGGATGAACACACATGAAGGTTCGCATCATCCCACACATACCTGTGTGTGTGCGTGTGTGTGTGTGTGTGCGTGTGTGTGTGTGTGTGTGTGTGTGTGCCTGAATGCCTGTGTCTCTGTGGGCTGGACACAGTGGGGGGGTTAAGGTGGACAGAGTCCAGGTATGTGTCTGCAGGGTCGAGGGCTTTGAGCCTTTGAGATGTAGAAAAAAAAATCAACTGCAGACTCCTTCAGAAACCGCAGCATGGATTAACCTGCCATATGTGAGAGGGAAGGGAAGAGAAAGCCTGTGAGAAAAATCAAACCAGTGGGTGAAGGTTATGGAAGACAAAACTGTCTCTGTGTTATTCACAATTAAATAAACCCACACAGACATGTATAAATAAAAGTACAAAGCTGCTTGGATGATGGGAAATTGAATAACCTGTGACCTTTCTATCACTTAAACCTATTGCCTCCCTTCTCTGTCTTTCTTTCATATTTCATATATAAAAAGTACTCTAGAAATGCATGCCAGTCTGTACGCATTCATCCTCATCCTGCACTTTTTTAACCCGTAGATCTGCTCACTTCTCTGAAGCGGTACAGTATGTTCTCTGTAAATGCTGATCAGACCTTGGACGTTACAGTTCAATCAAAGACTTTTGATTGCTGTCGGTGTGCAAAAGGGCAGAAGGAGTAACTGTGGCTGCTGGGCGAGGATGCTGGAGGCATCCGGTCTGGAGGCAGTGTTGCTACTGCAACAATATCCAAATCAAATGCTGCCAGAGCTGAAAGCAGCACTTGCAGAGCTCCACTGTGACTTTGAACAACAAACATGGGAGTAAAATGTTTTAGCTTCTAGTGCACCTTTAATGCGATGTAAGGGCACAATATGTTGGATTTGCTTTAACCATGACTAATGCCGCGAAAGACGCTGTTCCTGAAGTCTAACACTAACGCCTGTCTTCACTCTTCCTTTTTGTCCAGTCTTTTCTTTTCATCTTTTAACCTGGTCATGGTAATAAATACCTATAGGAGTCAAATCTCAGTGCATTTTATGAAACATCTGCGTGTCGGTTCTAAAAGGTGGAAAAGGTCCCGCATTAAGAGGCAGGAGGGGTTTGCCGTTGCAGACACAGCTATCAGTTAGGAGACCAAAGTTCATCACTGCTTTCTAAGCCTTTTTTTTATTTTTTTTTTAATCTTAAATAGTGATTTTATTTTCTGCCAACACCAACTGTTGCCTTCACTTGTTGTTCGACAGGAAACAGGTTATGTTTTCAGCTCCTTCCCATTTACTTGTTTTCTGTTAAACCAGAAACAAACTGGTGGTCACTCCCCCTCTAAAAATGTGTTTGATCAGTGCTTTGATCAGTTTGCTCAAGAGGCTTGATGGGAAAAATGCCCACAAACGCCACATCAGCTCTGCTGAATTTTACATTTCAAGGAAGCAACAGACACAAAGTTCAAACGCATGCCCCACTCCAGGATGAGTCATCAGCGATTTAACAACAATCTTGATTAATAAGTAATATGAAAGTACCCAAATGACTAAAGTGGGTTTTTTTTAGATGTCTTTTTTCTTTGTGTCCAGTACATATTTGTAGAGAAAATATAGTGCAAGAGAGGTTTTATAAGATACTTAAACATCAGACCTGATTGTATGAGGAGCTAAAAATGCATGTTGCATGTTATCAACCCCAGAGACTAAAGAAAAGTGTCCATACCTAGACATTATAACATTTAAAGCTGTTTTAGAGTCAACGTTTTATACGCTATAAAGCTCAGTCAGCAGTTATGTAGCAGGAGTCAAAGTGTCAAGGCCAGGAAGAGCTTAGTGATCAGAAATATGGATCACAGAGGAGTTTTAGTGATGAACAGGTTAAAAAAAATGTAAAAATATGTACACAGTACAGACCACAGGTCCAAAATGGTCATCCTGATAGAACAGATCAAACCTTGGGAAATTTCATTACGCAGACAGTTTGAGGAAAAGTTTAACACAAATGCAGGAGGGGAGGAGGGACAAGTCAGAGTTCTTTTGTTTAATATACAGTATTAGTGTTGCTCAATCTCCATCAGTCCAATTTCTGAGCTGTAGCACATCTGAAAATAAGAAAGCCGCAGTTCCTCGACTGACCACTGGGTGCTGGCTTCAAAAGTGACTTGATCTCGATCGACTCCCCGTTGTAAAAATATCCAACTGTGCAGCCGAAATAAACCTATTCACAATCGGGTTCACATCATATAAAGTACATAAATAATCAAATTTATGTATATTGAGGGAGGCGGTCTTTTGATTATCAGCTGTAAATAGCCAATGACCAGCTGTGACTGCGTTTGCCACTTAGTGCATCGCACTGTCCTGAGTTCTGAGCACAGCTTCTGCACCATGCATAAAGACCTAACAGAGCACAGTCCTTATTATTTTAGAGAATATGTTTTCTCGTACGGTATTAACAGGCAAGTGTGACTAGCTGTGGGTTGGTCTGGATTGGTCCAAGATGGAGCTTAGCTAAGCAGCAAGCAGCATACGGAGAAAAGGAGGCCTCAAAAACACTCTTCAGAAAACCTATGACTGACATACCGGGGCGTTCGTGAACCTGGTTGTCTGTCATGCTGCTGTGAACGGATTCCTGAACCAAATACCGCAGATAGAGAGGTAGGGAGAGCCAGCAGGAAAACAGAAACACAGGGAGCATGACCAGCAGAGAGACAACAGAAAATCAATGAGGAGGGGCAACAGAGAACTATGCACACACAAACACACTGACAGACAATCAAACGCTTACAAGACACAGGTGTTGGCAATCGGGAGAGTAAAGATGAACAAAGAAGCTCAAATAACAACTAAACACACAGGGAATTACACTCGGAAAATAAAACAAACTAAACATAAAACAGGACAATAGGAGCAAAGGGAGGACAGGAAAAAAGGTCATGAAACTCTGATTTTCTTTCCTCGTAGATTTGTATGCACATGAACTGGCCTGATCCCAATTACTGTCTTTTTATTTGTGTGGATACATGCACTCACCTGCCAAGTCATTAGCAAATAAAGACACTTAATTTTAATATTACATAAATAAAAGAAAAAACTCAGATAAAGAAAAAAAGAGACTTAATTAATGTCACAAAATATTTTTAACCTCTGCACTGTAGAATTTAGACATTATACTCATTATACTACATATGGGGAAAACAAATAAACGTATTTACTAGCGCTGCTCAGAATTCTTTTTCATTTGTATTTATGCATTCAAATGTCATAGACTATATTAAGCTATAAAACTAGTAAGACAGATTCGTTTTTTTGAGCTGCTGAGCTGCGGAAATAGTTTCAGCATGTTGCTTATGTTTAAGGCAGGACCCCGGCAGGACTGTAACCAGGGTTTGATGTAGAGCACCGCAATTATAACAATGGACAAAAATGGACAAATAAAAAACAAATTAATTCTTTATGATACGATAACACTAATAATCTTAATAGCCCACTTACTGGGTTTATAGTTGTTAGATTGGTGGAAGACAGTGACTTCTAAAGCGAGATAATTATAGAAATACAACAAATTCAGAATGAAACTTAAGAGCCACCTCATTGCTTTCCTTGTGTGTCTGATGTCACCTAGTTAAGAGTCGGCTGTCATCCTCTCAGCCTGGTGAGCCCTACGTAAGCTGCTCCCCTCAAACAAGTGAAGCGAGCAACTTTTACTAGTCAAGGATTAAGTCGGAGCGTCCAATTCCAGTGACATATTTTAGACGTTTCCCTGTTCAACACACCTGATCCAGAGGAATGACTTTTCATCAGCTTGTCATGAAAGTGCGTGCCAGTCTGTTATTGGTTTGAATCGGTGCGTAGGGGTGCATCTAAGACATGCAGGACTGGAACTGGACACTCTGGCTTAAGTTAAATGATCCACATGTGGTCTGGATTGTGTATTGTTGTGACATTAATGATCTGGCGCTCTGGAAAGCGCCTAGAGACAACTTGTGTTGTAATAGACGCTATATAAATAAAATAGAATAGAATTGAATTGAATTAACATTCGAACCAAGTATGGTGGTCAACATTAAAACCTAATACTATCAGATCCTTAGTGCTACAACTGTTTGAATCTGTTTTGATGCTCGCTGTGAAACGGCTCTGATTTGCTCCTCATATTTAAACATGACCAGACCTGAGTGACCTCATAACCAACGCTAGAGTCATATCAGCCAACACTGACATAAAACTCTTATTAGTAACAAGCCATTATTGAAGGTGGAGTTTCGTAATAAGATGCAAGTACCGCAGGGGCAGAACGGTCAGGGGTGTGAACGCACACATGCCGCTGTGAGACGGCGGTTCGCCGCACCGCCGCCACACTAGCTGTGACTGATGTTCTGCTGGCTTGTGGTTTATTGACAGTTCAAAGTTAAGCTTGTCAACAAATTATTTGCATCATTGCTTTCATCGGTGACCTTTAGGCTGATAGCTACATTAAAACTAATGCATAGCACAAAAACTGTAAATGACATTTTTGTTAAAGAATAAAAATGGGACAAAAAAGTACAAGGAAAAGACACGACCGAGTAGCAGATAGATGTTAATAAATGTCGGATGTTGTAAACCATGTTAAAGGAAGTTCCTGCATTTTAGTCTGGACTATATTATTTATCTCGTGTCTGACGCTCCCATGTTGAAGCAACTGCAACAGTTATGAACAGAAACGAGGTCCCACGCTGGACGCAGAACCTGAACCGGAGCTGTTAAAACAGACGTCATATTTGACAAAGACGTCCATTTAAAGGACAAACTGAAATTTGTGAGTTCGTGTCTCTGTAGATCCCCGGAGACTTTATCGGCTCACACACTGCCTGTGTGTGTGTGTGTGAGTGTGTGTGTGTGTGCGCGTGTGTGTGCGTGTGTGTGTGTGTGTGTGTGTGTGTGTGTGAGTGTGTGTGAGTGTGTGTGTGTGTGTGTGCGTGTGTGTGCGTGTGCGTGTGTGTGTGCGTGTGTGTGTGTGTGAGTGTGTGTGTGTGTGTGTGTGTGTGTGTGTGTGTGTGTGTGTGTGTGTGTGTGTGTGTGTGTGTGTGTGTGGGAACCCCCGGTGGGCTGCGCGTCTGGGGAGTGAGGCGCTAACAGTGATAAGTTACAGCAGCGGCTTCAGGTGCTACAGTCAATAAAAGCTCATTAACTCAACAAGAGGGTCAGTGGCTCCGTCTTCCACAATATATCTTCCACTTTGTCTTCTTCACAGGGTGGGAGGGTGTGTGTTTGCGCCTCAGAAGGTGGCTGTTGTTTTCCCTCTGCTTCTGCGTGCTGCTGCACCACTACGGCGGCGTGGCTCATTTCCTCTGACTTTACAAACGCAGAGAGTGACGATTTGGTTTCTGTTTATTTCAGTAAAAAAACCCTTACAGGCCTGTTCCACAGTGTCAGCCTTGTAGAAGGACAACAGGTGGGAATAATGTCATAAAATGACTTGCGACTGGGGTTGCAAAATTACAGAAATATTCAGAGGTGGAAATTTTCCATAGGAGTAATGGAAACATATGAACAGAGTGGGAATAAATTAGGAACTGACCTGGAAGCTAGCCTATAGAGTTAAATAAAAAAAATTCTTGACCAAATCTGTTTTAAAAACAGATCAAATTCAAGGTAAAATCGTGCACACGACACCCCGACTGCTGAAGTCACACCATTTGAAGTGATAATAGTTTTAGTGATAATAAAAGGTTGAATATGTTTGATCCATGGTGGTAAAGTTGAACAAAATCAAAAGCAAAACGTGTTTATCCAGCAGCTACCAAGAACATCAGTTCTGGTCTGTGTGAACAAGTTCACACCTTTGGCTGTAATGAATGACTGGACATTTTCAATTTGTGCTCTTATGTCATCCACGGAGGCTTTCAAGACAGGATTTTTCAAAATTCAGCAGACCAAAGTTGACT
The DNA here is from genome assembly GCA_014839995.1 of Xenentodon cancila. Taxonomy (NCBI): domain Eukaryota; kingdom Metazoa; phylum Chordata; class Actinopteri; order Beloniformes; family Belonidae; genus Xenentodon; species Xenentodon cancila. The sequence goes on along the minus strand of CM026199.1, from coordinate 5,245,253 downwards.
GTTTCTTTTTCTTTTTCAATCTGAGCCAAGGAGTCCATCTCAAACAGAGCTGAACGGGTGATCAGGTTCATGCTCATTTGTCCTCAGCCGTGACAAAGACCGCGCTTTGGTTCTGCTCCGGATTGATTCTGTGGTTTTCTATGATTTCATGTATTTCCATTATCAGTCACCTCATTGGTGTTTGTCTTGGTTAAAGCGTGTCTCTTCTATCATTCTCGCTCAACCGTCCTATATTTATCTCTCCCTCTCCTTTACATGATGTCTTCCCACCACTGCTTTATTACCTTACATAACACAGGCTAACTAAACTGTTTTCTGCTCATCAATCTTTCATGCAACTTCGTTGTGAACTCTTTTTAACAAGCTTTTAGGGTGAATAATGCACCAACTGGTGCTCAATGGCCCATCCTGCAGGTTTGAAGATCTGGCAGTGTGTGTGTCCATGATCAGCCTCAGGTTCACGTAAGTCGGTTCATTTCTGTCATCACGTGATTAGGTGTTGCTTTGGTCCAGCCCCTGGAGAGAGGTGGGAAGGTGCCTTGCTCAAGGATATGGGGATAACGTCACACGTGGTATGGAAAACCGCTGCTTCACTGCGCTCGGATCCATACTGTGTTTAATTAGAACCAGGGCTGGTCAAACATGTAAATCAATACACATGTGCTGAAAGCAAACACATTAGAAACACTAGGTACACTCTAGGATTCACAGCAGAGAAGATTGGGGTGTAACATATTTAGTCACTTTCTGGAGAGAAAAATAAATGAATAAATAATAGTTGCTAATCCTGTTTGCAACACGGGGGGCTCCAAGTGATCTGAAACTGAATGTCATCACTTGGATGTCTTGAAATTCACCCGATTATCTTGTAAAATAAAGTGCCTTATTATTGATGAAGGGAAATGTATCTTATTATCTTATAATCTAAATTTCATCCCTGTAGTCTTATACTTCATTCTTCTTATTGCACAGGGTTAATGGCTGTTTCGGGGGGACCCGACCTGCCAGACCTGGATGTCACTCTTTACCTTCAGACCTTTTGCCAACCTGTTAGAGACGAATGGTCTTCAGTCCTTCAGCTTTATCGCTCACGCCTCTGGCTTTCTGTTTAATGCGTCTCTTCCTGTTCCCTAGGAGACCATTTCTACTGAACTGTTTCATTCTGTCCAGATATTTTCATCCTCGCAAACAATAAAGATCAAAAAGATGAGGCTTTATTTCAGTCTCTGTGACATACATATTTTTGCATTTTAGTCCACGAGTTGCTGCTGTCGAGGCCTCAGACCGTCACCAGTGGGTTCGTGAAGTGTTTTTCAGAGAGCGGCAAGTCTGATTTAAAGAAATTAAAATGATTTTTGTTTGGTAACTGGACGATGGACTAACCGGACTACCTTGGTTTGGAATGTTTGTGCTTGTTCATTTTCCTGCTTTTCTTATCTGGTGTTTTGCGGTGAGCAGTTGAAAGTTTGGTTTCTCATCGTGATCCTGGACCTCTGCCTGCGGTTACAGGGTCTGCCTTCAGAAGCTTCTAGAGGGAGACGCAGATGAGCTTTAACCGAGGTTGTTGGACCTGCAGTGAAAGCACCCGATTTAAATGTCAGCCGTCCGTTCAGAGGTCGTTATTCGTGTTTTATGGCCCCATTTGCTTTTGCATTTGCTTCCTGCTTCCTTCCTCTGCTTGCTCTCTGCTTGCTTAGCTTCTTTTACTCATATTTATTCTCAGTGTTTTTATTTATTTATTTTTAATCTTTTCTGAAGAGGACCGGACGACTTTAGGAGCACCTGCATTTGTTTCCAGGAACAAAAGCTAATCAGTGCAAGATGCCTCACTTTTCCACAGATGAGTATGACAAACCTCTCCAGAAAATAGCAGTAATGGAAATGGAAATTCATTGGCTTGGAGTAAATGCTGAGGTAAATTCTCTATATGAAAATGAAACGACTCTACCGATGACTCACAACGATGATCAGGACACTAGTCCTCCCTGGAGCTTCTGGTGCAAAGCCCAAGGATAAATCGCTTCCTGGGAAGAACACAGCACCTGGATGAAACGGATTGGCCAACACTTAAAAAAACAAACAAACTGAAACTGAAACACAGGAATTCTCCTGGAAAACACGTGTGATGCACCTCTACAAGACCTTGACTCCCTGAAGTAAAAGTCAGCTTCAAACAGCAGAGAAAGGTTTGAGACCAGCTCCTACCCTAAATGGCTTCAGAAAGAGCCGGCCTCTGGGTCTCAAACCCTGATAGTCGGTGACGGAGCTGTGAATGAGATCAAACACTTTTGCAGCGAGAAAAACACCAAAGTACTGATCGCTTAATGATCGCTGATGAGCATCCAACAGCGAAAAACCTCATCATACACACAGGAGCCCTTGATGTTGTGAAGCAACAGTTGGAAATCTTGAAAAGAGGGTTTTAATTTTTTTACTGAACAAGGTTCAGGGCTTCAATACTGAGGTGTGTTTCAGTGGACCTCTACCGACAGTCCAGCGCGGCGATGAGAGATTCAGCGGACGCCTAATGCTCAACCAGTTGCTTAAAGATACGTTGGCAGAACAATCAGTGAACTTTATTGACAACTTTATTTATTTTATTAATAATTATTAATTATTATTAATTTATTTTATTTTCAAGCTTCCAGGGAAAAAAAAAGAAAACAGACAATATAACAATGTTAGAAACAGATTAAAAGCATTAACACTTTTTATTCTTCTTGGAAAATGTGACTTTTTGGAATATCTGGCTGTTCAACTAAAGGGTCCATCTCGAGTCATGTTTGTGAATGTTTCATAGGCCTCCAAAACACAATGCAAAATTTTTCACTGATTTCAATTATCTGCTTTCTGTGATATGTGCTGATTATGACTGTTTAATCATTGAGGGAGTGCTGGGGAGACTTTAACATCCATGTTGACAACCCCCAGGAAGATTAGAAAGATGTCAAATTTTACCTAATCACCTACAAAACCTGGAGGATATGATTGATCAGCTAAACTCATCCTCCTGTTTTCTTGGTATTCTACCCACAGCTTTCTCAAGAACGTTTTACCCATCATGATCTGATTTCAAATAGTAAATCCACCCTTTTCATCAAGTTTTTCCCCCAGACCTTGAAGATTGCAGTCATAAAAACACTGTTGAAAAAGAACAATTTGGACAAACTGCTAACGCAAAATTACAGATCCATCTCAAATCTTCCCTTCATCAGTAAGGTTATTGAAAAAGCTGTGTTTCTACAGTTAAATACCATCTTAATGCAGAGCAACTGCTTTGACATCTTCCAGTCTGGTTTTGGTGCTCCCCACAGCACTGAGACTGCCCTTGTTAAGGTGTTCAATGACATCCACATAAATACAGACTGTGGAAGAATGACATGGCTGGTTTTATTAGACCATAGTATTTGACACGGTTGACCATAGTTTCCGGCACAGTATTTGACTGGTTTGAGTCTTACTTAATAGACAGGGACTACTTTGTGTTGATAGGTAACTTTACATCGGAATCAACAAAAAAACATGTGGAGTTCCCCAAGGTTCTATCCTAGGGCCCCTCCTAGTAACATCTACATGCTTCCACTAGCTCAGATAATAAAAAACAACAAGATAAGTTACCATAACTATGCAGATGACATAACTTTACATTACGATGTTACCAGATTACAATGAGCTCATACAAGCATTGAGTAGATGCATAGAACAAATCAATAAGTGGATGTGCCATCATTTTCTTCAGTTGAACAAAAACTACCACTGATAAGGCCCAAAATCTGGGTCTCTCAGATGGGATCACAAGACAAAAAAAAACAAAAAACACAAACTGTATTTGCAATGATGATTAAAGCACTTGAGAAGCCGCCTTGAACATGATGATGGCTTTCAAAGCAGAACAGTGATAAAGTCTGAAAAACCTCTGTTTGTGTGTGTGTGTGTGTGTGTGTGTGTGTGTATGTGTGTGTGTGTGTGTGAGGAAAATTAATAAATAAATTAAATTGAAATAAATTAAATAAAAAACAGATATCAGTGACTTTTCCTTAGTTAACAGCTCGAGTTTGACTAAAGCGAGAAACAATTTAAAGTTACAAACTAAAACTGAAACGTAATTCAAATTCTTTCTTTGATATTAATAAATCATAAATCCAGTTACACATTAGTGATGAAATGAAACACAAAACGTAATGAGGTCTGTAAATGAAAAGACAAATTTAGAAAGGAAGCTGACCACTGTGAGTGTTTGTGAAAGACGTCTAAAGCTGTTGCTGCTAATCTCAGTCTGTGTTCCTATTAAAACCTTTGTTTCACCTCTTTCACCTTTTTTTTTTCTAGCATTACACATCTAACACACACAGCAAAAAAACAAAGGTTCACACCCAGTCGTGAATCTGACCTCCTGCCGAAGTTCACAACATACTCTGTCACCTCATTCTTGGTGTCTACGAGTCCTTTTGTCTGATCTGGGACTGTGCTCCTTCTTTTCTTTTGTACGTAAACAAACATGAAAATAATGAGAGCCAAAATGGGAATATAATTTTAAGGTGTCATGCGACCGTCACAGAGGGCGTCGTTCTTCACTAATTCTTAATAAGAGATAAAGTGTCCATCAGGAGGTTAGAGGGATGAAGTTGAGGGACTTAAACCCGACTCCCAGCCAGGAGTTGGGCTTCTCTCTGATCCACCACTGGCTTTTCAAAACTTGCTTTCACTCATTTCAGAATTGGTTGATCTTCTGTTTTATTCAGTTTGACTGGTAAGCACATCTCTTCATGATGCAGTTTACCAGAAAGCATGTCTTTGATGTGGAGGGTTTTCACTGTCAGTGTGGAATACCCCAAACCATTATCTATACAGCTTATTCCCAGTGGGATCACAGGGATCTGCTGGAGCCTATTCCAGCTCTTTTTGGGCAAAAGGCCACCCCTCATAGAGCCACAAATAAACAAACAACCAAACACACTCACTCCTGTGGGCAATTGAGAATCACCAAAATAACCTGCGTTTGTTTGGAGAATAGGAAGAAGTCCGAGTACCCGGAGAAGATGAGTGCAAGCATGGAGAGAACATGCAAACCCTACACAGCAAGACCCATGCTGAGATTTGAACTATGAACCGCTTCGTCGCTGAAGACAAAGACAACAATTTGTGAAGTCTGTAAACTAAAAAAATTGCCTCTGAGGAACAAAAAGCAGAATGTTTGTGAAGAAACAAACAAACTCCAACACCAGCATCTCCCTGCTGAGCACGCTAAAGAATATAAGGCTAAAGAGGCCTTTGTTAGTGTGTGTTTTTTTTGTTTTTGTTTTTTAATGCAGAATAACACACAGCCTGTGGTGTTCTATGTTTCACTAGTTTGTTTTTGTATGCAGTTATAGTTCTTAGGAAGAAAATCAGAATCAGCAGGCTGGATTAAATCAGAATCAGACCGATCTCTGTTATTTAACAATGAAAATATAATTGGTTAGATATTAAAAACTAATTAGAAGTTAGATAAATTCAAAAGTAATAGTTTTCTCTAAAACAGACACACTCATAATGTCTTCTGCATGTGATAAACTTATTTTTTTAATGACCAGATTAGTTCCACAAAAAAAAAAACCCACCAAAATGTGGTGCAGGTACAGAGAGCCAGCACTAAATGATATTACTTCATGAACAGTGATATTACAGGTCATGTATGTTCACATTAATGCAATAATTTTCATTGGCCATCTAAACCGTGAGGGTTTGAGGTAAATATCAGGATCTTTTCCTCAAAAAATTCCTATTCTGTTCACCATTCAGACAAAGCACTTTTAGGGTTTATGTGGACTCAACTGGCACCCAAACTTATACTCCAGTCTAAACGAACGTATTATTGTACTGTTTAAATTAATGTTTTATATTAGAATGACAGAATTATAAATTGGTTCAGCGTGACGACTTTAATTCCTCTAAAGCAGCTTAAATTTGGATGCTGCTGGATTTTTTATTGTGGGTTTGTGATTTTATTTTTTTTATTATTACAAATTCAGAAAGCAGTTACTTTGAGGATGAAAATGAAAGCGCAGTACAAACTGAGCATGCCTCACGTTCATCACGCAGATCATCATGCTCCACGTTTCAATTTGGGATAGGTTTTTGTGTGGGATACACCTCCTCCCACAGCCCTCCCATGTATCCGGGTTTGGGGTTCGGCTCTATGAAAACACTAGTTTGTGACCGTTTTTGGTGGTGGGGTTGGGCATTGTGGGGAATACCAGCTGCGCTAAATTAACGTGTTAACATCAACACACTAAACTAACTTGGTTGATTTTACAATGAAATCACAGTGAAAGACCTTAACAGGAGCTGCTCTCTCATTTGCAGTAAGAAGATGACGCAGGTCACAGATTTATGCCTCAGTATTTGCAATGATTCTGCAGCAGTGAGCATCATCGTATTTCACGTCTTTTAACGTGTAAAAGCCACGTGCATGCTCTGAACAAATGTTTGTTCTCTGTAGTGACACATCAGGCTTTCCCCTCCATTATTTGTGCCGTTTCAGTTCTCCCTGATTTACTGTTACATAATAAAAGTGGATTCTTCCACACAAAACTTCAATAATGCAGCGTGGGCACTTATTAACAAAGTATGCATTGTATGTGCATAATTTTGACAGAAACTGTGATATTTCTTTTTACAAGGCTGAATTTGCATACGTTTTCAGAAATGGCCACAAACAGTAGATTAAAAACAAGGTAATTATCTCAGTGAATCTCAGCATGAAAACAAGCAATGCTCTGGCAAATGGACCTTTTAGAAAAGGTCAATACAGGGATAGTAATTATTTTTGTTTCAACAAATGCTTAAAGTCAGTGTAAAGCAGAGATGAACATAGTCTTTGTCAAATTACATAAATGTGTTTTTTTAAACTCAACCTGAATTCAATTGTTAAAAAAATCAAAAGAAGCTCATATTAAGTTTCTAAACCATCAGAAAATAAATAATGTTTATGGCTCTTGGGACAAGAGTTTGTTTAAAAAAAACCAAACTAGATGGGAAATCACGGAAGAGATTCATTATATTAGTTTAACCTCCAGCTGAGCCCTAAATTAACAACATTGTTAGATTTTTCAAATTACACTTTCATGGTGTTGGCAGCTCCTGGCAGCAATGCAGCTGACTGGTCAGCACAGGTATGACCGGAGTGGGAGATAAAATACATCAAAGGAAGTTACCCTAGGCAGTGGTGCATTCGTTAATGATAGCTGACACTGGTCAAAGTTTGGAAAATTATGGGAATCAAAATGAGCCAGTTGGTGTTCCCGAAGTCTCCATCAGATATCAAGCCACTTACTCCTGTAACTCTGGTTCTCTCAGCAGGTGCACAACCTTCTAACCTTTGCGGTGGATCATTGATTCTCCACAGAATGAATCCACAGTGAATTTTCTCCCGTAACTACATGCACATGCAGTTCAGCGACGGCCATCGTCAATGTGCCTCGTCAATCCTCTAAGTATATATTTGATTCTCTGAGGCTGTGTATAGCCTTCCAACTTCTGTGGCACTGCATGCCAACTTTGTTCCCTAAAAAAAGTGTGTTATTCTTCATTATTTTTAGAAGCTCTCCAAATTCTTACAGCTATGGAAAATGCTTTTCTGTGACAGAGGCAGAGTGGTTACACTTAGCTAAGTAGTTATCAGAAACACAGATAACTGGTTTGGTCATTTACAGTGTAAGGGGGCAGGATTGGCTTTTTGATCCGGCAAAGAAAGGAAAGACAGATGATGGGGGGGGGGGGGGACTGGGATCTTAGGGCCAGCTGCAGCGGATAGTTCTTGTTGGTGCTCCACCACCCTGAGATGTTCAGGGATTAAAGGCGTGAAACATCAGTGAAGGGTGGCTCCTGGCTGAGGGGTGTTAGACGTAGGGAGTGTTTCCATTAGCAGAAGTTCCGGGGAGACTGTTCCAGGCTGGGTCGTTTGCACGTGTCTCCATTACCAGGAATGGCTCTGTAAAAATGGCCTTCAGGAACCTATCTGGGAAAACAGCTCGAAAACAGCCCTGTAGCAGGAGAGGAACTCAGGTTGGCCAACAGGAACCTCCTGACGAGGAATGTCAGCTGATCGGGATTTCTAAATTGCATCCAGCACGTGAACACAACTCATTTGAATTATTTGGCCCAGCGACATTTTGCTACGAGTACATGTGACAAAGTTGGACATTACAAGAAAAACTGATAGATGGACCAGTGAGTCGGTTTTGGTCTTGTTGGTGCATTGTGCCCATGTAGAGGTCCGATGGAGGGTTTTCTTTTATTCTCATTGCCTACGACTGCGGTGTAAGAAAAAAAAAAACACACAACAAAAATGCCAGTAGCCTCCATGTTTCTTCTTCTCTTTATTCTATTGTGGCATTCTTCTATCTTGTCTCATTTTATGCTGCTGGCCGTTAGCCAACACAGCAAATGCGCATTAAGACCACCTCGAGGTGGCCGTGCTATTTTTTCAGTCAAAGGTTCTTGTTTGGTGCCACAGTGTAATGGAGACACAACCCCGTTGAGGGGGCTATGAAGATAGTCGCCCCTCTGAGAGGTTCCTGTCTGGCGGGTTTACCTCGAACTCCTGCTAGTGCAAACACACCTATAGATGCATTTTCAGAGCAGCTGTGGAGCAGGGAGAGACTCAGTTCTGTTTTGGGGGCATCTAGCAGGGGGTCATGAGGTTATCTCAAGGTTATCAAGACATCCAACATACAAGAAGACAATCCATAAAGACCAACAAGCTGCTGGCTCGTGGCCAGAATCCCTGGGTTCCCCCAAACACCAGCACGCTGCCGACCACCTCCAGAGCGACCAAAAGTTAGAGGCTTGTGTCTGGGCAGAGGTAGCTTAAATCGACTAGCATTGGGTGTGCTTGTTTTTTTTTTTGTTTAACTTGCTGACATTTCCTTAAGTGGAGTGGTGGTCCGCCGAGGTGCGCTTGTGTTTCAGTCATTATAAGTGTGTCAACCATAACTGTTGTGGTGTTGAAAAAATCAGTTTTTGATAGTAGTAGGTGTATACATTGGTGTTAACCTGGGCAACAGACTGGACTGGAGACACAACACTGAATAGAGAGAGCCGAGTTTACTTCTTGACGAAGCTTAGGACCCTCAGCGTTTGCAGCAAGATGTTAAACATATCTTCTTCGGTCTTCAATAAGTCTATTGATAAAGAAGGCTGGTTCTGTTCTGGGGACTGTTCTGGAGTCTCTGGAGCTGATTGTGCGAAAAAGGAAACTTTATAAAAAGAAGAAGATCATGGACAACTCTGACCAACACAACGCAGTGATTCAGCAACAGAGTGTCTTCAGTTAGAGGCTTCTTCAGATCTGCTGCAACACAGGAGATCTTTCCTGCTCACAGCACAGAATTTGAATTTGAATTAATTAACTAAAGGGATGATATAGCAACGTGACACAGCTGAGTAGCTTGCTCAAGAGGAGTGGACCAAAATACCTGCTGGAAGAAGCAGAAAGATATCTCTAAGTTACAGAGATTACATTTCAAGTTTATCTTTTAAAGCAAAAATGTAAGACAACATAAAATGGTTGGAATTGTAGATATAATTGACATCAAATTGCGTTTCTTTGCCTGGCACCTTGGTCTGAAACTCAGAGAAATTCTGTTTCACTCCAAGATATTTTCACATATGAGCCTCACACATAATCTGCATTCCTAGTTTCCATGATGAGATGCACTTGTTCCAAGAAACAGCTAATGCTTTTATGTGATTCCTGAAGAAAACTTCCTCATACGGCTCCCCTCTCTTGTCTCTTGCGGCTGGAACATTTGTTTTATTGTCGGGCCGCGTCCTGGCATGCACAAGGACCGATGGGAACGAGTCTGCTGAATAAAACACTGGTGTAGAAGTAAAAAGCTTTCTGCCAAAATGATTAGATCTTCCACCTCCTGAGGTGCAACAGTCACCGAGGTGTGCATATGTGTGTTTCTGTTGAGAGGAGCACATTCAGCTTTTTAGTGCCTGGGGGATCCCCCAACACTTTCACACAAAGATATTCCTCGACGAATGGCATTTGATCCAAGGTCTTTTAAATCAAGCCAGTGTTCATCCAAAAAAACTAAGGCAGGAGTGTGTGTGTGTGTGTGTGTGTGTGTGTGTTTGGCTGCCAACACTTACTGTACAGTGGTCTGTGAAACCATGAGGGAAATCACCAAGAACGATCAAGACCACACATCGCTGCGTTCCTTGTTTCATCGCTTGGACTGACAGATATTTACCACGGCAGAACATTGTTTCCTGTCTCACTTTCTGTTGCTTCTTGTCCATCTCTTTTTCATCTTTATCTTCTCTCTATGTTACTGTCTGCAAAATTCCCTGTCACCTCTGCAACTACATTTAGCTGACTTCAGGCAGAAACCTTGCATCTGATTTGTGTGGCTGCATTTCCCCACTACCTAATATCATTAAATCTCCTTCTCTCTTTCTTCCTCAAGGTCTGTTCTCCTTTCTTACCATCACTATGTACCTCTCATCTCACTGGATTCTGTCCTTTCTTCTTTATCATTCCCTTTCCCTAGCTTTCCCCAGAGCCTCCTTTAACTTTCATCCCATTTTTTTTTGCCCTCTCTTAGAAATTCTTTCTGCCTCCTCTTCCTCCTCTGTTTCTCAGATAAGTGCATCACTGGCACCGGCTTAGAGAATTGCCACCATTTGATGGTCTTGTGCAAAAGCAAGGTTGTACCCTTCAGAGTTGGTCTCTGGAGGGCTTCACTTTTACACGAATGCTGCAGCGGTTCAGGCTAAGCCTTATACATATTCACTAGTGTTACTCTGCTTTTCCAAAAATATCCAGTATGTCCTGTCTAACTTCATTTTCTTGTAATCATTGTGCTAAGTATGATGAGAGATGAGACTCGTGATAAATTTTTCCTGTTTGTTTCTGCTGCCATTGGTGTGTCTGTCAGAATATCATTCCTATCCCTATAATCAGTTATGACATTGCGGCTGTACGAGCCAGAACCACAGAGGGCAACAACGATGGCTATCGCGCTGGTGGCTGCGGTGCCTTTGTTGATTCCTTCAGAGCTGCCAACTGAATCATCTGTGGTTGAGAATCAAAGACGCTGCATCAACAACATCTAATTTTATTAATCACATAAAAGTTTGAAAGGTTGGCACTATGTTCGCTCAGGAAAGAAAAAAATGGTACCAACCTTTGTAGTGCAGAGAGATTCATTTAAATAGACTGCTGGAATTGTTGACAAGTTGGATGATTATTTGTTTGACACACTTGTTCACACTTGAATGTTGGAAATGATGGTTGGTTGGCTTAGTTATCCCGATTCCCCTGCTACCATCTGCTGCCTACTGATCATAAATGAGAAAAATGAAACCACACATAATATTAAAGTTGGTCAAATAATGTTGAAGGTTCTGTAGGTTACACCTATACCGGAGGTGAGAGCGATATTAATTGAATGAAAATATGTCATGGCTGATTATAAAAGTGTAGTTTACATGCTTATAATTCTTAATTAATTAAGTTCACTGGTTGATGTTTGTGTAGGTAAGATAAGACAGAAATCCAAAGGAAATTCCTGTTCCAAGAGAATACTTAAAGAACACGACAAGCTATAACAAGAGGAACCAATACAGTTAAAATTAGTTGAAAATAAAAGAAAAGTATGCAATAAATCATTAAGCAGGTTAGATGTAAGTACCAGTGTTTTGTGAACTAGTCAACAAGGTGTGTTTCAAGAAGAAGTAACATAAAGGTTACATAATGTTCAGACTAATATTGCACATGATGCAAATCTGAAATATTGCACATAATGTTTACAGTCAGTTGTTTCAGCTCTTCATTGAAGGGAATAGAGGAAGGAAGGAAGGAAGGAAGGAAGGGAATAGAGGAAGGAAGGAAGGAAGGAAGGGAATAGAGGAAGGAAGGAAGGAAGGGAATAGAGGAAGGAAGGAATGAACGAAGGTCAGTGGCAGGTTAAACCTTCTGTGTAGTTCTGTGATGATCTTTGGTGGTCTCAGTTTCTGCTCCAGTGTGACACTTCGTGGCATGTGACATTGTGAGACACATTGTTCATGGTACTGAGAAGTTTACTCTCAAGACAGGGCCAGATATCCAAGATCATTTCTGTTGACATCAGGTGCCAGCAAGCCACTGCTCCAGCACAAATACAGCGGAGAAGGTGACGCTACCATTAAGTGATAAACATCTGCAGCATGGTTCAGAAGTTTAAAGACCTGAGTCTTCAGGGAAATAACTAGTTTTTTCGAATCACATTTCTGCATCTGGAAATCTGATAGACGAGTCTGGGTTTGGCGGTTGTCAGGACAACGGTACTTGTCCGACTGCATTGTACCAAGTGCAAAGTTTGGTGTGGGGTTGTTTTCCAGGACCTGGACTTGACCCCTTAGTTCCAGTGAAAGGAACTCTGAATGCTTCAGCATACCAGGACATTCTGGACAATTCCAGGCTCCCAGCTTTGTGGGAACAGTTTGGAGTTGGCCCCTTCCTCTTCCAACATGACTGTGCACCAGTGCACAAAGCAGGTCCATAAAGACCTGGATGACAGAGTCTGGTGTGGATGAAGTTGACAGACCTGCACAGAGTCCTGACCTCAACCTGATAAAACACCTTTGGGATGAATTAGACCAGAGACTGAGAGTCAGACCTTCTGGTCCAACATCAGTGTGACCTCACAAATGCACTTCTGGAAAAATGGTCAAAAATTCCTATAAACACACTCCTAAACCTTGTGGACAGCCTTCCTAAAAGAGTTGAAGCTGTCATAGCTGCAAAGGGACCGACGTTATATTGAACCCTTTGGATTAGGAATGGGAGGTCACTTAAGTTCATATGCGAGTCGAGGCAGGTGAGCAAATACCTTTGACCGTATAGTGTATCTCAGGGAAGAATGAGGGAGAGTGAGGGAAGAATGGAGCAGGAAATTGACTGGTGGATTGTTTTGGCATACACAGCGATGTGGAGTCTACATCAGTCCGTCATGGTGAAGAAGGAGCTGAGCCAAAAGGCGAAGCTCTCGTTTAACCATCCTCACCTACGTATGGTCGGGGCTGCTTTGGCTACTGCCCCTATGACCCGACCGCAGTAACAGCAGTATGAAACAGATTTGATCTGTTTCAGAGGTAAGATCTTAAGCCCGACCCGACCCTGACCCGAATTTCGGGCCGGGCTTCTATCTCGCTGACTTTTTTAAAATAAATATATGTTTACAAAAATGTATACTAAAACGATGTGTGGAATGTGGATACTAAACTAAGGAATACTTGTTATAAAATAAATAATTTAGATAAAACAGAGAAGGCGCTGTAAGGTAACTGCTATTTAACTACTATACGATGGCATGTGAACGTGCTCTCTTAAAAATCTTCCCCTCCACAAGTCCGCATCTATTTTGACTCGGTATCCCTGATTATGGAGCAGCAAGAAGTCAAGGATAAACTAAAGACAGGGGAACCTAAACGGCAAACACACACCGGGAAGAGTGGGGTATGGAAAAGCTTCAACTTGATAATTGAAAATGCTCCAGAAACTTGCGTTGGCTTCGCTGGATGTCGTCAATGTGGCGCTTTGCTTTCATACGAGAGCAAAAAGACCGGCACCTCGACGCTGAGCAGGCATTTAAACCTTAATGATGTAAATGTTTATCCAGTCTTGTTAAACTTAGATTTCGTTACAAAAGGCTTTAATTTGTTAGCATAAATCACCTCCTCCTCCCGAAACCCAAGAAATAAAATATGAAATGTCGGGTTTACTTCGGGCTCGGGCCTGCAAATCAAGTTAATTGGTCGGGCTCGGGCTGGGTCGGGCTGTAATACCCGCGGGCCTGGGTCGGGTCGGGCTGGATTTTTTAGGCCCGATCTTACCTTTAATCTGTTTCCCCTGCCTAACCTAAATATAGCTCGACTTTCGACTGTAGCCACCTTGTCTGTCCACATTAAACTGCCACTGTTCCCCTCATAGACCGGAGGCAGCACCGCGTGTGTGTGTTCGTGTGTGTTAGTGTGTGTTAGTGTGTGTTAGTGTGTGTTAGTGCACATCGTGGCATCTTAGTGACAGCAGCGCCACTGTTCGGGGCAGCAGTTTCCCTAATGCTGACTCACAACGACCAACTGAGCTGGTGTCGTCTTTATTTTTCGTTACTTCTTCCCAAGAAGGAGCAGTGGTGCAACAACAATGTCCCTCTGTTCTGTTTCTGTCTGTAGAGCATCGTCTTTTCCCTTTCTTCATATTTTTTTTTGTGATGGGCTGCACAGCAAACATCCCCCATGAGCTTGAGTGCCCCATGGATTTGTAAGTTTCTTTGAGTTTTTGGACTGGAAGTAACAAAAATTATGCTGTAAATGAAAAATAGTGTACAGTTTTCACACAAAAATACACTTTCAAATTAAACGTCAGTCAAGTTATTTAAGTCAGTTTTGAAAATTTGTCAGTTCCAGTGTATTTTCAATGCTTTATATTTTTATTGCACAAACAGTCATTACTTCCACTTTTTTAATTCATTTTTACTTTTTTTACTTTTTTACACTTTTGGTATAGTTCACTGGCATTTTATCTGCTTCCCTCATAGAGGTGGCCACCCTTTTGTGAGCACAGACTGTTTTATTGAGTTGCCCCCCAGGGAGAAGGTCCCGAACATCTTCACACATGGCACTGGAGTGGAACGGCCATACCACAGGCCTTGAGAGAGAATTTGTTGAGATTTAAGGACAATATGTTTCTCTGTGCAGTTATTATATGTCCAGTAGATCAGAACAGAACATCCATCCATCATCTATACCCGCTGTATCCGTTTCCGGGTCACGGGGGTCTGCCGGAGCCTATCCCGATGCATAGTAGGCGAAAGGCAGGGGTACACCCTGGACAGGTCGCCAGTCTATCCAGGGCCACATAGAAGACAAACAACCAATCACACTCACATTTGCACCTAGGGAGAATTTAGAATGATCAATTAACCTACCTTCCATGTTTTTGGACTGTGGGAGGAAGCTGGAGAACCCGGAGGGAACCCACGCAAGCACGGGGAGAACATGCAAACTCCACACAGAAAGACCCACCGGGCCGGGAATCGAACCAGGAACATTCTTGCTGTGAGGCAACAGTAACCATTAATCCACCGTGCTGCCAGAAAAGAACAAAATAAATAAATAAATAAAAACCATTTAGTGGACGTGTATGAAAAGATCTAAGTGCTTGGCTAGTTCACATTTTGCCCTTGAGACTGGGCTGGGCCTTTTTTTGGTTGTTGGCTGTTTGACCTGATTGAGACCTAAACTGGTGGTTCGTGGCCCATCTGGGCTCGAACCCACACTTAATCACACTCTAGATGTTTGTTTGCCAGTGCGCAATATAGGTTTGGCAGTCAGTCAGTGTAATTGGATATGCACCAGCAACTTAAAGCCAAGACAGAACCTGATTGCACTGCTATTCCCCAGTAAATCCTTCACCCAACTGGGATTTCATTTGGCGAGGGCTACTGCAAAATGTCGGTGTGAATATTTAGAATAACACATGAATTAAAAAAGCCAACAGATAAAACAATGAACAAATTTATGATTAATTAAATATACAAGTGAACAGAACTTTCTGACTGCACCAAGGGTAACAGAAACACCGACTGCTGCTACTGTAAAAAAAAAAAAAAAAGAAAAAAGGCTTTTCATGTCACCTCCTTGCTGCAACAATTTGCTCTCAGATATTGATTTGAAGACCACAGACGGATACTGTATCACCTGGTGGAGACAGAGTAACCCAACACTACGGCACCGTACTGCAGTCATTTCACATTGCTGGCCTCTCGGCAGCCTCTTGTTCTTTTGGACCACTGAGGACGGACACAACTTCAGTGCGGCACATTTGCCTCGTGAACTGAGAGAGGCGCTGGGTAAAAGCATTTTTTTCCACAGAGTTCTGGCAGATGTTGCAGCACTAATGCAGCGCGGCGCCGTGTAAATGGATCGGAGAGCAGGAGATCTGCATTTGTAAATACAGCGATTTCAGCTGCTCTGTGTGAAGGGGACCGAAAACCCCTGTCTGTGATGTCATCAGGGGACACTCAGCGAAGCGGCTGCATTTAAATTTAATGTGTGTGCGTACTCAGTGTGGAGGCGTTTTTTTGTGTGGACATGACGATAGATGGATCATATTTATTCTCCTTTCCTAACATGGTTGTCCAAAATAAAAAGAATAAATAACAGACAGTGTAAAAATATAATAAAATCACAGATTACTAAAGTGCAGAAAGTGAAACTTGCTGATTATATTTAAACCTTAAAATAAGTTCTGCATGCTCTGTGCCCTGGTAACAATTTGTGACAATCCTATTAATATTTACTGGTCTGTGCAGTGCTGGCAGCCCTTCATGTTCACACTCTAGTATTGCTGGACAATTTAAGTAAAACGTTTGCTATTTTTCACAATAGAACATCTATCAAACCTATTCAACCATCCACATTCTGCTGTAGCCTGATGCCAGTCTGTGAATTTACAGTCTCGTTTGTACTTTTAAAGATATTTTAGTGCTTCTTCAGTGCCTAAAGGCTTGAAAATACAACTTTATGTTCATTGCAGAGACATTTCTGAAACTTCATTTTCAGAAAGTTGGATTGGAAGGACTGAAGTAAACACATTAAAATTAATTTGTTTTATTCAGACACAGGTGCAGAGGAAAAAAGATCCTTTACTTTGTTAAGTTTGTTTCTTCACTGATTAACTTCAGTGTGTTTAGAAAATATAAACAGAATCAGGGAAAAATGCCTGAAATTATAATTTCAAGTATATAAAACTTGAAATGGCCTCATTTGTGCCTTTGAAAGTTTGGTTTAATGTGAATGATTTGGATCACACAAGTACAGAAGCTAATCTGGTGCCAGAAACTGAAATGATTTCCAGACTTGTTCTCTTTTCATAATTGCAATAATAAGGTTTTCCATCACCAGCATTACAGCTCACAACAGTTGTGGACGACTGCAATTATTCATGGCCACCACAGTTATTCCTTTATTCGTGTTTCTTCACCCATTTCATCTTGACTAGAGTTGCAGAGGTAGTTGGAGTCCTTTCCAGCTGTCGTTGTGTGAGAGGTGGGGCACATACTGGACAGACAAACAACCATACTGACGTAACGTTTTGGACCGCAGGAAGAAGCTGGAGTGCTCAAAGAAAAACCCATACAACAATCTGAAATAATAGGACAGCCTTTTCTTGTTAGTAAACAATATGACTTATTTTTAGTCCTAGCTGAAGGCAAAACAACTTCCACTTTAGAGCAGAAATAAACATTTTTACTGCCCGGTTCAAAAAAACAGTTTTGGTCTCGATCGTTAGATTTCACCTCCACAAAAACTCTGAATTGTTTTGTTCCACATCAGGAGAATTTTTATAAAGCAATACATTTATTTCTAATATGATTGTTTGACAGTTGGCGAAGCGTTGACTGGTTTATAGTGGGCATGTACCCATCAAAGAAAAACGCTCTTGAGACCGCTGTTCAGAATCCAGTGGGTCACGTGACCTTATGCTTCATCCATTGTTTAATACAGTGGGTGTAGATTTAACAGCTCTAAGTTTCACCAGTGACCTGGTATTAGGACCTGAGATTACGTAATCATTGGGGCCATGAGTGTAACTAAAAGAAAATAACCCTGATGGACCTATAAACTATCACTCCGTAAAAGGATGATTTAATCATTACCCTCATTACTGATCCAGTTTCTGACTAGATGGGCACGGTGGTCACCACATAACAGTAAATGCATCTTCTTTAACTTACCTGATGTGACGTGTCCACTGCAGACACGAGCATGTTTGATAATTGCCTCTCTCCACTCTTTTCACTGTATTGCCTTTAACCAAAGGCATTTTCTTTTTTGTTCATGGGGAGTTGTGGCTGGTGTGCAGAGCCATTTGTAATATTTCTATCATCCTGGCAACCAACAACACGACATCTGAAACGTTTTATATAGCTACTTCACTTCTTGTAATTTCACTCAGGCTTCCTCTGTTTTACCTTCAGTTAGTTGCGTTACATCAAGTTTTACCGGCTCCAACCACTCTAGTCAGCAGGATTTCACTACTTCTAGTTCCAGCTGTGGTAGTGTGGTTTTTGATGGTGTTGGGTCCATTTAGGCAGTATGGTAGGGTCCTAAAATGGTTTGACATGTAAGATGCTCGGAGGACCCAGTTGCTGCAAGATGCTACAGTTGATGAGGCAGAGATATTTCAACTGGTGTCCTCTGATTAAACATGACCAGCAGCCTTCAAACCAGAGCAAAGAAGGCTGCTTCACCTCTGACCCCTCCAGGTCAATCAAAACACCGCACTCCTAAAAATACTTACATTAGAAATTAATACCGGATGTGACACAAACACCCCCTTTACAGTTGTCATGGTTGTAAACCTGTTTCTTTCTGCTACGGAGTTGGACACGTTAACGTGGGAGTGAATGCATGTAGCTGATCAGTACAGAACCAAAAGAAGATGATCCAAGATGGTCAAGCAGAACTTTGAGCAAGGAAACAAAAACACTAAAGGAAGTAGAGGGCAACAAAACCACAAAAGAAATAATACAGAAATAAACAGTGTGATAAATTAAATATGAATTTTAGATGAACTAAAACATAAATATGTTTAGCAAAATAAGAAGGCAGAAAAATTAAAATAAAAATACTAGGGGAGTAAAAAGAAACTTCTTAAAAGATTAAAAAAAGAAATGCTTGAATTTATTCTTGTAATTAATATTGTCTTGCCTGCTTTAATCATTTATGAATTGATTTATTTACTGAGCCATTTATGCATTTATTTTGGATTTTAGTCTTTTATACCCAGACTTAGTTGTGTTGACTTTACTTCAGTTTGTGAGATTGACAGAGTTCCTCCATAACTGCTGAACACCTACAACACCATCACCGCTGAATGAAACCAGAAATAAAAGATAAATCGATGGAGTTAAGCTGCTTACTTTCTGTTCTAACTGAAGAACAAATCTACCGTTTAGCTGAGAATGACATGTGAATAACAAAGTAGATTTTAAATATTATGACAGGTCAGAAAGAAAACGTGTTCTTTAACAAGCACACGGCTCCCTTTGACAGACTCCTGTGATGGTTGTGAATAACACCTACTTCACACACAGCCACAAAAAAAAAAGAAAAAAAGAAAAAGAAAAGAAGAGGGTCCTAGAAAAGCTGAACCAGTTTGTTGGGAGTGGGGAACTACAGCGAGCTCTAAAAAATGGATGGAGACAAATCACAGTGATGGAGGCTCCAGCTCTGAAAATGAGTGACTGGCAGCAGCTGATGAAGTCTGCTGGACCGGTCAGATCCGGCCTCGTTGCTTCCACCCGGAGGAGCGCATTGAACACCTTCTCGCTGTTTGGATAAGGTTTAAGATCCAAGAGGAGCCATGGCTGGGGTGGGTCCGATCCGACTTTTGACTCAATGTTGAAAGGATAACAGAGCTCTGGAAGGACTTTTGAGGGTTGTGTTTACAGAGCAAGCTTTCAAAAACACAAATGAAACATCCGTCGAGATCTTCGGCAGACATCGTGACATGCCTTTGTGTGTAGATTCATTTACCAAGACAGAAAATCCACCTTGCAGTAGAGGGTGTTTCTGATTTTCAGAGGAAATGTTGCTGTGGAAAAAAGAAAACAAATTATAAGAGCATGTAAAGTCGAAGCCGCTGTACTGCTGACATGGCATTTTGAGTGTAACCATGGAAAACAGTAACCATGGCAACATTTATTACTGACCAAGGGCGTTAACTTTTGATCTACTATTTGCTTTAACCTACCTCCTTGGACATTTCATTTGAACCTATTAGAATAATGAAATACACTTCAGTGTTAACTTTAATCTTTATTATGTTCTGCAGAAAATGATCTGAATCAGCAGTTCATCGTTCACCCTCACAGTAAACCAGGTCGTGTGGCTCATTATCATGTGCAAAGGATTAAATTATCCCACGAGGAGGACGAGGAGAAGCACAATGATTTCCAGGCTGGGTGGCCTGAACTCCAGGTGCGAACTCAAACAAGCAGCTCCTCGATGAATATTCATTCCTCTACAGTCGGCCCAGCCACCTACAGTGTTTCCAATATTTGCTCCATATTCGTCCACCAGAACAAGTTCATCCAGAGGTAGCTGGAAGGTTAGAAAGTATTCGCTTGTATGAGGAGGGGAGGATGGCCATGAAGCATTAAGTGCAGGCCACATTTCCTTTGTGAACACTTTCCCTGCATCATGACAAAGAGAGCCAACAAATGCAGGCAGACTTTCCAATTTGATCAATTTATATCAAACTGGAAAATACACGCACATGCTCAAAACCTCCCTGCTATTAAAGCCAATTTAGTCACTGATCACAAGCCATATCACACCTTAAAAGCCCTGCATAAACTCTGAGACTGGTTTAATCACATTTCTTCTCTAGAGAGAAAGCTTAGTTGTAGTTTCTATTAATCATCACGTTCCTGCCAACTGGCTAATACACCAAAACGTATTAAGGTCAGAGATGGATCTGTGTGCAATAACTCCAGTGGTGCTGTTGGCTACTTGGCATAAACACACTGTCAGGCCAACTGTGAGAAAGTCATTCTTCCTGCTGTTTACAGCAATAATAATATTTATGGTGAAGGACAGAAAGGCAGGAATTACATTTATTGATTACTATAAAGTGTGCGATCCAAAATTATCTGGGAGAAAGTCAAACAGGCCTCGCTACACGTCTAGAATTTATAATACGGATAACGGCTTCCTGTTGGTTCCCCACACACAACGATGTAATCAAACATAACATGCACATCATTATAAGAAACATGTAATATCTCTAATGTTGTTGGAGCAACAAATAAGGTTTTTTTGTGCCAGATTGTGGTTAAAGCTTCAACTTATGGTGAAAATAAAAACAACTTGTTTATGATGATTAAAGAGGTAATTGCTATCAGTTGCCCTTCATTTGTCGTTCTTCCTCTTGATCCGTCTCCAGTCAAGACCTGCCCGTTTGTCTCAACTTTGGGATCAAATCCATCTTTTGTATATACTGCTTTGGTAGTATTTTTGGTTTAGTAAAGGACTTTGCCTAGTACTCTTGGATCCCCGGTCGTCCTTGACCCCTTGCACTTGGCTGAGCAGCACGGAGGAGTGGGTGCTTGCACCACGAGCCCCTTTTACATTTACGAATACCCCGTGTTTATTCTCCCAATTTAGAGCTTAGCCTGTTCTCTGACATGGTCAGATGGTACACTTGATCACCGGTCGACTCTGATGTAAACAGAATGACGCGGGGAGGTGGGACCCGCGTGGGATTTGTTGATAAAAAGATGAGGAGGTCCGCAAACTCCTCCTCTTCAGAGGACGAGGGCGCCATATATCAGCATATTACAGGAGTCGTGAAGTGCAACTAGCTTCATAAATGACAGACTGTGCAGCAGAGCCTGAGAAAGAACCACAACAGCAGGAGTAGCAGAGGAAGACTTGAGCTCGATTTGAGCTGCATGACTTGGGGCGTGCTGCAAACCCGGATGTTATTCATGGACCTGGCTCCCGCTCTCTCACCCTGCATCAGCCAGCTCTTCCGATGTTGGCCAACCAAACACACACCGGGAAGCCATCGTGTTATGTGGTACCACTGGATAACACCTCCCAAGTTGTCTTCCGTCCCCGCGACTTGTCTTCATGCACCTGGGAGGCAATAACACACCTTGCATTTCCAGTGTCCACTGCGGGTAGAACACAAGTTTTGAATCCCGGGTAAATAACGGGGTCCAAACTGAAAACGCCCACTGGCTCACAGCAAAGAAGGTTACTGGTTCATGTCCTGGCTAAATTCTCCAAGCATGTGTTTGTATGTTCTCCCTGTGCCTGTACACATTTTCTCCAGGTGCTCTGCTTCCTCCATTAGTGTAAAAATATGCATCATGTTTTAGGTTTATTGTTAACTTTAATTTGTTTGAAGAAACAAAGGTAGGATACATGTCTCACTTGTCTCTATCCAGGATGCAACCCGTGTGTCATAAGTTCTCTTATGGCATGAATCCCCGATACCTTTGCTGCCTCTTAACTAGCAGCTGTTTGCCAGAGCATTTACCAAACTAGGTCCGATGTTTGATCAGGAGTTGGGGAAGCGTGTAGTCAGCACACGCTCATCGATGATGTGCAGACCCAGAAGCCCTCGATCACAACTGTGTACTGTGTCCACCTAACTGAACAGTGATCTCTGTGAGCTTTCCAAAGCCCCCATAATGCCCGGAATAAGACCGGGAATCAGGATGAACTGAAAACGAGGCATCATGGACATGGGTCAAGAGCAAGTTGGAGGATTTTCAAACCATTTCCTCCCTCGATTGTCATGGGGGAATGAGAATTCACTGGCAAATATAATGGATGAGTTCAGAGTGCGAAAGAGGACAGCGCTAGAATGTTTGGAATACATTAGGACATGGAATAGCAGCAGGAAGACAGTGAGGACTTAGACACCTCCCCAAGTGAATTTTGCACTGTACAGAGACATTAGTGAGGGAAGCGGGGTGTTGTCAGAGCTGCAGTCTGCATTTGATGGGTACCGAGGCTGTAGCCCCCTTTGTGGGACGTGTAATAATATACATGCTAAACGGCAAACAAAAGAGGGAAAAGCACGGCTCTAAGCTGGAAAGAACTATTACCACCTAAACAAAACATATTCCAACACGAGCAGAAAAAAGATGAGAATGCAGCGCGCCACAGGAAACGTTCACAAGCAGCTGGTTCCTCAGAAGCCGCCGATCGGCTGAAAGCTCAGTGAAGATTAAAAAGATTGCAATGATAGACAGATCACCACTCTGGAACGAAAAGTAACTGAGCCAGCAGTCGAGTAAGAGTCAGGTAAATAAATATATAAACAAAGAGAATAAACTTTACTTTTTCCAGCCCAGCTCTGAATTTAGTTGTGCTTTTCATGTTCTTGATGTTATGAATCATGCTGAAGTGCAAAAACTTGACAGTCTCTGTGTGGCAGAGGTTCACCCCAGGAGAGGCAGCGAGTCACCACCTTTGTTGTATAAACAATGTTTTTGTCGGCCTGATAAGACAGTGATGTGCTTCGTAAACTACCCTAGTCAATCATCTAAATCAGCAAATGTTCATGCTATTGAGGATGGAGGAAATTAGGAACGTTTGTTTTGCAGGACTTTTGTTGTTTTTGTGAAAAAAGTTGTGAAAACATTTCTTCTCTAGAGAGAAAGCTTAGTTGTAGTTTCTATTAATCATCACGTTCCTGCCAACTGGCTAATACACCAAAACGTATTAAGGTCAGAGATGGATCTGTGTGCAATAACTCCAGTGGTGCTGTTGGCTACTTGGCATAAACACACTGTCAGGCCAACTGTGAGAAAGTCATTCTTCCTGCTGTTTACAGCAATAATAATATTTATGGTGAAGGACAGAAAGGCAGGAATTACATTTATTGATTACTATAAAGTGTGCGATCCAAAATTATCTGGGAGAAAGTCAAACAGGCCTCGCTACACGTCTAGAATTTATAATACGGATAACGGCTTCCTGTTGGTTCCCCACACACAACGATGTAATCAAACATAACATGCACATCATTATAAGAAACATGTAATATCTCTAATGTTGTTGGAGCAACAAATAAGGTTTTTTTGTGCCAGATTGTGGTTAAAGCTTCAACTTATGGTGAAAATAAAAACAACTTGTTTATGATGATTAAAGAGGTAATTGCTATCAGTTGCCCTTCATTTGTCGTTCTTCCTCTTGATCCGTCTCCAGTCAAGACCTGCCCGTTTGTCTCAACTTTGGGATCAAATCCATCTTTTGTATATACTGCTTTGGTAGTATTTTTGGTTTAGTAAAGGACTTTGCCTAGTACTCTTGGATCCCCGGTCGTCCTTGACCCCTTGCACTTGGCTGAGCAGCACGGAGGAGTGGGTGCTTGCACCACGAGCCCCTTTTACATTTACGAATACCCCGTGTTTATTCTCCCAATTTAGAGCTTAGCCTGTTCTCTGACATGGTCAGATGGTACACTTGATCACCGGTCGACTCTGATGTAAACAGAATGACGCGGGGAGGTGGGACCCGCGTGGGATTTGTTGATAAAAAGATGAGGAGGTCCGCAAACTCCTCCTCTTCAGAGGACGAGGGCGCCATATATCAGCATATTACAGGAGTCGTGAAGTGCAACTAGCTTCATAAATGACAGACTGTGCAGCAGAGCCTGAGAAAGAACCACAACAGCAGGAGTAGCAGAGGAAGACTTGAGCTCGATTTGAGCTGCATGACTTGGGGCGTGCTGCAAACCCGGATGTTATTCATGGACCTGGCTCCCGCTCTCTCACCCTGCATCAGCCAGCTCTTCCGATGTTGGCCAACCAAACACACACCGGGAAGCCATCGTGTTATGTGGTACCACTGGATAACACCTCCCAAGTTGTCTTCCGTCCCCGCGACTTGTCTTCATGCACCTGGGAGGCAATAACACACCTTGCATTTCCAGTGTCCACTGCGGGTAGAACACAAGTTTTGAATCCCGGGTAAATAACGGGGTCCAAACTGAAAACGCCCACTGGCTCACAGCAAAGAAGGTTACTGGTTCATGTCCTGGCTAAATTCTCCAAGCATGTGTTTGTATGTTCTCCCTGTGCCTGTACACATTTTCTCCAGGTGCTCTGCTTCCTCCATTAGTGTAAAAATATGCATCATGTTTTAGGTTTATTGTTAACTTTAATTTGTTTGAAGAAACAAAGGTAGGATACATGTCTCACTTGTCTCTATCCAGGATGCAACCCGTGTGTCATAAGTTCTCTTATGGCATGAATCCCCGATACCTTTGCTGCCTCTTAACTAGCAGCTGTTTGCCAGAGCATTTACCAAACTAGGTCCGATGTTTGATCAGGAGTTGGGGAAGCGTGTAGTCAGCACACGCTCATCGATGATGTGCAGACCCAGAAGCCCTCGATCACAACTGTGTACTGTGTCCACCTAACTGAACAGTGATCTCTGTGAGCTTTCCAAAGCCCCCATAATGCCCGGAATAAGACCGGGAATCAGGATGAACTGAAAACGAGGCATCATGGACATGGGTCAAGAGCAAGTTGGAGGATTTTCAAACCATTTCCTCCCTCGATTGTCATGGGGGAATGAGAATTCACTGGCAAATATAATGGATGAGTTCAGAGTGCGAAAGAGGACAGCGCTAGAATGTTTGGAATACATTAGGACATGGAATAGCAGCAGGAAGACAGTGAGGACTTAGACACCTCCCCAAGTGAATTTTGCACTGTACAGAGACATTAGTGAGGGAAGCGGGGTGTTGTCAGAGCTGCAGTCTGCATTTGATGGGTACCGAGGCTGTAGCCCCCTTTGTGGGACGTGTAATAATATACATGCTAAACGGCAAACAAAAGAGGGAAAAGCACGGCTCTAAGCTGGAAAGAACTATTACCACCTAAACAAAACATATTCCAACACGAGCAGAAAAAAGATGAGAATGCAGCGCGCCACAGGAAACGTTCACAAGCAGCTGGTTCCTCAGAAGCCGCCGATCGGCTGAAAGCTCAGTGAAGATTAAAAAGATTGCAATGATAGACAGATCACCACTCTGGAACGAAAAGTAACTGAGCCAGCAGTCGAGTAAGAGTCAGGTAAATAAATATATAAACAAAGAGAATAAACTTTACTTTTTCCAGCCCAGCTCTGAATTTAGTTGTGCTTTTCATGTTCTTGATGTTATGAATCATGCTGAAGTGCAAAAACTTGACAGTCTCTGTGTGGCAGAGGTTCACCCCAGGAGAGGCAGCGAGTCACCACCTTTGTTGTATAAACAATGTTTTTGTCGGCCTGATAAGACAGTGATGTGCTTCGTAAACTACCCTAGTCAATCATCTAAATCAGCAAATGTTCATGCTATTGAGGATGGAGGAAATTAGGAACGTTTGTTTTGCAGGACTTTTGTTGTTTTTGTGAAAAAAGTTGTGAAAACAACGTGCAGCATTCACAAGTTTAAAGTTAGTTTAAAATTTTGCATTAAACGGGATTAAACGGTTGGCCGTTAGTTCCCGTCAATGTTGTCATAAACACGTCATAAACTGAAGATTTTAAAGCAAGCTTCTCTCTGCTACCTGACCAGCAGCGTACTGACCATTTTTTATTTTCCCCATTTCACATTATTTATTTATTCAGTGCAAGTTTACACTGAAAAAATGATTCAATCAAAATGAAATTGAAGACATTGTAGACATTACATGGGAGTGGTGGATCTTACTGAGAGCTGCAGACAACCATGCGTTTCCACGTGCGCACTCTGATTTATTAGCTGTTCTCCTCTGTTCTCTTCTAAATGGGAACAGGAATCACAAAATGGACATTGTGATCCACTGAATAGGACATCCAGCTAGTTTCGTTTTATCTTTCATTGGGTAAGTGTCTGCATGCGCCCTGGAAAGGTTAAAGATTATAATAACTTTGTTAAACACAATTCCTGACCTGCCGAGTCGTCACCGGGAGTTAAACATTTTCTCTGCAGTACAATGTCGGCGCTTGGCGTCAGTGGCGTCGGCAGGGCCCCGTTGAGTTCAACAGTTTATATGAATGACATATTCGTTTCTAATCGGTGAAGCATTTCTGTATGGATAAAACATGAGCATTAATGTGAACAGTTGTCTTCTGTGAAGGGAACGGGGTCC
Organism: Xenentodon cancila; assembly: GCA_014839995.1. Classification (NCBI taxonomy): domain Eukaryota; kingdom Metazoa; phylum Chordata; class Actinopteri; order Beloniformes; family Belonidae; genus Xenentodon; species Xenentodon cancila. Next base: position 5,218,572 of record CM026199.1, on the reverse strand, counting down.
TGTGTGGGTGGAAACTTCAGCTCTTCAGAACGAAGCTTCAAACAACTTAAAAATTACGTTTACCAAAACTGAAGCTCCCTCATCCCCGTGTTTCTTTTTTCTTGCAATCTTTTCATGTTACCAAGCCCTGAAGTTGCCCACAAAGGCTCTCTGTGCACTTTATTCCTCCTTCACGGGTTTGACTCTCCTCCAAGTTAGTCACCTGAAGCCATTCACTAATGAAGGACCTGCTGATTTTCCTTTCTTTTGCTTTGCCTTTCTTTTTTTGTCCTCTCTACTTTCATTTACACTCCATTCTGGGATCCTTTCCCCCTTGCAGTGGTAACAGGCACATGGAAAGCACACACAGAGGTGTTAATAGATATGTATTTCAGAGCAGGTTGACTGGGACTTGTATAATTATAAGGTGTTGTTGTTCACTTCTGGCCTCATGAACACAGCTGCACACAGGCTTGAGCAAGAATATCTGTAGATCCAGAAATATCCTGTATTACACACACACACACACACACACACACACACACACACACACACACACACACACACACACACACACACACATGCACACGAGATGTCTCTGAAGTCTCAGTGGGATGTTGTTTCTCACGCAATGAGGCCTCTCAGCCCAGCATCATTATTAGTTTCTTCATGTACGTCATGATAAGCAAGTACATCAGAGGGCAAAGTTTCCAGAGTGATAGTTACCACAGCATCCCATTAAAACACTCGCTGTAAGGTGGTGTGTGTGTAAACACAGAGCAGAGCCATGTCATGCTGTATGCAGACAATGCAATTTCAAAAGGCCCCAAAAGCCACTAAAACTGAATGTTGAGCTTTATCAGCCACATTTTTTTTGTCTTTTCAATTTACTTCAGGTTTTTACCCGAAAAACACTGAAACAATGGACAAAGCGTTCAGTCACATGACTCAGGGGTTTTGATGCATCCAGGAAGAAGCTGACAGAAACATGCCCAACATGTCAATCAAAGTTAGCAGCGGCCACCATCTCCTTCAAACCCCCAGATTACAACAAAACATCTCATTTTAGATGTTGACTCGATGGCAGAATCAAAAAATACTGCTGCATTAAGATTGTTTCGCTGCGCGCGGGAGCATGACTATTATGAACGAGGAGGTGATGACGGCCAGCCATTGGCTGAGCCAACTGTCAATCAATCATATTCAAAATATATTTATTACTTTATATAAATTCTCCTGATGAGGTGCAAAGAAAAATTCACCACTGTCAGAGTTGTCATGGGTGTGAAATCAAACAATTGAGACCAAAATGTTTTCTGATCCAGGCTGTAAATATTTTTATTTCTGCTCTAAAGTTGGACATTTTAACATGGGAGTCAGCAGCGTTTGAGTCACGTTTGGAGCCAGCATCCAGCGGCCATTCGAGGAACTGCAATGAACCTTAGTTCCACATGTACCTCGATGTGGAAGTAAGATAGTTGGCGCTTGGTCACGATGAGCGATGTGCATCTTGGACTCTTGGATGGATTGAGGGAAAAGTAGGAGAAGAAAAATAGCTGCAGGTGTAATCAATGTGAATGTGGTCCCCAGAGATGACGTTCTGTGTGTGTGTGTGTGTGTGTGTGTGTGTGTGTGTGTGTGTGTGTGTGTGTGTGCGTGCGTGTGTGTTGTCAGGTGAGGTGAGCAGCAGGCATCAGCAGCATTTCAGTCTAGTCAGCAGTGCTCTTGCCAGCCGCTGCACGGCCAGACTCATGAATAGATCAGTACTTTGTGTGTGTGTGTTTGTGGGGGTGTGCAGGTGTGTGTCCATGTGTTTATAATACATACCCATTTTTAGCCCAACTGCATTCAGTTATCTGAAGACACTATCTTGACTTTGAGTCCATCTCTTGTTATTTTTCAGAAGAGCTGTGCCTCCTCTGATCACAGTGCGTTAGTGTGTGTATGTGTGTGTGTGTGTGTGTGTGTGTGTGTGTGTGTGTGTGTGTGTGTGTGTGTGTGTGTGTGTGTGTGTGTGTGTGTGTGTGTGTAAGGTGGGGTGATCCTTATGACCTCAAGCAAATACAGCGTCTAACCTTGAACTTGTGCAGCCTTTGTTTAAAAACTTTTTGGAAGAAGAACTACACAGGATCTGGTCCTCGTTGGTTCTTAAAATAAGGCAACTACAACCTCACATGAGAAACATCATATTACCTGTTACACTGTGCCATTATTTATTTAATAAAAATGGAGCCCAAATGCAAAAGCAGTGTACATCCTCATTACCTCCGCAGGGTCACAAGGTAAGTGGCAGCCAGGTACCAGAGGGTTTGCATGAAACTCAAGAGCTACCTCTTAAAACTCTACTGGCCTCAGTTATCATATTAAATGTTAAAGTTCGTGATGGCACATTCAGAAAAATACTCCACAGGCATAACTAGTTTAAAAGGGTTGCCAGGAAAAAGCGTCCTCTTCTACAAGGAACACGGTAGCGGGGTTTGGGTTGACAAAGTTCCAGTTAACAAGACCAAGACTTCTGGAACAATGAGCCCAAATTGAAGCTGTTTGAGGAAGAATATGCAGCGCCACACCTGGTGAGAACCAAACACAGCACATCAAAACAAACACCTCATACCAGCTGTTGAGCATGACGATAAATGAACGACTATTAAGCTTTTTTCCTCAAAAACCGCTGATAAAGAAAAGACTTCCATTGTCCCAGTCAAAGTCCAAACCTGGACTTTGGTTATACAGGCTATTGAATAATGGGGTGCTTTTACTTTTTCCACACGCCAACTTTGCATTTTGGCACAGTTTTCATTAAACAATGACATGCTGTACAATGTCATGTGTAGGTAACGTTCGAAAGCTTTGTGTTTCTGTGTGTCAAATATAAGATTTACTTTTAACAATCAATTTAGCAGCTCTGCACACTGTCGAGTATGATTTTCAGGTTGTCTGGTGGATTTTGCTGCCCACTCTGGTGTGAAATACAACGTTCTGCTGTTTGTTTGATCATTCGCTTTGTTTCTAATGCAGCCAAACACACAATTAAGTACAAGTCTGTCTACGGGGAAAGACCCGCTTTGATCACGTTCTAGATTACAAAAGAGAACGAGCGTCAACCTCCCAGCCCATTTGATGGAATCATTTTCAACAACAGAGGAAAGCTTTGATCAAAAATCCTCGACCTCCAGCGCTTCAACTTCTCACTTTGCTGCAGTGACGTTGAAGTGTACTCCAGGGTTTGTAGATATACTCTTGACATCACTTGTATCTGTATTTACTGGTACTCACTGCAGTAGTTTAACAACTACTACTGTAAATGTCACGGTTACTGTCATTTGTTGTAATCAATGCATCATCAGTGAAGTATTGCTCACAGTGAGAAATCCACGGTTAGTGTTCTCATCCCAGAGCCCCAAAGCGACAAATTCAGAAATTAAAGTGAAAACTGCATTGAACCTGGTGGCTCAACAGAATGTAAAAAGTAACAAAACCCTGGAGAGAGTTTGCTCTAATAACTGTGCCTGAATATTGATGAGTTATACTTTGAGCAGCAAAGATAACTGTTACAGTCATTTCCCCTTTGAAAGGACACACATCCTGCCTCAGTAACTAAACTATAATCCTACAAAAACAATCGCTAGATCAAGCGAATACAGCTCAACTAAGGAGGACTTCTTTCCTATGAAGAAGTGCCTGAAAAAAAAGATACAGCTGCAGTAAAGTTTTCTGGCAATGACTTGCTGCAAGAATGAAGCTACAGCAGAGATAAATGCTGCTGATCTTATTGCCATGGTGATGCATCAGGGGCTTCATCGACAAACACTTTTATCAAACGCAATCGAACGTTTACCCTGCTGCAGTCCCATTTGTTTGGATAGTGATGATGTGCTGCTTCTTGCTCTGTTGCTGCGGTGAGGGACGCTTTTTTTCAGACATATCTTCATCACCTGATGAACATGCTGATGTGGTTTTAGACTTTTACATGCAACCTTGCTGTTAAAATGGAGTAAAGTTTAAAGTTTTGTTCCTATTAACTATAATGTGTGAGTGTTGTGGGGTTCTTTTGTTAGTTTTTGCAGCATCCTAAACATATGTCAGGTTTGCACTGTAGAAACTTACATTTGTACCCGTCATATATAAATCAGAGAACTGTGCATCTATTTACAGTGAGTGATTAAAAGTGAGGTATAGTAGTTGTAAAAGTAAAGAAAGTGCTGATATGGTCCAGTATAAATATTAATGAGTAGAATTGTCCAATTTATAGTCAAATTCAGATTTTTGAGGAATGATGTTGGTTCTGTTCTGGGCGTGGAACACTGCAATTCTATACCCTCTTTAGGGTCCTTAAGTCGCACGGACGTTTGCAGAACCACTCCACATGTGTTCTGTGGACCTGGAGAAGGTATTTCGTGGTGTCCCTCAGGGTATCGTCTGGGAGGTGCCCAGAGTGCCCAAGAGTGTGGCCCACATTGCCGGTAGTATGTTGGCTTCATTTCTCGTGAGAGTAGAATGCCGTCAGGGCTGCACTTTATAAACAACGGTTCATAACTTTTATAGGACACAATTTCTAAGTGCTAGGATGCAGAGAGGTCTGGTTTGGTGGCCTCACAACTGTGGCTCTACCTTTTGCAGATGATGTGATCCTGTTGGCTTCTTCAAGTCACAATCTTCAGCTTGCACCGAGGTGGTTTGAAGGCCAAGTGTGAAGAACCAGGGGTGAGAATCAGCACCTCCAGATGTGAGACCATGGTTTTCTGTCATAAATAATGATTTTGGATTTGGGAGGAGGTGCTGCCTCAAGTGGAGCTTGAACCACAACTGGCGGATTGGGGTGGCATCTGTAGTAATAGCGATCTTTTTAGTGGTCTCTTTAGTGGTATGTTGTGGCAAAGAGAGAAAGATGATCTAAAAAGCAAGGCTCTGTATCTATGTTCCTATGTTCACCTTTGGTCATGAACTTTGGGTAGTGACTGACAGAATGAGATTGTGAACACAAGTGACTGAAACATGTCTCATACTTAGAATGGCTATATTCTCTCTTAGGATAGGATTTACACAATTTGGGACGTTGTTGGACAAGAGTCATTGCTCCTCCACATTGAGAGGAGTTGGTTAAAGGGGTTCAGGCATCTGGATAAGATGCCACCCTAATACCTTCCTATTTTGGACATGTCCAACTGGGAGGAAGCCCTGGGGAAGACTCACTGAAAGGGTTATATCTCTTAGCTGGCCTGGAAATGCCTTGATGTTGCCTCATGGGACCTAGTGGAGGTGGTGTTGGCTTTTCTGCTTAAGCTTCTGGCCACACAATCCAATCATGGAATTGCAGAAGTTAATTAATGGATGAAAAAAATGTTCCATATATCCTAAGGACCCGTGGTGCAACAGGTGTCACACTGCCTTCAAATGTCTGGTAAAAGTTTGTTCCACCTATGGTCCACTCTGTCTGTGTTATGCATCCCACATTTTTACTTCATGTAGAGCTAGTCTGGGTTCTTATGGGTAAAGTCACTTTGACTTAAAAAGAAATAAAAAAAAAAAACTGACCTAAGATCATTTACAGTTCTTACAAACACAAAAAGAGGTGGAATTTCCTCCAGTAACTATAAGAACTAGAAAATGTTCTTAAACTCAAAAGGAGCTGTTATCTGCCAGAGGAACATCTGGGTTGATAAACTATAAAGTGTTGACACATAGATAAATATATTGTCTGTCTTTTCATAGAATGTGTTGGAACATTGCTAAATAGAGAATAAAAATGTCCTTTTCCTGTAACATTTTTTATATTGATCCTATAGCCCATTGGGTGCTGTGAGATCAATGTTTTCTGACATCAACACTCCAGAAACACCTCCGTCAAATACATAGTGTTTATCAGAGCAATTCATCAACCCGTTCAGGAAAATGCTTTTCCTTGCCTCTTCATTTCTTTCAATCTACTTTATCTCTGGCCGATAACAATCAAGTCTGTAAAGCCTGGCAATTTTTTTCACTTTCAGTGTGAAAGTCAGTCCCCTCTTCTTGAGCTCGCTATCTCTCCAGCATCAGTCTTAGTTCAGATATCAAATATTAATCAAAGAAGGTCGAGAAGCAGTTAATAAGCTGTTCTCACATTGATCTTCTTCCTCCTTTCAGGAATAAAGTGTCCCCTGCAGATGGAGTTATTATTCCAATAAGCATTTGTCATTTAAAAACTGTTTCTTATGCTGTTTTTTGTTGTTTTAAAAAAAAATATATATATATTTTTCTACTTACACACTGTCCCAATTTACAATTTCTTCCTCTGGAATCTATTAAATTTAGCACCATGTCTACATTTATATGCCATTGACTGGAAATCTGTGGTACTTTAAAATTCAAACCAGATGTGTTTAAGTGCTAAATATATTCAGATTCAGGTCAACGAGTGGATATCTGCACTAACCGTGGCAGTTTCTTGCTCCTGTCTAATTTGGTGAAGTCCTGCAAGATCATTAATAATTCTCAATGGGCTTAGATTATTTCAGGTTAGAGTTGGTGATGTCTTGGTCTAATTCAATGATTTATTCATTTTTTTACCCACTGAACATCTAAACGGAGATGTCCAAGTATTCATCACACAGACCATGCTACTGGGGCAGCAAAGCCTGTGCTACAAAAAGACTTAGAAGTGAGAAAAGCAATTACTTGTAGTCAAAAATGAAGTTGCTTACTTGAATTGTGGCATAATGCTTTGTGTCCATGTATCTGTTAAAAGCTTAGCTCCCCTCTACTGTGATGTCTTGCTCTCTCAGTTCATGTAGCTTTAATGGGGAGTCCTATGATGGCTCCAGATTACTAGCGATCTATAGATATTTGCAGAGCTTCAGAGATGAGACGCCAACCAGTCAAGCAACGTGTTGAGTTGTTCATACATGACTTACTACCAAGGGTGGCCACTGACTGCCCAATGGTTTTCCCCCTGCCAGTTGGACTTAAAATCACATAGGGTTAAAGTGACTTAACTAATTATTTTATTACGAGTATGTTGTTAATAGTAACACAGGTTGCCAGTCCATCACAGGGACACATATACAAACAACCATGCACTCACACTCACACCTACGGGCAATTTAGAATGATCAATTAACCTAATATGAATATTTTTGGACCGTGGGAGGAAGCCGGAGTACCCGGAGGGAACCCACGCAAGCACGGGGAGAACATGCAAGAAAGACTCCCCGCCGGGAATCAAACGAGGAACCTTCTTGCTGTGAGGCAACAGTGCTAACCACAACCACAACCCCCCATTTAACTCAATGTAAAGGGGTTAAACAACATGATGCTTTATCCTAAAGAAATTGTGCAGATATTCACATTCACTTAGAGAATAGATCCCACTGACAGCAATCATCTGACTTTCATGACAGGACTTCTAAAGGTTTTATAAATCCATTCTCAGGTTGAGGTTGTCACTGCTGTTCGTTTCAGCACCATCAGTTATGACAAATCAATGCAATTAGTTTTTTTTAACTTTTCATGCCAGCTTCATTCATGTCAATTCATTTCAATTTTAAAATTCCATCATTGTTGTCTAAATCTTTGAACTATTGTCACTAAACAGTATATTTCAAACTCATTTTTTTCCCTAAACTATAACAAATAATATATAAAAGCACCCTTTATTTGTCAGTATACATATCACAAAACACACTGAAACTAATCCTATACTTTTACCATGACTAGATGCACTTGAACCTGGTTCCTCCAGCCCAAAGCCTCCCTCTGTAACCACTAACCTACCAGTCCCCACAGCGGGCTATGAATAAGTATTCCTCTAGTGCCTAAACCTAACCAAGGAACAGCGTTGCCTAAACCTCAACAGACAAAACCAGCAAATTGACTTCAAAAGTTAATACAGATATTTAATTTTCACACAGAATTCATTGCGTTGACTTGGCAACAATCATGTGACTTTAATAGCAGCAGTTCTTGAAGTTTGACTAAAATGTTCTCACTGCGAGACTGTCATATATTGCTTTTTTATCCGCACCTCTTGTAAACAATTCAGTGTAGAGAAATAATTTTCTAGTGTATCTTTTTTAAACTAACCAGCTAAACAAGATAAAACTTCATCTCCTCATTATTAAGCAAATATCTGAACAAATGCAAAGAAATAGTGTATTTTAAATCTGAACAAATCCTTTCCTTAACTTAACCTTGTGGTTTCAAGGTCCAAACCCTGTCAGTAAAATGCGCTGTCCAAACCTAAAAAAATAACGAGAGGAAGGAAAATGGAAAGTAAAGAATAGTATGAAAACAAGGAAGTACAAAAATGTCTTCTGAGGCCTTACCACATGTTAAAAAAGGAAGAGCACAGAATGATGTTTGCTGAGTTTGCTGTTATGACAGGGCAGCTACACCTACATCTTGCTTATATCTCAGAAACACATCAAATATTTGACGTCTATATAATGAGAAGAGGCTGGGTTATTTTCTATTTTTCTGCGACATCACCATACAGCTACAAACTTGAGTTTCTGCATATAAAAAGAATATATAGAACTATGTAGCTTGTTTACAAGCTCTTTTTGCATGCAGGTCTGATGCTGTGAGGGTATAGTGTTTAAAACACTCAGATGGAATAACTTCCATCCAGCCCTGGAAACAGATCCAAGCCAAACCAGAAACAAGTAACTTCTGCCAGCTGAACAGATGTACCTCCCCGCCTTGATTTCCCAACTGCACCCTCGGAACCCATTTCAGCTTGAATAGCAGCTTGTGGAGACAATCACACAGCTCTTTTCTGAAGAGGACCTCTTACACAGAAGCGTAGAAGGTCTAATCAGTGCATCATGGGACCAACTCGTATCCAGCTGATTTACATTTGCTCAAGTAGATATAATCCTTATCCGCGTCGACTGCTGTATGCTGTGCGTTTGAAATCTGCCAGTGCTACATATTTAAACAAAAACAGTTTATCAGTTTATCAGACACAGTGATAATTCCAGAGTGTGTCAACATGTGTGGTCATTGTGCAGTATTATTCTTTTATTTTTTTTTTTACCCAGGTTTTATGCATGCGTGAGTGCACCTTCAAAATAGGATGGTCAGCTTGGTTTAGAATAAAGACTTACAGAGGGGGGAATACATTTTCTCCATGCCGCAGGGATTATTTACCCATTGACATCTTGGATTTTTATCAGGTCAAAAGTTTAAACAACAGAGGACAAACTCGCTCCTGCTGACCTGACAAGTTTATGCTGGCGCTTCAGGAGCTTTACATATAAAGTACAAAGTACACAATTATTCAAGGAGCAACACAAACACAAACAAATCACATCACTGCAAAATTCCTTCATACAAAATTCAGACACAAAATATGTGGGGTATTCCACAGCTCTGGTGAATCTCCTTCAAAGGATTCGCAAACTCCATTAATCAAAATCAGCATGAAATGGGTATAAAAATAGATTATAGCATATGCAGTAGAGGATAAGTTCAAAAGTAAATCAAAGGTATGTCTACCCAAAAAAACATTACATCACTGTTTATGCCAATCAATGACAATCAGGTAATCACCACATGAAGACAATTATTCCTGCTATATTTAGGAATCACTTCTTTGGCAAGGTATAAAAATATTTACCTGTATGGACAGGTAGGAGATGTTTTGCTTTATCGTTATATTTCCACCACCTGTGACAGCAGCAGGGCTCTGACAACACCGTCCGATCGCTGCATGCAACCCAACAATGTCACTGGCCCATTGGTTTGTTACTGGGTGGTTGACATCGCTGAAGCCCACTGCAGCCAGGTTATGATTGTCTCTGATTTCAATATGTTTGCTTCGATCTGCTGTCCTAACAATCCAGCTATGACACGGGAGAGATCTGACCGTTTATAAGTGAAGTTGCCAAGGATGTTGGAGGAGAACTATGTGAACCCTTTTGTAGCACCCTCTAAGAAGAAGTTTGAGGCACGAGGTCGTGGTTAGAAACTGGGTTTAATCCACTTCAATCAATCCCGTGAGAACTGAGTTACAAAGAAATAATAAAAGAGAATAGACAAATAAAATACATGTTCACATCATAACTGAACAACTTGTTAATACTCATTACAAAAATATAATTACACATGCAAACTTACATAAAGAAAATACATATCTTGCATGACCCGTTCGAGTTACGACCCGTTACGATCATTACAGCACTGTTTATTCACGTACCTCGTGGGCTGCCTTCATCTTACAAGGGGCTAAATCTTATCTTGCTTCCTTGTCTTGTCCTTCTAGAATTATCTACCTTACTTATTATTTACCTCTCTTCTGTTGCTCTGTTGCTCTATTTCTCTATTCTTACTCTTAATACTCCTTTCTTGACGTTTCTTCTATGTGTTCGTTTTTGTACGTTTTTACTTGTTCCGGGTCGGAACGCGATGTCGCGCTAATTAGTTCCGCATCAGTAATACAGTTAGAAACAACATGAGAAAAGAAAAAATAAATAAATAAATAAAATAAAATCAAAATAGCTAAAAATTAAAGAAATGACATATAACTAAACTGCTTATGAGAGGCAGTTACACTCCCACCAAATCACAACTGATTTTATAGACTGACCTAGGGAAAAACATACTGAATGGTTACAACTAGCCAAACTGAGAACTTATGAAAATCAATTGACTAATACTAAAAGTGGCAAAATGTGGGCGTGACCTTTCACATCTTCATTCTGCTTCCAGCAATGTAACGGTCCTGTGAATGGGCCTTTCCAAGTGAACAGGTTTGGAGGTGCGCCTTCCCTTATCATCCAGATGTGCGTCACACATAAGTAACTTAACCTTTCTCACTCGACCATCCCGCCCTGGATACACTTCAGTCACCTTTGCCAACCTCCAATGATTCCGAGGTGCATCATCATCCTGTAGGAGCACAATGTCATTGATTTGAGCATTTTTATAATCCTTGACCCACTTCTGTCTCTTTTGGAGATTTAGCAGGTACTCCTTTTTCCAACGTGCCCAGAAGTTGTTTGTCAGTAGCTGCACTCTACGCCATCTCTTACGAAGATAAAGATCCTCTTTGACAAACTTCCCAGGTGGTGGGGCAATAATTGTGGACTTCATTGTCAGAATATGATTTGGCGTTAGAGCCTCTGGACTGGATGAGTCGCTCAGGTGATCAGTGGTCAGAGGTCTACTATTTACTATTGCCATAACCTCATATAAGAATGTTCGGAGCGAGGAACAGTCTAATTGTCTCGCTGACTGGTCAAGAATTGAGACCAACACACTTCTTATGGTGCGAATCTGCCTTTCCCAGACTCCACCCATATGACTGGAAGCTGGAGTGTTCATTACGAACTCACATCCTAATTCTTTGAGCTCCTCTTGGTTCATCTCCTTCAATGCTTCAGAAAACTCATGCTTAGCACCTACAAAGTTCGTTCCTTGGTCGCATCTTATTTGACGAACTGGTCCTCGAATAGCGATGAATGAACGCAATGCGTTGATGAAGGCATCTGTGCTCAAGTCATCAATCATTTCAATGTGTACTGCTCTGGAACACATGCAGGTGATCAAAAGTCCATAGCGTTTCAAGTCCTTTCTTCCCTCTTTTACATAGAATGGCCCAAAGCAGTCCATCCCGCAGTAAGTGAAAGGTGGGGTCGTTTCTGTTCGCTCTTCAGGAAGGTCCGCCATCCTTTGCTGCTCAGTGCATCTTCTGAACTTCCGACATTTGACACACTTGTAAATGTGTGATGATACTATCCTGCTACATCCGAGTATCCATATACCATTGGAACGAAGTGCATTCATAGTCATCCCTCTGCCTTGATGGTAAACCCTTTCATGATAGTACTGGACTATTAATGTCGAGATGTGACTGTCTTTGGGGAGAACTGCTGGATTTCTCACATTTGGATGCAGCGCAGCAAGTGTTAGGCGACCTCCAACTCGCAAGATACCCTGTTCATCGAGAAATGGACAAAGCTTTTGCAGATTGGTGGCTCTAGTTTTGAGTTGCATCGTCTTATGTCTCCTGAGGCACTGCATTTCTTGAGAAAAGGATGCTTCTTGAACCATCTTGATTATGGTCATCACTGCTTCTTTTCTTTCCTCCAAGCTACTGGCTTCAGATGATCTTGCCTGCATGCCCTTCAGTTCCTTGACCCAACGTTTAAGTCTGGCAACAGCCTTCACCAATCTTGACCAATCTGAAAACTTCTGAAAACGATCAAGCAGAGATCTTACTTCCAATGTCTGTGTTTCATGAACTACAGACTTCTTGACCTCTGGGTCGCTAGCTAAAATCTCTCCCACCATAAATTCTTCTCCTGGGAGATCCTTCTGCCAAAGAAAGTTTGGGCCTGTGAGCCAATTTGAAGACAATAGTTGATGAGCAGTTAGACCCCTTGAGGCATGGTCTGCAGGATTCTCGCCAGAAGCCACATACCTCCATTGGGCAGACTCTGTGCTTTCCTTAATGCGCTCTACACGGTTAGCTACAAAAACATGAAACCTCCTGGCATCATTATTTATGTAGCCTAGCACTACTTTGGAATCAGTCCAGAACATTTCTTGAGAGCAGTTGATCATCAACTCTTTCCTTAACATGTCACTTGTGCATACAGCTACTACTGCCGCTGACAGCTCAAGTCGTGGTATGGTTGTAATCTTAATAGGACTGACCCTTGATTTTCCCATGACTAAGGAACAGTGTACTTCACCTGATGTGCTAACAACTCTGAGGTATGAGCACGCTCCATAGCCACAAGTACTAGCGTCGGAGAAATGATGGAGCTCATAATGATGGACCTTGAAGCTTGGTGGAATGTAGCATCTCTTGATCCTAATGTCAGCCAGATTTTGTAGGTCACGTAGCCAAGCCTCCCACAGAGGTCGATAGTCGTCAGGTAGGGTGTCATCCCAGCTGAGTTTCTCCTGGCACAGCCGTTGTAGGATCTGCTTTCCCAAAAGAACGAACGGTGCTAAAAAACCCAGTGGATCGAACACTGAAGCAACTGTCGATAAGACTCCCCTTCTGGTGAGTGGATTTTCCTTGACGACCACCCTAAACCGAAACTCATCTGAAGTCACACACCATTGTACACCAAGTGCTCTCTCCATATGTTGTTCACTTAGTGCCATATCCAAATCTTCAGTAACAACAGCACATTCCTCCTCTGGAATTGTGGCTAAAACTTCCTTGCAGTTTGATATGAATTTGTGTAAACGAAGTTGGCCTGTGCTGCACAGCTCTCTTGCTTCCTTCACCAACCATACTGCTTGCGAAACAGTTTCCACACTTGCTAGCCCATCGTCGACATAGAAGTTGGTCCGGATAAACTTGATGGTATCCTCGCTGAAGTGTCCTTGTCCTTCAGCAGCAATATGCTTGAGTCCATAGTTTGCACAACCTGGAGAAGAAGCTGCACCAAACAAGTGGACCTTCATCCGGTAGATGGATGGTTGGGTTTCAAAATTACCATTTTCCCACCAGAGGAAGCGAAGATAATCTTGATCATCTGCACTCACGTGGAACTGGTGGAACATGCGTTCTATGTCGCACATGATTGCCACAGGTCCTCTTCGGAATCTGCACAAGACTCCAATCAAGGTGTTTGTCAGTGCTGGACCAGTTAGAAGATGTTCATTCAATGATGTTCCTTGAAATCTTGCAGAGCAGTCAAACACAACACGTATTTTCCCAGGTTTTTGTGGATGGTACACTCCATGATGTGGAATATACCATACTGGTGTTTTGTTGACGTCTCCTTCTGGCACCTTTTCTGCATCACCACGAGCCATAGTGTCCTCCATGAAAGTCTTGTAATCCTTACAGTACTGCTCGTTTTTTCTCAGTTTTCTTTCCAAGCATTTGAGACGGTAAATAGCACACACTTTGTTGTCTGGCAGGTTGGGTCTTTCATTTTTGAATGGCAGGGGCATTTCATAATGACCATCATCCTTGTGCTTGATACCTTCTTTCATCCTTGTCAAGAATCTAAGATCCTCTTGAGACATACTTTCATGTTCCTGAGCTCTCTCAACAAAGTCAGATTCCAGAGCTTTGATTATGTGCGCAGGAGAAACTACTTCTTTTATCTGTGTTCTGAACACATAACGCACCTCACTGGTGAGGTTTAACATGGAGGGAAGGTCTGGTACTACCTGCTTCACTATGGCTTGATGACTTATTCCTATAGAATCTCCGTAGTCCAGGTAGGGATTGCCATAGCCGACTATACTCCATCCTAAGTCAGTTCTTAAAGCAAAGGGGTGGTTTTCTTCACCAGGTACAACTTGCCGTGGAACTAGGGCTTGGGGACAATTGTAGCCAATCAAGAGGCCCACATCACAACTTTGTTGAGGTGCGATTTCATCTGCAATGTGTTCAAGATGGGGCCATGCCTTGGCTGTCTCTGGTGTAGGAATGTGATCTCTGTTTGCAGGAATGAATTCCCTTGAGTAGGTCTCTGGGAGTGAAATTATTCTATCAGAGTAAAAACCTCTCACTTGTAAACCAGATAGTTTCCTGCTAGGCACCACTGTGTTCCTTGATGACATTGTAGAGAGCTTTAGCTGCACTGGTACACTCTGTGTCTTCAAGGCCTTTGCAGTTTCATCTAGAATGAAGGTTGTATCACTCTGAGTATCAAGGAGTGCATACACAAGGACTTCACGATCTGGTTCACTTTCCGTTGCAACCCACACAGGAATAATGGTGGATGTGTGTGTGTTCTTGACATTTTGGATAACTCTGTTTGATGTTGCTTCTGGTGCTTTTCTTGATGCCTTATCTTGTGTGTGATATTGCTTGGTCTTGTTGTTGTCACGTGTCTCATCATTCCTTGTTGAAGACCTTTCATCTTTAGAGCGATTGTCATGGAGACAAGTTGGGTGACTCCTTTCGCATACATCACATATTTTTCTGTTTTCACAGCCTCTTGAGCGATGGCCGGATTTCAAACAACCAAAGCACAACTTCTTCTCTTGAACAATCCTTACTCGTTCAGCAACTGTTTCATTCAGAAACTTACAACAATTCTGAAGACTGTGATCTCCTTTCCCACAGTGAATACAATTTTCAGCAGAATAACTGTCATCACAAACCAAAGCCATCACTCTTGATCCAGCAGCGCTGTTCTTAGAAGATTTTATCTTCTCACCTTCACTTGGTTTTAGAGCATGGAGAGATGTTATTGGATTGCAGGCCACCTTGGCTTCATGCGTCAGAAATTTTACAAACTGGCTGAAACTTGGAAATGTGTGCCTTTCCTCTTCCTCTTCTATGACCTTCCTATTCCATCTTAAAATCAGCCAATCTGGAAGTTTATTAAGCATTTTCTGATTCTCGTTACAGTCATTCAGTACATCAAGACCCTTGATTTGAGACATAGCGGTCTCACAGCTGCGCAGGAAGTCCGCAAACTCTTGAAGTTCTGCGCTGCTCTTAGTGCTTATTTTGGGCCAAGCATCAAGCCTGTCTCTGAATGCCTTAGCAATAAGAAAAGGATTCCCATACCGTTCCTCCAAGATAGTCCACGCCGCATCGTAAGCAGCTTCTGTCCCCAAAAGAAAGTAACTCTCTATGGCCTTCTTGGCCGCTCCACTCACATACTTTCGCAAGTAATATATCTTCTCTTCAGCTGGTATATTTCTTCGATCAATGAGAGTCTGAAAGGAAAATTTCCAGTCATTGTATCTAAGTGGGTCCCCACTAAATGTTGTTGGCTCAGGTACTGGAAGTCTGCTTGCACTGATGGTCTCTGCAAAGGCTTTAACAAGAGCAGTTATGCTGTCCTCTTGCCTTGTTTGTATCACCTCTTGTGGTCCAAAGTACTGTCTTACTGGGCTCCTTTTGAATTTAACGTCTTCCTCATTCCTTACGGAGGAATGCTGGTGGAGAAGACTATGCATTTCTTCATCTGAATGTTCACTCTGCTCATAGACTCGCTGACGTGCCTGCGCAGCTTTAAGTCTTTTTATTGTTTCCAATCGTTCTAATTCTCTGCGTTTGGTCTCTAATACCCTCTGCCTCTCTGCATTTTCAGCCTCTTGTTTAGCCTTTAAATTAGCTGCCTCAGCTTCAAGTCTTTGAATCTCTTTTATATGAAGTTCTTGTTCTAGAAGCATTTCTAAGGTTGCCTCATTGGCAGCAACCTCAGCAGCTGCTTCTTGCCTTTTAGAGGACTGGCTTGATCGAAAAGAAGTCACCTTTGAGCAACTTAGTGAGTGAACAGAAGATCTGGAGTGGTGAGATTTTATACTTTCCTTATCTGACTTTCCAGACTTGACTGATAACGCACCTTCACCATAGTCTTCATTCTTCAGGCTATTGGCCTTTTCTGGGTTAAGATGTGTGTTGGCCTTTTCAATGACTGTCTTTGTCACTGCTTCACAACTGTCTACCCTGCGGCGTGTTGTATGGTCAGGAATGTCAATATGTCTCAACTCTTCGTATGCAATGTTCAGGTACTTTGCAGCATCAGTAACTTTAGCAACATGCTCATGCAACTCATTTCTGGAACACTGCCCACTAAGTGCCTGGTTGGCGGTTTTAACAATAGCCTTCCACCTTTCATAGTGTACATTGAAACTGTGCGTAACCTTTTTTACCTGCTCATCATGCAATTCTTGCCCCTTTTCCGTTAACTTGCGAACTCTTTTGCTCCTTTGCTGATCTTGGAATGCATAGCAGTCGTCAGCTTTTGTATATTTGGTTGCTTGTGGTTGATCTTCTGTTCTGTGTTGACGATTGTCATTTCCATCATCTCCACCACCCTCCTTAAGGCCATCTTCAAGGGTTGTCATGGTAACAACTGAAGGCTTTAACATCTGGACCTTCCTTCCATGGCCTTATGGTGGCAGAGTCAGCTACACACACCGC
Organism: Xenentodon cancila; assembly: GCA_014839995.1. Lineage (NCBI taxonomy): Eukaryota > Metazoa > Chordata > Actinopteri > Beloniformes > Belonidae > Xenentodon > Xenentodon cancila. The sequence goes on along the minus strand of CM026199.1, from coordinate 5,201,756 downwards.
AGATGGCACTGTCGTCCTCGTCCAACCAAGCTCTATAGCAACCAGAGTTCTCACTGTAGCACCCTCTAAGAAGAAGTTTGAGGCACGAGGTCGTGGTTAGAAACTGGGTTTAATCCACTTCAATCAATCCCGTGAGAACTGAGTTACAAAGAAATAATAAAAGAGAATAGACAAATAAAATACATGTTCACATCATAACTGAACAACTTGTTAATACTCATTACAAAAATATAATTACACATGCAAACTTACATAAAGAAAATACATATCTTGCATGACCCGTTCGAGTTACGACCCGTTACGATCATTACAGCACTGTTTATTCACGTACCTCGTGGGCTGCCTTCATCTTACAAGGGGCTAAATCTTATCTTGCTTCCTTGTCTTGTCCTTCTAGAATTATCTACCTTACTTATTATTTACCTCTCTTCTGTTGCTCTGTTGCTCTATTTCTCTATTCTTACTCTTAATACTCCTTTCTTGACGTTTCTTCTATGTGTTCGTTTTTGTACGTTTTTACTTGTTCCGGGTCGGAACGCAATGTCGCGCTAATTAGTTCCGCATCAGTAATACAGTTAGAAACAACATGAGAAAAGAAAAAATAAATAAATAAATAAAATAAAATCAAAATAGCTAAAAATTAAAGAAATGACATATAACTAAACTGCTTATGAGAGGCAGTTACACCTTTCTTTCTTGCAGCGTTGAATCTGTCACGTGCTGTTTTTACCAAGCTTTGATTGCATCTTCTTCCTCTGAATCTATCCTCTGTTTCATTTGTTTGTGTTTCAGTCATTTTGTTTACGTCGGGTTCTCCTGATACAAATAAACTGGCTAAGAGGAAGACATTTCTCCATGTTGAGAGGATGAAATTGCTATCCATGCTAAAAGAAACATCCATCAGTTCCTTTCCCATATACGCCTGTCATCTCTACCCTGCACATTAGGGTTATTGTAAACCAAATTTCAGAAATATGCTTTTTTGAACTAACTCCATGGATATTTCCTTCTTATTATACTCCTTAATTGGTCATTTCTCATCTTCGCCTCCTCCCTATCAACTCTGCCCTGCATTAATTCTCTCGCTCTCATCTTCTCCAGGAGATTTTCTTCCTCAGGACTTCATTAAAACTTGATGTAGATGAGTGAAACCAATAATCTTGAAGCTTCGTGAACAACCCACCATGAAATCAATAGTATTCTTAGAAGGAAGAGCGCGCGCACAAACACTGAACCTTGGTCGGAGAAGCTTTGGTCTATTAATTATTAAACAGCACGTCTCCAAGGAGGTGGGGAGGAGTTGCGGTGATGCGGTGTCTGGGACAATTAGCATCTCCTGTTCACCTGCCAGGCTCCAGCCGTGGCTCCGCTCTGACTTTTACCCATCACAACGAGCCTCCCCTGCTGACAGTCACACACTTCAGGAGTGTTATCTGCCGTTGTGAACACCAACCGTGACATGACACTCCGGCGCCTGTCACACCTCCGAAGAGGACCATCTTACCTCTGTGAAATATTGCTTAGCTGGCTCCAAAGTGACCTCCCGCCTCGCGGGAGTTGTCTGTCACCAGTTGCAGCGAAGCTCCTCTGGGATGAGATGACTCTTATATAGTTATATTGTCTCTATTGTCTAGAATTAAGTGCCACCGGTCATGAGCTTCTGATTTTGGTAAGCACTCTTAACCGTGCACCGAAACAACTCTCTCTTCTGGCTTTTGTAAACATTTTCTTAACTGTTAACAGCCTTAAATGGGACATTTAAACTACACAGCTGAAAATGACTAGATTTATGAAACCCCAGATACCTTCAAAACTTTAGAAAGGTGAATGCAAGTACAAAACGGACACTAGTACGTGAATTATATTGTACGAATAGAAAAGGGTGCGTCAGATGTGATGTACTGATGCAGAATTCAACCTTCCCTATTCATTTTTGGACTGGATTGCAGGAAAAGGGCGATAGGAAAACCTTGCATGCTTTTGCAGTGATAAACCATCACGCATTGAAATTCAACAGGCAGGCAGTCACCAATATGCATTGTTCATCACAGACAGGAACTTTGAGATGAAAGAGTAAAGAGATGAATTCAAACAAAGGCAGGAATTAGCAACAGATGGCAAAAGACAGAAGCTGCCAAAACTTTTCACTGTGGCTCCTCCTGTTTTCACTTTCTCCATGACAAGTGAGGAGACAGAAGGTGGAGGTAGGAAAATACAACACCTAAAAACAATTCGAAAAGTTTGTCAGCTGCACATGTTTGCGTTCCCGTTTCAACTCACTACCTTTTCAAATGTGACGTGACGTGACAGCTGATTTAGGTTTTCTAGACACATGTCAGCCAGCCTGGTGATTTATTTATTGATTCCTTCTCTCTCCTCCATCTGCAGTGACGTCTCTCCTCTCACATGCTATCAGAGGCTGCTCTTTAATCACTGCACATGCACCTGCATCAGGTGTTGACCACTTCTTTACAGCAGAATGTGGTTCATGGACCATGAAATATGAAGCCAAAAGTTTCCATCTCTTACTCACCTGTAGTCTGGTTGTGTAAGCAGACCCTGCAAGGCTGCGGTTAAAATATAGAGGACTGAGGGTTGTGCTAAGTAAAAAATGTTGCAGGCAAAATACAAGAGCTTGTGCTTTGATTTGGGAATGTGGAAAACAACGTTACAACAAAACGTTGCATGTCTGAACTCTCACCTGTATAATGTATGGGCTTAAAAAGGCTTATCCTAAACCCGGTGTCTCCGGACTCGGAGGCATCTGGGATGGCTCAACACATAGTGGAAATGTTTGGTGAGGTCAGCCGGACCTTTCTTGGAATAAAGGTCAGGCTCTGTGGTGGTATAGGGGGGCATGAGTGGCTAGAGAAGACAATTTTTCTGACTTTGGGTGATGATGTTTGACTCACAGCAAATCCTTTTAACTCTAAAAATCATCAGTCTGTTCCTTTTTTAAATGAAACACAAACAGCAGGATCATTCTCTGTTTCTTTTTTTTTTTTAATCTATCAGTCCATTTGCAACTTTTAACAAAGAGGCTCGTTTAGTCTACGCTGTTTGTAAACTCAAGCACTTCTTCTCAGACTGCCTTGTGTTTGATTCAATCTTATATATGTGGGTTTCTTTGTTTGTTTGTTTTGTCTGTCTGTGTGTTTTTCAGTGTTGAGCCCATGCTCTGTCGCTGCAGCTTCACCCCGAAGGTGCCACTCCATCTATAAAGGCTTCGCTCAGTGTCTCATGGCTCTGGGTGACAGTCTGACGGACAGCGCACGCAAGGAAGAGGACATGCACGAGATACACTCCATCTGCAGGTCATTCTCTGCAATCACACACTTCCACAGCAGCGCATTACAAACATACATACTCTGGGTTGAGTAGGGAGTCTGTGGACTTCTCACCCAACAAGCGGTTGAGTCGGTTTTAATGACCATCCTGCTACTTTTAGGTGGATGGCTTAAAAAAAACAAAGAAATGGGAGCTCTCAGGTAAAAGATGTTTACGCTACCTGTGCTTGAAATTAAATGTGCAAAGAAAAGTTTTCAAAAGGATTGAGCATCGAGCCCATGCACCTAAACATCACCACAGATCAAAGCCTGTGATCCCTTAACACTCACTGCCTTTTTATAAGCTGTTAAAGTTATCTGTCTCCAATAACTGTGTGAATATTTACACATTATGACAGAGTTGATGTAGAAATGAGCAATAACTTACAGTAAAGAGGTTTACGGTTACTTTAAAGAGAGCGAGGTGGTGTAGATGACTCGTGTGTAATCACACCGGCGCCGTGCAGACATTTACTGCTTGCTTTAAATTAGACTCTTCAGTGTTATTACCGATCAGACATAAGACACTATATCCTCTGATTTAATACTTCACTACTTAAGTTCAGACACTCAAGAGAATAATGTACATTTTTTATGAAATACCATACAAAAAATGCTGACTTTTATTTCCCAGTATGAATAAAGCAAAAAATAAAATAAAATTAAATAGGATAAGATAAGATAAGATAAGATAAAAGTTCTTGATCCCACACTTCCCATTTCCCTGTTTAAATGAATCTTCGTCTTCAGAAAGTTGTGAACGAACGAACATTTCTCTTCTTAGTCTGACACATGCACAGAAAGATATTACATTTGCCATGAACTTTTTAATTGTCCCAGACCTTCAAATATTTCTCAAAAGGCTCCAAGGCCTCTGAATCCTAGTTTACAGCTGAATGGGAGCCAACATGATCTTTAGTTGTAAAATGTGAAGAATTCACCTTGAACATGGCTGATCCAGGAAAACAAAGATTTCACAGATTAAAAAAAAAAAACAACAAAAAAACTTTAGAAATCATTTTGCTATTTAGTTTTTACACAGTTGCTTCAATTATTCTTTATTTTTCAAACCCCACAAGAGTTGGAAAGATTAAAACGACGTGACTGGCCCGTGGTCAGCGACCAATGTGATTGCTAATTATGGCCGACTTTGTAAACACTAGTTGTCAAATGTTGTTATTACGTCAGACCTGAAAACACAGATGAAGAACCACTAGTTTTGGAAGCTGATTGATGAGAAACCTGGTTTATGCCTCTACAGCAAACTGACGAAACGTGACACGGACCTCCACAAAAGCCAAAACTCAGATGTAAAGGTGGGCAGACCTTCACCAATCTGCGACAAGTTGCATCTAAATGTTGTGGAATGATCTCAGGAAACCTTTCATCAATGTACAATTGTGAAGTCTATAAGATCCTACCTTTTATAGTGTATTAGAAAGATCATTTAAAAAAAGATATTTGCATTCATGAGGTTTTACAGCCACAAGTGCTTCCATGCCGACAACGTCTCATTCAGGGAAGACCTTGCATGTTTCAGCAAGACAAAGCTAAACCACAAAAGGTCCAGCGACAAAGGCCCAGAACGTTTAAGCAGCTAGAGTCCTGCATCACACAAGAATGGGACAACTACCATCCTCTAAAGCTCCGGTATCTGGTCTCCTCACGTCCTAGACGTTTACAGTCAGTTGTTAAAAGGAGATGGGATCTCACGCAATAGTCAACATCACCCCGTTCCAACTTTTTCCAGATGTGTTGCTGCCATCAAATTCAAAATGAGCTCATATTTTACATGTCTTGTCTCAGTTTCAAACTCTGATTTGTTGTTTATGTTTATTCCGAATAAAATATGGGTTTATGAGATCCACAAATCATTGTGTTCGCTCTTTAATTTACATTTTACACAGCAGCCAACCTTTTTTGGAATTGGGGTTGAAGTTATAATCAGCAGTACTGCATATTCTTGTCTACCAGTATATCTTTTCAGCTCCCAATTTCATCTGGGGACCTGGTAACGCTGATTAAACATGTGCTTCCTTCTTTTTGTTCTCCTGACTCTTCACCTCTTTACATCCTATGCCCATCCATCACTCAGCCCTCGATCTCCACGCCATCTCCGCTCACCTCGCTATTTATACATACCTTTGTCATCCATCTTCCAGAGGAGTCATCTGAAGCAGAGGAGAAGAAATATTAATGTGGGAACAGAGTCTCAGAATAGGATTACTGATATGAAAGCTTTGTTTCTGTTAGCTGAGGTTTTTGCAAAACCAAAAGAAGCATAGTGAATTCCCATAATCATCACAGCTGAGCGTTAACAGAAGCAGCGCCGGCCGTCTACAGATGTCAAAGCTGCTTCTCCGTGTAACTGACAGGTTAAGGCTGTATTTAATGAACCGAAACGGGAATACTGGCCAACATTCCTCTCTCACTACATAATAAATGAGGCGCAGCCAGCTAAAAGCACTTGTGATCCAACAACTGTTCCATACAGTACAGCTTACACGTTATAGTGTTCACAGCGAGGAGTTGTCGCTCTTCTCGTGATGCGTCGCTCAGAGAAACAGACTCCAGGGAGGATTTTCCCTCCCTGCAAAGCTCACGCTTACTGAGATCTACAGAGCATGACATTCTAGTCCTTTAGGAAAACCTAACGGAGTTATTCTCAGTAGTGACAAAGTGTGTATGTCTGAGTCTCTTGTGTATGGTTCAGGTGTCGAGATGATGTTTTTCCTTCAGCTTGCTTGCCTTTTGCCTGCTGTGTCTGTTACAACTGTCCGACATTCTCTCCGATTGGTTGATGATGTCAGAGCTGAACAGCCTGCTATCATTCATATATTTAATCCAAACTGAAGCTGTAAGAGTGAAATGTGTGCCAATTTTTGTGGCAGCTTTCATGATCCTTCTTTTAGCATCTTCTCAGAGTATTATTAGGGAAGTATTGTAACTGTTTGTGGACTGACTAGAGTACAAAAGGAAGCATCAAGGTGATAGATGATCCTGATGATGCTCTTTCTGCAGTGCTGCCATGCGATTGGGATTTTTGAGGTTTAAAACATAAGGGAATGCTACACATGAGCACCTCTGTGCTGGCTGATGACCCCAAAGATCACACCGATTTGTCACGGGCAGGATACAATACAAAATATGACGATTATATTACTGCAGAAACAGACTTATCTAAAACAGTTTTTTACAAATATGTTGGTTTCGGTGATCTAAAGATATTATCATCACATTTACTGTGTATTTAGTGCTAATATACAAATGTGCACTCACCAGCTTCTTCATCGTCCTTGTGAATTTCTGGGTTGCTGGAAGTAAGTCAGAGCTGCGGATGCTGAGAGAAAATCTAACCTCTAGAATATCCCTCACTGCACAGAAGCCAAAGGTGAATAACTAATATTCTTTAGGCTATGTCAAAATAAAACCAGCAATGCAAAATCTGTACCCAAAATGTAAATGTATATCCAGTCAGAAAGAGAATTTGATCGCTGGCTGGGCCACGGCCACGGCCTTCGCCACGGCCTTCGCCACGGCCTTCGCCACGGCCTTCGCCCTGGCCTTCGCCACGGCCACGCAGCCGACTAGCAACAGAACAAAACACAAACTTTTAAACTTACATTGACGTTCCTGGAGACACTGACAAACTTCTGACTAACTCTGAGCAAGCCTGTCTTTAAAGACGGCGCTCTAAAAATACGACTGCACATGACTGAACCATACGCCCATGTGGTCTACTGAGAGACACCAAGAAACCTTGATAATCATCCAACACCACGCCAAGGATTAAAATAGAGAACATTCAAATAGAAAATTACAGTTGGACAGGGATGAGTTCATGAAATAGAAAGTGTATTCACAAATTTAACAGTGCAACAGCCTTTGGAGTGCAAACTATATATTATTAATATCATATTTCTGGAAAAAAAAACAAAACAAGAATAATGTTCTTTTTTTAAATCATTTTTGCAGCTAAAACTTAAACAAATGAAGCTCACATTTCACAAAAACTGTATTTGAGAAGATCGAGCGCCATAAAACAGGTGTATTAAAAAAATAAAAAGTCTCATGAAGCTTAGTTTATTTCCTCATGAAAGCGTAAAAAGGTCTTTGTCCAATTGACGGTTCTTTTTTTTATTGCAGGTTTTTCATTGCAGTACTTAGGTTTTGCATAGTTCCAGTGGTCATGGACTTAAATCTGCTCCTCAATCCGACGATGTGACGCTCTCCATTCATGTAGAAGGAGAGCAGACGTCTGTGTTCCTGTACACAACATGTGTCTGAACTTTTTTCCCATCCCACCGCTGCACATCCAGCAAAGTGGTCAGATGAAGACTCTAAAGTGGAGGTCTCACTGATTTAGCTTTTCTACCACCTTAAAAATACTCTGTACCTACAGTTTGACACAGATGTGTGTGTTTTAAGCGTTCTCGCGTTGGTTCAGTGGGGAAATCTGATTAAATCTGATTAAATTGGGATCCTCACAATAACAACTTGTAAGTGTGTGGGCCTGTGTCACCATGGCCCTGCAGCCCAATCCTGGTACCAGTCCGCTGTTGTTAAGTCTTTTCTATTCCTTGAGGTACCAATTAAACGACTAATCCTGCAGCCCGGCCACCTTTTTGTGTGTCAGATATATAAGAGCTCACACACATACACACTCTGTGTCCTGTCCTCACCCCCCTAAACACACACACACCAATTTCATACACGCGTGCACTCCGAGTAAAAGGCTACAATTTGCATCTAGGCCAAGGCTGCTCCATTGTCAGAGTAATCCCAGGAGTGCGGCGCTGCTTTTATTCCTCATATTCACAATAGGCATTATGCAGTAGCAATCATTCACTGAGGATCCAGAGTCAGCTGGGTGAAAGGGGTATATCTGACGCTGAGCACACTTAGAAAACACGCTCAATAGAATTATGCTGTAACCTTTTGCTGAAGCTTAAAAAAAGAAAAGAACTTTACAGAAAAAAATAAGAGCTACTTTTCATTGTGCAGGTTTTATGCCATCTTTAATAAGTTTATTCTTTGTTGAAGCTGCACTAAGCCAGTAAGATGCTATTGATACTTATTTTCTGAACCGCCTAATAGGCTTATTGAAAATGATGACTATTATCACACTATTGTTATACTTTTATGCCTTCATTAATATTATGAATGAAATTAATCAATTTAGCATAATTACAACATTTGAGTAAAAGAATGTCGTACAACTGAGCATATGTCACAGATGTTAAAATACAGCCGCCGTCTGCTGCCAGCTTCTCGCAGTCTTCCGCTCTATTAAAGTTTCTTTTACAATGGTGGATTTCATTTTCCTCTAAATTTTATAGATGGGACTTGGATCAGGACCCACTGCGGGTCACTTTAAAGCAACGCTTTTGTTTTTCCAGTCATACTTTAGTGCAGCTGGCTGCACTAGAAGCTGGATGAGGACCAACGTGAAGGAATGCAGGAGGGAGGTGGATCAGAAAAGTGAAACAGTCTTGAATAAAACCAATAAAAACACACCTTCAGGCATTAAACTGCTGCCACGTTTAGAGAAGAAAACAAGGCTTTTTGGGTGTGTGTTTTGGCCCAGGTGCTTATAGCTGGAGATGATCTGCCCATCTTTGCTTCTTGTCACTGTCTCGGTCAGTTCCTCCGGTAGCAGCAAAGAAGCACCACAGCGCGACCCAACCTCCGCATGTTAAACTCCAGACGGGCGCTTCTCTTTCGTTTTCCTTACGGGCTTTCACTTGTCACCTATTAACAAACTGACGCTGGTGGGGTTTCTTTACTACCTCAATGTGGGACAGTTCTTTTTCTTTTTTTTTTGTCCCAAACATGCTGTTTTGTGCACTGAAGTGACACAAGGGAGCAAAGCTTAGACGACCAGACGTCTTGTATACTTTGTGTATATTGAGCAAAACATGTCACAGAACATAAAACTTTAGGAAACTGTCATTTTTTGAAAAAAATAAATAAAGCATTCATCTAATTTAGGAACTTTATATGTGAAGAGACAGATTTTGAATTATATTATTGGTTTAAGACACTAAAAAAGGCGACAGCTGGAGAAATGTGATCTCTGCTCACATTCATTATTGGAGCTCCTGCTCCAGTATTTTGGATCATCTAAAGGATTTTTAGTCTAATAATAAGGAATTACAGTTGTCCAATCCAGAAATAACAAATGCATGGACACGTTTTTCTGCATCAATCTGAGACCAAATATTACTTTCATTTTTTTAAATGTTATCATCATTACCAAATGCTTGTAGTCCAGTTAACCGATTTGATTGGTCTGGTTTTTCTGAAGGATTAGGAAGAAGCAGGTATCGATCATGGATGGATGGTTTTAAGGAGGTGGTGCTGAAAGATTAACATTCAATATTTTTAATGAGGTAAACTTATATATCGAGATCCTGATTTATCAAGAAAATAAAAACATGTAGCATAAGTCTGAGCACTAATAACAGTCTCAGTCCAGGTTTAAAGGTATTAGAGGATAAAACACCAACCTTGTGCTGTGAAAGGATGAAACAGAAATAAAAATCACACAAAATACGTACATATAGTAATAATCATACTAACTAAAAGTCCCTGGAACGCTTTCACTGAAAACAGGCTGCAGTCAGTCGACACTGAACATACCGTTTTGTTTACTCTCTTTTTGTAATTTAATTTTCTTACCTTTTTTCCTGACGGGTTTTCAAAGCCTAAACAAGAGCAATCCAAACTCATGGCTTGGTTACGGTCGCTCCAACAAAAGCAGGAGTCTGCTGATTCCTAAATCAGCTGTTATCACAGAAGTCCCTCATACAAGGTCGCGTTTCTTTGACTTGGTCTTCTCTTTTCAGAGCTTTCCCATTTGCCTTTATATTTTTCTATTCTCTGCAGATTTAGATAAGGCCACTCATGATTTCTCTGCATCCTGCCGCAGTGTTTTCCATTTCAATTCCTGCCTCTGTTTAAAGTTTCTTTCAGCTTCACAGCTCATGTGGGACGCAGCAGTTCGGGTTGAAACCGCCACCAGTCAGACAGCAAGGCCTTAATATTCAGCATCTCCCGCTGGTTATCACGTTGATTTAGAAGCAGTTACAATGGCAATTTTACTTACATTTATATATAAAAAAAAGCTGCTAAATATAAAAATGCAATTGCTCAAAAATGCTGCATGAATTACAACTGTATAAAGCAGACCTTAAAAGCTTAAAGCTTTACTGCTTCGCAACGGCTGTTGCAAAATATAGATCAAGTGTTGTAGCAGAGAAATAAATAAATTTCTTCTTTTCTTCTAAACAAGGTGAAGGCAGCCTTCTTGAAGCCCCCGGTGCACTGATGAAGGCCGTGGCAGCTGAAGTGTGCCGCTTTTAAAATGAAAGCTTTGTAGAAATCTTCCCCAAGAATAGCTGAATTCTTTTCATTCTTCTGCTTCTTTCAGTTCGCGCGGCAACTTGAAGGCTGTGAAAGGCTTTATTTTGTCTTTTATACCTTTTCTTACACAAACCTTGAACTGAATAATCACGCGGCTTTCTGGGGGGGGGGGGGGCGTTGTGCAGGATGTAATAGGAGAAAGAAAAGAAATAAACTCACATAAACAACAACTTTTATCTCCATGTTGTGTTATTTCCTGCGCTGATATATTGATGACTGGGAACTTTAGTTCATTGTAAACACTTAACTCTTGTGAGCTCAAGTTTTATGAGTTAATTATTTTTTTTTTTTTAGTTTAGTTGTAAATCATCTTGAAAAGGTCGGCACTGGTTGTAAATATCAGGAGGCGCTTGGAGAGAGGAGGAATGAAAGCCCGCAAGAGCTGGACACTGTGCACGTGTGTGGATGAGTGGGAGGACAGCAGAAGGTATGATGAAAAGAGTGAATGTGTCAAAGGGGGACCGGTTTCAATCCTTGGTGTCAACAGTTCAGAACAGCAGCTGAGGTGAAGAAGGGAGCTCGGGCAGAGTTAAGTGAGAGAAGAAGAAACACGAGCGAAATTCGCCACAGGAGACGTTACGTGTAGTAGAGACGTTACGTGTAGTAGAGATGTTACATGTAGTAGAGACGTTACGTGTAGTAGAGACGTTACGTGTAGTAGAGACGTTACGTGTAGTAGAGACGGCGCCACCGGTGAAAAGAAAGGAAGTGGAGTTGGAGTTAAAGATGCCGAGACCCATGTAGGGAGTGACAAGGGCGGAGATGGATAGTGGTGAGAAAATCAAGTTAGTTTGGACATGCAAACAAGAGACGAGCTGCTGCATAAAGGAAGTGAGGAGGTTAAAGAACATTTTCATGCATCTGGAGAAAGAAGAAGCACGATTGTATAACATTTGAAGTAGACATATTACGAATATCATGACCTCTGTGCTTGGCAGCTTGTATTTGAGTGTCAAATCCCAAACTCTGACGCAACACAATTCTGTCACTTGTTTTAAGCAACCTGAATCTGAAGACATGTAATTGGTTGAGCTGTTCAGACGTGCAGGTTTCTGTGACATCAAAGACCCGGATCAGACCAGAATTATCCAGACATCCATCTTCATCTCAGTTTTCATCTCATCTCATCTCATCATGCTGCATTCACTGGTCCTCGGACGTGGGTTGTGCAGGGCTGCAACACCAACTTCGACAAACGCACGCTATGCAGGAGAGAGGGACGGAGTCAAGTCACGCAGCAGAACTAGTCCTGAAGCGTGTGGATTTTTTCACTGGTCGCCATCTAGTCGGGGCCTCCTGATCTTAAATCGCCACAGAGTCAGTACAGGTGTTCGTGGTCTCCTAGTGTGAGTTCAGAGTATAACAGACTGCCATGTTTATAAAACTAGCTAAGATTTGAAACTCATTTGGTGTGTAGCCAGCGTATCTATAGCAGCATTGAAATTTTTATGAATTCAGGTTTCACATTTCATGTTTGATCATCAACTATCACATTAAAACTCAGGAGCAACAGGTCCAACAAGAAATCCCTTAAATTGTATCTAGAGGTGTGGCTGCGTCACTGCAGAGCCTCAACAAGAAGAAGCCTAGATGGCTCCTGAGCCGACCTTTATTGTTTATGATGCCGCCGTAGCTCCTCTAATTCGCTTGGCTGCGGACCTGGCATATGTCCATCAAATAATGCTGCAGCAACGTCACGGGGCTGATGACAAAGGACACCTTGTGTGTGCCTCACAGACGCAGAATTCTGTGACAAAACCTCAGCGTTTGACCGTCTGGGGGGTTTATCAGTTCTCGTGACCAGAGACTTGGCTGTCTGAAGGCGTATCAACTCAGAAGCATGTCACGTTGTTTGGGGCCTGAAATATCTCTTTACAGGCTGTTACATCAGCGACCTGCCTGTCCTGCACAGGAATCCAGCATCTCCATCTTGTTGTCAAAGGCAGCAGCATTATGAAAGTGCCCAACATCAGAAACTGCCAAAACGGGAAAATAAACATCTGTAAAACATCACCCAAATATGTAACAAGTGTTGACCTTTTAAAAATTAGACAAAACTAAAGGGGACCGTGTCGACAGTGAAGTCCAGGGTTTGACTATTTAAAAACAAAAACAACGACAAAACAACAACAACAACAACAAAAACTGAATTTCCTGAACGTGAAGTAGAACTTTAAAGGAGAGTCTTGGATAACCGAGTAAAAGTGAAGTAGCCAAGTTGTAATGTAGTTGTCATACATGTGTGTTTATTTTATTTTTTCCACAACAAGTTTCAAAATCTAAAACTCTCCTGGCTCACAGAAGCACTCATGCTTTCATTCTTCTTTAAAATCTTCTTCGTTCGGAGGAGCTGCAGGGGCGTTAACTCGTGATTGAGTCAGTTTGAGTTTAAAAAGACGGGCTCAGAATTCCAGTGCATATTTCAGAGCAGGAAAACAGCGTGGGAACTCCGAGGTTGCCGTTTTCATGCACCTGCGAACCTGCGAACAAAGTACGTCCAAAGAACTTCTTTTATTTTTTTATTTTCTAGTGTCTTTGTGTAACTTTGTACAATTTCTTTTTCTTTTCATTTGCACATGCACACATTTGAATTTCTCAGACAGATTTAAATCACAACCAGCTTGATTTGCAACTCCAAACTGGAATCGTGTTTAAGCATTAATTTACAAGCCCGGCACTGCAGAAGTGATTTCTAGAAAATAAAAAGGCCTTGTTTCAAGAAGGTTCAACTATTTGACTAGTTTTAACCATTGACAAGGATACTTTTGCTAAAAATGAGAAAATTGTGACCTGATTTATGGAAAATGGGGCTTATTTCTAGAGGGACTGTTTTTACGATGAGCTTCTTACTGGTTTTACTTTATGCATTTCTGTGGCCTCATCTTAGAGCCTCTAATGTGCTGGAACTTCGTAACTTCCCAAACGGCTTTACTACCACAGAAAGGCTTTCATTATTCATGTTTTGTTTTCCACATATGTCGGTATTACAGGTGTAAAAACTTGCTGTTTCACATGACAAGTGCTTCCATGCTGCTGCTGACCTTAAAAGTTCACAAATCGTGCTCTGATTTAACCCTCTGATGGTCTCAGGGTGCAGACTGTCTCACTGTAGTTAAACGCAGTACACTTTGGCTGTTCATGTGCTGTAATATTCACGTTGTGAAGCTAAATGCTGGCACACATTCTCCTCTGTGTCAGTAAGCCACAAAGTAAGCCACAAAACTGAAAATGACAATCTAGAGGTAAAAACAACAACAAAACAGCATCAACACCAACGATGAACTCAGCTCCGAGGTGGAGTTTGAAGTCAGCAGCGGCAGAGCAGACGTTCTCTCTGGAGGTTTACTTTCTGTAGAAGCAGCTGCTTGTCTGTCAGTGTCCTCTGTGTTTCTGCTGTCTCTGCACCGCCTGCGTCTGTGTGCAGAGACCTGGCCACCTCCGTCCACACACACACACACACACACACACACACACACACACACACACACACACACACACACACACACACACACACACACAAATGCACAGGTACGCAGATGATAGCCAGATGCTGCTGCCCCTCCTTCCCCACCAACACCCCCCCCCCCCCCCTCCATCAGCTGCTCCTCCCACAGCAGCAGGTAAACAGTTGCTCTTCTCCTGCAGCCGTTTGTGCCAGACATGGACCGCTGGAGTGCTTAAGTACTGGACACAAGCCAACACACACACACACACACACACACACACACACACACACACACACACACACACACACACACACACACACACACACATAGACAAAAATGTGCAGAGTCACTGAGACAGGTCAGGTCTGCTGGCTGCTGTTAATTTTATAAAGTTGTACACATGGGAGCTTACTGTAGGTATGTGCATTATAACTGTGTTTGGTTTCTGTTTGGGTGTGTGTGTGTGTGTGTGTGTGTGTGTGTGTGTATAAATACGTACCTGTGAGAGAAAAGAACATTTTCCTTTAATGTGAAAAGGTCAAAGACTTCTGATTCTGACTTTAACTGTAGCTGGACTTCGCAGCTACTCTTCAAGAGACTAACAACAACACAACAACACAAACATCAGGCTGCAACAACAACAACAACATTTTGTGAGCATAAATACAGGATGGCTGTTGGATAGTCGGTTGTTGTCCACCTGGAGAGTGGTGGTTTGACGTCGGCACCGTCACCTGCTGAAGTGTCTTTGAGCAGGACACTGAACTGTGCCCCCATGCTCCAGCCACTAAGGAATAATTCGGGAGTATTGTGTTGGGGCATCTGATGTAAAACCTACGTCAAACCAATATGCGGAATGTGACGATTTGCTGTGAAGAGTTCTTTTAACTACGTGAGCAAAAATACAAATATTTTTGCTGGCGTGTTGCAGCTAATAATGAAAAAAAAAAGACTTGTGTTGCCAACATGAAATATTTCTGTGGCAGATCGTGAAGGGAGGCATCTCCCTCTGCCCTCTGCCTCTCTTCTTCTTTCTTGTTAAAGCTCCACAGAGAGTTTATCCAGCGCGTTTGTGACGAGAGATAGAATTAGCAACCAATTACTTGATGGAATTAGCTGTAGATGTGAAGCTTTAAGGTAAAAAAACATTAAAAAAAATATTTACTTCTTTGTGTCTTCACCATTTGTTGCTTTTGACTCGTTTTTACCAAATCAGTATATGTTTTTTAAATGATGGGTGTAAAAACAGCCACGATCCAACAAATGCTCTTCCACTCTTTCCTGAGTTGATAGAAGTGTTTCCACATTTCAGTTTAATTTGTGGGGGTCAAACCTTGTTCTCAAAACAGCTAAGATCAGCAGATGGTTTCTTGGCAAATAAAAACAAGAGTCAAGGGAGCAGGCAACCAGATTTAGTTTGATTCAATCTCTGGAAGTGATACTTCGCTGTCACTGCATCTTCATCTGCTGTTTTCACAGATGCTTGTTAGGATCTGCTCTAGTTTAATCACTGAAGCACACAGACGTCCTGAAAACCACAAAGAGATCTATTTAAATGTGTTGTTTAGCAGCACCATCAGTTCATAAGTAGAGAGTGTTAGAATATTGCATCAGATTAAATTCAATTTCATATTTTAACACACACAAAACTCCTTTTACTCCGTTTTGTGCTGTTTCAACATTTGTTATGATGAGCAGGCATGACAGCAGAAAGTTGTTTACACGAGGCAGCAGCTGTTTGAGCTTCCAAAAGCTAACTAATGATCAGAATAAGAACTCAAATGCAGACAAGATGAAATTGAGAGAGGTCAAGGGTGTAACGCAGAAAAAAAAAAGGGAGCGCAAGAACAAGAGGTTATAACACTGTGTTATTTGAGACGTAGAATGACCATGTTTTGGAGTTTTGGACAAAGCAGACGGACAAATTCAATTCAATTAAATTCAAGTCGATCCAACTCAACTCAAAAAGACTTTATCTCTGGAGGGAAATAAATTACAATAAAGGCCTTTAAACAGACTGGCAGGAGTGAGCCAAGAGTGCTGGCAACATTTTGGAAACAGAAAATGTGGTCTTGGATGAGTTTTTGTGGCCGATGCATCTTTGCATCCTAGATGTTCGACTGCTGGCTGTGGGAGTGTCTGTCCAAACTGCCTACAGACAGACGTCCTCTGTTAGCTGCCGATGAGGCATGTAAGAGAGAGATACTGCAGCCATCTAAGTTGTTCTGCATGGACTCTAACTTGTAATCCAGATATACAGAGTGAACAGAAATGGTACGAGTACAGTCCCCTGTGGTGCTCCTACAGTGGTTTCATCACTTTATCAGACACACAACCCTCTGGAACCCTGTGTGGTTGTGTGGGGGTGCAGGGGTGTATCAGTGCCATTTCTACATCCTGATTTAATCCAAAAAGGTATATTGAAATGTTTACGCCACATATGCTACCTTCATGACAACATCCACACATTGTTTGTACTAGACAATGAAAAAAACAAATCCTGCACATATTACAAAGGAATGGCTGAGGAAGAAGAGGGTGCAGGTACTGGACTGGTCTGACTGCAGTCCTCACCTGACTTCAACAGGGAAGATTGAAATAAAAAAATGTGACAACAAGTCTGTGCTGTTGCACACATTAACACGTGCCTGCAGGATAAATGGGAGAAAATACTAACTGAAGGATTTCATTGCTTGGCAATGGAAGAACAGCTTAAGTTTTTTGGCAACATTGCGAAGTGGTAAACTCTTTTCTGAACAGGGTTTTTTTTTTTTTTTGAATGTGTTGTAAATCCTGAAATGCAAAAGTAATATATAATGACAAATGCAATTCAGTCGATGCAAAACAAAAAAAAAGAAGAAAAAAAACATGAAATATCAGGAGTTCATACTGTGTGCAAAGTAATAAAAGTTGAAAAATAAGGTATGAGTCACTCTGTTTTTCTCTTCTCGTACTGCCCCAACTTTCACTCATTTGATTGTAACTTTACTGGCTTTTGTAAAAATTGTAATATCTGCAGTTGTGTTTGTTATTTTACATCTACCCAGTTGTATTTGGTTAAAACCAACTCTTGGTCCCCTTAATACACTTTGTTCATGCTGGTCTGAATGTTGTCGTTTCGTGTCCTCAACATACATGCTCACTGCCCCTCAGAGACAAGAACACTGCTTATTTACTTGCACTTTTGAAACTATTATATATACTTAACATTTGTTTTAGTCATTCATGTTATATCTATAACACTTTTCTTGGCAAGGTTACCAATCAATATGTACTATATTACACCTATCAGACATTAGCAACTAAATATTCTTCCACTGCACACTGTTAAACCAAAACTATCCAGCAGTTTGTTTCGTATTACTGCAATCTTGATTTTTCTTTTCATCTTGATTAGTGCAGATAGGTCAGCTTTGTTGAACGACTGCATGTCTGACCTTTCATAGTTTACAGTAAAAAACTACATATACTGCGCAAATAGGTGACATTAACATGGAGCTCTGAAGCAATCAAAAGACAGGTTAATTATGATGTCACATCTAAAGGCGTCCCTCTTCCCCGCTTATGTTTCTGCAGGTCATGGGACGAGTTCCACGACTGTGCTAATGTGGCGATGGCCGGGTGTCCAGAGGAAGCAGCAGCCGTCTGGGAGTCCCTCCGCCAGGAATCTAAGAAGATGCAGTTTTCCGGAAACCTTTATGACATGTGCTCCAACCGGAACAGCCATCCAGCAGCTTCCATCACCCCCCGCGGCTCGCTGAATAAAGAGGAAATCAACCAAGAGTCTCTAAGAGGGCACTCAGATCATCTGTCAGGCTGCCGCCACCTTCTCGTGCCGCTGTTATCCCTGCTGCTGTTGTTGTTGTTTTGGATATAACCACCCCTGAAGAAATGGGACTAGTGTGAATAGATATAAACTCTGTGTATTTTTCTTCCACAAGTCCATAGACTTTCCACCGCTTCTTCATCTGCTCTGCCAGGGGTTAAATATTTCTAGCTGCATGCTGCGAGGCCTGGCAGTTCTTTTGATAACATATCTCCAAACTGCTGCCGTTTCATGCATATTCTCTGCCTTTTAATTAGTCTCTCTGATGAAAATTCATAGAGTGATACTCAGCTTTTGTACAAACAGGCCTGCAAACACATGCATAGTTTAACAGATGCAGACAGGATCCTTGTATCTTCTGTCTTTATCCCCCCTGCCCCCCTAAATCTAGTAATCATAAGCTTGCATGTGATGTTCCCAAGATGATTTCATCTTCCTGGCTGTAATGTGAAAAAAATATTTTACCAAAGCCACCAGAAATAACTCCAGTTAAAGACTTTATATCATGACATTCCTCTCTTATTAGCTGAAACTTTTGCTGTCTTAGGTCTCCAGTAAGTTGACTGGTACTATGTTCTCTGCACACTGGCAACAATGAACTTCCCATTTTCTCAAGCGCTCCAAACATTTGCAAATAAAAAAAGAAAAAAGGAAAGGGTGACAAGGGATGAGACGACTAATATAGCAACAACTGAACTTCAAATAAACAAAAGTAGTGTGTAAACATGATGGAAATTAGACATTTATATTAGTTTGGTGTATCGATTTGATGAAGGTTTCCCCGTTGCAGTTCTAAGATGATGTTTTATTGCTTTTTTGTCACTGCCAAAACAGCAAAGGACATAGAATTCATGTTTCAGCTGTACCTCGTCTACTTTTACTTCTAAATTAATGCAGCCAAGCAAAAAATCTTTTGCCAACTATAACAATCTTGCAGTTTAAATTTCAGCCCTTTTACCCAATTTTAAATCAAATGCTTAAAATTTTCATAAAAAGAAAAGGTCACACGTTTTTGGCGAAATAAATATATGACCACTAATAAAGAATAAATGTGGATGTACTGATTGTATTTCCCAGAAGTCACTTGCAGTATTACAGTATAAGAATCCCCTGCAGCCCTAAAGGTGTTTTCTCCCAATTACAAATTCTACATCTCTTAAACCATTGACAGGCAGCCTTTGTTGCCACGGTGGTCATGGCTCAGGCGGTAGAGTGGTTATTTTGGTTCAACCATCCTTGGTCATGACACTGAACATCCATTTTGCTACCTGAAGTGTTGATGAGTGGCAGGCTGGATTTAAAGTACTTTTTTTGTGATTGTGTGAATAAGTGGAAGGAAAAAACACTTTGAAAAGCCCCTTGTAGAACCTTGATGAGGGGAAATAAGCTGTACAACTATGGTCCATTCATAAGAGAAACTGACAGCTTTAGTTAGGTAATTTAGGTTAACAGGGAAATCTGCTGTCACTAGACAGCTCTTCTTAATCCAAACATGAGAGAAAATCAAAACATCTGTATTGTGCATTTAAGGAGGCAAGCAGCATTCACTGCGCTTTTATGATGAACACTGAACATGGGATACACGGCTACTATTCTGTTGTACTAACAACTTTCCTCTTTACATCCAGATTTGCAGGTGCCGTACATGATGCCCTAAAACTACGATAAGGTTAAAATATCAGTTTATTTTTTAATCAGGTTGCAGAAAAAATGTATGCTATTGTACCAGAAGCATCCCACTTTAAAGGAGCTCACTTGGAAGCACATACAATCACTGATCTTAGATAATTTCCTATGGCTTAGAAATCCTTTTAAGTGGGAAAACCAGCAGAAGGTTAATGGATTTGGATTAGAAATTGACTATTTTAAAGATTTTGACTGTTTCAATTTTTGTCAACAATAGCCTTGATGAAATATTCTGGAGTTGGTTCAAGCCTGAGTCTGTAATTAGATGGGTGTCAGCTTTCAATATGGAGTAAAACGTGAACTGAAGCATATTTGAGCTGCAACAAACATTCAATACATTTACAGCACAACTGTTTACATTAGCAGGTGGCAAATAAGTCTGTACAACTTCTAATAATACACTGAGTATTCTTAATAGATACAATATGAGAGGAGTTCTTTGCCTCTGCTTTTGATGCTTGCATATTTTGTCATCAATATATAAATATCAGTCCAGTTTGATGGAAGCAGAGGCCAAGAACTCTCTTCCTTTCACTATCTATCAGCAATCAAGTTGTAAGCAGGAGGGACAATACTGTACAAACATTCATTTTAATACGCTTCTGCATACTAATTCAAACATTTTGGTTTGTCCGTAGGGACCCTATCGATGGTCACGAACCCTCTGGGGTAACATTAACAGCTGTTATGCTGCAAACAGTGTGTTCTTATTAAAAACTGTTTCAGTTCACATCATTTTTCTAGTAATAAACATAGGGTTGACTTCCTTTAAAATTAACCGTAAAGCTATTTCTTTTTAAATTTAAGTTTGCCTTCAAAATATTAAATATGTTTGATGTGATTGGTGTGGTGCTGATGGGAAACCTGTTACTTACTTAAAAAGGGAAGATGAAGTAGCAAGAATTCACTTGGTTGCAGTTTTCCAATTGTGCCTCTAGATGTCACTGGATTGTTCAAAATGAACCCATAAAGCCAAACATATTTTCCAAATCCTAACCAGGGTGTCTTAGGACTAACCTTCACTAGAAAAACTAATTACACCAAATGCAGAAGTGAAAGAAAACAAAAAACTAAAATAAAAAACCCAAAATGAGGTTCAAACAAAAACAACCATTCTGAAGTTGTCTTGAAGTAGAGTCACATCTCGCCAGGTCCTGTGACTTTTCCCCACCTCCACCTCCACCTCCCCACCCCCCTCCCCATCTGCCTTATCAGAACCTTGTTTCTCATCTGGAAGTCCAGAACTCCATTAATCTGAGCCTGATGGAAGTGTGAACAAAGGGGACAGCTACTAATGAATGGAACTTGAATCCAAACAGAGAAACAAATTTCTCTGTCAAGTTATCAAAAAGTTTGTTTTTCTTTTTTTTAACTTCCAAAAGCCTGAGATTTTGGTTGAATTTCTGAAACAATGACTGGGGGGAAACGGGGGAAAGACAGGAATAACAGTCAGGATCCAGAGATGAGATTAGACATTTAGTTGTGATAAAAGGGAGCACATTGATTAGAGAAAAAGAAAGAAAGAAACAAGGTCTGTGCACGGCCACCTCTGATATAACACCGTGTCATTTTTTTGAGCGACATAATTGAGAAAATTCTGATCTCCAGATCAGAGAAAAATGATCCAGCATCCCTGTTTTTATCTTTGTCCAACCTCAGATATGTGCTGCACTTGGGAAGAGGGTTTTCCAAAGCTGTGGGACAGCCACACTCTGCAGGGGAGTAAGGTGGAGTTGAGTGGCTCTCTCCACTCACTAAAACCTTAAAATATTTAATGCTTCTCCTCCAACAGAATGAACCGTAAACTGCTCTTTAGGTCTTGTATAGGTTGCTAATTAAACAGCATAACAGAACTGTGAATTATTTTATATAAAGTATGGCAACAGCAAGGGTATTAAACTTAAAATTGCTCCAGGAACTGGAGTTCATTCATTAACATTTCCTGTCACACCATAGGACCAAAACACAGACTAATTAAATGCAATGAAGGCGCAGCTGCAGCGCTCCAGTCTCAACTGCAGAACCAGAAAACTGGCGGATATGAGTAATGGCTTGTGTTCCTTGTTCTGAGATTACTCTCACTGCGTATTCCCCGTTTCAAGAGGAGACGTGGTTACAGGTGCTGCAGCAACGTGAGCGATAAGCTGATGTTTGCACAGAAACAAAAATCCTCCGAGGTTCATCTTTGGTACTCCACATTGAATCCTTACAGTAAGGGACCAATATGTTTTCCGGTCAGAATCACAACTCCCTTGCATGCCGAGCGGATTTTCTTATGCTTTAGGAGTGATAGCTGGGCCCCACTGGCTCGCTGAAACTGCTTGTTATTGCAAGTGGCTGCAGGTAACAGTTGTTTCTGTCTGGCCTGGGATCAGAAATACTTTCAGACTTTCCGATTAGAGAAGGAAGGAGAGATGGGCATGGCTAGAAACCAAGCAGCATTCTGCCTCGTCGACGATTAAATCCACTTTTCTTGCAAAAGTAGATTACTTAAGTAAGTTTCTTTTCTATAGAGACATGCTAAGATGTGATGAAGCACTGAACAAAAAGAAAAAAAGAGGACTTTGGAAGTATGCTAACTATAATAAAACTGAAAAGAAGTAAAATAAAAACTCTTAAACAAAGACAATCCAATAGAGAAGTTAACTTTGCCACTGGCAAGTTTGTTAAATGTTCCAACAGTGTTTTATCAAGTGTAAAGAGGTGCCACTTTTTTTTTATATATACATTTTGCACTGGAGAGAATCTAAAGATAAATAAACCTCTAAGAGTTTTGCTTTTGATCCTTTTTTAAAAACATTGACAATAAACCCAGCAGTTATAAGAATCCGCTAGCAGAAAACACTGAGTAGAGATAAACTCCAGTCAGCCCACAGCTTTCTTTCCCCCCACATATGGGATTTCACCACATATGCTTGGATGGTTTAAAGGGGCTGCTGTAGTTTTTGAACTCTAATTAAACTGACAGAATTAGCCATTAGGAGGCTCAATGCCTGGCTCACCAAGGAGAAGCAATTTGGGAACGATCTCCATTGAGCTCTGACAAGATGTAACTGGAGGCTAAATCTGAGTAAAACATAAATGCAAGCCTACGCTGAGAGATCACACAGGATGTGTTTGTATAAATCCGGGCGTTTTGTACACTGAGCTCAATCATCGTATAGGAGGATTGTTTTAGAGCAATATAACTTGCTCAGATTAGATTTTTCTTCTGCACAGAGGTGTTCTAAAATGCAACAAAAACTCATGAAACCCCTGTTATGAGATGCTGTGTAGTTTGGACAAATCCAATTTCAGAGTGGTTCTCCATAACACACTGTAAATGTAACATTATTGACCAGAGCAGAGTGGGGAATTATTTTCCAGCACTGCATTTGAGACTATACATCACCTCAGCATGCAGACAAATGGCTTAAATTAGACAGAGAAATCTTAAATACCAATACATCAATGTCCCATTAGTGCAACAGTATATTCTATGTTATTACTGTAATCAATTGGGCAAACCACTATCCAACAAAGTTGTTTCTTTTTTTCTGGAATACTTTTTGTTTTGGTGGTTCTTTTGGAAGTAAAAGACTAAACCTATTTACGGGTCACAATTTAATCAAATATACAGTAGATGTTTAGAAATAATTTATTAGAGTCTGACTGCGGTGATGTGATCCTCATCGGTGGAAAACAAGTCAGTTTGTCTTCTTGACCTAAGAGCATGGTGAGCTTCGTACAAAACGGGAAAAGAACTTGTTTCTTTCACTATTGAAATAAGATGACAGAAACTAGGATGACAGCAATATCAAAGCTTATTTCAAAGTGGTAATAATGTTCATTGCTTTCACTTAAACTGTAGTTTTGAAATAAAAGCTGACATTATATATGTCATACTACAAGAAAGAATAATGGCACAATTCATGCTTATACTTGTTTTTAATGAGCCTCACTTTCATAAAGCAAGTCCTCATGTTAACCATACATACATACACACATACACACATACACACATACATACATACATACACACATACACACATATATACATACATACATACATACATACATACATACATACATACATACATACATACATACATACATACGTACATACATACATACATACATACATACATACATACATACATACATACATACATACATACATACATACATACATACGTACATACGTACGTACATACATACATACGTACGTACGTACGTACGTATGTATGTACGTACGTACGTACGTACATACATACGTACGTACGTACGTACGTACATACATACATACATACGTACGTACGTACGTACGTACGTATGTACGTACGTACGTATGTATGTACGTACGTATGTACGTATGTATGTATGTATGTATGTATGTATGTATGTATGTATGTATGTATGTACGTACGTACGTACGTACGTATGTACATACGTACGTACGTACGTACGTACATACATACATACATACATACATACATACATACATACATACATACATACATACATACATACATACGTACGTACGTACGTACGTACGTATGTATGTACGTACGTATGTATGTATGTATGTATGTATGTATGTACGTACGTACGTACGTACGTATGTACATACGTACGTACATACATACATACATACATAGATACATACATACATACACATATACACACATACACACACATACATAAAAAGTTTACTTTGAAAGAAACAAGACAACCCTTAATGAAGCAAACTGCAGTTAAAAACAAAAGGTTATGCAATAAAAAAGACAGGCTAAAAATATACAGAAGAGCATTTAAAAACATGTAATACACAAAAAGAGCACTAAATTATTTATAAGCTCTTTCGAAGATGAGGGTTTTAAACTTCATCTTGAACGCTTAAACGCATGTGTGCCCAATTTGGAAGTCAGCTCTTTTTTTTATTTAAAAACAAACCATTAATATATATGTCAGCATATATATAAATGGTTAGTACCTTAGAAGCCAGATCTACAGGAGAGAAGTCGGGAAAGTAGAAGCTCTTTCTTCTAGACCTGGACATTCTGGTAACCACAGCTGAGCCTGTGGTCCGACAGCAAATACTTCCTGTTGGGTTGTTAAGGAACAAGCTGTAATATGGAGCCGTGAAGGATTTCAGATTCTTCCCTGAATTTCAAAGTTAAGCTACAAAGACGTGGTGATTGAAGTCACATTGCAGAGTTCTTGATTAAGTAGCAGATTTTCCAGGGACTTTGGACACCTAGATAAAATGGCACTGCGGTAGACCAACCTCTCACGATGAATCCATGAGAGACGAGTTGTCACTTCATATTACCATAATTGCAATCATTTCTCTCAATTTTTTTTCATTTAGCACATTCTTCTTTTCCAATTAACATGTGTTTGAAAAATACGACTGGCTATCAAAGCCAAAGAAAGAAAAAACAAAAAATGGAAACTGGAGGTGAAATTGGTTCTTTTTGTTTAACAATAGCAGTCCCCTTTGTTCCTACATTACTAAATGAAATGCAGAGTAGAAGCTGGCAGGCCTCTGTACGTTAATCTTCTTAGCAATCCTCTCTTGTTAAAAGTGTGTCTTGCAGGAACTCAGTTTACTGGCAGGGGTTAATGAGAGAAACGAACACTTACTTGGTTTTCTTTTCAGGCTTAAATGACTTGCACAGATTAAACAAATGAGATACATCACATCAGTGTGTGAGCTGTTCAGAAGATGCTGTTGAAAGTCTTTTTTTTGTTTTTTTTGTACATAGAATGTATAGCAGTCAATCAACCAATCAGAAGTTTAAATACAAATAAGGATGATGTCCATTAGGGCAGGCCCGGGGTAAAACTATGAGGCTGGAATTGTAACAGGGCGCTGACATGAAGGGTATACTGAAATGGTTGAACAACGTCATCTCCTGCCCACAACAAGTCAGTACCAAGTCAGCGCCACTTCCCCACCCAGCTCTGAAGTACCGAACCCAAAACAAGGACAGGTTAAACTGCCAAAAATATTCATTGCTGGCTCATTATTGTTAATGGAGACTTGTGCAACTCTTGAAGCCCCATAAGACTACCCCGGATCCCCATTAATGGAAACCTGCATTTGCTTCAAGGCCGTGGCTACAAGCACTGGTGTCTTTTGCAGCCTTCAACCCTTAATTAACTAATTAATTAAACAGCATCTGTATTAATTGAAGTTAACATTGCGTAACATAGAAAATGAAAATACTTTTTCATGAAAACAAAAAAACAAAGAGTGAGTTGAGTCACATCACTACATCCCATGTAAATATACACGCATCAAATCAATATCAATGTACATAGCAGTTTCATCTGTATATAGATAGTGTTACACAATATTAGCAAACTGTGATTTTACAGCTTTTAAAGCAATTAACTTCTTAATCACTTTTAATTCCTCTCCCTGTGACGTTACACCTCAGTTCAGTTCATTATGTTTATGTAATGGCCGTTGTCACTGGTTGCTTTACAAATCAACATTTTAGATACAAAGATATCAGCAGAACTGTTACCTGAAAATATGTGTTTTTCACCAGTGAATTAAATTTGAGCTCAAATGTTTTGTTGATTAACTTGTCAGTAAGTTAGTTTAAATGGAAGGTAAACAGCAGTATTTATAACATATTGCTTGAAGTAGGACTTGATTAAAAATAGGTTTTTGTCCTATTTGTGGAAACTGTCACTGTGCCCTGACTGATAACCATAAGAAAATACAATCTCAAACAAGTTGTTACAGCGCCTCCTACTGTTGGAGGAGCTGCAACTGCTGGCCACAATGCCGGCCTGTACGTCCCTCTCTGCTGTGCTTCAACTCTGAAGGAGAAACTTTCAAGTTGTGTTTGTTTTCATTTTCAAACAAAATCGTGTTTCTCCACAATTTTTAGTTTTGTTTTAAGTATCTTTTTAAATATACAAATTCAAACTTACATTAAAAAATTTCATGATTTGCTGTGTTTCCTTGTCTTACACGATACCAAACTGAACAACTTCAAGATTTGGATTCCTAGTCCATATATGAAGATACCACAAAATATAAAAAGCAATTCTCTCTCCTCTTTTTGTTTATTTGGCAAACAAAAATGGAATTTCAACTTAAGTTAAGAAATAATATATATATTTATTGTTATTTACAGACCCATGTTAACCAGAAGTTTTAAACAAAACAATTAGTTATCAAGTTGTATCAACTCACATTTATAGTTCTTTATCTAATCCAGAATTCATTTAATATGCTCACTCATTTTTTAATTATTTATTAAGATGTTAAAAATGTACTAAAATGGCATTACATTGATTTATTCTGCAATACAAATACAAAAAAGAGTAATTTTGGCTGAAGTTATTACTCTAAACTGACACAGACCCTTAGTCTTTGCCCCATAAATTGTGACTGTTTTCTAAGTCGAGGGTTGTGCATGCTGCATGATCTATGCTCTGTTGTTCAGGTCAAGCTGCCTCTTGCATTTTGTGGCACACATAGCTGCCTTTGTATTTGAGACAACTGTGGGACCAAAAGGAACATGAACTTGCCTGATCCTGCGACACACACACACGCACGCACGCACGCACGCACGCACGCACGCACGCACGCACGCACGCACGCACGCACACACACTTGGACTTTTCCAGGAATGAAAGCGAGATGCTCGACATCCAGCTCTGTGCCCATACTGATCATGTTTTACTGTGGGACCTGACAAGCTTTTTATCGTGCATCAGTAAAGCCGAGAATCTCTTCAGCTTACATTGATAGCACTTTGTTAGGAACTTCTGTTTTTGTCCTTGATCTTTTTTTTGTTTTCTGATTGTTATAACTTTTCCTCTCGTTCTTCCCTTCTTTAGCTGTTATAGTTCATCATTCTGTTCTTCTTGCAGGTATTTTTTCTGTACATTATCCATAAATCACACATGTGTAGTAGATTTTGCTACCTTTGTAGAAAATCATTAAACTGGTGCTGACTGACAAATTGACCGTGACCATATGCCTTTTCAATATTTTGGGATTTAAGCAAAAGAAACAGCATTCTGTATTATTTAGACTAATAAAGCATGTCATAAAAAAAAGACAAAATATTTGTTGCATAGTAATTGCACGTTTGTAAAAACCGATACCCTGCGTTCGAAGCAGGAGGGATCTTTGAGCTGATCTGAAATTTTGGAGTATTTTGAGACCTTGTGGCAGAGGTTACTAACACAAGCAATCCTGTTTGTCTTTACCTTGCAGGCTCGACAACACAAGGCTAAGTATACTGAATGTGCTTGGGTATGTCTCGTTTTATAAGACAACTCCATGTATGGCAGCCCAAGCGTACAGTTTCACTAAGCATATCCTGTTAGTCAGCAAAAAATGTACAGATACTAGCTCATATTTTCTCACACAGTCTCCATCTCAGACAGTAACATTAATTATACTTTTCATTATTTTTGCCAAATTTTAGAATAATGTCAAATAATTTTATTTTAGATATTATTTAGTACTTTCTTCAAATGCAAATCAGTGCAAATCAAGCCCAGAACAACAAAAGACCTTGTAAAATGCTGGCTTAAACTAAGAAGATAGAACCACTCTCCAGTAATAAATAAAAGGAGTTCTGTTCCAACATGAGCTGAAAGGCTGTGCAGTAAGATAAAGCTCATGCTCCAAACCAAGACCAAGAACAAAAAGCAGAAAGATTCCAGTGTCAACTGACAAAGTTCCTCATTTTTGGAGACATGCCTTGTAGTCTGAAAAATTAAACTGTTTGGTCACAGTGATCGTTGCTGTATCAGAAAAAAAAAAGAGGGAAATCTTGCACCACGGGAGACCATCAAACTCAAGAACTATGGGGGGTGGCAGCATCACGCTGTGGAGCTGCTTTGCTCGAGGATAGACTAAAGCTCTTCACAAAATACACAGTATCAATAAGAAGATTAAGCCAATATATTGATGCAAAAAAGAAAACTTGTGCATGGGTATTCCAAAAGGGTAATGGATACATATTAATTAGTTGTAAAGTGGGTTGCCAGTATCCTAGTAAAGGAACTGGTGTGGCCATCACACAGCCCTGACCTCAGTTCATGTCAGGAGAAATGGACCAATAAGTCCAACAGTCCAAAAAGACATAGTCGGAAACTTGTTGAAGGTTACCCAGTTTAAGCATCTTAAAAACAAGTCAACCAGTTCCATCCAACTACTACTCATGACTAGTTATAGTTAGTTAATCTTATTATCATTCAACAGGACTCAGTACACTAAGTGGATGTTAAATTCTCAGTTAAAAATGCAAATCTCCAAAGAATTCTCATTATTCGTACATTTTACAAATGATAAGATTGAAAATTCCTGACTGACCAACCAAAGGAAAACTTCCTTAACTTTACTATCTTTACTGGAGATAAAAAAAAAAAGTTAATCTGTTTTTCTTAATTCTATGTAAGCTTCTAGTTGCAACTGTGTATGGTATAATTTTAATTACCAGAAGTACTTCAATAGATTTGCATTTATATCATCACTTGTGTTTCTTTGTTTTAAAAAAGGTTGCCCCTCCCCCTTAACACCACGCCGTCCCATGCTCAGTCAGCGTTTTCTCTTCAGTCATAATTGTCAAGTTATGACCATAAATGCCTGTCATCTACAGAAACAGAATTTGTCAAAGGCCTTGAATTAACTTTGTGTCTTTTATAATGTATAGGTCCTGTCACAGCAAATAAGTTAGACAGTTGAAGCAGCTGTTTAACAGGTTAAGTTTACTTGATAAAAATCACTTTTGAAGTTCAACAAAAGCACCTTTCCCAAAATGTTAAGGAACTTATGCGTCACGATGTGGAAACAGCAGAGAAATAAAGGAGATGACTTCACAGGTATTTAGGAGATTTAATCACACAAGATGTTGTTGTTCTGTGATGCGATGTGACTTCAGATAAAAGCATCACCAGGCAGCTCGGCTTGTTTGCAGCTCCAAATGTGTGCAAGATCTGCGCAAGGATCGGAATATTTTTAACTTCAACACTCGCAAATCCTTTGAGGCAATATCAATAAGCAGCACATTTTCATCTGTGATGTTTTGTTTGAAAGCAGAAGAGTATCTTACATTGCTGAGTGCAGCCCGTTCTAGATGAAATGCTGCCCTGTGCTGCACGGAAGTCACATTAACTCAGTTTTGATTCTTGAATCGCTTTGAACCAAGAGAAGTCAAGAGTAGCCAAATAAAGACATAAGCCACAGACAGCTAGATCACAGTAGGTGATACCATTTCTCCTTTATAAATGTTTGTGATGTGAGAAACTACCACAACTATTTGGCACCATCTTTACCCGAGCAAAGCAATTTTGAAACATCCAAAGCCTTTGTGCTCTCTGTCGGCTGATCAGTAGAGGTTAATATGCACTGCAATACCTCTTACATGATGAAAACCGAACCAGTAGCTGAAAATATGTGGGAAATAATGAAGTCCTCAAACAGCAACGGTAAGTGTTTGAGCGTTCTGATGCTGCAGATGTTCTTTTCCTTCATCATAACAACGAGCTGTGAGTGTTTGTGTTAATCTCATATGGAAACATGTACTGTACGTCGTGCAGGAGCTGCTCCCAGTTATTTGGATCTTTTTTCTTTTTTTAACATTAATATTTTATCACCAATGGACGCCTCAGTAAACAGATGTAGCTTTTTTATGGAGTAAACACACACTCAAGTGGCGCAAGACAGTAATTTGCGAATTCCTGCAGACCCAAACAGACTAAAATACAGTGTGAAGGTGTTACTGTAATGTTTCAGACTCAGCAGTTTGCTTCAAAGGTCATTTTCCTGCATTTCCACAAGGCAGGAAGCAGTAAATTTGCACCTCCAAAGGCCTCATTTATTGAAAAGTATCTTCTCAGGTTTGTGCTTTGAAACCTGCAGGTAAAGATCAGTGTCAAAATGTGTGATTTATTAAGTTTTACCTTAAGGTGCTAATGTTTCTAACCCAGCCCCAGCTCTCCAGCTTGTATAAAACACAGCTTGGAAGCACACAATTATTCAATTATTCACAATTACAACCTCATAAATAAAGGAAGCTGCACTCTACATAAAACCAGGTACCTTCAAAAAGTAAACCAGATCCTGACGAGGTAGATGAATGGGAAGAACCAAATGCGAACTACTGAGCTATGCATGTTAGTAAACACTGAAGCTTCTCGTTCTCAGTCCAGCACCCCGAGACTGGACACTAAGGTGCTCTCACACTGAGCAGGGCCCACGACTAAGTCACTGGTTCTGATGCTGCTCCCCCACAAGATCACTGCATTATTGCACCCGCCAGACTTATAGACTTCAATAATTTGATGCAAACGCTAAAGACAATGACACAATGTTACCGCACTATACTATAGAGAAACCAACAAACTCATTTCTTATACTTTTTCAAAATGTTCCTATCTCTTGACGATTAGTTGTATTTTTATTTTTATTGTTGTCAAACAATTTTAAAGTGTATGTGCTTCAAGAGAAAATGTAAAGGAACATACAACACAAAAAAGTATGAATTTATCATCAGAGATTAATAAAGCGGGCAGCACGGTGGCTTAGTGGTTAGCACTGTTGCCTCACAGCAAGAAGGTTCCCGGTTCAATTCCCGGCCCGGTGGGTCTTTCTGTGTGGAGTTTGCATGTTCTCCCCGTGCTTGCGTGGGTTCCCTCCGGGTACTCCGGCTTCCTCCCACAGTCCAAAAACATGCAGAGTAGGTTAATTGATCTTTCTAAATTCTCCCTAGGTGTGAATGTGAGCGTGATTGGTTGTTTGTATGTGGCCCTGGATAGACTGGCGACCTGTCCAGGGTGGACCCCTGCCTTTCGCCTGATATGCGTGGGGATAGGCTCCGACAGACCCCCGTGACCCGGAAACGGATTAAGCGGGTACAGATAATGGATGGATGGATGGATTAATAAAGCATTTCTGAATTTGAATTGGAAAACAAACAAACAATTAAAAAAACTGCAGATTCAAAGTTTAATACAAAACTTTGCATAGACATGTGACTACTTTAGTTTAGTTAGGTTTAGTTTTACTGATTAATTTCAGACAAAATCATTGTGTAAAGTGATTAAAGTAGCGACCAAGAAAAATGACTCAAATCCATGACTGAGAATTCCTAATATTCCTAACATTCCTAATATATATATATAACATGCATTATGTGCAATATTTTATGGTGTACAATGGGGATTATGTCCAATGTTTTATGTTGTTTGTTTGTGATCACACTGTGGAGGCATGTAGGCTGCATCACTCCAAAACAATTTCCCTTTGGGGACAAAAGTGTATCGCATCTTTTTGTATCCTGTCATATTTATTTTATGTGTCTGCACGCGTTTGTTGAACTTTCCTCCACCAATATGGCGGACACGTATCTAAGCAACGGGCGGAACTGTTTAACGCGCGTTTAAAATAAGATCTGAAGCGTCCAATCTGCACGGTTTATCTGTTGTTGTTTTTAATGCATTATTCAAATCTCTCTTCGAAGTGAAACGACGCAGCGTGCATCCGTTTAAAACATTATCTCAAAGAGAAAGTAGTCAGTTGCTGTGATTTTGACAGATGGACGACACGAACATGGAAGATTCACGAGCAGAAGGTTCAGATGATGGATGGGCTTCGTCCCGCAAGGTCTTTGTGCCGCTCAGCCTGCTGGCCATCGCTCTGGGTAAGTTCACGGCTTCACAGCAACTTCTGCAAAGTTGAAACGGTTAAAGTCACTGAAGCCCATTTGCTTAACACCTGCAGATTATTGAGGAAATAACTGTGTATTTATTGTCCAGTGCTGTTTGGCTCCTCTGCATTTGAATTTCGAAATAGATTTTTAAATGACATTTAATGATCATATATTTCATAATTTCTTTTACAGACAGCTCAATATTCAGTAAGAATATTTAA
Source organism: Xenentodon cancila (assembly GCA_014839995.1). Classification (NCBI taxonomy): domain Eukaryota; kingdom Metazoa; phylum Chordata; class Actinopteri; order Beloniformes; family Belonidae; genus Xenentodon; species Xenentodon cancila. Next base: position 5,169,155 of record CM026199.1, on the reverse strand, counting down.
CTGAATTAGAATATTGAATTGGAAGAATGTTACATTAGAAGTTAGACTATTAATCAACATACAATCCATCCCAAGTAATAACTGATGGTGAAAATGTGTGATAAGATGCTGTCCAGACCGGCTGAAAGACAGCAGGAGTGAAGGAAAACGAGTCAACACCGTTTTCAATTAAAATGTTATTCACATGCAACGTGTATCAACGAACAATATCCGCAAAAAGTATCTTTGGTGGGTCCAACATGCGCATTTTAATCCTATGTAACTTTACGCCAGCGCTAGTTTTGAGTCTCCAACAATATAATATGCTTTTCTAAATTGACATTTAGGAACTAATTTTGAAACAGCTTAGGCACATCTTACCTGAGCTGATTCGTTCCACCAAAGATGTATGAAGATGCTTTCGAATACATGTTTCACTTGAATTAAATTTTGTTCCAAAAAGTGGAAGTTGCCAAAAAGCAACAAGAGTTTAAGAGTTTGTGAGCATGAATATATATATATATATATATATATATATATATATATATATATATATATATATATATATATATATATATATATATATATATATATATATATATATATATATATATACACACACACACAGATGGCTGAATTTGACAAGGTTCATGGGGCGCCGTTAGAGCCTGTCACCGCTGCTTCTGGGTAAAAGGCAGGGAAACACCCTGGACAGGTTTCCAGTCAGACAACGACATAACTCCTAAGTTTAATCTGAATCACCGTTGGGCTTAATATGCATTTATTTGGACTTTGTGAGGAAAACCCACACAAAAAGGCCCCTGCCAGGATTTGAACCAGGACCTGTCCTGCCGTGAGGCAACAGTACCAACCACCACGTCACCGTGCTGTGCTTGGAAGTAACTAACCGTATATGAAAAAAATGGCTCAATTTTTGATAATTCACACATGAAAGGAATGAAAAGATATTGTTTTATTTGCTGTACGATAAGGGCAAACTGGTGGTACTAGTGCAACTGTGACTGGCAAAGTTGTTCTGTTAGGTCAGAAGTTAACTCTTATCAGGCATGTTGTACACATTCTCCAGATTCCCTCAAAACGTTCAAAAAAGTTGCAGCTATCAAAGTTTGACTGTAAAGTCTCTAGAACCAGAAAACCAAATCCAGCTGAATGCATTCTGTTGTCTTCACACAGGGATTGTTTTTGGCATGATCGCCAAGACCTTCTTCAGTCTCTCTGAAGAAGCCATGGTGCTGATTCAGTTACCAGGAATAACTGTGATGCAGATCCTTCAGTGCTTTACTATTCCGTTCTTTTTGGCAAGTTTGATGACTGGTAAGCTCGAGAAGTGTTTCTCAGTTTTACTGCCACATCAGGATATCTGTCCACACCTCGGTATGTGTGCGTCAAGAAAAAAACAAAAACAAACTATGACTATGCCATCCGCTGGTTAATAGATAAGAGCAACACACCCTTGTGCCTTTTTAGTAAAAACATCCCATCAAATTTGACAGACGGCAAATACAGCTTTCGAAGTGTTTAACAATATTAAGTTTTTAAATAATAGAAAACAATAAAGTCTTGCTTTGTGCCTTTATATGGCCGGTCAGGCCAACAAAAATATAAGGTGATGTTGTCTTATACCAACATACAAAGTTCTCTGCAAAGGTTTTAGGCCACACTAGTCTCTGTGTTTTATTAAAGTTGTAATGAAATCCATATTTAATTTAGCAATCTTATTAAGATAGAAATAGAAAATACGGAAACCTGGTTCTTTTGTTCCTTAATAGAATGGAATCCTAAATAATATGATAGTGGACTTTCTGTGCTGGGACGTGGTCGGGATCAGTTTCAGGGAGCGCTGTGGAGCGGTGGCGGGGATTTAAATCTGAGTTTGGCGCTGAGGGAGGCCACACTTAATACTCACTCTTGCTTGTAGAGTCACCTTTTTTTTGAAAACAGTGTGGTTTTAATTTGAGTTCATGTTATGTAGAAGTTAAACAACATGGATTTATTTATGGCTGATGCTGCGTGTAGCAATAGAGACAATAAAGTGCACCCCTAGTGGGACAAAGTGGTATTGCAAGTTGTGCTGGCCAGTGGCCCATTTTGTCAACACAGCAACACAGAAGTATTTCTACATAGAGCGACTTTAGGAAGATGGACAATAATCAGTCTACATCTAGTATTATCAGTTTGTATCTTAGCAAAGACACTGAAAAATAAATGTGGACGTCACTCAAACTTTGATGATAAAACAAGACTAGGGATGTAGTTAATTACCTCATTGAATCTCCAGGTAGGGCTCCTGTTGTTGTGTTTTCTGTTCCAAAAACACTTCTTCTTGTTTTTTCTTCTGTCCAGTGTGAAGTTACTATTAACTAATGACAACATAAGTTGCGTACTAATACTTGGAAGTTCTTTGATATGTTCTGTGCACTGTCCCCGTGTTATGTTTCTGCATTTACTCATGTGACTCAGCTGATCAGCTCATATCCCTCGAGCAGAGGAATCATCCTATGCTTCATGTTTTTAAAAGGAGCTGCAAAGTTAGCTGTCAGCATTCCCAGAAATACTGGTTTTCCTGCAGTAGTGTACTTCGCTTCAACAACCATGCTGTCTGTCATCACAGGTGAGCGAACATGGGTCATAAACCATCCACCGTAGGTCGTCTGTTCAATAAATCTCTGTCAGTGGGGATATTTAAAATCAGCTGGTGGTGAAGTTAAACCTTCAAATGTTGTTTAAGTTGCATGTTTTCTTTTGCTTTTTAAACTAACTTTTAATCAAGATAAGTAGTATTTTTCGCACTAACTTTGACAGCCCTACTTCTGTTACCTTCTCCTATCGGCAGATGTGAGCACAGCCGATGTTTTTGTTGTTTGTTTGCTGTAATAATCCCTGCAGGATTTATTCTGGTGCTGGTTGTGAAGCCAGGCGTCGTGCACGACAACTCCGGGCGCAGTGGCGATGATGAGGGCGTGTTCTTCAACCTTGAGGGCTTGTTGGATGTGCTGAGGTCAGAGTATAGTTATGTCACATTGTGTTAATAGTTTCTGACATGTTTTCTCAGTATTTGCAAGATAAATAAAATATTTAGACAATTAAACTTTTTTTTTGTGTTGGTCTCTATAGAAACTTGAGCGTGTCTAACATAATTCGGTCTTGTGTCCTGAAGGTAAGTTTAAGTTTTTTTTCTTTCACTACTAGTTTCTTGTGTGAAATGTAAAACTTACGTGAACAATTTTTTATTGTTTTTTTTTTTTTTTAGTACCGCTCCAAAAAGCTGGAGTTTGTAGTTTCTGAGATCCACTTGAGTTCTAGCGTGGAAACGGTAAACTCTTCCGTCGTAGCTGTCGCCTGTCTCTCAGGACTGGCTGTGATCATTGATATTTCGTGATCTCCACTTCTGCACTCATTTCTAGCCTCACAATGCCACCGATGTGGACCTGGTAGTGGAGTTTGTTGATGGCGTCAACGTGTTTGGCCTTACAGCCTTCTTCTTTATGTTTGGATTGGGAGTCGTAGGAAAACGTCTTGTATATGTCGGCTTCATCATCAGACACATCACCAAATACGCCATCAACTGGATTCTATGGTAAAGTGGGACATCATGATCTATCAAAATGAATAAATATATGGAAAAAGAGAAGATGCAGCCAATAGGTGCAGAATGATTTGAGTTGATGTTGATTTTGTCGAGTCTGTTTTAGTGCACATTGTTCGTCAAAGCCTTTAGCCGGAATATTTTTCCTGGAAATCCATCGTTGTCCTTATGATTGCTACAAAACAGTGAACATGGACTAGTACGCGATATATGGGAGGTGATATTGGACTCATCAGGCAGCTCCCAGAATTAATCCAGCAACCTCCCCAGATCTGCCGGACCCCTGGCTGATAATCACTTGTTTAGAATATATAATAATGTTAGTCATAGAGCTGACTGTTAGTCAGTCATTTACATTTAAACACATCCTTTTTTTCACCTGACTGTTTCTTCTTCAGGTACCTGCCATTCGGATTTCTTTTTATGACTGCAAGCCTGGTTATTGAGGTTCAAGACTGGGAAACGGTTCTGAAGCTGCTCCAGTTCACAGCTGTGGTTCTGGTTGGGTGAGCACATTCGCACTGATTTAGAGCCAGTTTTACACAAAGTTACAGCTGCGTTACACAAGGCTCTGCAGGTGATCTTAATGATAAGTGGGCTGTAATTATTATACTACAAGCTACACACACCTGTTCCTACAGCAGTCCTAATCCACGGAGAGCTACGTAGATATCGTCCCACCCAGTGCAGGTAGACAGTTTCCTATCACACACATGCATTGAAGGCCACATGGCGTTGAGTGACTGGCCAAGTCCCTCAATATGTGTTTAACTATCAAACCGCTGACTAGCAGGTTGTAATAAAAACTGACAACTTGTACTTAATTATTTAAGATCAATACTTTTTAGAGCCTATCTTGCACAAATCTTTACCATTCTAAGCTATCCTAAAGAATCTAAATCACGCACGCACGCACGCACGCAGGCACGCACGCATGCACACACACACACACACACACACACACACACGGTTCAATGACAAGAGTCCAAAGCAGATTAAAAAAAACAAGAAGAGAACTGAGCGAGACACAAACCCTGAGATCATTTGTAGTCCGTATAGTGGGTGTAGTTCCAAAACATGGTTCGTGTTCACAGGATCGAGGTTTCTTCATGTATCAGCTGCTCGGTGGCCCTCGAACTAGGGACCGACATGCTTCCTGTCAGTACAAATGTGGCTAAAACCTTGTGGGACAACTCAGGACCACTGGTATTTACGTGTTTTCAACAAAACCGAAACTTGAAGCTGGACTTGTTGGATCCATCTTGTGTGTTTCAGGCTTGTCGTACACGGAGCTGTGGTCCTGCCACTGGCCTATCTGGTGTTTGTCAGACGTAACCCCTTCACCATGATCAGGGGGCTTCTTCCCAGACAGCCGTTTGCCGTGTTCCGGCGCTCCAGGTGATTTCTGAGTGCTCACTACCCGTTTATCGTACATTTACACTCGTCACAGTAGCGTGTTCGCTTGTGTTTGTGTCTCCAAGTCCTGGCCCCCAGTCAACAACTTCAGATGGCTGTAAAGAGAATGAAACGACCGAATGCACAACCACCAGCTTCATACTGTCTGCTGGAGCCGACATCAACATGGACGGTTCTGCCCTTTACATGGTGGTTGCCGCAGGTTTCATTGGCCAACTTAGTAACATCAATCTGGACTTGAGCTGGATCATCAACACTGGGTCAGTTCCAGTTCCAGTTCCAGTGATTCATTCATTATCATCCAAGTTAAGCTGTTTTTATGTTCAAAGTGCACAGTGAAGAAAATAAATCAAAGTGAAGATGATCCACTGTTGTCCTGCTTTCCGCGCAGTGTCTTGGCAGCGGTCGCCAGCACCCGGTTCGCTGAGATCCCGTTGGTCGGAGCGGTGTCGTCGCTCTTCCTCCTAGCCCTGGTGGGTATGCCTATAAGGCACGCCCCCGTCCTGGTGGTGGTCGAATGGCTGCTGTGAGTTGAAACCAAACACTTGCAGAAAGTCTGTAATGATTATTTGTGGCAGGAAATACCAGAGTTTCCTTTTCTGACTCTGACTGTGAGGATATGAAAACATGTGGATGTATGAAGAGTAGAACTGGAACAAAACCCTGTTTAAATACCTGCGCCTTTGTTGTTTCAGACATCTCTGCAACAACGTGGTCAACGTGTGGAGTGACCACGTCGGCGCTGCTGTCGTCCGGCAGCTGTCTGCGAATAACCAGGACGTAACGGCGAGGTCCACATGAAGAGGCTGCTCCTCCTGATGTGGATTTTCTCATGTCGTTCACTGTGGTTATTTTTTAATAAAGTGACCCTGTTGTGAGCAGGTGAGGTGTAAAACAATGGCCGAAGCATTAGCCACGTGACCCACTGGTTTCTGAAGAGCGGTTTTGAAGCCTCTTTCTTCGTACTGTGTGCAGCCATGTTGGCCGGGAAGCCAACGGGAACACCGCCTGGTAGCTACCGGCTCCTTCAGCTGATCCCCACTGCAATAGCTGCAGAGACATTTACAGAGGACTAACCCGTTTCACATGCTGAGTCAACGGGTGATCAATTACTGCTGCGTTTAACTGACACTGAAGTTGTACTAAGCTGAATAGCATGGCAATTACAGATGAGGAAGTGATACCGGCTCGCCATTGGCTGAGCCAACTGTCAATCAATCAGATTAGAACTAAATGTATTGCTCTTGGGAGCTTGGGAGCAGACTGAGTGGTTTTTTATTGATGATGGAACTGCTGACAGAAGTCGGCAGGGTTGTACGCTCTGCTCACATTCAAACAAATGCTTTACTAAACATGCTACAAAACCAACTAAAGACTTTTTTTAAGGCAAATAAATGGAATATTGTAAATAGAATATTCTTCAATGACCAGCTCATTCTGACCTTAACCCATTAGAGCAGGCAGGCAGAAAGGCCAAGAAGCAAGAAGCAACGGAAGGTGGCTGCAGTGAAGGCCCGGGAAAACATCTTCAGGGAGGGAACTCAGAATGTGGTCATTTCCATGACTTCACTGACCACAAAGTACTTTCATCAAGCATTATGGTTTTACTTACATTTATGTCCCTTTGTCCTCATACTTCAGAACCCCTGAAAACTGAGGTTCTTTATTTGAAATGGCAGGTGATTTCTAAATAATAAATGTCATATTTTTGTGAAACTCAACTGTGGTGGTGTGTTATAGTGTCGTTTCCTTCTGTTGTGTTGTGTTAAACAGGTTGTAGGTAAACAGGTGGAGGAGTTCAAATGTGCAAAAGAGGAAGGAAAACTGATTTTGTGCTGATAAGAGAATCGATGACTGGGAAGAAAGCAATAAAGAAGAAAGGTGGGAGAAATTAGAAGGCCAGTTAGGTGTCTTGGGATGCTTAAAGAAGGATGACTTGTTCATGACTTGTTCTTTCTGTGTGTGTGTCTGTGCGTGTGTGTTTGTGTGTGTGTGTGTGTGTGTGTGTGTGTGTGCGCGCTAGAGACCTTGATCGATCAGCAGCTCCATGTAATTGGTGGATGGACACATGGGCATGCATATTTAGCGCTGAGATGATCTAATAGAATAGTAAACTGTCAGCTAGGCTCATTACACATGAGGAGGATTGATTAGACGTTCAGAGCAGAAATCAGATCAGCAGCAGGAGAAGAGAGAGAGAGAGAGAGAGTTGGTTTTCTCAGCTGGAAAAGAGTGTGGCAGGCACTAGTTTAGTTCATCAGCCGCTCCTGGATTCACTCTCTTTCGGTTTAATCCCTCGAGATGCTCATGGGCACATCTGTGTGTGTGTTTCCGTTGTCCCAGCTGTGACCTGACCTTTTCTCTAATTGACTCTAATCAATTGAGAGCTCTCCCTGTTCTATGAAGCTGCTCCAAAGGGGGGTGATTCTGCTCTTCAATCTCTGCATGTTCCAATCAACATGGGCACCAATTCTGCTTCAGAAGAACGAGAAAAAAGCTCCGCAATGAAAATGAGGGAATTCATTGTCCATTTTACGGAGGGGCAATTCTTTATTTATTCAATAAGCAGTCACTCCTTTTTCATAAAACAATAAAATGAATGCAAGAGAGAGAAACTGGACTTTGAAAGCGGCTCTGATGAAATAGGAATATATACATGAGTGTTTTTAATTCTTTTCATCTTTTTTACATCAAATTCAGAGCATCTGCATTTCGACATTTATCAATGATGAGTACAGAACACCGAGGTCTAACAACGAGGAAGGTACCATCAAAAGCAGAATTATAAATAAATAATTTAAAACTCTGATATTTCACAATAACAAAGATCTTTGGGGGTAAAAAAATAATTATTTGCAACTTTACTAAACTAATAATGTGTTTATTATTTCAAAGCCAAAATCTAACTGCAAAACTATTCTACATCTATCTGTGCAGGGGGACCTTCAGTTAGTCTGGGCTGGAGGAAACTGTTTGCTAAACTTTCTTGTTCCTAATGTTCTTCATGTTCCCGCACTCATCTAACTCTGTCCTGGAAAATCCTCAAAAATCAGATGCAGACCCTGGTGATGATGACGAAGACCCAACTCGATTATCTGCCTATACAAGCAGAAGATAGTGGTGATAGTTCTTTTGAATCCATGGATGAAGAAGAAGCTCCTTCAACAAGCAGGTCATCTACACAGCCACCTCCTTAGAAGAGCGGGGAACACAACCACAGCCTGAAAACAATGTCCTTGGAGGAGCCAGAGGACAGCCCTGACCCAGGTTCTCTCAGGCTAAAACAAAAGCGCGAGAAGGACCAGGAAGCATGAAGGCATCGAGGAATTCCAGGTTCCAGATTCCAGATGTGAACCTCCTGGGGATTTACACACACTCTTCTGGTACTTCAAGCTGTTTTTACTGATAAGATGATTGAACATAGTGCTCATGATAAGTCAGCTCAGGTGTTGAGGGATTCAATGAAGAAATAAAGGGGTTCTTAGTGGTCCTTTACTGTATGGGTGTTTTCAATTTGCCATCGCTGAAGGACTACTGGCATCATGACTCAAATTTATACGTGTTATTGATGTTGAGGTTGTTTTGTTTAAAAAAAAGTACTCATAATGCTGTAATAATCAATCTACCACAATTGTGGATCTGTCAAAACAAACACAGATGAAGTATGTTCAGATAGAATTTAAAAAAAAGTTTCCCTTTTTTTTAAATTCTATGTCTCCTTCTTTTAGCGTTTGTATGGAAAATGAATGTTTTGCACAGTAGCATTCAGTCAGAATGAATCTGAGAACTTTGTTCTGTTGCAATCAGGATAAAAAAAATTTGATCTATTGCAAAAATGTATTTTGCTTAAATAAAAACAAGTATTTGTTTGTCCTGGATATTTACTGTTATTAGTTTATTAATAAATGAACATTTTATTAGATTTTTTTCCACCACTGTTCTTGGTATCTGTGTGAAATTTCATATGTAAATCTTTAATTGGGATCTCAACCCAAGTAGAGGTTTAAAAAATTAAAAACTAAAGGGTCTGTTGACAAGAAACTCATTGCTTGTGGACATTACTCATCCAAGGCAATAACATATGGAAAAACAGCATTTTTCAATTACTTTTTTCTTGGTGGGGTTGTTGAAGGGCTAGGGGGGAGGGGCCTCTTTTGGCAGTGATGGTGCTTTCATTTATTCATTTAGCAAATGTATGTAATGATGCAGCAAATGGAAAGTTATGCATCTTAATATTTATGTGTTTCTTCCAGGAACAGAAACTCATTGAATCCAGTCTGCTGTGATTGATCAGCTCCAGTAGCCAGGCCAAGCAACCACCTACTGCTCCATATTAATGGCACTTGAATTTGAGAATTCAGTGGATGCAAAATTAGAAAATGCCCACATGAGTGCAGGATATTGCATTATTTTTTAATCCTTCTCCTGAAAGTGACAGACTCAACAACACCATTAAGAATTCAGTTCAGTTCATCACCGGGGGCAGGCCTTGCGCAGCCTCCAACGTTGTCACTATTAGAAGTAAGTCGTGCATTGCAAAGGTTTTTCTTTTCACAACTGATATCACAGAAAAAGGCACTCTGTTAAATGCTGTGATGTTACCAACAATTTGGACTGTGTGTCATGTTGCCAGTGAAGTTGCTTTTGAATGGCTTACTCATTTGCCTTTCAAAGTGTCTCAGCTTTAGTAATAATGTTGTCATCACACTCAAAAAGTTAACGTCAACTTCCTTTCATAAATTCAAAACATATCTTCCATCACACACACACTCCTCAGGAAGATGTTCAGGAAATGAGCATCATCAGCTTTGGTGAGGTGGGTTTGAAAGCTCCTTCTAATGTGCGATATGTCCCTCCCAGTGACAGCTCCTCTTCCAGTTCTGACTCTGTCTCCAGGCGTAACAGACGAAATGGATGGATGGATATTAAGGACATGTCGATAAGGACATTCAGAGGAATGGGCATCCTGTCTCAACCAAGGAGGGATGGGATCAAACAACATCCTCATCTCTGCAGCTACTCAGCTCAACGTCCTGAAAATATGGATGAATTCTGTGCCAGTGCAGACCCTCACGTCGCGATCCCACCACTCCTGGTTCTGACTCAGCATCCACGCATATCTCTGTGGCACCCACTGCTGTGCAAAAGACCATGGTTAACATTTGTGCTTTATACCTTGATCAGTTGGGCGTAATTTTATTGGTTCTGACTTCATGTGTTCTGACAAACACACGAAGCATCCATATTTACTTCTGTGAACACTGCGCACAACGTTCCTCTGTGCATGCGTGTTACTTTAGGGCCACATACTGTTCTCACTTAAATTTAAAGATCACGTTAAAATGAGTGAGTGACAAACGAAATTGGATTTGGGCATTAAGATCTGCAGTGTGAACGTGGCCTTAATTCCACATGACACTCAATGCGGAAGGAAGATGGTTGGCGTTTGGGGTAAAATCATGCTTCGGGCTTTTTCTTTTCAGCTGGACCATGGACATTTGTCAGGTTACATAGGAAAATGAACTGATACAAATGCCAAGATATTTTGGATCAAAACTCTGGCCTTTGTGAAGTATCTCAAAAATGAAGAGGAATGTTTTATGATGAGGTGGGAAGCGGCAGGACTAATATTGTCTTAATGAAAAACACTGCCACAGCAGGATAAATTGGAAAAACAAAATCAAACCAAGAGTAAAAACTAGGAGAGACAAAACACGCGGAGCAGGGAGATGGACAAATAGACAAGCTGAGAGACGGACATAATAGGACAGACCAGCAGGGATTTGAGGACAAACGAGGCTGCATATAGTTAGCCCCACTGGGGTCAACAAGAAGCAGGTGAAGATGATTGAGAGATAATTAAGATTAACAGCAACCGCAGGAAGTCAAGATGATAATATACATAAGGTAGAAAACATTCAAAGTAATACAGGAATTGAGTCCATGATAAACCTGAACAAAACATAGGATTCACTAGATGAAAAGCAAAAATAGAAAATATAAAACATGACACCCAAAGCAAAAGCACAATAACAAAAACACACAGAAGTTATGAAGAAAATAATACAGGAAAACCAAACCTCAGCAGAAAGATTAGATCATAACAGGTTTTCACATTCTCAATTAAGACATCGCTTTAGAAAAGCAAACTCAAAGTCTTGAAGTAGCCCAGTTATAGCCTCGATCTCAATCCCATCAAAAACCTATGGAATGACCTGAAAAGCCAGACACAGGAGATCCTCTTGCAGTTTCCAAGAGGTGTTTTAAAATGTTTTAATTTTTTTTTTTGCAAAGAAGAATGGGAAAGAAATTCCAAAGGATGCCTGTTCAAAGAGTTGGTTAACAGAGACTTGTTAACAAACATGTGATGCAGCAATAAAGACAAAAGGTGCCTCTGAAAAGTATTAGTTGGGATGGAAGTTCAGATTTACCCATTTAAGATGTGGTAAGTTAATCATTCGGACTGACCATCAGTCCATCTATCCAACGGAAGCCAATACAACCAAATCATCTTGACAGACCCAATTGTGAGGTAATCAAACCAGACCCACTCAACTCCTCAGCTGCCCTGAGAAATTCTGTCAATAAAAGTAATCAACAGAATCGAGGACAGACAGCAGCCTTGGTGGAGTCCAACCCTTATTTGAGTTGAGTCTGACCTACTGCCGCCAATGCCGACAAGCTCTGAGATCGCCTGTATAGGGACAGGGCAACCCGTACAAGGGATTCCAGCACCTCGTACTCCCAGAGTACCCCCCACAGGACCCCCTGAGGGACATGGTTGAATGGCTTCTCCAGGTCCACAAAGCACATGTAGACTGGTTGGGCAAACTCCCAGGCCCCCTCCAGGACCTTACTGAGGGTGTAAAGCTGGTCCACAGTACCACAGCCAGGACGACAACTACACTCCTCTTAAATCCAAGGTTCAATGGCTCAATGGACCCTCCTCTCAAGTACCCATGAAAAGCCTTTACCAGGGGGGCTCAAGACTGTGATTCCTCTGTAGTTGGAGCACACCCTCCCGTCCCTCTTCTTAAAGAGCAGGACCACCACCTCAGTCTACCAGTCCAGAGGTGATGAGAGGTGGCTAAAGGAAGTTAAAAATGTTTCAATACATATATTGCAGTAAGTATACAACATTTCTGATATCTTTGCTGTCATTTCTGTCTTTATATTTAAAAAAGTTTCAATTTCATAAGGGTGCGTGTAGTTTTTACATCCACTGTAAGAAGCTGTTTTGGATTATCCATGCATTCATTTTTCCTTGTTGTTGCTGGTTTTTAGCTGTCCAAGGTTGTGGCATTTCGATGTGAAAAGCTGCACCTAAAACAAGAGGAACACCTCTGTGAGCATCCTTTATCTGACAGGCCGGTTGAATGCTTGTTACCACTCATCATCAGTTATTTCCATTATAATTCCCATTTCCGTTGCTATGAAAAGGTTCTTCCATGTTCACAGCAACACAGACGGAACGCATATTGATCAGAAGTACCTGTTGTTTGTTCTGAATCAGGGCTCTCCAGGTGAATGTCGTCTTCATCCAGTAACATCCGTTTCCCAGTACACTAGTGCTTGTGTATAAATAGGGAGAACTAATTATAAATGATCATGTCACACTAAAATAGCAGCAAAGTTTCAGACACTGATGGGTCTCAGCAGAGGTTTTGGTAGCTGTAAGAAATGATGACCTCTCCCTTGCTCTTTTAACTATTTAAACACACCCACATTAAGAGCTTTTAGTGCGACATCCACTCTGTTCCCAGTCCCTCTGGTGCTCACACTAGGAGCCGCTTGATTGCTCATCAATTTTCCTCTTGTACATGCACGCATTCACATTAAAGTGTGCCTCTGCTGTATGCAGCTGCAACAGCAGAAGTCTGAAACCCTCCAAACCCTCTCTGTGTGCTTCTCTCGTGTGTCTTTTCTGCTTTCCGTCGGCTCTTTATGTCCCCATCTTCACATCATCATTTTGATGACAACCAGATTATTGGCCATCAAACAATCTCCTCTTCCTCTGGGAGCAGAAATGTTCTGATATGAAACCTCCTATAGCTGAGGGACATCGTTCCTCTGGTCCATGAGTATGTGTGTATACCTGTGAGTATTGCGTACGTGTTTGTGGTCGTACATGTGCCTCTGCATACTGCAGCAGTGGACGTTCCTTGAACGCCACGAAAACATTGATGGTTCCTGCAGTCCAGGTATGCCCCTGAGCCACGAGGGACACGAGTGATCAAAGACAGGCCACACAATCCGTGCGTGTGTGTGCATGTGTGTGTCTTTCTTGAGATCAACATGTGAAAATGTAAAACATACAAAACGGTCAACTGAGAATGTTTGCATGTCCCAAATTTGACTATGATGAAGATTTTCATTCGCAGGGAGCTGGAGTAAAAAGTGTTTAAAAAAATGTATTGTTTTGTGTCTCCTCTGCGTGTTCATGCGTGTGTTTGTGTATGCGGGCTGGAATAAGGTGGCTATGATTAATTTCCCTCTGTAGCCGTGCCTCTAATTCCCGCTTGAGGTGGGAATGGTCCTTGAAAGAGTCCCGGTGGAAATCACAGTAGGCAGGCAGGCAGACAGCAGATCTGAGGAACACTGATGAATTATCCATAGAAAGAAGGCAGGAGGAGAGAAAATGAGTGCCGGAAGAGGGGTTGGAGGAAGATGGAGAGAAGAGGAAAACGGAAGGGAAATAAGCAACATAGTAAAGGGAGCAGGACTGGGAGAGCGGGCGAAAATGTTTGCTGACGGATTGAGGGAAAAGTGAAAGACACAACATGTTTTCCCGCCTGGAAAATTCACACTCAGGGCTCATCCGCCCGCCCCCCACATATGTTTACCTTCACTCCTGGAACAAGGTCTCAGTTTGGTCTCATTTGTTTGTCTACTCAGGTTACAACTCTGAGCAGAAAGCTCCTAACACTCTGGAAGCTGTCAGGTGAGGTTTTACGCCGAGCGGGCAAAATGACCTTGGAAACATTTGACAGCTGGAAGCACAAGTCAACACACAATAAGTCAGCACATACGGTTTATGCTCTACGTGGATGAATCTGACTGAGTTGTTTTTACACATGTTTTAATTTGTTAAATGTATGTGCAAACGATCAAAGATGTTTGTGACAAATTACATAAGAGGCCATCATAGACATGAGGAGCAAAACACATCAAAACCGCTGACATTTCAGAAAACACACACAAAAATATCTAATGCTAGAGAAAGGACAGTAATGAGTTACATTTTCTTTTTTACTGATTACTGATGGCTGAGAGGTTTGTTAATCAATCGTATGAAAATAAATCTATTGCTTTCTATAATCGTTTCTAAGTATGTTTATTTCTGCTCTAAAGTAGGAGATTTTAACATGGGAGTCAATAGAGGTTGACTCACTTTTGCAGCCAGCCTCTAGCGGTCAGTTGGGGAACTGCAACAAATCTTGGTCACACGTAAGACTCAACCTGGAAATTAGATGGTTGACGCTTGGTCTTGTCAACATGCACCGGAAGAAATGTGATTGGAAGGTTTGTTCTTCTTTTTCGAATTTCCCACCATCATTTCTTCTTTGCCGGTTTCAAGTTGGGTAGTATGGTAGTTTGCTGAACTGTCTGTAATAAAGACTGCTGGTTTGCTCCAGCATGCATTAAATATACTTCATTTGCTCTGTTGTATGTCTTTGTTTACAGGGCGTAAACAAAGGAAAGTAGGCATTACCAGATATGGTGCTGCAAAATAAACGTAAACTGCCATGTAGCGTTTGGTGGCTTAATTACAGAGCGATGCAAAAAACGCAGAAGTATAAATACCAGCGGCAGTGCAGCTGTGCATTCCCTACACAGAAGCATAAAGCAGGCTTTAAACTAGGCAATTTTAATAGTGTTTATGCCTGATGATTTGCTTAGTAATGCTTCGCTCTTCCTTTAATGCCTTGTTATTATTTTTATGAATATTTTAAGTTGGATCTTATACTATTTTCACCACGGCAGTTTCTTGCCTCTCTTTTCTTCCTCTCAAGAAGTTTTAATTAAGAGTGTCACTTCCCAGTGCCAATAAAACATGATAGTGTGATAGTCGTTGTTGGTGGGTGTCGGTAATGAAATGTGTGTTTTTGTTTTAAATGTGTTCACCAGTTCCTCCACTTCAGGATTCATAAACTAACTCACCCAGACATTAGTATTGCTGCCAAATCTGCCTTTCACTGAACCCAATTTATGTATGTTTCACGCCGTCAGATGTCTACAGGAGTTCTCCAACATCTTCTTCATGTTTGTGCATTATGTGGAACATTTGACAGCCATTTTTTAAAGTAATTTAATCAACTTTATGTGTGTTGGCTCTGAGTGTAATTAAACCACATCATTGACTTGGATTGTGAATATTCTTAATTAAAGTGTGTTTGACCACATACCTGTAATTTATCTGGGTCTTCCAGCACGACTGAAGATGATGCACATCTGTCATCAAATAATGCATTAGGGAACTGTAATTACTTTGTTATGAGGCTGTTTACTGCACAGTCCCTTCCCCAGGTCCAAGCAGCCTCAAGCTTTTCAGACATTGGGCAATTTACACAGAAGAATATTATATCACGATTATTTCTCTGTAATGAACTCATAATCTGCTTTTAATGTCTAATGACCTCGTGCTTAGAAAAGAAGGGCAAAATACAAGACATGAGCTATGACGCTCCTATTAAAGCTTTATGGTTTGCTGTAAGGATGTTTTAAGAATTAGTGCAGTTGAAGTGCTGATTTAAGTTGCTTTCTTCTGTGACCCCCAGAAAACATTCATTTCCCTTCTATTTTATTTCATTTCAACAAAATGACAGATAAGACATTATGAAAAAAGGATAAAACCTTGTGCCGGAAAAAGCACAGACGCTGAAGGAGATACAAAAAGGTACCATCCCATTATTGATAAAAACATAAATAAAGTGAATTGAACATGAAGTGAAGTAAATTTATGAAAGTAATGTGAATTATATTTTAAATAAATAATAACACAAAAAAATAATCACAAACAGAAATATATCTTAGAATACATAAGGAAAAGGTTTAATGGTATTAATAATTTTTCACTGAATAGTATGTAAGATGTTGCTTGAATAAAGATAAAGTCTTTTTTTAAATCCAATGTTAGATAGTTTGATATAGGTTGTTCCAGACAGATGGTCCTCAATATTTTATTGGATATTGATTAAAAGAACTCCGAAATCAAATACAAGTTTAGAGAGTGAATGTCCAAAGAAGATTTCACAAAGGTTGAAAATACACCTGGAAAATAACGAGTTGGATCAAAATACAAAATTTAAACCTGAATGGATCAGAATAATCACATCTTAGGGAAAACTGATCATTCTCTGGAAATGACATTTTATCCAACTGTGTTGGAGAAGTTAAACCTTTTGCCCGATGATGGAATCCCAGGAGTCCAGGGTCCCCATGACTAGAAAAGGGCGAGCAATAATAGATGCAAAGTCGGATGGATGAAAGAATCTACTAATACGTTTAAACACAGGACTCATAATGGAACAAACTGACTTCATGTGGGTTTTTAAAAATTAACTTTCCTATCTACTAAGTTGCATATCTACTTTCTTATGACTCCTGCACATTTATTTTAGAAACGTGTATAAGTTTTGCACAGCCTCAAAAAAATTGCTTTAACTTTTGGATACTTCAAATCAATACTCTCCCAAATGTTGTGATTTGAAGTTGCAGTATTGATCACTCAGCTTTTAAGTGCAAATTTCAAGGTCCAGGTTCTTCTCCAAATATACTTTGGTCACATCTGTACACACACGTGTATATGTATGTATGTATGTATGTATGTATGTATGTATGTATGTATGCATGTATATATATATATATATATATATATATATATATATATATATATATATATATATATATATATATATATATATATATATATGTGTGTGTATATATATATGTGTGTGTATATTATTTTTTCTTAATTTCATCTCAATAATTCCCCGTTTTTATTATGTTGCAGCCCTGAAGTGCAAAAGTGGACGTGTATTATTGTAATAGGTTGGAAAAATGGCTACATTATGTTTTGTTGAAATAACAGCTCACTGTTATAAATGTGTTTTATATGCTGTTAAAATATTAACCAGCCAGTAAGGAGCACGTCCTGTGAAGTTGAGGGAGTTTTACTTCAACTGTTTTTACAAAAGTGTTTTTTGTGATGCCCTGTTGCCATGTTGTTGACCGCTGCCATTAAGTTCAAATGTTTTCTGTACCTTTAAGACTGAAAGTTTGTTGGTTACCGTACGTGTAGTTCTCGCCACAGTGATCCGTGACCCACAGTTCATTCAGCGTACCGGCTACACAGTGCTCCCTCGCCTGTGTGCCGCTTGCTGCCGATCCAGATTGCCCATAAGTCTGGCGCCAGCAACATTATCAAAAAAAATTTGAATTAGATTTTTTTTCTAAATTGAGATTTCTTGAGGGTAATAAAGTCTGCAAAGAAATATTCTTCACAATTGCCTGATGACTCACCTGTGGTGAGTCATCAGGCAATTAGGGTGACGCAGGTATAGACGAAGGATGGATGGATAATATATGTAGTGAAGACTGTGAATTTTGTCACCCGTGTCTTTGAGGGTACTGTCAGGACAGATGTACTTTAAAAGAACTATTATACGTTTTAGTCTCATTTAGTGTTGTTGGTGTATCTAAACTACTTCAGTACAACATTTAATTAAATGTTCCAGAGTTAATGTCCTGCTCCACAGCTGTGTCTGGGTTCTGAAACCCTCTGCTCTATTTGTCTTTATCTGCATGTTTGTCTGTACCTGCCTTCTACCTGTCTCCCAGGCTGGATACTAATAAATTAAAATCAACCCACACTGCAATGCCTCAGAAGTTCCTAAGTACTTTGTCACCAGAGTGTTTATTTACTTTAACTGAAGCTGCAATGACTGTTGTAGGCTCACACATACGAGTTGAATGCTGTTCACTTACTTTTCTATAAGGCGGCGTCACGTGTTGATAATTAAAATGGTGAGTGTGTTGCAGCCATTCAGGTTCCAGCCAATCAAATCGTACATGGGTGCAGGGTGAAGAAAAAATTAATAAAGTATTTTTGTCTTTGAATATAAATCTGTGCAAACAGCCCATCTTGTATGATCAGACTTTGTGGCTACTTATCTGCGTTGCACGGTTATTGCTTGTGCGGTGGCTCCAGGGCCGCTCCCTGTGGACCTCCTGGCCGCTGGCACCACTATTGTTGCCCCTGTACCCTTCTGGATCTAAGTTGGGCTGGTTGGCAGTTGAGGCCAGTGGACGACTAAATCTGGTCCAACCCAAGGCACCAAACCGTAATCTTACGTCTCAAAGTCTTCCCATCAGAAAGTTTCTAAGTGTTCAAAAACATCTTCAAAAATAAGACACCAAGTCAAACTAGCACAAGAGTCCAAACGTTGGGCTCAGAGAGCTTTAATTAAACCCAGAGTTTAAAGCCGAAGCTTTTCTGCAGAAACAATTGATTTTTCTCTATTCATACATGACTTTTTATAATCAGAAAAATGGGCACGTTTCGCCTAAAGCATCCATAGAAACCCCCGTTTTCACTGCTCGTGTCTAAGCACATTCACTTTATGCTGATCTAAGCGTATTCAAGTCAAACTATGGTGAACTTAAATCGAACTTTTGTTGTAGCCGTTCTGAAACCTTACAGGCCCACTTCTTGTCCTCATACGCAACAGAATAAAACAGGTACATGGGTGAACATTCTCCAAATATGGTCAGCATTTCCTCCTGCATGGCAGCCGCTCCTGATAACGCAGCACGGTCCCTAACACAACTTGGCAACATATTCAACCGGACTCATACATGCACACACACACCCCTCAACAGCTAATCTGGCATTTTCCTTTTTTTCTAAACACTCTTGTGTAACATAGTATTTCAAACGTATAGGTAAAAAAGGTACAAGATTACAAGAATGTGAGACTATAAAACATGCATTTTAGAAGGTTGTGAAACTTATTTTGACACTTATTTTGAAACCACATAAGTGTGGTTTCCCCTTCTGCTTTGTGCAGGTTAGGGTTAGGCCAGCTGCATAATTCCTGGTGGGCTGGAGAGGAAAGTCACTGCAGTCACTGCATTATGTACTGCTTCAGCTCTGGTATGAATTGGTGGGGTTACATGCAACATAAACACACATCCATCATACACTTACAGCAACATCAATGCATTATTAATATCACACACAACATCCATCACAGGCCTCTATGTTTGTCTGTCTGTCTGTCCTTCACTTTCGCTGTCTGATTTTAGTCCTCTTTGACAGAATCAGTCTCAGGTCCTAATAAACTTTGTGGGCTGGTGAAAGACAGATTCACTCTCACATATGCGCAAGAAATATCTGCAACATCTGATTAAATATAAAAAGTTTTGTTTTTTTTGCCAATCGTGGCACTAACCCATCATCTATATGCAGCGAGTTGTTAAAAAAATGTAACCAGCAGCAAGCTTTTCTTAATATTATCAAGAAAATCCACATAAATTCATAATTGTCGCTGAAATCCATGCAAGACTGAAGACGCTGGTGTTCAATCTGGTCTAAGCTCCAGCAGATCCCTGTCACCCTGAATAGGAATACGTAGGTATAGATAATGAATGTCACTGTGGTCAAACGATTTCAGTCATTTCTCGGGTTTCAATAATAGCCAGTTACATCAGGCTTTCTTTTGTTAAATGATTCTGTTTAACCACAATTCAAACGCTCTTTTCGTTTTTTGTTTTTTCATTCCTGGAACTGTTTCCTGACAGGGTAAAATGAATTGAGATATCGTGTTTGAACGAGATCCTTCTCGCTGTTTTTCATACATCCCTGGCATATGTGGAATAACAATACTTTTGCACCTGTTTTCCTTTTCTTCTCTGTTCAGTGCTGTTGTATTGCTGTCTTTAACTAGAAGGTGTTATCCCCAGTCATATGAAAATAAAATAATTAAAAAAAAACATTTATTGCTAAAATAATTAACTGAAATAAAATAAAAACCTCACAGGCCATCAACCAAATGGCCATTCATTTGCTGTTCCAAAGGAATTTTTTGTTGCTTGTATACAATGACAATAAAGTTTTACTATATTCTGTTCTGAATAATACGAGACTCGATTTTCATATAAAATTCCTTATGTCTCCGTGTCACTTGTCCATGGAGATTCTCCATCTTCTAACACGAACAGAAAAATCACTGAAATGTTCTCATAATATTCCCCCTGAAACTGATTACTTGCCTCCTGTGCTAAATAATATCCTAACAAGGAGAGTGTTGTATCTTCAGATATTTTTATCTCTTGTGGTGTCAGTATGGCATTCATAAAATATTCCCTGAGAGTCAAATGCCTGTAGTAATCAATAGTGAGTTTATTGTGACCTGCGTTTTTACTCAGACTCTTCTGGGGAGATTGTTGCTAGAGGAAGGGAGGTGTAGGGTATAGAAACAACAATATCCTCCAACAAGAATCATATCTAACATCATTTCCTTACGTTTCTACCACACTGGACTGTCTGCCTGTGGACTCTAACTTGCTTTGCTGACGCTTTGCAGATAACACGGAAAAGAATAAAAGCTCATCTTTCCCGCACATGTACATTCAAGTGACGGGGGAACTATTGTTGGGGTATTAATGGAGAAATAGACATAGAAGGAGTCAGTTGAGCTTTTAATAGAGCGTCTCCTCTTCCCCTGTTTGGATAAATAATACGTCAGAAAATGTATATCGAATAGATGATATTGACCTTTGCAGAGGGGAAAAGAGCAGCCGGACAGCATTAGAGGTAATTGAGAGAGAGGTGGAAATATGGAGTTGTGAGATTGACACTGCAGAGGAATACATGCAAGTTATCAATAGAAACAGACAAAGCATCTTAATCAGAGTGCGACAAAGCAGCAATCAATCATAGGGGGTGATGATGGAGCGGCGAGCCCTGGAGCCCAAAAGCCCTGAACTGAGCTGCAATGCAGATAGAGGAGAGAGGCTGAACATGCAGCACAGGTCCTCAGAGACTCTCCTTCTTCACTTTTATTCTCCTTTTATCTCATCTTTTTCTCTTCATCCTCTCCTGCTCGTTGCATTCTCTTCTTCCATCTCTCTGTATCACACTCCTTCCATTTTGATTACTGTCTGCTCCATCATCTCTCTTCCCCACCCTCCTTTCCTTTCTTCCTATATTTCTGTCTGGTACCCACCATCTGTCATCCGTTGAGCCCCCCCCTCCCATCATTTCCACTCCCTCAATCCAATTCAAGGAGCTTTATTGGCATCATAAGATGAATTTTAGTGTCCCAATGTGTCTCTTTCTGGAACATTTGTCTTCCTATTAGTAATGCTCCACCTTTAATGCCGCTTCACAAAACTCCACTGAGTCTTGTGAAAGACTGTACAGGCTGCGATAACACTACAGCAAGTCCAGTCTACTGTACCACAATAAATATGACAGTTCAGGACATTAATTCTTTGCTATCCTGCTTTTATGAAACAAGAAGATTGAAACTGCATTCTATTAATGCCAATGTGGAGGAGGCATAGAAAAGCCCTCTAACGAAACCCTTACAGATGGAGGTGGCCTTGATACAACTTTTATACATACAGTCACAGCATGTGGGGAAAAGCAGAACAGATCTACATATCAGTGTGAGGCGATGCGCCGCTCGAGATGTATAACCTCTGACGAAACAGATGACATCCCTACTCGTAGAGGAAGACTTTACAGACTGAGCTAAGAATCCAGTCTTTGAAAAAAAAAAAGTAGAGGGAGAAAAACAGTATACCTGCATTGTAATTTGCATTTCTTCAACAACCATCTTCACAGATATGCAAATTAGTCTGTGGTTAAAGTAGAGTTCATAGTTGAAATGGGAACATGGATCCGACCAAGGGGCTACATCCGACTGTCATCGACATGGAAGTCACGAAACTTGAAGTTCCTCAAAAGACCACGAGGGGTTGGCTCCAACATGCGGTGGGTCTCAATAGGCCCCCTATGTTAAAATGTCAACATTTGCATTAGAAATAAGCAAATTAACAGACTAATTCAAAAAGCTGCTTCAGCCTGCATTGCTAGATTTCACAACCATGACCACTGCATTAGTGGTCAATTTTTATTGACCACTATAGTCAATAAAACTTTAACATATAGTTAAATTATGTTAAACTCCAAATTTATGCATGGTTGTGGTCACAGTTTTGTTTTTGTAACTAACAGCTGCATTTCAGTTGATGGTGGCAAAAGACTAGCTGTCACTTCAACTACATATCACTTCCTCTGAGCTTGACTACTGAGCTGTGAATATAGAGCTCCCCAAGTATAATTATCATTAATCTGAAGATAATGTGTCTTCCTGTGCTGTTACTTGTACAACAGGCCATGGCAGCAGATTCTTAGTGGGGCCGAAGCTCAGCCAGAGACAGTTGCCTTCGCTCCTGGCCGAAGGCTGCTAACCAAAACAGAGCAGATGACAGCGGGCCAAACAGCCCTTAGCTAAAATGAACTAAGCTTAAATAGTTAGACTGCAGTTACTGAGGTGGCCATATTACAATCAGCGCACTGATTCCAACTAGCTTGTCAAGCCTTTTCATTCTACCTATTTGTATTTTTGGATTAGCCAGGATTGGGTTGCGTCAACACCTGGCACTGTGTTGTCAGGACCACCATAGAGTCGTCCAAAAACCTAGGGGTGACATCACAGAGGGTTTGTCCAGTTCTTTGTATACAGTGTTCAAAGCCAACAAAAGAACTGGCCGTGAGAAAAGCTTCAGTTTTTTTTTTTTACATTAAAACTGTAGAAAATATTTGAAACATTTTTAAGAATGTAATTTAACATTCAACAGAAGGTGTTTTCGCTCTTTTATGTCCTCCTCAAGCAGCTTTGCCCACATTTTGGAAAGAAAGAAAGAAAGAAAGAAAGAAAGAAAGAAAGAAAGAAAGAAAGAAAGAAAGAAAGAAAGAAAGAAAGAAAGAAAGAAAGAAAGAAAGAAAGAAAGAAAGAAAGAAAGAAGAAGTGGAACCAGGAAACAGTGTTTGTGACAAGTGAAGGTGGTATTCGTTAAGCCTTCAAACAGACGAACAGTGAAGTTTTTTTACTTTTCTTATTCAACTGAACCAAAGTAGGTTTGGAGACGATAAAGCCATTTTTCAGGGCCTCACCATAGAATACGGAGTATTACAACTTTTCTTCAGAGAATAACAGCTCACTGACTCTATCTCAATCCAACTGCCAAATGTGCCATTAGTTAATGTAACATCCTTCTCATCTGTCTCACACTGAGGCATATAATCAATTTTACTTGCCACAGTAGTGGGAAAGATTTTCTATAACAGCGATGCTGATCCACTCGAGGTCCACTGAGCAAAAGCTCTTGCTTCTGCTGATCATGCAGTGCCACCTTGTGGCACAAGATGCGTTCTGCAGTTTACTTACATTTTTTTGATCTTACATGATCACGAATCTCTGTATTATCGTGTTAAAAACAAATGATTTAAACATAATTAGGAGCTCAGAAGGAAGATTATTGATGAAAACATTAAAGTGAAAGCCTATAAGATGATCAACGAGGAGCTTTATATTCTTGTGATGCAATGCAAATCTTATTAAGAAGTTTAAGATCCATGGGATTGTAGTCAACCTCCAAGGATGTCTTTAAGACAATATATAACCCCAGACTGATCACAACGATGGTGTGATGATAGATACAGAGTCAAGGAAAGGGTCCAAACACATTCAAGCCAAAATCTCACTGATCAATGTTTTTAAAAACATAATACTCCATTGCAGAAACATTTAATTAAATATTTCATTAAATTTAATAAAATGCATAGAAAAATCAATATATTTCTGGGAAGATGTCTTTTACTGATCTGACAAAAGTGAAGCTTTCTGACAAATCTCATCAGCTTTATGTTCACAGAGGCTTTTAAACTAAAAGAATGCCATAACAACTTTGAAAGATGGGACGGGCGTGGTTGTTTTGGGGCTTTTGGGCTGTATCTGATACAAAGTCTTGTATCCATGCAGGCTACAATGAAATCTCTAGACTATCAAGCCATTCCAAGGTTGAATAATAATATGGAATATTAGACATCAAGTTGACCGTAAATATATAGGCTCCATCAGACCCCATGTCCTTGTATGGGATGGAGAAGGTCTAGATAATGGATAGGCGTAAGTTGACCAAACTATAAAAACTAAATGTAATGCTCATAAGATCAACAAGTTTTGCACATTTGTTTGTTTCGCTACAGTTTTAAATTAACTGCAGCTGTGCATCAGTCGGTAGCAGCTGTTACTGCTGAGAAATCAGTTCCTACTGCACAGAGGATCATTTAAAAGCGGCTACTGTAGAGGTAAGTAATTATAACAAGATGTTGAGACTTGTGTTAGTCTAATGCTGCTGGAAATCATGCAGCGCCTACGCCGTTTAAACTTTATCACACTGAATTATGTTTGTAGTGCTTTCATTCTGTTCTATGTTGATTCTACTGTGACTTGCATGCATTGAAGGCCATCAAATATGTCTTCTATATTGCCACACTGCTTGACTGTGGTGAGGAGTTGCTTAATGATTGGGATACTTTCTCACTGGTTGGAGGCTTTGTCTGCATGAGACCTCAACAAGGAGTTAAGGTGACAGTAAAGCTGAAGCTATTATGATTAGACAAATCTAGAAACTACTGGAAATACTGACTGATTGGATAGGCCAGTCAACCCGGCATTTACAGTAGGTACCCAGAACTTCCCCACAGTGGTGGCACCAAAGATGCTGGAATTGCTTGCTCATCTGGCTATGAACAGTCCAGTGGTCAGTCTGGTGGTCTAGGCAGCCAGCACCAGGTTCCAGAAGAGTGCTGGCCCTGTAACCGATGAGGATCAAGTGCAAGTCCCGCTATAAGAAACAACTCCTGTTCAGTCAGTTCCATTAAACAAATCCCTTCATGCCCAGGAGTGATTGAATCATATCTTGGCGAGACTCAAAGTAAAGACGGCTACTGGAGATGTTTTTGGTGAGCTTCACTTCATACAGGTAGCCTCACAGCTGCTCTATTGTCTTGTACGTTTGATGTTTCGAAGTTGAACTGATTCGATAAATGGCTTAATGAAACTTTCTTGCCCATGGACTGTGCTGTACAAATAATTTAGCCACATTTTGATCTGGGCATCAGTGGTAGGTCCCACTAGGGGAGTTTTTACCCGCAGTTGTTTATGTAATAATTGCTCGGGGGTCATGTTCTGGGTCTCTGGAAAGCGCCTAGAGACAACTTGTGTTGTGATTCCTACTGTGATATGGAGGCTTGGTTGTGTTTTGACATTGTCTGTGCAAGCTACAATGAAAAGACAATATATAGGATTATTTTTGAACAGCCATCTAAGGGATCTACTTCAGTCCTTTTCGAAGATTTTGCCAGGGATCTAAAAAGTGCAACATGGAGAAGTGGTCCTGAGATAACCAGATCGGTTTACCCACAAAACATCAAAACTGACCTGGAGCATCATGTTTACAAGTTGCACAGATTTCATCTTAAACGCTTGCACAGAAATCTTGCCAACACAAAAAGAAATTAGCTATTCATACATACAAATCCATGTATGTTGTCTCTGAACATCACATTCAACGTGAAATTGAACGCACATGCAGGAGCACAGCACTTCGCCTCGTCTCCTCCCTCAAGTAGAGTAATTTGAATATGATAATGAGTATAAATGATCATGGAAAACCACTCATCCAAAAATGAAAATGGCAAAAGTAAGCATGAAAAAAAACACTATCTTTACTGACTGAGCTGAAAACACTCCTGTCAGAAGTTGAGGCCAGGAAATCCATCTTATTTGGTTCCCTGTCCTCTGGAGTAAACAGCAAGAGGAAGAAAAGTGAGTGGGAGTATGTGTAAATGGGGTGGGCTCTGAAAACCTCCCGGTACATGAATTATAAAAGAAAAAGTCATGAAGGGGGAGGTAAAGCGGAGAGCCGCTGCACATCGGAAATGCGCGACCAGCACAGGTGTTGGATCAGCTGTGGAAGACCTAATGCCATTGAAGCGGCGAGTTCGCTTTATCGTGAGTGACACTGTCCTGACTTCAGCATCCAGGTCAAATATTCACTTGTTCAAGTGGACCTTAATGTAGAACACAATACAGCAACTTGTTTATGCTCACTTAAAAGTAATAGACTGGCGCGCCTGAATTAGTATTTGTTTTATGACCAATTTTAATTCAAACGCAGATGATGCGACATCAGGAGCATCCAGAGTCACACTCTCATCCCTCATTCCTGAAGAACCCCATGCCCCATGTCATGCACATTTTTGCATCACAGAAGATTGAAATGTTTTTTTTCTTTTCTTCTTTTATTAAAAAATGGACATTTTTTAAAAAAACTGTCCGCATATATATTGCAATAAGTGCCACGGCTGGCAAAAGAAACTCTTTTTTATACACATGCAGTTTGATCTTGCAGCAGATGTAGGTTTCTTGCGCATATGTGACAATGAAGGTGAAGTGTCCTACACCAGCCCTACTGACAGTCTAACACACTTTTTTAGGATCTGAGACTGATTCTGTCAAAGAGGACTAAACTCACAGACAGTAAAGTACAGAAAGACAGAGAAAACAAAAGATTGTGATGGGTGTTGTTTGTGTTATTGATAATCCGTTGATTTGTGCAGTGGTGTGGTGAGTGTAGATGAGTGTATGATGCTTTGTGGTTATGTTGGATGTAACCCTCACCTCCAAACTCCAGAGCCACCTCACACTGCAAAAAAAACTGGTATCCACACTGGCAATTGCTGCAAATTGCATTTTGATGTTTGCATGGTCAACTGCATCACATAGGAACCTGGGGTACCTGGTGGACGTGCCAAGACCCTCTTCCACACAATTGCATGGGTTAGTGCAGACTGACTGATTCCTGACTGGTCTGTCAAGTCCCTCTGGAAGGACCCGATTCCCAGGAAACCAAGTGTGGTCAGCACTTAAAGGGGAACAGGTACAACGTTACTCCTCCCCGTACATCTCTCTAAAGTCAAACACAGCACACATTTCCAAGACAGTGGCTCTTGGGAATCAAACAGCCAGTCATCATCGTGGGCCAAAAAATCCCTGTGGTCCCTAAAAACTCGTTCCCTTCTGATTCTGCCATTTGCTGCCATTGTTATTTATCATTTTCTGCATGCCTTTATGTGTTTAGACCATGTGGTTAATTGTGAAATTGTTGCCTTTCGACTCATGTGTAACTTATTTGGTGATTTAGGGACTGTCATGGCTTTCACATGTGGTAGTATACATATTGTAGATGTCACACTTCCTCATTTTGAAATTTACTGCACTGCCATTGAGTGTCACCGACAGACAAAACCCTAGAAATGTACTTATGCCAACCTTGATATGTGCATGATGGACCTTTGTCTTGTTGCAAAAATATGCAGTACAAGCAGGATTGGCACAGTCCCACACAGTTTGAATTCAGACCCTTAAGGGGGCCACCTTCAGGTAGTCATAAGCTTTACCGCCTCATTGGTTAAGGTTGCAGACAATGACCACAATGTTAAAGTTGCAATTCCTTAAAAGCCATTTATTCAGTTAACTGGAAATGGTGTCACCTTTAGAAGGAGAGGACCTGCAAGACAAAGATGAGTCAGCCTTTATAAGCAGTTAAGTACAATTAAAAGGAAGGGAGCCTCACCAGAAGCAGCTTCAGAATCCACCCTTGCCGTGTTGAGAGGTCTTGCCAGGATATGGGAACGCTGGCTCCTGGGGGCGAAGTGGTTCCGTCTGGGTGTAGCGGAACTGACTGAAGTGGAGGTTCTTCCTGTTGTAGCGGGACCGAGACTTGTGAGCGTACACTTGATCCTCGTCAGATACGGGAGTGAAGACCGGCTCCTGTCCATCAGATGAGGTCCAGCTCTCGTCTGTAACCTGTTGCTGGCTGCCTGGACCACTAGACTGACCACTCTGCTGTCCATAACCGGAGGATTCAGCACCACCAGCAGTGTTGGTGCTACCACTGTAGTAAAATTCTGGCCCAGAACCAGGAGAGCCAGCACCTCCAGTGGTACTACTGTAGTAAGGGCCTGAAGAACTGGGAGAGCCAGAACCACTTGCTTGTCCTGTGGGTTTCTCATAAACTGGCTTGGCTGGATCTGGTCTTGCTAAGGCCAAGTACAACCATGTGGGGTCACTACCCAAGTAACCTGAGGAAAGAATGACATCTAAAGGAACTGCAGAGTCACATGAAACTGCTGTTGGGGATTTCATGTCAGCTTACCTCCTTGAGGAGCACAGGTGATGCTGCTGATCAGTAGCAGAGAAGTCCACAACATCCTAGATACAAAGTGGGCATAAATAATCAAGTTCAGAACACAAAGTGTAAGGTCTGGTAACTCTACCTACTATGACAAGACAGCTTTTCACACTCATGTGTGCATAGATGTACTTACTTATTGCTTTCTCTGCCTACAATGTATATGAATAGGTATTAATTAACTGCATATATGTCTCCTTATATCCGATATATGTGGACATGCATGAGTACCTAAATACTTTGACGCATATTATTACATACATAACTTTTTAAATACTGCCCCTACACCCCCAAACACTCAGGTATGCAATAGTAAATAGAATGCTCCTCCCCCTTTTCTCTGTCTTCTTTTTTATTAAAACCTTATTGTCCTGTGTCCACCTATATTCCTTAAACAACACTTCCTTTTTTTTCTCTTTCCTTTTTTTTTCTTCTTTAACACACATTACAACATAGACACCAGACTGCACTACCACTGTCTCGTCTCTCTCTTTCTTTCTCTTTCTATTTCTAAAAAAAAAAAAAAAAAAAAGAGAAATTTAATGAAAGCCACATGGCAAATCATCCGACAAAAACATCTAAATCAAATCTCAGTGGTTTGTTCATACAGGAGGGTGCAATGTCTGTCCTGCTAAAGGACACATTCAAGTGTATATCATTATTATTTTGACATTTCCACCGGCTCTTATGATGCTAGACCTTTAGATCATTTTAAGTCATTACACTTAGAACACAAATGTGACCGTTGTTCTGGTTTATAAGGTCATGGTAAGCCAATCCTCTTAATTTGAGGCCTGACTTCCAGTACTGGAGAACTAAGTAACTCAGCTGAACCACATCAGACGCTGCACAAACAAAATAATTATACCACGACTGTCTGCCTCACAGACAATAATATAAAGGTGATAATAATTTAAAACATTCTATTTAAAAAGAGCAAACTGTCATGGCTGAAAGATTATATGACGTAATAGAGATCTGAGTGGACCATATGAAGTGTTAAAAGATCAAAATCAAGTTATACAAGTCCACAGTTTTATCTCAGCTGCAGCTTTGTATTAATCAGTAGCAGCTGTTACCACTGAGCAATCAGGTCCTTTTGTACTGAACATCATTTAAAAGCAGCTCTAACAGGTTCAAATCACTGTCACAGTTCTCTGAACTTTATACTGTGTTTTTGTTTGAAAAGCCTGCTGCTATGTTAACAGTGAAGGTGTTTATCATAATGAGGTGAGTAGAATGCTATTGGTTTCATAAATTGTGTTTTTGTTTAATAAATATAAAAAGGGTGAAAAGCTGTCTTGTCATAGTAGGTAGAGTTACCAGACCTTACACTTTGTGTTCTGAACTTGATTATTTATGCCCACTTTGTATCTAGGATGTTGTGGACTTCTCTGCTACTGATCAGCAGCATCACCTGTGCTCCTCAAGGAGGTAAGCTGACATGAAATCCCCAACAGCAGTTTCATGTGACTCTGCAGTTCCTTTAGATGTCATTCTTTCCTCAGGTTACTTGGGTAGTGACCCCACATGGTTGTACTTGGCCTTAGCAAGACCAGATCCAGCCAAGCCAGTTTATGAGAAACCCACAGGACAAGCAAGTGGTTCTGGCTCTCCCAGTTCTTCAGGCCCTTACTACAGTAGTACCACTGGAGGTGCTGGCTCTCCTGGTTCTGGGCCAGAATTTTACTACAGTGGTAGCACCAACACTGCTGGTGGTGCTGAATCCTCCGGTTATGGACAGCAGAGTGGTCAGTCTAGTGGTCCAGGCAGCCAGCAACAGGTTACAGACGAGAGCTGGACCTCATCTGATGGACAGGAGCCGGTCTTCACTCCCGTATCTGACGAGGATCAAGTGTACGCTCACAAGTCTCGGTCCCGCTACAACAGGAAGAACCTCCACTTCAGTCAGTTCCGCTACACCCAGACGGAACCACTTCGCCCCCAGGAGCCAGCGTTCCCATATCCTGGCAAGACCTCTCAACACGGCAAGGGTGGATTCTGAAGCTGCTTCTGGTGAGGCTCCCTTCCTTTTAATTGTACTTAACTGCTTATAAAGGCTGACTCATCTTTGTCTTGCAGGTCCTCTCCTTCTAAAGGTGACACCATTTCCAGTTAACTGAATAAATGGCTTTTAAGGAATTGCAACTTTAACATTGTGGTCATTGTCTGCAACCTTAACCAATGAGGCGGTAAAGCTTATGACTACCTGAAGGTGGCCCCCTTAAGGGTCTGAATTCAAACTGTGTGGGACTGTGCCAATCCTGCTTGTACTGCATATTTTTGCAACAAGACAAAGCTGGCCAGTCAATTTAGTGATTGGACCATTGTTCAAGCCTAAAAGGCATCTGTGGACAGCAGTCCTTCCCTCTTAGCGCTCTTAAGCAAACTTGGATTAATGTCTTTTCATGGTTTGGCTCTGGAGTCATGACTACACACAAATTCTGGGCCTGTGTGGTAGCTGAAGTGACTAAAGCTATGAGCTGACTCAAATGCTCTTGGTCAAACAATTCAGTTTAACTGGGGGGGGTGGAACAACCCCATACCAAAATCCCCCACCACCAAACTTGGCGCAATTTTATTTGTATAGCGTCTATTACAACAAGTTGTCTCTAGGCGCTTTGCAGAGACCAGAACATGACCCCTGAGCAATAAGTACAAACAGTGGCAAGGAAAAACTCCCCTTTAAGAGGGAAGAAACCTTGAGCAGGACCTGGATCATGAGGGGGGGGACCCTCCTGCCGAAGGCCAGCTGCATAGAGCAAGAAATAAGAGAATAGACACCGTCAAGGGTACAAGACAGGATACAATAGTAACTATCGTCAGTAGTCCAATTAGACTTCTGTGTATATGGATGGGTACTGCAGGTCGGGATGTCGGCAAGTATCCCACAGACATCCATACAGACGGGTGAAGGCAGACGCTGGGATGGTCAGAGGTGGAACTGCAGGTCAGCAAGCAGGTCTGGGATGTCTGGTCCACAGGACATGCAAAGAGGAAAAGGGCCAGACCAGCACTAAAAACAATGGACCACAATTAAGTTTATGGGATACTGTTAATGAGGGCTGAGGTGAAGCAGAGACAGAGAAGGCAAAGAGAAACAGAGAAGGTGAAAGGCACCACTCAGTGGATCATGTTAGTGCCCCCCTGCAGCATAGGCCTATACAGCATATCTACAACGAAGCTGTTTAAGATGAGCTGCTCTAATCTGGTCCTGAAGCTGCAGCTTTGACTACTGGTCCTGACACATTAAGGTACTAAATGTACACTAACTATATGCTTTATTAAACAGAAATGTTTTAAGTTTAGTTTTAAAGGTGGAGGTGGTGTCAGCCTCCTTCACCCAAACTGGAAGTTGGTTCCAGAGTGATGGTGCCTGATAACCGAATTCCCGTCCTCCAAATCTACATTTCGATACTCTAGGAACTACGAGTAAACCTGCACCCTGAGAACGGAGAGCTCTATTAGGAACGTACGGTACTATCAGGTCTTGCAAATATCGCGGCGCTAGGTCATTTTGGACCTTTTATATGCAAGTAATAAAATTTTGAATTGGATTCTAAATTTTACGGGAGCCAATGGAGGGAAGCTAAAACTGGAGAGACGTGGTCTGTCTTGATTCCTGTCAGCACTTGCGCTTCTGCATTTTGGATCAGCTGGAGGCTGTTAAGAGAATTACTTGGACATCCAGCCAACAACACGTTACAGTAATCTAATCTAGAAGATACGAACGCATGAATTAGTTTTTCGGCATCAGTCTGCGAGACGATGCTCCTGATCTTTGCGATATTACGGAGGTGGAAAAACGCAGTTTTACAAACCTGATTAATATGCTGTTTAAATGACAGATCCTGATTGAATATAACGCCAAGGTTTCGCACAGTTTTACTGCAGGCCATCGCAAGACCATCTAATCCGTTCCTAAGCTGTTTGGGAACACAAACAACTTCTGTTTTATCAGAATTTAATAGCAAAAAATTTCTGGACATCCAGTCCTTGATGTCCTTAATACACATCTGAAGTTTGTCTAATGGTTCTGTTTCATCTGGCTTCATAGACAGATACAGCTGCGTATCATCAGCATAACAATGAAAATTAATGCTGTGGTTCTGGATAATACTTCCCAAGGGCTGCATGTATAAACTGAACAGGATTGGCCCTAGCACTGAACCCTGCGGGACACCATAGCAGACCCTTGTCTGTACGGATGAAACCTCATGAACATGAACAAACTTGAATCTATGAGACCGATATGATTTTAAACCAATCTAGAGCTGTTCCTTTTAATCCCAACAGCATACTCTAGCCTCTGCAGTAAAATGCTGTGATCTCTAGTATCAAAAGCAGCGCTGAGGTCCAGCAGAACCAGTATGGACACTAACCCATTATCTGAGGCCATAAGAAGGTCATTCGAGACTCAAACCAGTGCTGTTTCTGTGCTATGATGCATTCTGAACCCTGACTGAAAAATTTCAAATAGATCATTTCTATACAAATGGTCACACAGCTGGGTTACAACTACCCTTTCCAGAATTTTAGAGATAAATGGAAGGTTGGAAATCGGTCTATAGTTAGGTAAAATGTCTGGGTCAAGAGAGGGTTTTTTAAGTAATGGTTTGATTACTGCGACTTCAAAAGCCTGTGGCACATATCCTAAGACTAGGGACAAGTTGATCTGTTCCAGTATTGTCGGTCCAATAAGAGAGAAAACATTTTTAAGTAGTCGAGTTGGGATGGGGTCTAACAGACACGTGGATGATTTAGATCCATTGACGACTGAGGTCAGCTCAGAGAGGTCATCAGGAACAAAACAGTCTAGAGTCAGCCAAGTACCGGTCCCCTGGCAACCTCTAAACCTAGACTTTGATGAAAGCTCATTTTAAAGATGTTTTTGATTAAAAAAAAAAAAATAAATAAAATAAAATTATATATATATATATATATATATATATATATATATTGTTCTAAACAAGTCATTTCATATGGGTTTGTAGAGTTTTTAAATTAAGTCAAATCAGCCTAGGAGCTTCTCCAGATCCAGAAAAATTGGCACCTTGAAAAGAATTTGAAGTGTTTACTATCTGAGCTGAATGACATATAGCAGGTGTTTCAATTCCAGTCCTCTGATCTCCTGTGCGTTTAGATGTTTCCTGGCACCATCAAATTGTCGTCAGCATATCAAGGTCTGCACAATTCTGTTTATGACACAGCCATGTCTATCAGGGTACTTTGAAGGGAAAAATTTAAAACATGCAGGATATCAGACCACAAGGACCAGAATTGAAAACCCCTGAAATAGAATAACACACCTGAGTGATTTAAGAATCTTTCACAGTTCCTTCCTTAGTCCATAGTTGAATAACTTCAGTTGTGCATCAATCAACAGCAGCTTTTACCAATGAGTACTCATTTTCTGCTGCAGAAGGACCGAATAAAAGCAGCTCCTAAAAACTGCTAGTTCTAGCAGTGTAATTGTCCTACATTCAGTTGTGTGAAGTGAGTAGATGGTATGGAAATTATTTGGATACAACGTGAATTATCCCATCCATTTTCTATAGCTGCTTTATCCTTTCCAGGGTCACTGGGGTCTGTCGCAGTCTAACCTAACTCGTTACAGCCAAGAGGCAGGGGTTCACCTGGACAAGTCGCCAGTCTATCACAGGGCCACATACAGACACGAACAATCACACATGCTCAAACTCACACCTACAGGCAATTTAGAATTATCAATCCACTTAGAATGCATGTTTTTGTCTCCAACTCTGGTACACACAGCATTTTAGCAGTGAGCCCTGAGTGCTGTACAACTAGTAGAACTAGTGCCTAATTTCAGTGATGCGTGCACTATGACAACTCTCCTTTTTGCATCCAATAAAGCAAAAAAATATAATTGTCTTAAGTTTGATGACTCACTGTTCTTTGGTAAAAATGAAAATTTGCACAACAGTATCAGAGGACCCTCTCTAAATGCAGCTGCATATGGTTGGCTCTGTAGCCAGCCTCTCAGGATGCGGCTGAGAGGAAGTACACTTCCAAAATTGATCAGTGTAGTGCAGATTCTAGACGGAGTCAACGTAAATGCCTTCATTTCTGACAAGTCATATGTTTTAGATAGGAGGGAAACTTTCTATAAGAACAGTGAAACTACTTAAATAACTGAAGGAGGTTGGTTATGTTGTAAGTCAAAGAGCAGGATCCAAATGCAGACAGAATTTTAAGCGTGAACTGGTTTATTAGGTGGATGCAGGTGGAGGGAGAAGTGAGTGAAGACAGACAAGGAATCAGCGGTCAGCAGGTAGAGGCGTAGATCAGCAGGCAGGATTCCTGGCAGAATGAACAAGGAAAAGTGAGCTCAACATGCAAAAAGGTCTTTCTAATTTTAAGTAGGCTTAATAAACAGTAAGGCTAGATGAGCAAAGACAAAGGAACCAACCCAGAATATGTACTCTGCTTACAAGATGAGGAAAAAGTGTGACACATAGACGCTTCTACAGTTCAGGCATGTCCACAGGACCGCAGCAGGCTATGTTTTGGTGATGTTTTGCTGTAATTGGTAGGGTGGGCCTTGACTCTGAAGGCTACAATAAAGTCACAAGACTATCAAAGCATTGAGGAGTGACGCATACCACTCAGCTTCAGGCACTTGTTCATAGTTTATTTAGGAAGAGTGGGCCAAAACACCTGTTGTACAGATGTACAAGTCTCATTGAGAACATACAGATTGGTTTTAAAGATTGTGAACAAAATATTTATTTAACGGTACCATTTCTGTTCACACCATTTTCATTTGTTATTCAAAATAATACTTAGAATCAAAAACAAAGTCTAAGAGCATCTTCACATTAATTCATCTTTGGTAGAATGCTGCACATGTAAATAAGTCATTGGACAGTCACAATCAAAATCAGGGCATTGCTTCATTCTCATTACATGGTGGAATGAAAGCAATTATTTGTGCTATGTAATGTTACTTTTACCAGTGTTAGTTTTGTGGTAAGTCTCCAACAATATAAAATGCCATCTACTTTTAAAATTAATTTACTAAGTAAGAAGTTGCTTAACAGTTTAAGTACTTCTTATTTAAGTGCACTTGTTACATTATACAAAAGATGTGTTGATGCATAGATGCTATGTGGAGCTACACGATTCACATGAATGACATTTTTATTCAAAAAGCAAATGTTGCTGAAAAGCAGCACTACTTTGAAGATGTTTCTTTTTCATTTTGTTCAAGAGTAAATAACAAAATATTAATTTAAGGGCTCACAAGTCAATGTGTTTATAGGGTTGGTCCCAAGCCCAGATAAAAAGGGAAGGTTGTAGTAGGAATTACATCTGATGTAAAAACGTATGGAACATGAATATGTGGTACATGACACTGATTTCTAGGATGCATCATTGAAAAGAAATAAGACAGAGGGCAAAGTTGTGCCAGGTGATGGTGAGAGATCATAAAGGCAGCAGTGAAGGGGTGACAGTCAAAATAATTCTGTATGCAGATTATTTTTTAAAAGAAAATCCCATGTAAGATAGCTGTGATAAAGTATAGCTTAGATTGACTGCAAGAAAGTCTAAGACTCAGTGCCACACACATGGATAAAGGAATGCTTAGAATTGTGCATCATCAACAGTAAAACTAAAAGCTTTTTATAAGAACTTGATTGGACTACAGAAAACAAAACTAGAGGTCAAGTCACAGGCAATAGCACAAGTTTTCAGGAAGTGCAGCACCCTGGATTTGTGAAAAACATTAAACTTTGGAATCTTTCAGCAAAGGACTATTTTATCATTACTGGAAGGGTCAGTGGCACTTTGTGCGGCTTTGTATTAATCAGTAGCAGCTGTTACCACTGTGCAATCAGTTCCTTTTGCACTGAACATCATATAAAAGCAGCTCTAACAGGTTCAAATAATTATCACAGTTCTCTGAACTTTGTATTGAGCTTGTTTTGATAGGTTTGCTAAGCAAACATTGAAGGCATTTGTATTATGAGGTGAGTAAAATGCAGTTGTTTCAGACTGGTGTTGTGCTCTGTTTTCTTTTCCTTAAAAGGGTGTCTAGGGTGAAAAGCTGTTTTGTAACTCGAGTGACTTTTCATTTTGGGAGGCAGTGTTGAGCCTTGCACTTAGTTTTTTGTGTGCCTGGTGATCATGTCCACTTTCTATCCAGGGTGTTGTGGACTTCTCTGCTACTGATCAGCAGCATCACCTGTGCTCCTCAAGGAGGTACGCTGACATAAAAATCCCCAACAGTAGTTGTATATGATTCTGCAGCTCCTGACAAGACTTCATTCTTTCCTCAGGTTACTTGGGTAGTGACCCCACATGGTTGTACTCGGCCTTAGCAAGACCAGATCCAGCCAAGCCAGTTTATGAGAGGCCCACAGGACAAGCAAGTGGTTCTGGCTCTCCCAGTTCTTCAGGCCCTTACTCCAGTGGTACCACTGGAGGTGCCGGCTCCTCTGGTTCTGGACCGGAATTTTACTACAGCGGTAGCACCAACACTGCTGGGGGTGCTGGATCCTCCAGTTATGGACAGCAGAGTGGTCAGTCTAGTGGTCCAGGCAGCCAGCAACGGGTTACAGACGAGAGCTGGACCTCATCTGATGGACAGGAACCGGTCTTCACCCCCGTAACTGACGAGGATCAAGTGTATGCTTACAAGTCTCGGTCCCGCTACAACAGGAAGAACCTCCACTTCAGTCAGTTCCGCTACACCCAGACAGAACCGCTTCATCCCCAGGAGCCAGCATTCCCATATCCTGGCAAGACATCTCAACACGGCAAGGGTGGATTCTGAAGCTGCTTCTGATATTTCTGCATTGTATCTTGCCTGACTAATTTCAGAATAAATGGTGAGTTGTGGTATTTGGGGTTTTTTTTTTTTTTTTTTTTTTTTTTTTTTTATTTAAATGACAGTTGAATATATAAGGTAAGGCACTTCAGACCAAAAAAAGATCAGTTAAGTATCAGTGCAGATTTGGCACATTAAAGATGGCTAAGTGTGATCTTTTTATAAGACACATCTCTTTAATACAGAGTAATGTGAAGGTTTCAAATGGAATTATCTGGTTAAAGATTGTGGCACTGAAGCCAAACGAGAGAGGACACAGGTTTAGTTAAGTGTTCTCAGCCATCAAGTTCTCATTAAGGGATATTGTAGCAAACTGAAGGACTAAAAGTTGCAGATTGCTTTTCCGTGGTACAAAACACATGTCACGGAATCTTGGTGACTGAGTTAATCTCCCACACTCTTGATCCAGTGGCCAAAAGTGCATAAAGTCTTCCTTGCCGCATTGAGCTGATGGCACACTGACTGTGGGGAATACTCGTCTTTCCCTGAAATGTGTTTTTGAAACTTGATGACAAATCTTCGCTTAGCTGGGCGGTGAGATCCATGTTCTGTGCTCACTCATTGCATTTTCTTCTGGAACCCTTGAGATGTACAAAAAGGCTCGATACAACCTACACAGGTCAAGGGACTGTACAAGCGGAACCTGGAGGGTTTTTACACCACTGGAGATTCCAGATGCATGTGACTGCAGGTCTGCAGCACATTGGTGCATACAGTACATCTAAATTAAGCTATTGATAGAAGAGCTAATTAACTGGAGTTTCTGAGAAATGAGTATGCATGCAAGAGTATAGGTTCATTGGGGTCTGCCAGAGCATATCCCGACTCATTACAAGCAAGTGTGAAGTTATTGCAATAATTGAGATTGTTATAGATATCCGATATTCCTGATAACCTAAAGTATTGAATATTATATTGCAGTTATGTGGTATATTATGGTATTCACTTGTGCTCATCGTTTCCTGTCTGTATTATACAGAGCCACACATACACTACCATCCAATTTCATGCCTTTAACTCACCTGTGCCTGCATCTGTTCAGTAAACGGTCTAAATTGAATTACAATCTCCTGTTGTGTCCTGACAACCTGGGGGTGACCGTAGCTCACTCCCATAACAAACCAACCCCATACAGTCCACTAGTCTCTCCAACAGTGGCACGTTGACATTCTTCTGGTTAGTTAGAGCAATTGGTAAACAAACATGGCAGATCTGAACCAGGCGTAGAAAGAGGACATCAACACGCAAAGATATCAGAGTCAAGTTTGTCAATTCTACCACATGTGAGACACATACAGAGAATCGAAATTGCGTTGCCCTCAAACCCTTGGTGCTACACAATAAATACATTTTAAACACAAAGTGCAAGTTAAAAAGAGACGAAACAAGTTGTGACATGACAACAGTTTTTCGGTTTGATTAAAGTGACATGGTGCAAAGCAAGCGGTCCAGTTCTGCCAAAATACAGATACTGAGATCAGAGTGAGTGAGGGGGGGGCAAGGCGGGGAACGGTGGAAGAGCAGGGAGAGTGTTAAGTGTCCTGACGGCCTGGTGGACGAAGCTGTCCTTCAGTCGGCTGGTTCTGGCCCGGAGGGTCCGCAGCCTCCTCCCTGATGGCAGCAGACTGAAGAGGCTGTGTGACGGGTGGGTGGGGTCTCTCACAATGCTGAGAGCTTTGCGAGTCAGACGGCTGCTGTAAATGTCCTGAAGTGAGGGGAGAGAGACACCAACGATCTTCTCAGCTGCTCTCACGACGCGTTGGAGAGACTTGCGGCAGGTTGCGGTGCAGGATCCGTACCACACGGTGATGCAGCTGGTCAGGATGCTCTCGATGGTGCCTCTGTAGAAGGTGTACCTGATGGGGGCCGGGGCTCTGGCTCTTCGCAGTTTGTGGAGGAAGTAGAGACGCTGCTGTGCCTTCTTGGCGAGTGATGCAGTGTTAACAGTCCAGGAGAGGTCCTCTGAGATGTGGACACCCAGGAACTTGGTGCTGCTCACCCTCTCCACAGTGGCACCGTTGATGGTCAGAGGAGCATGCTGGGTGTGTTGTCTCCTGAAGTCAGCAACAATCTCCTTGGTCTTCTCCACGTTCAGGGAGAGATTGTTTTCGCTGCACCACTCAGCCAGGCGACTCACTTCGCTCCTGTAGTTTGACTCATCGTTGTTGTTGATGAGACCCACCACAGTCGTGTCGTCCGCAAACTTTACGAAGAGGTTGGAGCTGTGAATCGGTGTGCAGTCATGGGTCAGCAGGGTGAAGAGGAGGGGGCTCAGCACACATCCCTGGGGGGCCCCTGTGCTCAGTGTGATGGTGCTGGATGTGTTGGCGCCGACCCGTACTGCCTGTGGTCTCCCAGTTAGGAAGTCCAACAGCCAGTTGCACATTGAGGTGCTGATCCCCAGCTGGTCCAGTTTGTGAATGAGCTGCTGGGGGATGATGGTGTTGAATGCTGAACTGAAGTCGATGAAGAGCATTCTCACATAAGCGTTTCTGGTGTCCATATGTGTGAGGGCTGTGTGGAGGGCAGTGGAGATGGCGTCGTCAGTGGACCGGTTGGAGCGATATGGATGCCAACGATGCAGCAGCTCTTGTTTTCTTCTGCTACTGTCATACAATGACTGTTATTCCCGCTTCTGCGGTCATCCGGACATGCGGAAGATGCGGAGATACATCACTTTCTGTGTGTGTCATCAGCAGAGGTATGCATGCCTCTGAAGAGGACAAACCCATGTAAAGCAGTAGGCCCAGACAACATCCCCAGATGTGCACTCAGGGTTTGCTCAGCAGAGATGGCTGATGTGTGATGTGAGTAGATATCTTTAATGTGTCCCTCACCCAAGAAAGATATCTGTGAACACATCAGCCACGTCAAACTTTCCAGGATTTTATTATGGCAGCACCGACACTGGTGGAGGTTCTGGCTCACAACAGATTAGAACTGGACTGCACTGGATAAGTTCTGTCTGTCTTGTCATGCTTGATGAACATTGACTCTGGAAGTAGGGTTGACTGTGTCTATATTAAATATTTACCTTAATATTAAATTTGAATATTGCGTTCAAAGCATGAGCTCGGACAGCTAAGGCATGTTTGTTTATGGAGCACAATTGAAGGCGATACAAAGTGCTTTAAAGAAATTAAGCTATCACATTGTGATCATAAACCAAAAAGACTAGATTAAAATTAATTGAAATATCGTTTTGAAACATAAGCTTAAGTATCAGTGCAGATTTGGTGCTTTATTGAAATACAACTGAAAATGGGTTCAACCTGGATTTGCGTAGTGTTTCAGCTGATCTGAGGTCTTCTACAAGTTTGTCCCAGTAATGTGGTGATTAGAGGTGGAAAGCAGCTTCTCCATGTCTGGTTCTGACTCTGGAAACTGATTAAATTGGCTACATATGACAAAGGGGTCTGGAAGGTTCATACTGGGTCAGGTCACAGGACCAGAGTTTTATAGACCAGCATCGTACCTTAAATCTATCCTCTGGACATGGTAGCCAATGCAAAGACCTCCAGAGTTGGACTGATGTGGTCCATGGCATATTCAGGATTGCTGTACTAATGCAATGTTTTAAAAGAACACTCTCAATCTCTAACAGGAAAAAAGTTTTAACGACTACCTAACCAGCTTTAGAGCCAGCCATACTGAAACTGGCAGTCTGCTAGTACTCCTCAGTGCAGCATTTTAGTGTAACAAATGCATTTTTGGCTTTTATAATCAAAGTGCATGCCTACTGGTGACTCATAAGGTTGACATGTGATACCGAGTCCGTCAGGGTTAATTGTATGCAGGCACAGACTGGCCATCTGGCAAACCAGGCATTTTCCTGATGCATTGTTTGGGCCTAGTATGTCTAAACATCCATTGGTCAGACCAGCCCATAAAACATTGGGTCGACCCAATCTGATGTTTAAACACCACCCCTTTTCATTTTAGTTTTGGACCCTGCATAACATCCATTCAGGAAAAAACCCCCAAAACTATCAGTTCAGGACTTGACCACCAGCCCATAAAACATGATCTGCAACTCATTGGGTAATTTTGAGTGAACACAGGGCTGATCCAATCAGATTAAACCAGTTTTGACTGGCTCTATACCAGTGGATGCAGGTATGTGTCAAAAATGAGATGTAGAGAAAAAATGTAAAGTAGGCATGGAGAAAATGCACAAAAAACAAACCAAGCAGATGCTGCTAAATGTGCAAAACTGACATGTTTGTCAGCTCCCATGGCTGATAATGGTGTTCTGAATCAGAGGAGAATAAATTTCTGAATCGGAGGAGAATGTAGAACTTGTGGAAAACTGCACTGCTTAACACTGGGTAGAGGAACAGATTAAACACAATAATTTGAGCTGTACAAGGCAGTTTGTGCAGCTGGTTAACATGTTGTTCAGTGGTTACAACTATAGTTCTGTTACGCCTTCCTGAATTAAATTTCCCAATTGTGAGAACATTTTCTAATAAGTCTTTCCAGGGTTGACAGGCCTTCTTTTGTTTTTGTTAGTTTATAATTTATTCAGCATATTGTAGGAAAACAATGATAATCTGATTAATCAATTGTGTATTTTTTCTTCTCTCTACCTCATATATAAGTTTTCATCTTACACATTGGATACATAGGAGGATACATTCTGGTAAATGAAGTGCTATGTTTTGGATGTGCTTTCTACAAAAATGTTGTCATGGTACACAAACAGGAAAGGTAAATCCCAAAGCACACTGTCCATCAGCCGCTCAAAGGTCTTTGCGGCATTCTTAAGTCCGAAGCGCATCCGGAGGAACTCAAAAAGCTTAAAAGGTGTGATAACTGCAGTCTTGGGTACACCCTGAGGATTGACTAAAACCTCATGGGGACCACGAAAAAGATCAACCTTCGAAAAGATGGTCTTACTAACCAAACGGACAGAAAATCCTGAATGTGTGGAATAAGGTAGCGGTCCAGTGTTAGTGCCTCTTTCCAATGGCAATAGTCGCCACACTGGCGCCAGCCACCACCAGGCTTTCGCACATTGTACAGAGGCAAAGCCGTAGGGCTGCTGGAGCATTGTATGATGCAGAGTGTGACAAACTCAGACCTGGCTATGACAAGTTTACCTGGGTCCAGACATCTGGCTTGTGCATGAACAGGACACATTGTCAACTGATGTTCCACACCATGTTGACTTTTGCCTCGCTGGAGGCAAAAGTAGAACAAGTCAAAGCAGGAGACTCCACGAGGAGGCGAAAAACACTTCGGCGGTGGAGAAGACACTGGACAACCTGGACGAGCTGGACTGGAAATCAACTACACACCAGGTAGCCCAACAACGTTCAAATTCGATCTTTGTGATGTAATACAATGCAGTGATAAAGGGGATATGACAGGTTGGAGAGAAGTTTTGGTAAATGGAAAAATACTATAATCTCTAATGTCATTTCTGTTTTAGGCATGCTTATTGCTTTTGTAATGTGTGGCTCTTGTTGTGTTCTATGTATCAGATCTCCCTGTCTCAGGATCTTCACCACCTCAGTGCAGCGCAAACAACCCTTTCCATATCAGAAGCTGTTGCTCCACGCAGATGGCTTGATCAACGATGGTCTGTATTCTGAAGAAGAATCTGAGACGATACCTCTTTACAACTGAATTTGGATGTAGGTCTCATGTTCATGAGACCTAATGGGGGAATTGAGCGATTTGATCATTAATACTCCTTTATCTCTTTATGTATGAGAATGTTGTTGTGTGAGCAGTGGAGGAGTGTTGTTTGTGGGCTGAGCTCTCATTCACAGAGATAAGCAAAAGCATCTGGTGCTGATAAGAAGACCTGGTCAACCATCAGCAACCTCACCCTGACCCAAGGCAGCGGAGATAGAGAGCACCTCTTACACACAGGAGGAGGCATGACTCGGGAAGTCGCCTAAGAATGCTGTGTAACTGTGTAAACTGTATAAAAACTGGGTCAGGGATAGGTCAGAGAGTCAGACTTCATGAAGACTGAGACGTCACATTCGCTCTAGCTTTGTCTATTGAATGCCGTTCAATTGCAAATAAATCCTTTCTGTTAAATTGACTTTTTATCAGGCAAAAGTTGGATTCCCTGTTCCTTACGGAGACATGGCAGAGAGAAAGGGAGTTTGTTCATTCATTTAAATGAACTCTGTCCTGATGGCTGCTCGGTTTTCAGGATACCCTGCCCCTCTTGCTGTGGAAAAAGGACTTGCTGTAGTATTCAGCAACAATTTTAATTGTAAAATTAAGAACACTCAAACATTCCCCTCATTTGAATCTACTCAAAGCCTGGAGGGGTATAAATGGATATTATGTCCTGGATTTGTGGATAACATTCAGCTTGGGAATCTTTCAGCAAATAATTATTTTAACATTACAGAATGGGTAAGTGGCACTTTATTCATTAATTAACAACGGTGATAAATAAAAGCACAACACCACGACAGTCAGTGTAGGCTGTTGTAATTGGCATGTTAATTAGAATCAAATGTTACTGTGGATTTTCGCTATGTAAAGTCAAATGTATTTACTCTGTGAATGCAAGTTTTAAGGCACCATCTGATGCATTAATTTCATATGTCTATGATAAATAGTTATCATGCAGGTACGTTCTATTTTTTTTCAGGTAAGTCATTCACAAAGACTAAATGCCCTTGACATGGATAGTGGTCAGAAAGGATGGTGTTGTGTTCGGAGCCCACTGCAACTGCACAGCTGGATTCGGTGAGAGCTGCTCTCATGTTTCAGCTGTCTTGATCACGTGTTAAATGGCACAAATCAGTAATCTCACCTCTCTGGATCTTCAGATAGCAATACAAAAAAACTGTATCAGGTCCCTTTTTTCTAATAATCTGGCATCCAAGTGCACAACAGTTATTGGGCATTGTTACTACCATCTACCAGCACGCAAACATCCTTCTCACCCACGTCATGGTCCGGAGTTATATAACCTGTTCTCAAGACTCATCACAGCTGTCAATCTTTTCTAGAAACGTTCCACAAAAACAATTATCACAGCACGACTGCCTGACTCACTGGCAATACTAGAGAAGGTGATAATTTAAAATAAGCAAACTGTCATAGCTGAAAGTTTATATGAAGTAATAGAGATCTGAGTGGACCATATGAAATGTCATAAGATCAACAAGTTATGAAAGTCCACTGTTTTAACTCAGCTGCAGCGTTGTATTAATCAGTAGCAGCTGTAACCACTGAGCAATCAGTTCCTTTTGCACTGAACATCATATAAAAGCAGCTCCAACAGGTTCAAATCACTGTCACAGTCCTCTGAACTTTGTATTGTGTTTGGCTTGAAAGGCTTATTGCGAAGCAAATATGGAAGGTGTTTATGTTATGAGGTGAACAAAATGAAATGGTTTCAGAACATTGGTGTTCTCTGCTTTACAATATTTCCCTTACGAGGGTGCCAGGGATGAAAATGTGTTATGTGTCTAGTGACT
The DNA here is from genome assembly GCA_014839995.1 of Xenentodon cancila. Lineage (NCBI taxonomy): Eukaryota > Metazoa > Chordata > Actinopteri > Beloniformes > Belonidae > Xenentodon > Xenentodon cancila. The sequence continues at coordinate 5,124,508 of CM026199.1, read as the reverse complement.
GGATATTTTGTGTGCTTTGTGGTCATGTCGTCTTTCTATCCAGGGTGTTGTGGACTTTTCTGCTACTGATCAGCAGCATCACCTGTGCTCCTCAAGGAGGTAAGCTGACATGTAATCCCCAACAGCAGTTTCATGTGACACTGCAGTTCCTGACAAGACTTCATTCTTTCCTCAGGTTACTTGGGTAGTGACCCCACATGGTTGTACTCGGCCTTAGCAAGACCAGATCCAGCCAGACCAACATATGAGAAACCCACAGGACAAGCAAGTGGTTCAGGCTCTCCCAGTTCTTCAGGCCCTTACTACAGTAGTGGCACAAATGCAGCTGGAGGTTCTGGGCCAGAATTTTACTACAGCGGTAGCACCAACACTGCTGGCGGTGCTGGATCTTCTGGCTATGGACAGCAGAGTGGTCAGTCTGCTGGTCCAGGCAGCCAGCAACAGGTTACAGAAGAGAGATGGACCTCATCTGATGGGCAGGAGCCGGTCTTCACTCCCGTAACTGACGAGGATCAAGTGTACGCTTACAAGTCTCGGTCCCGCTACAACAGGAAGAACCTCCACTTCAGCCAGTTCCGCTACACCCAGACAGAACCGCTTCATCCCCAGGAGCCAGCGTTCCCATATCCTGGCAAGACATCTCAACAAAGCAAGGGTGGATTCTGAAGCTGCTTCTGGTGAGGATCCCTTCCTACTATGTGGACTCAGCTGCTCATAATGGCTGAGTCATTTTTGTCTTGCAGAGGTGATGCTGACTGAATAAATGGCTTTTAAAGAAACTGCCCTGGCTTGTTACTGATTTTGTAACTTTTGTCTTTCCTGCAACCATAACGGGTGGCATATCATGCAGTAAATGTGTAGTATACTGCATAAACACGGGGGGCCAATCACGCCTTCTAGGATGGGAGATGAGTTGCTCTGACATGGCCCTGGTTCTCTGGCACTCCTGGTGACACTCTCACTCAAAGTGTAATGGAAAAACACTTGCCAAATGCAAGCAAATTTCCTGGCCCAGCAAAGAGCTGAACTTGACTTCAGAAACTAAGTTCTCACTTGCTGCCTCTTGGGAAACTCTGAGCTCTGGTGTCCAAACAATTGGACCAACCTAGTTTAGAGTTGGACTGAAGGTGGCAGGTGTGCCCCTTGTGCCACTAACTTGTCTGTGTACAGGAACTTTTTTTTTTTTTTTCAGATCTAAGCTTTCATTGGTTCTTTTACCACTGCTATGCAGATGAGACTCAACTTATTCCTTTCCTTCCCACCTGATAACTCTTCCATTTCAATGTGAATATCATTTCTTTCATACCTGAAGGATCGTCACCTTCAGCTAAACCTGTCCAAGCCTGAGTTTCTGTCCACCCAGTCATTCCTTACCATCCAAGCGTGTGTTTGGATTCCTTCACAGTTGTGCCCACATCGCCAGCTAGAAATCATGGTGTCATGTTGGACAGCCAGCTGACCTTTTTAAGGGTTATTTTGCCTTTGTTTCCTGGTCTTGTGGATTTGCTTTACACATCAGGAAAATTGGCCCTTACTTGAGAACATACAGCTCAGGTTCTGGTCATGCCACTCATTGACTGCTTTAAATCATACTAGTTGGCCCCCCTGTGTGCTCAGTTAAACCTGTGCAGATTGTCAGTTATGAACATATGAATGTATTACATGATTGCCTTTAGTCGTAATTCTCTGCTGTCTGTATTTACAAGATTGTGGTGCCATTTGTAAATGAAAAGACCGGAACACTCAGGATCAAGGTATACAGGATGTCAGGACCAAACAGGCCCATAGTGTCTCTGTTTCTTAGCCTGTTGACATTTGCATACAGCATGTCATGTGACCGCTTTGTTTCTCTGTGAATAAAAGAAACCGCTACAAGGAGAATGGCCGGGGATCGTCGCGGATACACGTGTGTGTGTGTGTGTGTGATAGACATCAATGAAGGCCTTTACCCCGTTTGCAAAGGTTTGATCAAGACTACTGTCTCTGTGTGGTTCATTCCGATCCTTGAGAAGATTTCAAGGACCCTAACACAGATGATCCAGAATGCAGCTGTACGTCTAGTCTTAAACCAGCCCAAGAAAGCACATGTCACTCTACTGCTAATCTCTCTGCACAGACTTCCAGTTGCTTGTGGGCATGAAGTTTAAAGCTCTGCTTTTGACTATTTAATTTCTTGCTTGTTATCCTCTCAGATGTAAGTCTGAGAAAATAGTGTTTTCCTAAATGACAATAGTAATATTTGAGGTGGTTAAGCTTTTAAATGTGGGCTACCTGAAGCTGTCAGCCTTAAAAGGCTGAATGCACATATGTGTGGGACTGCCCCAACAGTTCTGCATGTTTCCCTGCTTAACACACCTGGCAAGGTCTGCACAAAGCCCTTATTTGACTTGGGTGTTTAAAGCACAGAAACAGGCAGGGCAGTTAGTGGCAACTTCCAGACCGGAATTGCCTGGGGCCTCATGTTGAAAACCTGCCTGGATTTTACCCCAAATCCTTGCACAGTTTTGGCCGACATTAAATTTTCAGACGCTCAAAACTGTGCATCCATATTTCATAATGTGAAACTGACTGCTCCTCCATGAGCACACAATCTGCCCTGTCTTCTCCTAGGAAGCTCCCTTTGAATATATACAATATTGCTAAAAATATTCACTCACCCATGAAAATAATCGGAACCAGTTGTTTCAATCACTTCCATAGCCATAGTTGTATAAAATCAAGCACTTATGCATGCAGACTGTTTTTACAACGATTTGTAAAATAATGGGCTGCTTTCAGGAGTTCAGTCAACTCCATTGTGGAACTGTGATAGGATGCCACCTGTGCAACAAATCCAGTCATGAAATTTACTTGTACCTAAATATTCCACAGTCAACTGTCAGCTGTATTATAAGAACATGAAAGTGTGAGGGAACTGTACTTGCCTGACTGCACTGTGCCAAGTGTAAAGTTTGGTGGAGGGGGGATTATGGTGTGGGGTTGTTGTTCAGGAGCTGGGCTTGGCCCCTTAGTTTCAGTGAAAGGAACTTTGAATGCTTCAGCATACCAGGACATTTTGGACAATTCCATGCTCCCAACTTTGTTGGAAGTTTGGAGCTGGCCCCTTCCTCTTCCAACATGACTGTGCACCAGTGCACAAAGCAGGTCCATAAAGACATTGGTAATAGAGTAAATACAGCTAACAATTGTTGGTAAATGTAAATACCTCCTTCATCTACAGGAGGTCCAGGGATGCTGCGTTAACCCCACGAGACTGACCTCCAAACAATTTTCTTGAATCCTGCCAGCACATGTGTGGAACTTGGATAATCCAAAGTCGCATAAATGAATAACCAGACTCTTAGTGACATGTAAGATTCATGATAAACAGACTACATTAGAGAATCAGTTTTTCACAGCATTTTAATGTTTGCCTCTTCGGCCACAATCTAGGGAAATGCTAAATGTTGTCCCATGCGGTTTGGGATGACAGATGCCTGGCCTGTAAATCAGCCCCTGCTGAATACTTCCTGTTACGTGGAACCCAAGGATCTTTGTAATCTAAATCAGCTGATCAAGTCATCGTTCTGGACCAGCAGGTCAGTGTGGTCCTTGAACACATGCTCTATCCAAATTCTTTGTGTATTTGTATCAAAGCTGCCATTCTTGCACAGTTACGCGCAACTTCATGCAGTCATTTGTGGGAAACAAATTTAAAAGCCACAAATCAGCTGAAATACTACATTTTTTAAAATCCAGATCCAAATCCACACTGCTTGACTTTTAAGCTTAAGTTTCAAAATGTGATTACATTTTAACCACTGATTTTATCTTTTGTTCTTTTTTCTTTCTTTTGTTTACATTTTAAATCGTGCTTTATATTTATGTGATGTTTAAATGTCTCTGTAAAGCACTTGGAATCACCTTGTTGTCAGGCTTTTACTGACTCTATACAACTCATTGGGTCATATATGGGCACATTTACGAAAAACGTATTTAATCCACAGACTTAATGTTGAAAAGCAAATCATCTGACAAAAACATTTAAATCAAATCCCAGTGGTGTGTTCATACAGGAGGATGCCATGTCTCTCCTGCTAAAGGACACATTCAAGTGTATGTCATTATTATTTTGACATTTTCACCGGCTCTTATGATGCTAAACCTTTAGAAAACCTTAGGTCATTACGCTCAGTGAGAGACATTGGAAAGGAAATGTGACTATTTGACTGTTGTTTTTGTTAAAATAGTCTTATTAAGCTCTTGTTAAAAAATCCAGAAGTAGTTTTTAAAAGCATTGAAACTGCAACAGAGCTGCCAGACCTACAATATCCCAACATCTACGACTGCCTGATCAACTTTCCTTCATCCTCCTCCAGGAATTCTGTAAAAAATTACAAAAGCCTGGAGGCATATAAATGGACGTTAAGTCCTGGAATTGTGAACAACATTCAACTTGGGAATATTTCAGCAATTATTTTATCATTACTAGAAGTGTAATTGGCATTTCACGCATTTATTACCAAGGGTGCTAAATAAAGGCACAACACCAACACAGTCAGTGCAGGCTAATATAATTGGCATGTTAATTGGAATCAAGTGTTACCGTAGATATTCACATGTTAATTTTATATGTCTGTGATAATTAGTTATCAAGCAGGTGTCTTTCTTATTTTTTCAGGTGAGTCCTTTTTCAGGTGAACTGCACAGCTGGTTTCAAAGAGAGCTGCTTTCATGTGTCAGCTGTCTTAATTGTGCGTTTCATGGCATAAATCCTTTATCTCACCTCTCTGGATCTTTAGGAATCCAATAAAAAAACTTGATCTGTTCCCCTTTTTCTAATATTCTGGCATGTCGGTGCACAGCAGCTATCGGGCATTGTTACTGTCGTCTACCGGCACAGACACGTTCTTCACGCCCTCTTCAGCTTTACTGCCAAAACAGCATTGTTTACATGAGTGTTGCACGCTGGGAATTCTGAGGTCAGTTTCCGGAGCTCTGTAGACTTTTTCTCAAGGCCCATTATTGAAATATTATAAAGGTAATTAAAAATGTTATTCAAAATGAGCAAACTGTCATGGCTGAGAGATTATACAAAGTAAAAAAGGGTCTGATTTGACCATATGATGTGTCATAAGATCAAAAACAAGTTATGCTAGTTAACAGATTTAACTCAACTGCAGCTTTGTATTAATCAGTAGCAGCTGTTACCACTGAGCAATCAGTTCCTTTTGCACTGAACATCATATAAAAGCAGCTCTAACAGGTTGTCTGAACATTGTATTGTGTTTGTTTTGAAAAAGCTGCTGTTAAATAAATATGGAAAGTGTTTGTATCATGAGGTGAGCAAAATACCATTGTTTCAGAAAGCTGTTGTTGTGTGTGTTTTTCTTTATAGTCGGGATGAAAAGTTGTCCTTTTGAGTCTTCATATTGGGAAGAGGTGGCAGGCGTCGCAGATTTCATGTTCTGAACATAACACTCGTTCCTGCTTTTGTATCCAGGGTATTGTGGACTTCTCTGCTACTGATCAGCAGCATCACCTGTGCTCCTCAAGGAGGTAAGCTGATATGAAATCCCCAACAGCAGTTGCATGTGACTCTGCAGTTCCTGACAAGACTTCGTTCTTTCCTCAGGTTACTTGGGTAGTGACCCCACATGGTTGTACTCAGCCTTAGCAAGACCAGATCCAGCCAAGCCAGTTCATGAGAAACCCACAGGACAAGCAAGTGGTTCTGGCACTCCCAGTTCTTCAGGCTCTTACTACAGTAGTGGCACAAGCTCTGCTGGAGGTTCTGTGCCTGAATTTTACTACAGTGGTAGCACAAACACTGCTGGCGGTGCTGGATCCTCTGGTTATGGACAGCAGAGTGGTCAGTCTAGTGGTCCAGGCAGCCAGCAACAGGTTACAGAAGAGAGCTGGACCTCATCTGATGGACAGGAGCCGGTCTTCACTCCCGTAACTGACGAGGATCAAGTGTACGCTTACAAGTCTCGGTCCCGCTACAACAGGAAGAACCTCCACTTCAGTCAGTTCCGCTACACGCCGACAGAACCGCTTCATCCCCAGGAGCCAGCGTTCCCATATCCTGGCAAGACATCTCAACACAGCAAGGGTGGATTCTGAAGCTGCTTCAGGTGAGACTCCCTTCCTACTATGTGGACTCGGCTGCACATAAATGCTGACTCATCTTTGTCTTGCAGAGGGGCTGCTGCTTCCAGCTGACTGAATAAATGGCTTTTTAAAGAAATGGACCTGGCTTGTGCAGCAATTTTTGTAACATTATGATCTGTAAACTTCACCAGTAGAAGTGGCAAAGCTTCTACACATGGGCAACCTGAAGCGGTAAAAAATGCTGAATGCCAGCCAGTGCGCATCTGCACTTATATCAGTTGGCAAGGTCTTCACGAGCACCAATCCTTGCAGAGCTTGGCCAACAAATTTGTAGTGCATGACACAAAGCTCACTTTGAATGCAGTAACAAGAAGGCCTGTCTTGTTTGTGTGACCCGTAATCGCAGATCAGAATATGTCTCTACTGCTAACCACGTAAATGATTCCTGCATTCAGAGGTCCGGTGAGGAAGTTGCCCTAAAGTTTCTGGATTCTAGTCGGACCATGTTGGCAAGTTGGATCAAGTCATCTAACAAGACTTTGTGACATGAAAGATTCACTATAAATTACAAGTTCTTCAGTTTGCCTATTCTGCAATGTTAAATGTCGTCCTGTGCATCAAAGGGATGACATGTCTTATCTGTAAATTGGTTCCTGTTAGAACCCAGAGGATCTTTTCTAACATTGTCTGGTTTGGCCATCCTGCATCAGTGATGTCCTTGAACACATGCTCTCTCCAAATATTGCGGTGTGAAGCCCACTAACGTGAGTTCACATTTGTGTTTCAGTTTTATTGTGTTGAAATGAACAGTACGTTACCTCATTTCTGTTAGACAAGGTTTAACTTTGGAACAGTCACCATGACCGTTACACCACTTTTCAACAGTAGAGGGCGCAGTGAGGTTTTAGTTTGCATGAGGCTGGTCGGGTTCCTCATAGCTGACGAGAATCCGGAGAAAGCAAACGCAGTCTCCTGTGTTGTCGTTTCACTGTGTTTCCAGGTATATGGTGTGCGTGTTAAATGTTAAAATATGTTTACAATGATGAACGCATAATTCAACAGTTAGGAAAGGGTAATAACGACCCGTGTAGATTAATGTTGTAGTGTTACACAAGCTCATTCGGTGGAGTAGTCACGGTTAGCAGCTAAACGTCGAGAGCTATAATTACATCCTGATGTGTAAGCAAGATATGTTCTTTACTGTGTTACATTAATATGTTGAGTTGAACAGTTAGTGTTATGCCTACGTTAAATGTGGATGTCTATCCAAATACAGCCGGGAAACTTGTCTTTGAGGTACTTTAAAGGTATATGGTGAGAAGCTACATTAAAGATGTAATAACAATAGCCATTCAGTTGGCATTATGCAAACTAAGTTAAGAAATATGTTTGTAATTTGGATGATTTGCTGAATTAATGCATTTGGTGATTAACAAATGTCTAAGTGGACTATATATATATATATATATATATATATATATATATATAGTGGTCTATTGGTTAATAGTATGATGGACAAAGTTGACAACGTATTGAGAGACATGTAAATAAATATAACTGACGAGAATCCGGGGAAAGCAAACACCGTGTCCTGTGTTGTCTGTTGTTTCACTGTGTTTCCAGCTATCGATATAACTGTATATGGGCATCACCACCGGTACCTGTTACAGTTTATTGGGGGCTCGTCCAGGATCTACTTCCTCTTCCAGGGCGAAGTTGAAACAGTGATATTGACACCACGGACCAGAAGGGACCTGATCCAACCAATGGAGTGACGTTTACAACCTGCACCAGGGATCACATCATGCAACTAGTGAACAACGTACAGGGTGGTCTCCTGACGGCGTCATCCCAGTCTACAGATGAAGAGACGTCCTTGACGTACACCAGGTGCTACAGGGATTAAGCGTGAGGTTCACGCTGTGCCGAAACAACCAGTCATCGATAACTGAAGCTGAGGATGGTTTCCGGATCGTGTGACCAGGTGCAAGGAATTGGTAAGCAGCCATGGCAGACGGCGAGAGGAAACGCTTGGTGTGGACAATCAAGAAAGACCTGCTCACTCTCTCTGCAGACCAGCTATTCCAGATTGCCAAGTCATTGACTCCAGTGCCGGAGATGGACCAGTCCCAGCTTGAGTTAGGGGATGAGGAGGTTTGTTTTGAATACATTCGAAGTTTTATGCACAGTAAAACCTTACTTGAGTCTGAGGATGCAGGATTGGCTTATCTGTTAGAGCTAAGAGATGTAGTTGGTGTAGCCACCAGACTTTGTGTTTTAGAATCAAACGTGTGTAACTAATGATGATGTGTCGTATGTCCCATTGGTAAACCCACAAGTTGATGGTGACAGAAGTCAAAGTAATGTTGTCAGCGAGATTGAAAGAGAGGTTATTAAAGTTGATAATGCTAATGCTAATAATTCTCCAGTCCCTGGAGGTGTTAAGACACATGATGCAGAATTGCAGAAAATACTTGCCAGTTGTGTTCTGGGTGGGTTGGTGAACTCTCAAATTTCCACTTTGACATAAAATACAGACCTGGAAAATCAAATATGGACGCAGACACCCTATCTCGCCTCCCTCTGGACATGGAAAAGTATGAGACAGTTTGCACTGAGAAGCTCTTAGAGGAGGTTGTGTGAGCAACATGGGATGGTAGTCAGGCAGCTGAGAGAAAAGATGTAGCCTGGGTGGCAGCCCTTAACACCGCCTCCCCAGAACAGGACCAACAATCTCACTGTAACCTTATATCCATCAGCCGCGATGATCTTGTAAAAGCACAAAGAGAGGATCGAGACATCGGTCAAATTATAGAACTAAAAAGATCAAACAACAAAATGACAAATGATACACGCAAAATAGTAAGAGGAACTGCCCCGAAGCTTCTTCACGAGTGGAGTAAGTTGCGTCTGGAAAATGACCTTCTTTACCGACAAACAAACGAGAAGACACAGTTGGTTCTCCCTTCCAAATATAGAACACTAGCTCTGAAGTATCTGCACAATGAGATGGGACATGTTGGCACAGAGAGAGTACTCCATCTTGCTAGGGAGAAATTCTATTGGCCGTTTATGGCAAAAGAAATAGAGGAATATGTCACTCGAAAATGTCCATGTATTAAAGCCAAAAAGCCCACCACACATGACCGTGCTCCTATGGGTAGCATCACATGCAGCTTCCCATTAGAACTGGTGTGTATTGATTACTTACATTTGGAAGCCAGTTGTGGAGGTTATGAGTACATTCTAGTGGTACTTGACCATTGTACTAGATTTGCTCAGGCATATCCCACCAGGAACAAGAGTGGGAAAACAGCAGCTGAGTTGATTTTCAGTGACTTCATACCCAGGTTTGGGTACCCATCCAAACTGCATCACGATCAGGGTCGTGAATTTGAAAACAAGCTCTTTCAAACATTGCAGCAACTCTCTGGAGTAGGTCACTCGAGAACTACGCCTTACCACCCGCAAGGAAATCCAGCAGAGCGTTTGAACCGCACTATCCTCCAGATGCTGAGAACATTGACAGAAAGTGAGAAACTGCAGTGGAAGGATCACCTTCCGCATGTTGTACACGCTTACAATTGCACCCGACATGAAGCAACTGGTCACTCTCCCTTTTTCCTCCTTTATGGTCGTCATCCACACCTCCCAGTTGACTTGCTGTTCAAGTTAGCTGGAGATAAGGGATCATACTCACCAAAGGATTATGCAGAAAAATGGGCTGAAAGGATGTCAGAAGCCTATCGAATTGCAAGTGAAAACAGTCAGAAGTCCAGTGCAAGGGGAAAAGCAACTTATGACAGAAGAACTAAAGGATGTTGCAACCAGGGAACCATGTTCTGGTTAGGAATCTTAGTGAGTGTGGAGGACCAGGCAAATTAAGATCGTACTGGGAGAAATCTGTTTAAAAGGTCAAAGGGCAGATTCCGGAGAGCCCAGTTTATATTGTCTGTCCTGCAAATTGGAGATCAGAAGAGAACCAAAACACTACACCGCAACCTCCTGCTACTAGTAAATGACTTGCCTATTGACATGGTTACACCCAGTGCCAGAAGTATTCCTGAAAAGAGACGAAAACATGCAAATGGACGAGACAAAAAGAAAAGCATACAAACAGACATGGATGTGAGTGAGAGCTCTGATTCTGAGAGTGACCATGTCTCGCGGTACTGGTTCAGACTACCAGCAGCAAGAACTGAAGAAAGCTGTCTTAGTCCCTGTGAGGAACCTACCTTGCCTCAGAGGAGTCCCTGCCAGAACTCTAATCAGGACTCAGCTGTTTCAGAGCCTGTGGAAAGAGGAGGTGGTACTGTACCGGAATATTTACCGCAACCCATCCTTCCCCCTTCCGAAGAGATAGAGGAACAAAATATGGATGAAAAGACACATCCACCAGTCAGGCCTGAAGGAGAAGATGGCTTCACTGAGCGAATAGATACTGAGGTAGAAAGGAGATCCGTGTCCCCTGCTTCCGAACATAGTCAAGCAGAAGTTCAAAGATTGCAGCGTGAGAGGAGACCAAGGCAATTCCTCACATATGACTCATTGGGGGAACCATGAAAATACTCACATACTAATGTTAATTTAGTGTCTGCAAACACCACACCATACTCATCCACCACAGCTCCTTGTATTTCATCACCGCCTTCACTTGTTCCATACATTCCATTTGGTGCACCACCATGGATGCCCTCCGTTTTGTACACACAGACACCATACGCACCACAAGTGACACCACCCTACATCCCACCTACATTTATTTGTTGTGGATATTAGATTTGAGCACTGCCAATGCTAACAGGTGACATTTAACAAAGTGAAAAATACTAAAAAGTTTAAGGAGTATTCTGTGAAATGTGAAGTGACTTTTTTTTTGTGTCGGGGAGTGTGTGAAGCCCACTAATGTGAGCTCACATTTGTGTTTCAGTTTTATTGTGTTAAAATGAACAGTACGTTACCTCATTTCTGTTAGCAAAAGGTTTAACTTTGGAACAGTCACCATGACCGTTACACCACTTTTCAACAGTAGAGGGCGCAGTGAGGTTTTAGTTTGCATGAGCCTGGTCGGGTTCCTCATAGCTGACGAGAATCCGGAGAAAGCAAACACCGTCTCCTGTGTTGTCTGTTGTTTCACTGTGTTTCCAGCTATCAATACAACTGTATATGGGCATCACCACCGGTACCTGTTACAGCGGCACTAGGACATTTTGGACTTTATACGCAAGTAATCTAAATTTTACAGGAAGCCAACACTGGAGACGTGGTCTCTTATTCTTGTCGGCACTCGCGCTGCTGCATTTGGGATCAGCTGGAGGCTGTTACGAGAATTGGACATCCAGCCAACAATACATCCCAGTGTTTACCTCCACCTGTCTGCATAGATGTCTCTGGATATTAGCAGACATCCTGACCTGCAGTCTTCATCTATGTGAATTACCGACTAGCATATATCAGATATACATGGAAGTCTTAGTTCTGCTGCTGATGGGTACTTATATTATTGTATCCTGTCTTGTATCTTTGACGGTTTCTCTCTCTACTTCCTGTTCTACCTAGCTGGTGTAGAGCAGGCGGGCCCCCCCTTATGATCCAGGTCCTGCTCAAAGTTTTCTTCCCTCTTAAAGGGGAGTTTTTCCTGCCACTGTTTGGCTTAAGGTTTTTACCTGTCGTTTATGTAATAATTGCTCGGGGTCCTGTTCAGGGTCTCTGGAAAGATCCTGGAGACAACTTGTGTTGTAATAGACGCTATATAAATAAAATTGAATTGAGTGACGAGGATAGATAGGATGAGTACATCAGATTGACAGCACAGGTTAGATGTTTTAAAGATAAAGTCGGAGAGGCCAGATTGACATGTTTGGACGTGTACAGAGGAGGGCTAGTGATATTTTTTTAGGAAATTGATGCTAAGGTGGGAAATGCCAGGCAGGAGGCAGGAAGACCAAAGAGGAGATATATGGATGTAGTGGAGGAGGACATGGGGTCTCAAGGTCTCAAAGATTTTGGAGTCTGACCGGTTACAGATTGTGAACTTGTCCTTAATGTCAGTTGTGTTTCCAGAACCACTAAAAACAACTGTAATTAAACCTCTGATGAAAATAGACAATCTTGACGGGACACAAATGACAAATATAGACCGAACTCAAATCTTCCATCTTAAGCAAGATCATTAAAAGTTTTTGGAAGAACATTTGGAGTGAAACAAGTCAAGAGCTTTTTGAGTGGTCATGTATGTTTTTGGTAGGAGGAAAAAGTTCAGAAAAACTATTGAAACTACTTTAATAAATTGAAGGTGGTTGGTTACATTTTGGTGATGTTTAGCTGTATCTGAAAGGGGGGGGGGGGTTTACTCTGTGAAGGCTATAATAAAGTCACAACACCATGAATACCATCAAGGCATCGAGGAGTGACACATACCATTCATATTCAGGCACTTGTTCATGGTTTGTTCAGGAAGAGTGGAACAAAATACCTGTTTTACAGATGTACAAGTCTCATTGAGAACATACAGATTGTTTTTAAAGATAAAGATGAAGTGAAAAAATATTTAATGTAAGTGTACCTTCATTCCTGTACATACCATTTTCATTTATTATTCAAAATACTAGTTTGAATCAAAAAAATCAAAAATAAAATCTAGCTGGCACCAACTGTTTGTGTTTATGTTTCAGAACTGCATGATATATGACTAGTGTGTACTGATTTTAACAATATGTAGTATGCTGTATGTAAAAACAAAAAACAAAAAAAAAAAAAACGACGCAAACTCCAGCAAAATGTCCAGTATCCAAGTGATCAGTCCACGTCACATGCAACAGAACATTAAAGCAAAAGCCAATCTCAGTGGTCATGTTACTATGTATGCACAATAACAGTGCACAGTTACCAAAATAGTGTTGCAGATTTTGTTCAGGTAAGGCTTTTACTGACTCTACACAACCAACTGGGTCAAATCTGGGAACATTTATGGAAAATTAATCAAAGCCACCGGCCTGACGTTGCATGGCAAGCCATCTGACCAACACATTTAAACCAATCAGCAATGTATGTGCAACACATTTCTCCAATATTGTGACAATTACCACCTTGAGCCACCAAGACTTGATCTAAGTCTAATCTGTTCTGTAATCAACAGGACGCAGGGCCTTTACTTCAGCAGGACAGCGTGGAAACCATCAGAGGCAGAGACGGGAGGTTTTCCAGATCCAGAGCCAGACCATCAAATATAATACCACCACAGCTGTCTGACTCACTGACAATATTATATAGGTGACAATAATTTAAAACATTATTTAAAATGAGCAAACTGTCATGGCTGAAAGATTATATGAAGTAATAGAGATCTGAGTGGACCATATGAAGTGTCATAAGATCAAAAACCAGGTTATGCAAGTCAAGAGTTTTAACTCAGCTGCAGCTTTGTATTAATCAGTAGCAGCTGTTACCACTGAGCAATCAGTTCCTTTTGCACTGAACATCATTTAAAAGCAGCTCTAGCAGATTTAAATTATTGCCACAGTTTACTGAATTGTATATTCTGTTTGTTTTGAAGGGCTGTTAAGCAACTGTTGACAGCTAGTATAATGAGGTGAGTAAAGTGTTTTGTTGGTTTTTCCAGAGAGCTTGTGTTGGGTGGTCAGGATGAGAAACTGTAACTAATGAGTTTTTATTATTGGGAAATGATGGCAAGCCTTGTATTTTGTATATGAACTTGCTGATCATAATGCCCACTTTGTATCCAGGGTGTTGTGGACTTCTCTGCTACTGATCAGCAGCATCACCTGTGCTCCTCAAGGAGGTAAGCTGACATGAAATCCCCAACAGCAGTTGCATGTGACTCTGCAGTTCCTGACAAGACTTCATTCTTTCCTCAGGTTATTTGGGTAGTGACCCCACATGGTTGTACTCGGCCTTAGCAAGACCAGCTCCAGCCAAGCCAGTTTATGAGAAGCCCACAGGACAAGCAAGTGGTTTTGGCTCTCCCAGTTCTTCAGGTTCTTACTACAGTAGTGGCACAAGCTCTGCTGGAGGTTCTGGGCCGGCATTTTACTACAGCGGCACCAACACTGCTGGCGGTGCTGGATCCTCCGGTTATGGACAGCAGAGTGGCCCAGGGAGCCAGCAACAGGTTACAGAAGAGAGCTGGACCTCATCTGATGGGCAGGAGCCGGTCTTCACTCCCGTAACTGACGAGGACCAAGTGTACGCTTACAAGTCTCGGTCCCGCTACAACAGGAAGAACCTCCACTTCAGTCAGTTCCACTACACCCAGACAGAACCGCTTCATCCCCAGGAGCCAGTGTTCCCATATCCTGGCAAGACATCTCAACACAGGAAGGGTGGATTCTGAAGCTGACTCTGAGGACTCTGTATGCACTTGGTGGTATTCTCTTGCTTGACATGTATAAGGCCTTTGTTGTAGAACTTGAATAAAAGGGGACTTGTGTGTGGGGTGTTTTTTTTTTTTTTATTTTTTGAGTGGAACAAAATACCTGATGTACAAATCTCATTGAGAACAGATTGCATTTAAAAGTTATAAACAATTTTATTAAGGATACAATCATTTCTGTTTAAAATACAACTTGGAATAAAAAAAAAAAAATGTTACTTTCACAAGATGTCAACCAATGCCAGTGTTTTGAGGGTGGTCTCCAACAATATTAAATTCCATCTAACCTGACGTTAACTTGCTGAACAGTCTATGTACTTGTGTGCCCTTACATTATACAAAAGATGTGTTTAATGCGAATGTTGCTGAAAAGCAGAACTACTTTGCAGGTGCTACTTCTTACTTTTGTTTCAAGAATAAATCATTCATTTACGGGGTCACAAGTCAAAGTGTTCATAGGGTTGGTCCCAAGGCTGGATAAAAAGGGAATGTAGTAGGAAGTACATCTGAAATGCTTGTGAAACATGAAACTGATTTCTACGCTGCAGCTTAAAAATTTTATATTTAGAAATAAACCTTTTAATGGGCACTAAATGCGTACTGGTTTGTTTTACAGGGTTTTTTTAAGGCCTATCACTTGTGCTTGCTCAACTTTTTGAGTGGGGAATCTACACCAATTCTTTGCTTGGCACCTTGTTAGAATTGCCAATTGCATAATTTATTCCTAACTCAAACTGAACCTAGAGAATGTTTGACTAGGATAACCTTTGCTGTTCAATTGGCTTCAACTCATGATTGTATTGCATGTGCTTGGGCCAGACCCCCATTGATTACAGTACTATCTTCATTTTTAGAGAATGAGACTGAGTGGATGTTTTATTTATGTCTAACAGAAAATCCCCATGTAGCATGTGCATATCTGGAAAAACCATGTCTTCTCTGAAATCAATTCCACCTATTTTCACTCCCATTAGAAATCGTGTGTACAGTCTGAAATGGTAACAATAGTGGGTCATACTCTACAAGATTGTTGCATTAAAACATACAATGTTTCCACATTGAGAAACGCTACCAAGTGTTTTTGCACGATCTGATTTTTATTGGTACTGTGGTGGAGTGTGTGGAGACTCCTGAACACCCTCCAATCTGAATTGGTGTTTGTACTCTCTTGTTGCTAGTGGCCCCTGTTACTGTGGTTAATGCAAATATCTCAGACATCTGCAGGTGGCAATAAAATGTAAAAACTGGTACATAGATCCAGACCCGCTACGTTTGACCTGTATGCTGATGCTCCTTACATTGATGGAATAGGGGTACCCAGAAGGTTCCCTGATGAATATAAATTGGTTGATCAGGTGGCCTCTGGTTTTAAATCTATTTTTCTGATCATTACAGTGAATAAAAATGTGGACTGCATAAATCACAGTGATTTTAATGTACTACGCCTAAATATGACAAAGGACGCAGTAGCTGGTTTACATGGACAGTTACAGCTACTTCCCTTATGATTTATCAGAACCATGTGACATTGGATTTTTTGCTTGCTGATAGCGGTGAAACTTCTGCACACTTTGAACAGGAATGTTTATTCATTCTAAATAGCTTTTAGAACGTAATGTTATGGTTAATTATCTGGATG
Source organism: Xenentodon cancila (assembly GCA_014839995.1). Taxonomy (NCBI): domain Eukaryota; kingdom Metazoa; phylum Chordata; class Actinopteri; order Beloniformes; family Belonidae; genus Xenentodon; species Xenentodon cancila. Next base: position 5,108,384 of record CM026199.1, on the reverse strand, counting down.
GCCTGTGAGAAATGTGTGTATTTGTGCGCATATATACAATTTTCACTTTTTCAATGAGATTGACAGCTTCACTGGTCTCCGTGGGGCCTCGACCAGGAAGGTTACCCTTGGTATAGTAATAACCATCAAAGAGGGCTGGCAGATTCATCTCTTGGGAAAAGATGCCGTTTGATTGTGCAACGCCGTTGGCCTTCGGTTCAGAGACAATAGGAGTCCACTTGTTTCAAATCCTGCTGTTGACTGCTGTTGAGACAGACTTCATTTGAGATTGAGATTGCGAGCTGGGCTCTCGCAAAGAAATCAACAATGAAAGAACTGTGAAAAGTATTTTTTCTGGCTGGCATACACATAGTTCTGCAACTGATGATGGGGGCAATTATGAAGAGCATTTAAAAACAGCAGAGAACTTTGGGAACTTGGGTCCTCATTGCTGGTCCGGTACAAGTCTGCCATGATTGTGCTGAGTGGCTGCTGGCACAAGGACTATCGGCATACAGCTCTGGGGACAACGTTTAGGGAACTAACTGGGAATGCCAAAGAGGTTTTGGGTTCAACACAGATGCTGCTGTAGATGGTGATGTGCGCACATAACACATCACACACTTTCTGGTATTTTTTATATTGCTTTATGTTTTCTAAATATATAGATTACCTTTAAGATCTTTCTTAATTAGGTTAACGTGAGGTTAATTTCTCCAAATTGTGTACAAAATTCTTTATTAAAGAAAAAAAGAGGGAACGACGTAGCGGAGATCATAGTGATGTGTAGTTTCTGTGCTGCCAGATCTTTTCTCTGTGCTTCTTGAACTTCACAGGTTATGAAGTTTGTCTTCTTCTGTTACCCCTTCTTTTCATCTGACTGGGTGATGTGTCATTGTTGAAGGCCTGTGGTAAACCACTCAGAGGTTTTACGGTTTGGCCCAGATGCTCCTCTTCATCGATGTCAGCCATGATGACCTCGCTTCCAATCCTGTCTGAGTGGATGCTTACAGGAATGACTGGGGGAGGTGGGATTTTTCTGAGGACCTCAGGGTGTTGAGGACGAGGGCTGCTTGGCCATGCTCACCCTCCAAAATGACACCCTGCCAGCTTTAGGATCCCTCAGAGAATAACATTGTCCTCTGCTGTTTCCTGCCGTTTTTGACTCACCTGCAGAGGATTTTTACATTTTTTATCACCTGACTGTGATACATTGGCCACTGATGACCATGGTTTGGAGGAGGTGCAGGTGTATTTTTGTGCTATTTGTTTCTTTTCTCCGGCCACTGGGACAATTTTTGGGAACTTTTTATCTACGATCTACTGATGCACACCAGGATGGACAATTGCTTTTAATATTCATATTATGACTTAAAGACTTATGTGATGTAATACAGATCTGAGTGGGCGATATGAAGTGTCATAAGATTAAAAACAGGTTATGCAAGTCCACAGTTTTAACTCAGCTGCAGTTTTGCATTAATCAGTAGCAGCTGTTACCACTGAGCAATCAGGTCATGTTGCACTGAACATCATTTAAAAGCAGCTCTTAGAGAGTCATATCACTGTCACAGTCCTCTGAGCTTTATATTGCGTTTGTTTTGAAGGTGCTGTGGCTAAGCAAATATGGAAGGTGTTTGTATCTTGAGGTCAGTAAAATGCCATTGTTTTGGGAAACTGGTGGTGTGGGTGGGGTCCCCCCCCCCCCTCCCCCCCCCCCCCCCCCCCCCCCAATGTTGTAGTGACCTAATAATTGGAGAGGTGACAGGCCTTACATATATTTGGTTTTGAACTTGCTGATCATGTCAACTTTGTTTGCAGGGTGTTGTGGACTTCTCTGCTACTGATCAGCAGCATCACCTGTGCTCCTCAAGGAGGTAAGTTGGCATGAAATCCCCAACAGCAGTTTCATGTGACACTGCAATTCCTGACAAGACTTCATTCTTTCCTCAGGTTACTTGGGTAGTGACCCCACATGGTTGTACTCGGCCTTAGCAAGACCAGATCCAGCCAGACCAACATATGAGAAACCCACAGGACAAGCCAGTGGTTCTGGCTCTCCCAGTTCTCCAGCCTCTTACTACAGTAGTGGCACAAGCATTGCTGAAGGTGCTGGCCCCGCTGGTTCTGGGCCAGATTTCTACTACAGTGGTAGCACCAACACTGCTGGCGGTGCTGGATCCTCTGGTTATGGACAGCAAAGTGGTCGGTCTAGTGGTCCAGGCAGCCAGCAACAGGTTACAGAAGAGAGTTGGACCTCATCTGATGGGCAGGAGCCGGTCTTCACTCCTGTAACTGACGAGGATCAAGTGTACGCTTACAAGTCTCGGTCCCGCTACAACAGGAAGAACCTTCACTTCAGTCAGTTCCGCTACACCCAGACGGAACCGCTTCACCCCCAGGAGCCAGTGTTCCCATATCCTGGCAAGACATCTCAAAAAAGCCAGGGTGGATTCTGAAGCTGCTTCTGGTGAGACTTCCTATCTTTCATGTGTACTCAGCTGCACATAAATGCTGACTCATCGTTGTCTTGCAGGTCCTCATGTTCCAGAGGTGAAGCTTATTCCAGCTGACTGAATAATAAAAGGCTTTTAAAGAAATGGACCTGGCTTTGTGGCAACTTTGTAAAATTCTGGTCTTTCACTGTCTCTGCAAACTTCACCACTGAGGTGAAGCTTCTGTCACGTTCAGGACTAAACTTTTTTTTTTTTTTTTTTCTCCCTTCCTCGTGAGACTCCAGTCACGTGTGTTTTCCTACTTTCAGGGACTGGTCCTGTGGTGGCGAGTTGCTATCTGGGCATGTTGGTGGGCTGGCACTGGGCCAGGCAAACGGTCACACTGACCCACCAACGGGGGTCTGCTGTTCCTGCCTCTCTGCTTCCACAGGCTGTGTGGCGGTGGCTGTCCTGGTCGCATTGCCTGGGTTTCCTCCATCTCTCTCCCACTTTACCCCCTCTCCCCTGCCTGTCTGGGACATGTGGCAGGGGTCCAGGGGCATCTCTCAACCTTGTCGTCTCTAGCTGGTAATGTTTGTGCTGGGAGGCGGTGTGGGTCCTGGCAGCTGTGGGTTCCTCCTTCTCTCCCCACAATGTGACTAGTTCACTGCACATGTACAACTTTATATTGATATACATGTGCATTTAAAATTTGACTTTTTAATAGTGCCTCCCAACGCCCCCAAATACATACGCACGCTCAGATATGCTCAGTTAAACCGCTCATACATGGGATGCTCAGTTTATCCTCTCTTTGGGTGTGATGCCTGATTCACCTGTCCACCTTTTATACTTCAAACTCGACAAGCTCAATTAAACACAACACATACCCCAGACTGCACCCACCACTGGCCTGTGTTTTTTTTTTTTTTTTTTTTTTTTTCCCCACCAGGGACCAGTAAAAACTGGTTACTGTCATGAGGGCTGGTGAAGGGAACACACTCGCGCGCACGCACACCTATGCACACCCACAAAAAAAAAAAAACCTCTGCAAAATTAAAATGCATGTATGTAGCTCTTGAGTTCTACCAAACTTGGTATTAACAAGTAATGTATGTGCAAACCAGAGGGGAAAATAAAAAATTTAAGCAAGATGACAGCGCAGGCTGGGTGCAGTGAGCTGAAATGTGACACCAACTGGCCTCCGCTACCTATGAGACAGAGGAGCTCTTCTACCCCTGTACATGGGAGGAAACTGCACTGGACAACCATAAATGGGAAGGTTCACAAACTTCCAAAACGGTGTGAAACTGCGGAACAGATTTGCTCCACTATCAAAGGACCCTGAATCTCTATCAAATGACCATCCATCCCAAGGAAGGACCGACAAACTGTTAAAAAGTAAAAGGTCCCAGGGAAAGCAAAAGGCTGTGCCTGAATATCAAATTGTGGGTGCCTCTGCCATAAATGATGTACAAAGGATGTGCAGTATGAACGCCAAAGTCTTCAGCTTTTCCTTCACCTTAACAGCTTTAACTTATATCAAGGCAACGAGTGGTGGGATTCAGGTGATGTATGATGTCATCCAGGTTCGTATGAGTGAGTCTTTCATGGTTTCTGTCATTGGAGACAGAGGTGGTCTAGTAAAGGAGCACTGACTGACTGATTTTCTGAATTTTGTCAGTAAAGATAGAGGCAAACTCATTGCAGACATGGTTGCATAGAAGTTCAGGATCCATAGTGAACAAAGTGCATGCATTATTGTTGTTTTTGACAATGATATAATAAAAAATATGATTGCCTTGCATTCCTCAGCTCATTATATATATATATATATATATATATATATATATATATATATATATATATATATATTTTTTTTTTTTAGCTCTGACCCGTGCAGCATTTCTCCATGAAGGTTTCTTTTTAGCAGTGATCATTGTCACCTTGGTGGGAGCAATGATAAACAATAACACTAATAATTGTACCACTGAATTAATCAACAAGCCCATTTACTGAAGGGGAGTTGAGGAGGAGTACATCTAAATAAACATTTCTCAGATATTCTCACCTATGTACCGTTTCTTGATTAATAAAACTCAAAGAAAATGCAAGAATGGTCAGACAGAGTAACATCTGTCACCATAACCTTACAGATATTCAAACTTTTGGATATTAAGTTGAGACAATGTCTTTTGTCGTGCGGGTTTTTTCCCATCACATATTGAGTCAGTCCAAAATGACCAAGAACACAACACAATTCCTTTGTCCATATGTCTTGAGGGTTGTCAGCTGGATGGTAAAATCCCCAACAACAATTACACAATCAAAATCAACAGAGATGATAGACAGCAGAGAAAAACACAGAGCAGGATGAAGGATCAACACAACAATTGTACTTAATGTCATGGAAAATATTTATTCGGCCGACACTAATTCATCAAACACAGATCAAGAAATGATCACAAGACAGCGGGGTCCCTGTGCTTTTATAATCCTAAAAGAGGAAGTTACATCTTTATCCTGTCTTAACAGATGTCGTAACAGACATCTTTCTTCTTCTTTCTGTTCTTTGTCAATCCTTTTGGTGTCACAGGAGGTATGGTATTTCTGCTGTATAAATTAAAATTTGTTTACTGTGTGAATGCAAGTTTGAAGGCACCACCTGATGCATTAATTCCATATGTCTATGATAGATAATAATAAATAAGTTATCATGCAGGTGCGTTCTTTTTTTTTCAGGTAAGTCATCCACAAAGACTAAATGCCCTTCAGTTGAAGGCATGTATAGTGGTCAGAAAGGATGTTGTTGTGCTTGTTGCCCACTGCAACTGCAAAATTGGATTTGTTGAGAGCTACTTTCATTTGTCAGTTGTCTTAGTTGTGCGTTACATGAATCCGTTTTCTCATGTCTCTGGATCTTTAGGAATCCAATAAAAAGCTCTATTTGTTCCCCTTTTTCTAATATTCTGGGACATCGGCATCAGAGTCAGCTATCGAGCATTGTTACCACCATCCACCGACACAGAAACATGTTTCTCGCCCGCTTCAGCTTCACTGCCAAAATGATGGTTCAGAGCTCTAGATGGTTGTCAAGACCATCACAGCTTTCAAGCATTTCTAGAAACGATTCCACATCATCAAGCACTGCATAAAACATAATCACACCACACCTGAGTCACTGACAATATTATAAAGGTGACAATAATTTAAAACATTATTTAAAATGAGCAAACTGTCATGGCTGAAAGATTATATGAGGTAATAGAGATCTGAGTGGACCATATGAAGTGTTAAATGATCAAAAACCAGGTTATGCAAGTCCAGAGTTTTAACTCAGCTGCAGCTTTGTATTAATCAGTAGCAGCTGTTACCACTGAGCAATCAGGTCCTTTTGCACTGAACATCATTTAAAAGCAGCTCTAACAGGTTTAAATTATTGTCACAGTTTACTGAATTGTATATTGTGTTTGTTTTGAAGGGCTGTTAAGCAACTGTTGACAGCTAGTATAATGCGGTGAGGAAAGTGTTTTGTTGGTTTTTCCAGAGAGCTTGTGTTGGGTGGTCAGGATGAGAAACTGTAACTAATGAGTTTTTATTATTGGGAAATGATGGCAGGCCTTGTATTTTGTATATGAACTTGCTGATCATAATGCCCACTTTGTATCCAGGGTGTTGTGGACTTCTCTGCTACTGATCGGCAGCATCACCTGTGCTCCTCAAGGAGGTAAACTGACATGAAATCCCCAACAGCAGTTGTATGTGACACTGCAGTTCCTGAACACCCTTTGTTCTTTCCTCAGGTTACTTGGGTAGTGACCCCACATGGTTGTACTCGGCCTTAGCAAGACCAGATCCAGCCAAGCCAGTTTATGAGGAACCCACAGGACAAGCTAGTGGTTCAGGCTCTCCCAGTTCTTCAGGTTCTTACTACAGTAGTGGCACAAGCTCTGCTGGAGGTTCTGGGCCAGAATTCTACTACAGCGGTAGCACAGACACTGCTAGGGGTGATGGCTTCTCTGGTTATGGACAGCAGAGTGGCCCAGGGAGCCAGCAACAGGTTACAGAAGCGAGCTGGACCTCATCTGATGGGCAGGAGCCGGTCTTCACTCCCGTAACTGACAAGGATCAAGTGTACGCTCACAAGTCTCGGTCCCGCTACAACAGGAAGAACCTCCACTTCAGTCAGTTCCGCTACACCCAGACAGAACCACTTCATCCCCAGGAGCCAGCATTCCCATATCCTGGCAAGACATCTCAACACAGCAAGGGTGGATTCTGAACCTGCTTCTGGTGAGGATCCCTTCCTACTATGTGGACTCAGCTGCTTATAATGGCTGACTCATCTTTGTCTTGCAGAGGGGAAGCTGCTTCCGCTGACTAAATAAATGGGTTTTTAGCAAAACGAGCTTGGCTTGTAAGCAATCTGGTTATTGGCTCTGCAAACCTCACCAGTGAGGTTGCAATGCTTCTACATGTGGGGTACCTGAAGGGGTTAACCTTGAAAGGCTTAATGCAAACCACTGTGGGATTACCCCAAACATCCTGCATGTGAACCTGCACAAGCCCCTCTGACTAGTGGGTAAAGCACAAATGTGCAGGGCAGTAGGTGGCAACTTTCAAGCCAGAATTGCCTGGGGCCTCATGTTAACCTGCTTGCGTTTCACCCTCACTCCACAATTTGTAGCTAGCTTTTCAGATGGTGTGCGTGCATAAAGTTGACTGCTCCCACATGACTACAAGACTTTGCCCTGTCTTCTCCCTTGAAGCTTGTGTTTATATTATCCAGGATTGGTGTTTTGCAGAGCTAAAATCTGACAATATAAAGACGAAACGAGTATTTTTCACAAAAGACCCCTAAATTTAACTGTAGCATAGTTGTCAGGCATTTGCTTTAAAGGTAGGCACTAAGCAGAGCAGCTACCACGCCTTCCTTTGGTCTAGGTTTACTCATGGAGCTGTAGTTGGGAGGGTTTGTTTCTGGAACATTTGCTACCTGATTTTTACCAAGTTCCTGTAACAAATTTAGTTTTCCCTGTTGAAGACCAACATTTAGTAAAGCTAGTTTTGGTATGTTAAAAGTGCTATTAGGGGCTTGCTGTGTGCTGGTGAGCAGTGACAAGTTTTGATAACTTTACAGAATGTTTTGGTTGAGTCTTCTCTGAAGGTTGACTAATCTTTCTGCTACGTATAAAAACGGGGCTGGTGTAAGCATTTTCCATATTGGGCCCCAGCTTATCCTGGGAAGAGCCATGATGTAAAGATCCAACAGGTTGTTGGCACTGAACAAATGGCTTTTATCAGCGTGTGCTGACCACTTGGTGTATTTAACAATTTCAATATTTTTGTTAAACACCGGCATCTGTTTTAAGGCAGATGGATTCAGTTTTAACAAGTCGGCAGTGAAACTGACCTTTTACTTCCTGCATTATCCATCTGAGACAAATGAGTTATCACAGGGAGAGGAACAAAACCCAGTGGAAACCATGAGGAAGTCCAACTGCCTCCATCCAGGAGAGCTTTGAGAGATGGCAAAGACAAGAGGGGTCTTTGACCAGGGAACAGGACTTTCTTCAACCGGCCGCAAATGCCTGATAGCTCATTGCGGTCATTCCTCAAATATTTCACCCAGCCCAATCCCTTTTTGCCCACCACAAACCCCCAACAAGTGCAGCCAAAGGTACACCACCAAACCCTATTTGTTTTTTACTAAAACTTAAACCAAATAAACAGTGCAGCTGTCCTCATGGATTCAACCCTAATAGTTTTATCAGGGAGGCCAGAGTGAGCAGGAGAGGTGGGGTTGCAGTGTTTAATGAATCATTTTAATGTAGTTTTATTTCTGGAAGTTTTCAGTCATTTGAATGTGATCTACCCAGCTGGCCTTCGGCAGGAGGGTCCCCCCTTATGAGTAAGGTCCTGCTCAAGGTTTCTCACCTCTTAAAAGGGAGTTTTTCCTTGCATTAAATAAAATTGTGAAGATCCTTATGTCTGCTCTTTTTCTCTGGTGCAGCGGGCAACTGGAACATGGCAAAAATGAACACTATATAAATAAAATCAAATTGAATGTGACTATACAGCTGAGGCCTTCAGCCAGAGTTCTGAAACTTAATACAAACGTTTTAAGTTTGGTTTTAAAGGTGGAGGTGGTATCAGCCTCCTTCACCCAAACTGGAAGTTGGTTCCATAGTGATGGTGCCTGATAACAGAAAGCCGTCCTCCAAATCTACATCTGGATCCTCTAGGAACTACGAGTAAACCTGCACTCTGAGAACGGAGAGCTCTATTAGGAACGTACGGTACTATCAGGTCTTGAAAATATTGCAGTGCTAGGCTCCTTTGGACTTTATATGCAAGGAATAACATTTTGAATTGGATCCTGAGTTTCACGGGGAGCCACTGGAGAGACGTGCTCTCTCCTGTTGATTCCTGTCAGTACTGCGGCATTTTGGATCAGCTGGAGGCTATTCAGAGGATTACTTGGACATTCTGCTAATCATACAATACAATAATCTAGCCTAGAAGATACATGAATTAGTTTTTTCCGCGTCATTGCGGAAAAGGATGCTTGTAATCCTTGTAATATTGCGAAGGTGGAAAAATGCAAGTATACAAACCAGATATAATGGTTAAAATGACAAATCCTGATTGAAAATAATACTGTTTTGCACAGTTGTGCTGGAGGCCATCACAACACCCAAAAGAGGAGGTTACATCATCTTGTCTCAACAGATGTCTTAACAAGTGTTTATGTTAACATAAATCCTACACCTTAAGGACTGGTTGTAAACAGGAGTCTAGGAATTCTGGTCCTGTGTCTACGCTATCTCTGTTAACGATCCAATGGGAAGGAGAAACGAAAAAGCAAGCATTTTATGTCATCATATAGGCATTATTGTTGAAATGTTAAAGTGTTACTGGGGATTTCCGCTGTATAAATTAAAGGTTGTTTACTGTGTGAACGCAAATTTTAGGGCAGAACCTGATGCATTAATTCCATATGTCTATGATAAATATTCATTCACAAAGACTAAATGCCCTTCAGTTGAAGGCATGTATAGTGGTTAGAAAGGATGGTGTTGTGCTTGTTGCAGACTGCAACTGCACAGTTGGATTCGTTCAGGGCTACTTTCATTTGTCAGTTGTCTTAGTTGTTTCATGGGATAAATCTGTTTTCTCATGTCTCTGGATCTTTACGAATCCAGTAAAAAAGCTCTATTTGTTCCCCTTTTTCTAATATTCTGGGACATCGGCGTCAGTCTCAGCTATCGAGCATTGTTACCACAATCCGACACAGAACGTGTTTCTCGCCCGCTTCAGCTTCACTGCCAAAATGGCGTTGTTTACATTCTAGTGTGTTGCATGCTGGGAATTCTGTCTCAGAGCTCTATAGACGATTCTCAAGACCCATCACAGCTTTCAAGCATTTCTAGAAACGATTCACTGCCCAAAATATTATCACACCACGACTGTCTGACTCACTGACAATATTATAAAGGTGATAATAATTTAAAACATTATTTAAGAGTCAGAGTCAAGTTTATTGTCAATTCTACCACATGTGAGACACATACAGAGAATCGAAATTACGTTACGTTACGTTAAAATGAGCAAACTGTCATGGCTGAAAGATTAAATGAAGTAATAGAGGTCTGAGTGGACCATATGAAGTGTCATATAGTAAAAAACAAGTTATGCAAGTCCAGAGTTTTAACTCAGCTGCAGCTTTGTATTAATCAGTAGCAGCTGTTACCACTGAGCAATCAGTTCCTTTTGTACTGAACATCATTTAAAAGCAGCTGTTACAGGTTCACATCACTGTCACAGTCCTCTGAACTTTATATTGTGTTTGCTTTGAAAAAGTTCTTAGGGAAACATGGAAGGAGTTTGTATCATGAGGTGAGTAAAATGTTATTGGTTCTGTGTTTTTGTATAAGGAAGAGGTGGCAGGCTTCACACATTTTGTCTAAACTTAATGATTGTGCCAGGGTATTGTGGATTTCTCTGCTACTGATCAGCAGCATCACCTGTGCTCCTCAAGGAGGTAAGTTGACATGAAATCCCCAACAGCAGTTGCATGTGACTCTGCAGTTCCTGACAAGACTTCATTCTTTCCTCAGGTTACTTGGGTAGTGACCCCACATGGTTGTACTCGGCCTTAGCAAGACAAGATCCAGCCAAGCCAGTTTATGAGAAACCCACAGGACAAGCTAGTGGTTCTGGCTCTCCCAGTTCTTCAGGTTCTTACTACAGTAGTGGCACAAGCTCTGCTGGAGGTTCTGGGCCAGAGTTTTACTACAGCGGTAACACCAACACTGCTGGCGGTGCTGGATCCTCCGGTTATGGACAGCAGAGTGGTCAGTCTGCTGGTCCAGGCAGCCAGCAACAGGTTACAGAAGAGAGCTGGACCTCATCTGATGGGCAGGAGCCGGTCTTCACTCCCGTAACTGATGAGGATCAAGTGTACGCTTACAAGTCTCTGTCCCGCTACAACAGGAAGAACCTCCACTTCAGCCAGTTCCGCTACACGCCGACAGAACCGCTTCATCCCCAGGAGCCAGCATTCCCATATCCTGGCAAGACATCTCAACACAGCAAGGGTGGATTCTGAAGCTGCTTCTGGTGAGACTTCCTTTCTTTCATGTGGACTCAGCTGCACATAAATGCTGACTTGTCTTTGTCTTGCAGGTCCTCATGTTCCAGAGGTGAAGCTTATTCTAGCTGACAGAATAATAAATGGCTTTTTAAAGAAATGGACCTGGCTTGTGCAGCAGTCTTGCAACATTCTGGTTATTGTCTCTGCAAACCCCACCAGTGAGGTGGTGAAGCTTCTACATGTGGGGTACCTGAAGGGGTTAACCTTGAAAGGCCTAATGTAAAACAATGTGGCAGTAATATGTCTGAAAGTGTCATATACATTTAAGTATTTTGACTGCTTGTGCATATCCGAATATATCAATATAAAGGTGTGTGTATATTCAACTAGTTTATACACATTATGGGAAGGGGAAAATGTATACACACTATCGTCTTATTATGCATGACTGTAAGATGCATATGTACATGATTATACATGTGTGCTTAAATGTGCACGTGTGTGTATATAACTGTACATTTCACAATTGTTTACATATACACACTTGTTTGCACCAATAACACAAATACTTTTTAAATGGTTACAATTTCATTGGTCACTGCCACTAATCCTCGTCACCCCAGGCTATCCCAAGCCCTTCAGTGCAGTGGAGCGGGGTGAACCCACGACTGCCAGGCCCTAAACTCCCTCCCAGCACAGACCATTGCCAGCTAGAGGGGGGCAGGTGGTAAAGCAGGAGAGAAGACGGACAGAAAACCAGGGCAATGCGACCAGCCCCAGGGGACGAGGACAGCCACAGCCAAAAGCACAGTGGGAGGGACAGCTGACACCCAGAGGCGGGACAGGGTGAGAAACGGGGCACGCCCAGACAGTGACCTGCCACCACACCACCCCTACTAGAAGCTCCTCCAAAGGCCAGCCCCCGCACTAGATCCACCAGCCAAGGTGCATCCCAGACCTGCCGGGGCCCCAGATAGTTCCACTGCAGGACCAGTCCCAGACAGTAGGAAAGGGCCCAGAGGCCCCACTGGGGCCACCCAGCACATGCCCCCTGACCACCCCCGCTCTCTCCTCCTATAATAGTCTAACTCAGTCCAGATAGTCACCTAGTGGTTAAACATACAGAGGTGTTAAGTTTTCCAGAAACACGACTCTGGATGAGGCCTTCAGCTGTACAGCCACAAATTCAAAAGAGAACTTCCAGGAGGTAACTGCTTACATTGAAATTATTTATTAAATGAGACTGCAGCTCCTCTTCTACTCACTCTGGCCTCTCTGATAAAGCTGTAACTACTAGGGGTGGACTCCATGAGAACAGAGGCACTTATTTTCATCTAAGCAAGTTTCAGTTGAAATCAAACTCAGGCTGTGCTCAGTGATTAAAATTAAAAATCTTTTCCTAAAGACCTAACATTTACCAAATCCAACTTAAGTCGTGTTTTAGAAGTATTTGCCTCCCGATAAGGTGCAGTCTCTGGCACACAGGGTATCTTTATTTAAAAATCTTTGAGCACAACTCTGTTTTGAATTGGCCACATTTCTCTGTCACAAAAGTACAGAAAATTTAAAATTATACAGGCTCCCGGCTTGTCCTGGAATAAAAATCACGACTGCTGACACCCTCGCAGTTCGGACCCTCCACATATCAGACTGTGAGGACACATGAGGTTGGTGCAGAGGGACAAGGGGAGGCTGGGCACCGTAACTTTGGCTGAGCTTGTGGGGGGACAAAAAAAAGGAACTGGGCTGAGGGCAACATTGGAGCTCAACATTGAACTGCTCCATCATCTGCTCAGTGAATTTCTGGTCAGGAGAAGAGGATGAGGAGCACGATAACCTATTGGATGTTTAGGGCGAGTGTAAGGTCTTTGTCGCTGCTCAAGGACCCCTCTTCTTGCCTTTGGCATCTGTCAAAGATTTCACTGGGTGGAGGCACACTGACCAGGTTCTCATATGTGCTGGCAGCATCACTGACCCCCCCCTCCTCGACACTCCTCGACACTCAGATTTGCTCACAGTTAAAACGATTGTAAATATAAAGCTCCTCCCCCTTTCCTCTGTTCTCTTTTTGCTTGTAACACCTGATTGTTCTGTGTCCACCTTTACTCTTAAAACAACATGTTGAAGATTCATATTACAACACAGACACCAGACTGCACCCACCACTGTCCCATCTTTCTTTCTTGCTCTTTCATGTCCCGCCTTTTTCTAGTTTTACACATTCTACACCCAGTCATCTTAGCCCTCTTTGTCAGAATTCTTGCTTTCTTGTTTTCTCCAGGGATCAATAAAACATGCTTAACCTGTCATGAGGGCTGGTGAAAAAAAAAAAAAAATCAATAATTTCATGCATCTATGGTAAATAGATATCATGCATGTGCCTTTCTTTTTTTTCCTTCAAAGACTAAATGACCCTCAGTTGAAGCGATGGATAGTGGTCAGAAAGGATGCTGTTGTGCTTGGACCCCATTCTGCTCTCATGAGTCAGCTCTCTTGGTTGCCTTTTTCATGGCATAAATCCGTTATCTCGCCTCTCTGGATCTTTAGGAATCCAATAAAAAGCTCTATTTGTTCCCATTTTTTTTAATATTCTGGCATGTTGGTGCACAGCAGCTATCAGGCATTGTTATTATCGTCTACTGGCACAGAAACATACTTCTCACCCGCTTCAGCTTTACTGCCAAAATGGCATCATTTGCGTTCTAGAGTGGTGCACGCTGGGAATTCTGACATCATGGTCCAGAGCTCTATAGACTGGTGTCAAGGCCCATTAAAACATTTAAGCATTTCGAAAATCGACATCATCAAGCACTGCACAAAATATAATCACACCATGACTGTCATAATAATTTAAAATACAACTGTCATGGCTGAAAGACTAAATTAAGTAATAGAGATTTGAGTGGACCATATGAAGTGTCATAACATGAAATAGTTATACAAGTCCACACTTTTAACTCAGCTGCAGCTTTGCATTAATCAGTAGCAGCTGTTACCACTGAGCAATCAGTTCCTTTTGCACTGAACATCATATAAAAACAGCTCTAACAGGTTCGACTCACTGTCACAGTCCTCTGAACTTTATATTGTGTTTGTTTTGAAAGAGCCATTGCGCTGCAAACATGGAAGGTGTTAGTATCTTAATGACGTGAGTAACATGCCAGTGCTTCAGAAAGCTGGTTTTGCTTGGTTTTTGTTTTTTTTAATCTGTTTTTGAAAAGTTGTGTGCCCCCCCCCCCCCCCCCCCCCCCCCCCCCATTTTGTATCCAGGGTGTTGTGGACTTCTCTGCTACTGATCAGCAGCATCACCTGTGCTCCTCAAGGAGGTAAGCTGACATGAAATCCTCAACAGTAGTTGTATGTGACACTGCAGTTCCTGAACACCCTTTGTTCTTTCCTCAGGTTACTTGGGTAGTGACCCCACATGGTTGTACTCGGCCTTAGCAAGACCAGATCCAGCCAAGCCAGTTTATGAGAAACCCACAGGACAAGCTAGTGGTTCTGGCTCTCCCAGTTCTTCAGGTTCTTACTACAGTAGTGGCACAAGCTCTGCTGGAGGTTCTGGGCCGGAATTTTACTACAGTGGTAGCACCGACACTGCTGGCGGTGCTGGATCCTCTGGTTATGGACAGCAGAGTGGTCAGTCTAGTGGTCCAGGCAGCCAGCAACAGGTTACAGAAGAGAGCTGGACCTCATCTGATGGGCAGGAGCCGGGCTTCACTCCCGTAACTGACGAGGATCAAGTGTACGCTTACAAGTCTCGGTCCCGCTACAACAGGAAGAACCTCCACTTCAGTCAGTTCCGCTACACCCAGACAGAACCGCTTCATCCCCAGGAGCCAGCGTTCCCATATCCTGGCAAGACATCTCAACACAGCAAGGGTGGATTCTGAAGCTGCTTCTGGTGAGACTCCCTTCCTGTTATGTAGACTCGGCTGCTCATAATGGCTGACTCATCTTCGTTCCAGAGGTGAAGCTGCTTCCGCTGACTAAATAAATGGATTTTTAGCAAAACGAACCTGGCTTGTAAGCAATCTGGTTATTGTCTCTGCAAACCTCACCAGCCCTTGTGTCTAAAGCACAAACATGCAGGGAAGTTGGCTGTATCTTTCAGGCCAGAATTACTTGGACACCTCATGTTAACCTGTCTGGGTTTCACTCTCTGCACAATTTTAGCTAGATTTTCAGATGGTGTGCATACATAATGACAAAACTTTGCCCTGTCTTCTCCAGGGAGCTCACATTGACAATACCGTAATCCAGGATTGGACTTTGTAGAGGCAAAATCTTTGACAATGTGACGACCCAGGGATGCTGCTAGCACATGTGAGCAACTTGGTTAGTCAATTCAATTGAAAAACCAGACTCTGACCTGGAAGAAAAGACTACATTAAAATGCATTTTACCTCTTTTGCCAAAGTCTGGGTAAAGCTTAAGTGGTCCCATGTGCCTCGGATGACAAATGCCTGGCTTATAAACTGGTTCCTGTTATCTAAATGAGCTGGTTGTTCTAGACCAGCAGGTCAATGTGATCCTTGAACCATGTTCTGAACTCTATCAAATCTGTGCACAACTTCATGCAGTCTTTAGGAACAAGTGTCTGCCCTGTAAGAACTAATCTCAATGATAAAGCCATTCTTGTCATAGACTTCAGCTTCTCTGTCAAAATGGTGTTTATATTCTGCGGCGTTGCATGCTGGGAATTCCGATGTCGCGGTCCAGGGCTCTCTAGACTGTTAAGACCATCACAGCTTTCAGCATTTCTAGAAACTATTCTTTCAAGCACAGCACAAAAAATCACACAATTGACAATGTTTTAAAGGTGATCATTTAAAATGAGCAAACTGTCATGGCTAAAAGATTATATGATGTAAAGGAGATTAGTGTGGACTATAATCTGGTTCTTTTCTGGAAGTTTACTACAGCGGTAGCACCAACACTGCTGGGGGTGCTGGATCCTCTGGTTATGGACAGCAGAGTGGTCAGGGTCAGTCTAGTGGTCCAAGCAGCCAGCAACCCGTTACAGAAGAGAACTGGCCCTCTAATAATGGGCAGGAGCCGGTCTTAACTCCCGTAACTGACGAGGATCAAGTGTACGCTTACAAGTCTCAAAAGGAAAAACCTCCACTTCAGTTGGATCCGCTACAACAGAACAGTTTCATCCCCAGGAGCCAGCATTCCCATATCCGGGCAAGACATCTCAACAAAGCCAGGGTGGATTCTGAAGATGCTTCTGGTGACATTTCTATTCTTTTTCCCCTTCTCTCTAACATGGTAATGTTGCTGTGTGTGGTTAGTATTTTTTAGTGTGTGGAGCCAGGCCTTGTAATTTAGGCTATGCCCAAAGCATTGAAAGCACTTCTGTATCTGCAGGATGTGATTAGCCAAACTCCCCAGTCACCTAACGCATGTTTGGTGCGCTTTACAGACAAATAATTGCATTTACCGTAAATCCGGGACTATAAGCCGCTACTTTTTTCCTACACTTTAAACACTGCGGCCTATACTACGGTGCGGCTTATTCATTTTTTTTTTTCGTGGCGGGAAAAACATTTCGCCCAGCAACAGTAGACCAATAAAATGAATGAGTAGTTCACAGCGGTCCAATGAAATTGTATGATTAATCACAACTACCGTTATTGTTAATCACAACTTTAGTTATTGTAAATCAGTCATTTGTACTAACCATCGTCAACATGGAAAATAGTCGAAGAAAATCATATGGAGCGGCTTTTAAGTTAGAAGCGATCACTCTGGCAGTTAAAGGAAATCGAGCTGCCGCCCGTAATCTTGGCATAAATGAATCAATGGTGAGAAGGTGGAGGCGCCAGCAAGAACAACTGAGCCTCTGCAAAAAGACGACCAAAGCTTTCAGAGGTAACCACAGCAGATGGCCCGAACTTGAAAACTTTCTGGAGGACTGGGTTAACACACAGAGAGCAGGCGGCCGCGGTGTTTCAACTGTACAAATCAGACTGAAGGCCAAAGCAATCGCGACCGAGATGAAAATTGAAGATTTTAAAGGTGGGCCATCGTGGTGTTTTAGATTTATGAAACGGAAAGGCCTGTCTGTTCGGGCACGCACGACTTTGTGCCAGCAGCTTCCTCCCGACTACGAGGAGAAACTTGCTTCATTCCGCACATTCGCTCAAGCAAAGATAGCGGAGAATTCCATCGGGCCAGACGAAATCATAAACATGGATGAAGTACCTCTGACGTTTGACCTGCCGCTCACTCGGACTGTAAATAAAAAAGGTGACTCCTCCGTCACACTGAAAACAAGTGGGCACGAGAGAACACATTTTACCTGTGTTCTGAGCTGCGCAGCATCGGGACTAAAGCTTTCTCCAATGGTGATTTTTAAGCGGCTGACCATGCCAAAGGAAAAATTTCCAAAGGAAATCGTGGTGAAAGTCAATGAGAAAGGTTGGATGACAGAGAACCTAATGAAGGATTGGCTCGGAGAGTGCTACTCAAAGCGACCGGGGGGCTTTTTCGCAGTAAAAAAGCATTGCTCGTTATGGACAGCATGAGGGCCCATGTAACAGATTCAGTTAAAGCTGCCATCAAGAGCACAAACTCAATTCCAGCTGTGATTCCTGGTGGTACCACTAAGTATCTACAGCCACTGGACATCAGCGTGAACCGGGCATTTAAAGTGGCACTGCGCGAAGAGTGGGAGACTTGGATGACAAGCGGCGAGAAATCCTTTACTAAAACAGGACGCATGCGAAGAGCATCTTTAACTCAAGTCTGCCAGTGGATCCTAAAGGCGTGGAGCCGCGTGAAAACATCAACCATCACCAACGGGTTCCGAAAGGCCGGGCTGCTGCGCGATGAAGAAGTCGGCGCGCACTCAAGTGACATCGAAAACGAGGAGACTCTAGTGAGTGATGAGATCCTGAGGCTGTTTAATTCGGACACTGAATTAGAGGACTTTGATGGTTTTAGTGCGCAGGAGGAAGATGAAGAAGGCAATGAGTGACTTTTTCTGGTAGGATGCGGTATGTGGTATATGTTATAAGGAGTTAAGTTATTAAGTTATAAGTTACAATTTATTAAACAAAACTGGAATACTGTTCATGCACTGTTGAGTAAAAGAGCATCAGCAACTCATAGCGTACAACGCAGTTGTGTTCCGATATGAACGTAGGCCATATTTCAGGGTAGCCGCGTTATAGGCACCGTTATAGAAAAGCATGTACAATATGTAGGTATGTAAATATGTTTATGTTACGAAGTGGATTAAATAAAAAGAATTTTTTAAAAATCCTCACCTGTAATATCTTTCTGTGTAAATATCTGGACAATGCTTAAGAAGAATAACACAGTGTTTTATTTATTTAAATGTAAGAAACGAACGTGAATTACGTCATTTTTATGGCTGTTTAAGCCTGCGGCTTAAAATATCCAGTGCGGCTTATACAAATACAAAATTGATTTTCTTTCGAAAATTTGAGCATGCGGCTTTTAATCAGGTGCGCTCTATAGTCCGGAATTTACGGTAAACTAAAAATGCTAGATAAAATTTATTTGAAACCAAAGCCTAAAAGAATCAATGCCATTTTGGTGCTTTATTTAAATGCAGCTGAAAACCGGTATCTGCAATCTCTGTACATAAGGGTGGAATTATTTGTATTTATGGGGATTGAATGTAAAAGATTTCACAAATGGATGGAATTGAGTGTTCAGAAGCTTGAAAAAAAGGCACTGAAACCTTTCCAAGCTCCCATGTGTGGGGACGCAGGTTTAGGTAGGTGGTCTTGGCCATCAAGGCATAGGTAAGTTTGTAGACATCAGTTTGGTTACTTCCCTGATTTCAGTTGTGACCAGTGTAAATTGGAGCCAGTCTGTCTTGGCTTTACAACAAAACATGTTAAATGTTATCACAAGTCTTTAGTACTGCCTCTTCCAACCTGTCGTGTTCCATAATATTTTTATCAACGGCATCGTTGCAGTTACACTGCAAAATCCCTAATCTTTGTATGAGGATTTAACTCCAGCACTCCACTAGCAGAGTTACTGTGTGTCAGTATTACATCTCACACCGGTGGCCACCGCAGCTGAGATTTACCTCCACCCTCCCAAGGTGAGTTGAAGTGTACTTCAGTGTAATTTGCACTCTCTCCACCAGATGATAGTGTTCTACAAATGAAGGGATGTCTTGTAGCTTCACACACACTTTGATATGTATTATTTTTCATATGGTTCTTTTCTACAGTGTTATGACATATATTACACCTTAATTTTCAATTTACCCTCTTTTATATCGCAATTATTTCTCTTCTATTACATAACAAATAGAACAAAACAAACATTTTGGATCAAAAAACACACAATATCTGGCATTTATCCAGACTCAATCCAGATGGGACTCCAAGACAAACAGAATTTACATGACTCAAAACCTGCAGGCCTCTTACCCAAATATTACTTTGAATCTCCAGCTTTACTCATCCAATAACTATTTTTGTTAGCTTCTGAACGTTAAAACTAGATTTAAACAATTTTGGACAGTTAACTTTACCTCCTCTTCACTCACATAGATTCAGAGTAATTAATTTGCAAAATTGCACTCTTAAGCAACAGGTTTCTGTTTATCTTAGTTGATGGGCCCTGTGAGAGCTAGGGGGGTTAGGGAACCTAGTAGTCCACGGGATCCTCCTCCATGTAAACTGGAGTCAAATCAGCGATGTCTGAAACTCAAGGACTTCGTCTCATATGAAGTCGGAGTCTGAAACCTGCCTGCTCACTGAAATGAGAAAGAAGATACTTAGTTAGAAATAAAGACAGATAACTTGTCTCAGTTAAAGCTTTTCTTATTGACGATTCAAGGTAAGCTTATACACTGACCTTTCTGTTAAGCTGTCAACCTCCAAGAAAAGATCGAATGTGAATAGAGGTTTTGTACTGATTAAATGCAAATATGTAGATGATTACAATATAATTGGCAAAATAAATGGAGAGGAACCGTGGTGTAGACTTAGCCCTCCCTACGTTGGACCCTTGATTGGTCCCAGTCACTTGGCTCTCTTCATCTTCTTTTGCCCAAACATTGTGGATTTTTTTTTCTTTTTTTTTTCCTTCCCTTTCTTGTCAGTGTGGACATCGTGCACACGCTGTATGTACGATGCACACCGAAATTAGTCTCTGCTTTTAACCCATCAAACTTATCAGTTTCACTAGTGAGCAGTGGGGCTGCTAGCAGGGCAGCGCCCCGGGGAGCAATTGGGAGTTAAGGGCCTTTCTCAGGGGCCCCCAGTGATTTACCATTGTGGGCAGCCCTGGGCTTGAACCTGGGTTCTCCACGCCCAAGCCCACCACTGTAACCACTAGGCCACCACTCCCAATTTGGCCTTGTACTGTAAACTCTCCTGGTTGTCTCCCCTTCGATACTGTTTTCTCAAGATAAAGGAACTACTTGAAGCGATTAAAAATTAAAAAATGTAAGCATGTTACATACATACATGACAATCCACAAATTATTTGCAGGAACATTTGGACTGAGACATATCGACAGCTTTTTGAGTTTGAGTTGAGCACAGACGTTTTTGGTAGGAGGAAAACGTTCAGTAAGAACACTGAAACTACTTTAATAAACTGAGGGCAGTTGGTTACATTTTATTGATATTTTTCTGTATCTGGTAGGGTGGGCTTTGATTATGTGAAGGCTATAATAAAGTCACAAAACCATCAACACCATTAAGGCATTGAGGAGTGACACATACCACTCAGCTTCATGCACTTGGTAATGGTTTGTTCAGGAAGACCAAAGTACCTGTTGTACAGATGTACAAGTCTCATTGAGAACATAGAGATTGCTTTTAAAGATAAAGATGAAGTGAAAAAATATTTAATTTAAGTCTACCTTCATTCCTGTACATACCATTTTCATTTGCTATTCAAAATACTATTTTGAATCAAAGAATCAAAAACAATGTACTTCTTACTTGTGTGAAATTAAAAAAAGATGTGGTATTGCAAATATGCTTTTGGAGCTACTCAATGTACATAAATGACATTTTGATTCAAAAGGCAAATGTTGCTGAAAAGCAGCACTACTTTGTAGGTGCAGGTGCATCTTTTTACTTTTGTCCAAGAGTAAACAACTCCGTGATGCGAGAGATTGCACAGACGAGGTTGTGTTCACCAAACTGTTGTGGAAACACTTATTAACACCTCTGTGTAACATGTTTTAACCACTAGGTGACTATTTGGACCAAGACTGAGTTCATTAAATTATCATGAATAAAGACGTGAGAGGAGATCCAAAGTTTAGTTGATAATTTTTAGCAGTTGCATACAAGTGCGGTCAAACATTCATCAGCTGTCTCGATGCAGGAATGACAAAGAGTTTTCACAGTAATTTGAGCACCACAGAATAACGTAGACTAAACACTTCATGATTATCATAACTAATCACTGTGAGTTTGTGCTCAGCAGAGCAGGGAAATCAAGGACCAAAAACTTATCTGCACAACTATACGAAGGCCACAGAAAGTCTTAAAGACAAGATGTGATTCTTCACCATATGAGAGGTCACAGATTATGTCAGTGTAAAGATATGCGCCTGACCACCGGTCAGGTCAGATTAAAATTTTCCATCACAGTAGGCTAATGTAATCTGCATGTTATTTAGAATCAAGTGTTACCCTGGATTTTAAATGGATAAAATAATCTGTGTTTACTGTGTGAAAGCAAATTTTAAGGCACCACCTGATACATTCATTTCACATGTTTATGATAAATAGTTATCATGCAGGTGCTATTTCAGGTGAGTCATTCACAAAGACTAAATGACCCTCACTTGAAGGCATTTATAGTGATCAGAAAGAAAAAAATGGTGTTGGTTGCCCGTTTCATGGCATAGATCAGGGGTGTCCAAAGGTCCTCGAGGGCCAGTTTCCTGCAGGTTTTAGGTCTCTCCTTGCATCAACACACCTGATTCTAATTACCGGTTGTCATCAGCTTGTCATCTAGGTCTGCACAACTCTGTTGATGCCACAGTCATTTGTGTTAGGGTGTGTTAAAACAGGGAAAGATCTAAAACCTTCAGGACACCGGCCCTCGAGGACCGACATTGGACATCCCTGGTATAGATCCCTTATCCCACCTCTCTGGATCTTTAGGAATCCAATGAAAAAAACTCTATCTGATCCCCTTTTAAAATTATTCTGGCATGCTGGTGCACAACAGCTTTCGAGCATTGTTACCACCATCCACCGACACAGAAACATGCTTCTCGCCCGCTTCAGCTTCACTGCCAAAATGGCGTTTACATTTACATGGCGTTGTTGCATGCTGGGAATTCCAATGTCACAGTCCAGAGCTCTATAGACGGATCTCAAGACCATCACAATTTTCAGCATTTCTAGAAACGATTCCACATCATCAAGCACTGAACAAAAATATAATCACACCAGGACTGTCTGACTCACTGACAATATTATAAAGGTGATAACAATTTAAAACATTTAAATTGAGCAAACTGTCATGCCTGAAAGATTAAATGAAGTAATAGAGATCTGAGTGGACCATATGAAGTGTCATAAGATCAAAAACAAGTTATGAAAATATTCAGTTTTAACTCAGCTGCAGCTTTGTATTAATCAGTAGCAGCTGTTACCACTGAGCAATCAGTTCCTTTTGTACTGAACATCATATAAAAGCAGCTGTTACAGGTTCACATCACTGTCACAGTCCTCTGAACTTTATATTGTGTTTGCGTTGAAAAGGTTCTTTGGGAAATATGGCAGGAGTTTATATCATGAGGTGAGTAAAATGTTATTGCTTTTGTGTTTTTTTTTTTTTTTTTTTTTTTGCGTGTGTTCTGAACTTAATGATTATACCCACTTTGTATCCAGGGTGTTGTGGACTTCTCTGCTACTGATCAGCAGCATCATCTGTGCTCCTCAAGGAGGTAAGCTGACATGAAATCCCCAACAGCAGTTGCATGTGACTCTGCAGTTCCTGACAAGACTTCATTCTCTCCTCAGGTTACTTGGGTAGTGACCCCACATGGTTGTACTCGGCCTTAGCAAGACCAGATCCAGCCAAGCCAGTTTATGAGAAACCCACAGGACAAGCAAGTGGTTCTGGCTCTCCCAGTTCCTCAGGTTCTTACTACAGCAGTAGCACCAACACTGCTGGTGGTGCTGGATCCTCTGGTTATGGACAGCAGAGTGGTCAGTCTAGTGGTCCAGGGAGCCAGCAACAGGTTACAGAAGAGAGCTGGACCTCATCTGATGGGCAGGAGCCGGTCTTCACTCCCGTAACTGACGAGGACCAAGTGTACGCTTACAAGTCTCGGTCCCGCTACAACAGGAATAACCTCCACTTCAGTCAGTTCCGCTACACCCAGACCGAACCGCTTCATCCCCAGGAGCCAGCATTCCCATATCCTGGCAAGACATCTCAACACAGGAAGGGTGGATTCTGAAACTGCTCCTGGTGAGTCTTCCTTCAGACTATGTGAACTAGCTTGCTCATAATGACTGACTCTTCTTTGTCTTGCAGGTCCTCATGTTCCAGTGGTGAAGCTGCTTTAAGCTGACTGAATAATAAATGGCTTTTAAAGAAATGACCTGGCTTGTGCCTTAGTCTAGTAACATTGTGGTTATTGTCTGTTTCTGCAAACTTCACCAGCGAGGTGAAGCTGCAGCTTATGCTCTCAGCTGCCCCAACAGTCCTGCATGTATTCCCTTAAGGTCTGCAAGTTCATTTGACTCAGGTGTTCAAGCACAAATGTGCAGGGCGGTTGGTAGCAACTTTACGATCTTAATATCAAGGGGCCTCGCATGAGAACCTAATTGGGTTTCAGCATGACGTTTGCCGCTCAAAACTGTGCAGCCATATTCCACAATTTGAAACTTAAAACTCCGCCCTTCTATTCCCCTCGCAAAGCTCACTTTGACTATAGCAACCAGGGAGACTATTACGACTCTCCCCTGGTTTGTGTGGGTGACTGTAATCGGGATCATAAGCTCACTACAGAAACACCAGCAGATCTCTTTAATCAACTGGCGGTCTGGGAATGGTGGAGGTGACCTCCCAAACAATTGTTCTGGAATCTGCAATCATACGGGGGCAACTTGTGTAATCAACCAGCATTTTTATTAATGAATTCCTCGTTAGTGCTGTATCTGTTTATCAAAAAATTTTTTTCCTGTTTCAGCCTACCTACACCATCTTCAGAACACTTAAACACTACAAATTTAAAACACTGTAGCCCAAGTAATTTATCTCCAGCACTCTGCAACTGAAGCCTGATTTAGAGGCACTTGGCTAAATCAAAATGGCCTGGAAAGGAGCTAACTGGCCGCAAGATTCCTCTTCTCTCTACAGATGACTACAACAACCTCCTGGAGAAGATGGTGATGGAGGTAAATGGACTGTGTAGGGATTAAACAACCTTGCCATTGATTCATAAGTTGAGATGTGCAAGCTAACACGGCTGAGGAGCACAGATAATGCAACCAAAAAAGCAGACTGTGTATTGTAAAAAATCATGACAATCCTCCCTGGACCTGTCTCATGTAAACCCAAAAATGAAATTGTCCTCTGGAAGCATGAGAACGTATCGCAGGCCAGATGCAGTGAGCTGAATCTCTATAGAATTACCATCCATCCCAAGGAAGGACTTGACAACCTGTTAAATGGTAAAAAGCCACATGGAACGTGAAAAGCTGGCCCTGAAACTATGATTGTGGGTGGCTCTACCATAAATTATGTACAAAG
The DNA here is from genome assembly GCA_014839995.1 of Xenentodon cancila. Taxonomy (NCBI): domain Eukaryota; kingdom Metazoa; phylum Chordata; class Actinopteri; order Beloniformes; family Belonidae; genus Xenentodon; species Xenentodon cancila. Next base: position 5,083,637 of record CM026199.1, on the reverse strand, counting down.
TATGTGCGGTAAGAACACTAAATTCCTCTGCTTTTCTAAGGATATAGTCAACAATCTAAAGGAGATCATTCTTAAAATTGGGGTTGATATCCAACTGTGACAAACATCACTCTGCACACGGGGTCAAATTATGTATCCAAGCATCTGAGGTTCTGAAATGGGACTTTACTAGACTATTAAACCCAGTGAGCTCTCTGAATGCAGCTGTATTCATCTGTGGACCTGTACCACCCATCAGAGGCAAGTTCATTTGTATAGCACATAAAAGATTTAAGACATACAGACATATGTTAAAAGGAACTAAATGAATGACAAGCTTTTCTAAGTCCTGCTGAGATCTCAGTCCTTGAATCCTTGATATGTTCTTTAGGCGATAATATGCTGACATCACTACTGTCTCAATGTGGCTGCTAAAATTCAGGTCTGAATCCAGAACCACATTTCTGGCTTGGCTATTGGTTTTTAGCTTTACTGGTGGAAGCTTAGTGCTGACGTTTAATCTTTCTTTCTTGGTACCAAACACTATAATTTCGGTTTTTCCTGATTTAACTGTATTAAATTTTGGCACATCCACTCTTTAATTTGATCAATGCATTTGATCAATGTTTGAATTGGATTATAGTCTCCTGTTGAGATGGTTATATAGATATCTATGTAATCTGCATTGCTATGATAACACATTTTGTTCTTTTTCATAATTCCAGCAAGTGGGAGCATACAGATGTTAAACAACAGGAACTCCACATGTTATTTTTGTTAGCTCTGATTTGTAGTTACCTAAAGACACAAAACAGTATCTGTTTTTTATTTAGGACTACAACCAGGCAAGGGCTGTGCCAGAAAGTCTAACCTTGTTCTTCAACCGGTCTGTCAAGATGTTATCGTCAACTGTGTCGCATAAAGCACTGAGATCCAGTAAGACCAAGGCTGAAATATTGCCACTATCCATATTGGAGTGGATGTCTTTAAAGACCTTTATTAGAGCAGTCTCAATTTTGTGATGAGGCCAGAAACCTCACTGGAAGACATCAAAACAGTCATTTATTGTTAGGAGGTTATATAGCTGTTGAAAAACAGCTTTGATACGAATGGGAGGTTTGATATAGGCCTATAGCTGTTCATAAGTGACCTCTCTAGACTATTCTTTTTAAAAAATGGGCTGTTTTTAGGTACTGAGGAAAAATACATGAAAGCAGGTACTGAGGAAAAATACATGAAAAAATACATGAAATACATGAAAAAATACATGAAAGCAGACATGTATTTACCATGTCTAGCAGATCTGAGGCTATACATGTGGAGTTCCACAAGGTTCCATCCTGAGACCTCTTCTGTTTAACATCTACATGCTCCCATTGGCACAGATTATAAAGAACAACAAAATAAACTAGTACAGCTATGCAGATGACACACACACACATATATATATATATATATATATATATATATATATATATATATATATATATATATATATATATATATATATATATATATATATATATATATATATATATATTACAATGTCACCTGGAAGAAGAGGCCCTGTACAGGCTCTTGGTGAATGCATTGAGGAGATTAATGACTGGATGTGCCACAATCTTCTCCAACTAAAAAAAATAAAACTGAGGTATTTGTCTTTGTAGCCAAAGAGACACAATCATAGGTCGGAGCTAAATTTGGAGAAACACATTAACCCAATAACAAAGTCAGCCTACAACCATCTTAAGAATATATCAAGGATGAAAGATCGGATGTCTGAGCAGGACATTGGAAAAACTAGTCTTTAACTTTATTGATGACTTTGCTGATTTTATGGCTGGAGTAATGCCAAAATATGACAGAATTTTAATAGTTGGGGATTTTAATATCCACGTCTGTTGTCCTGAAAAGCCGTTGGCCAGAGACTTTTTAAATCTTATCAACTCTTTTAATTTTGTTCAGTTTGTATCTGCCCCTACCCAGGAACATGGTCACACACTTGATTTAGTTTTAGCTCATGGTTTTACTGTTTTTAACCTTGAAATCTGTGATGCTGTGTTTTCTGATCACATGCCTGTTTTGTTTGATGTGCAGCTCCCGTGTCACATAGTTAAACCTTGTGCCCCTGCCCTGTGCAGTCGAACTATTAACTCCTACACAGCCGCTCAGTTCTCTGCAGCTTTTAACTCCACTATTCTTTCACCAGATTATCAGAGCTGTAATCCAGATATTGAGAGCATGTCGTCTTACTTTTATTCAATCTGCCAAACTGTTTTAGAAAATGTAGCTCCGCTGAAAACAAGGCTCTCCAGGTTGAGATCTGAGCCCTGGTTAGATGAGGCTACACGTGCTGTGAGGCGGGAGTGCAGGAGAGCCGAGCGGGAATGGAAGAAAGACCGGTTACAAGTCTCCTTCCAGTTGTTGAGAGATAGCTGGCGATCTTATCAAAAGACTATGAAAGCTGCCAAGACGAAGTATTTTTCAGAAATTATTGCAAGTAACCGTCACAATCCTCAGGTTTTGTTTAAAACTATTAACTCTGTTTTAAATGCTCCACAATCGGCCTCTCTGGAGAACTCAACCAGGGTTTGTGAGATGTTCCCGAGCTTTTTTATTGATAAAGTTATGAATTTTAGGACCCTCATTACCCCTCTCCCTTGTACTCCCTCCATGTCTATCACATGTTCTACTGTTTTCCACCAGTTTGAACCTGTCAGTTCGTCTTATTTGGAGAAATTAATCAGTCAGATGAAGCCATCAGGGTCTCCTAATGATCCAGTTCCACCTCGTCTCTTTAAAGAAGTTTTTCCTACTCTGGCTCCTCATGTTCTTAGTATAATTAATGGCAGTTTAGTTCGTGGGATTGTGCCCTCGTCTTTTAAACATGCAGTAGTAACACCAATTATTAAAAAGGCTGGCTTGGACTCTTCCATTTTGGCAAATTTCAGACCCATCTCTAAGCTCCCATTCCTTTCGAAGGTTCTTGAAAAAATTGTGTATTGCCAGTTAATAACGTTTTTAGAAGAGAACAACATTCTTGAGGTGTTTCAGTCGGGATTTAAACCCCGTCACAGTACTGAGTCAGCGCTATTAAGGGTTTCTAACGACATTCTTTTAGCAACAGATGCTGGTCACTGTGTTGTTTTGGTTCTGTTGGATCTGGCAGCTGCCTTCGACACAGTAGACCATCAAATCCTTTTGTCTCGCCTAGAAAGCTGGGTGGGCATTCAAGGTGATGGTTCAAATCATACCTAACGGAAAGGAGTTTTTGCGTCCGTCTTGGACGTACAGAGTCCTGCAGGACACCTCTTACATGTGGTGTACCTCAGGGTTCTGTTCTCGGACCTCTTCTGTTTTCATTGTACCTGCTTCCACTTGGATCAGTTCTCCGTAAACATGGGATTTCATTCCACTTTTATGCCGACGACAGCCAGATTTATATACCACTAAAGCAGGAAGAAGCATATTCTGCTCAACAGTTATTACAGTGCATTGATGATATTAAGGCATGGATGTCATGTAACTTATTACATTTAAATCAGGAAAAGACAGAGGTTCTGTTATTTGGCCCAAGTGACATCTCTATGGTACATGTCAATTTGGGTGTTTTAAATGATTATTTGAAACGGACAGCAACGAGTTTGGGTGTCAAACTGGACAGCAACCTGACTTTTAATGCTCATATTAGTTCAGTGGTCAAGTCCAGCTTTTTCCATCTGAGACAATTGTCCAAGGTTAAACCTCTTCTTTCTCACTGTGACTTTGAGATTTTACTCCATGCTTTTATTACAACTCGTTTAGATTATTGCAATGCTCTTTATGTTGGAGTTACTCAGAAATCACTTGCTCGGTTGCAGTTAATCCAAAACGCTGCTTCCCGTCTTTTGACTGGTGCATGGAAACAAGAGCATGTTACTCCCATTTTAGCATCACTTCATTGGCTCCCAGTTCATTTACGCATTGATTTTAAAATTCTTTTATTTGTTTTTAAATGTCTTCATGGTCTCGCTCCTAAGTACCTATCTGACCTGATCCAGGTGTACACCCCTCCTCGTTCCCTCAGGTCAGCAAATCAGATACAGTTAGTCGTCTCCAAGACCAAGAGGAAACTGAGAGGTGACCGAGCCTTTTCAATCTTCGGACCAAAGATCTGGAATGAGTTGCCCCTGGACGTCAGACAGATGGACTCATTTTCCACTTTTAAATCTGCTCTTAAAACATATTTTTTCACTTTGGCTTTTAATTGAGTTGGAATCTGGAGACTGTATTGTATTTTAATTGTCTTATGTCTGATAATTGCCATGCTCTTTTACTAATTGTATGCTTTGTTCAGCACTTTGGTGAACCTTGTTTTGTTTAAAGTGCTTTATAAATAAAGTTGAGTTGAGTTGAGTTGAGTTGAGTAGTCCATACGTTCATGTTTAGTAGGCTTGAACAGCATCCAAACAGGTCTACCTAAAAAAATGAGTTAGACAACTGCAGCTCATTCAGAACTCTGCTGCTTGAGTCCTCACTAAGACCAAAAAAATTGACAACATCAGTCCAGTTCAGAGGTCTTTACACTGGGTGTGTGTTTGTCATAGGACAGACTTTAACATTCTGATGCTTATCTATAAAGCTATGAATGGTCTATGACCAAAATACAGTGACATCCTTTTTTTCCCCCTTTGTTTGCACATATATTAATGGTTAATACCAAGTTTGGTAGAACCCAAGAGCTATATATATGCATTTTAATCTTGCAAAAGATTACTAGATTGCTGTTGGCTGATGAAAAATAAGACAGATAGGAAGCCATGCAAGAAGATGGTGAGAGATCATAAAGGCAGCAGTGAAGGGGTGACAGTAAAAATAATTCTGTATGCAGAAAACCCATGTAAACTAGCTGTCAACATGTACAAAAAAAACCTGGATTGACTATAAGAAAGTCTAAGACTCAGTGCCACACACAGATACAGGAATGCTTAGAGCTGTGCATCATCAACAGGACACTAAGAGCTTTCGTCAAGAACTCCATGGGACTATGGAAAAAAACGCTAGAAGCCAAGTCACAGGCAATAACACAAGTTATCATTAAGAGCAACATATATGAAGTAGCCAGATGATAATGAAGAGTGTCTTCAGATAATCATTCCACACGTGGAGCACAAGAGCTGAAGGCAGAAGTGGAGCTAGTAATCTCCAAGCTGGGCTCCGTCAGATCCCAGGGCAACATCAGAGATCTCACTGCAGAAGAATACAGTGTTATGAACCCTCAAGGGCAACCACTCACAGAGAACGAGCAATGGTGGAGTTATATATTTATATATTTCCACACTATCACAATTTTTTCTGAATTGGGTTACATTAAGTTTGGTCATGTTTACTTACATGCTGTTTGTGTTGACAACACATTTATTTAGTTATTGTTTTTTTAATGCTGTAACACTTCTTTTACTGTAGTGTTGTTTCTGACCTCTGGGCTGCCATCGCTGACCCCTGTCTTGTTTATCATTACCTGCAGATTGAAGAATTTTAAGGCACCACCTGATACTTTCATTTCATACGTTTATGAGAAATAGTTATTTTGCAGGTGCTGTTCTTTTTTTTAGGTGAGTCATTCACAAAGAACTAATGATTCTCAGTTGAAGGCATGTGTAGTGGTCAGAAAGGATGCTGTTGTGCTTGGAGCCCACTGCAACTGCACAGCTGGATTCAGGAGAGCTGCTCTCATGTGTCAGCCATGTTAGTCTGACATTTCATGGCATACATTTATTATCTCACCTCTCTGGATCTTTAGGAATCCAATAAAAAGCTCTATTTCCTTTTTTCTAATATTCTAGAATGCTGGTTCACAACAGCTATTGAACGTTGTTACCACCATCTACCGGCACAGAAACATCCTTCTCGCCGGATTCACCCGTACTGCCAAAATGGCATCGTTCCCACACGCTGGGAACTCTGAAGTTATTGTCCAGAGCTCAACAGACGGTAGTCAAGGGCTGTCACAGCTTTCAAGCATTTCAGGAAATGACTCCACATCAAGAACTGCACAAAGATATAATCACTGTCTGACTGACTGACAATATTATAAAGGTGATAAAAATGTTTTTTATAATTTTTTTTTTTTAAATGAACAAACTGTCATGGCTGAAAGACTAAATTAAGTAATGGAGATCTGAGTGGACCATATGAAGAGTCATCAAATTTAAAAAAAAAAAAAAAACAAAAAAAAAAACAAGTTATGCAAGTCTACAGTTTTATCTCAGATGCAGCGTTGTATTAATCAGTAGCAGCTGTTACCACTGAGCAATCAGTTCCTTTTGTACTGAACATCATATAAAAACAGCTCTAACAGGTTCAAATCACTGGCACAGTTCTCTGAACTTTATACTGTGTTTGTTTTGAAAGGGTTCTTAAGCAAACATGGCAAAAGTTTGTATCATGAGGTGAGTAAAATGAAATTGTTTTAGAAAACAATTTTTTTCATTTTGGGAAAAAGGTGGCTAGGTGTAAAGTTCTCTTTTTAACTAGTTAAAAGATGGCAATCCTCACCCCCCCCCCCCCCCCCCCCCCCCTTTTTTTTTTTTTTTTTTATATATTTATGAATTTACTGATCATGTCCACTTTGTTTGCAGGGTGTTGTGGACTTCTCTGCTACTGATCAGCAGCATCACCTGTGCTCCTCAAGGAGGTAAGCTGACATGAAATCCTCAACAGCAGTTTCATGTGACTCTGCAGTTCCTGACAAGACTTCATTCTTTCCTCAGGTTACTTGGGTAGTGACCCCACATGGTTGTACTCGGCCTTAGCAAGACCAGCTCCAGCCAAGCCAGTTTATGAGAAACCCACAGGACAAGCTAGTGGTTCTGGCTCTCCCAGTTCTTCAGGCCCTTCCTACAGTAGTGGCACAAGCTCCGCTGGAGGTTCTAGGCCAGAATTTTACTACAGCAGTAGTGCCAACACTGCTGGTGGTGCTGGATCCTCTGGTTATGGACAGCAGAGTGGTCAGTCTGCTGGTCCAGGCAGCCAGCAACAGGTTACAGAAGAGAGCTGGACCTCATCTGATGGGCAGGAGCCGGTCTTCACTCCCGTAACTGACGAGGATCAAGTGTACGCTTACAAGTCTCGGTCCCGCTACAACAGGAAGAACCTCCACTTCAGTCAGTTCCGCTACACGCCGACAGAACCGCTTCATCCCCAGGAGCCAGCGTTCCCATATCCTGGCAAGACATCTCAACACAGCAAGGGTGGATTCTGAAGTTGCTTCTGGTGACATTACTTTGTAGACTTGGTAGCAACATTATTGACTTTTTTCAGGTGTCTTTCATCTGACTTGAATAAACATTTAATGTTTAATTGTATGGGTTTTTATTTTTTTTTTTTTTTAGTAGTTTACCACACATTACTCAATTACAGTGCGTGGGCATTGAAACTTTAACTTAAAACCCCAGCAGGCCCCGCTCAACTTTTGATGGAAAAATTGGTCTCTGATTGGGTGTGGACCCCAAATCCCAGCAGGAACCCCAACTTAGACTGATGTGCAGCAACCCATGCTTGCATATAAAGAGCAAGTCTTCCTTTTCTCACTCTCCCAAAAGCACTCCCATGTTTTCTTTAGACTCCTCCACAGATGTCTTCCCTCCTGAGCCTGTGAGCTGGGAAGCCACAGCTCCTACTTTAGCCTGATAAGCTGCCAGCCAAAGGCTTCCTCCCTCACTGTGCTTGAAGGTATCGTTGTCAGGAAATGGCAACTAGTCTGTCCGCAATGGAGTGACTCCGGAAATATTCCCAAGCCCAGACGAGCTGAACGGAGGGACCCGTCAATGCCTTCAGACCATCCCGGAGCGGAAGGAAGCCCACCTGCAGTACAGATGCTAAATCCCCTCATCCACACAGAAGAGCGAGAGAGCTGCTCCACACTAGGACCGTCTTAACTGCAGGGGCTCTGCTAGAGGTTTCTTCGGGCTCTCCTACTTGTTTGGCTTATTTAATTTCATCTTACTGATATTAATCCTTGGGGTTTGTCTTTAATTTTTATTTTGCATGTTTTATGTGAGGTCTTTCCCTGAGCGATGGCAGAGCCTGTGTATATAATGGTGTATATCTTTTTTTTTTTTTTTTTTTTTTTTTTTTTTTGTATAAATTGCTAAGACTGCTGCCCCCGTGTCCCGGTCCAGAATAAGCGGATGAAGATGGATAAAGAGCAAACATATGTTGTATTACAAACAAAACAGATGGGCATCTAACCCAAACAGAATTTACAGGACACAAAACTTGCGGCACTCTACCCCAGATATTACTGTGAATCTCCAACTTTACTAATGTTCTCTTTTACTCAACTATTTTCACTGAATTCTGAACTTAAAAACTAGACTTGAACAATTTAGGTCAGTTAACCTTACCACCTCATCACACACACATTTAGAATATTCAATTTGCAGAAATTGACTCTTAAGCAACAGGTTTCTATCTACCTTATTTGAGGCACCCTGCGAGTGCCGAGGGGTTCGGTAACCTGATGCCGGAGTCCACAGGATCCTCTTCTGTGTGAACTGGAGTCAAAACAGCACAATGAAACAAAGTCCTTGAGAGTATAAATAAAGTAATCAAAAAGTTGTTAGGTTTCTGAAACCTGTCTTCTCATTGAAATGAGAAACAAGACACTTGGTTAGAAATAAAGACAGACAACTTAATGTTTTTCTTACTGGAGATTCAAAGCAAGCCTATAAAAAGAACTTACTGTTCAGCTGACAACCTACCAGAGAAAATCAAATGTGATGAAATGTGCATAGAGGTTTTCTCTCAAAAAAAAAATGCAAATATTTAGATATATGATTACACTTAGTGCCACACACATGAATACTGGAATGCTTAGAGCTGTACATCAACTGTGACAATATATTACTCAAAAGACTGCAGGAATGGGAAGGTCTTTATGGAACTGTATTAAACTGGTTCAAAATGTACTTGGAGAAAAGGAAATACTTTGTGTCAATAGGTAACTTTAAATCTGAGCAAACAAGAATCATGTGGGGCTCCCCAAGGTTCCATCCTGAGACCTCTTCTGTTTAACAACTACATGGTCCCATTGGCACAGAATATAAAGTCCAACCAAATAAACTACCACAGTTATGCAGATGACACAGAGATATATATTACAATGTCACCAGGAGGGGGACATTGAAATATATATCTGTGCTGCTCGAGTCCTCACTAAGAAGAAAAAAGTGGACCAAATTAGTCCAGCTCTGAGGTCTTTATACTGGCTGCCTGTCCGTCAAAGGATAGACTTTAATGTTCTGATGCTGGTCTAAAACGTTCTGAATGGTTTAGGGCCAAAATACATCAGTGACCTCCTGACCCAGTATGAACCTTCCAGACCCCTCAGGTCATCTGGATCTGGTTTGTTATCAGTTCCCAGAGTCAGAACCAGACAAGGAGAAGCTTCCTTCAGCTTTTATGCTCCAAATGTCTGGAACAAACACTCAGAAAACCTCAGATCAGCTGAAAAAGTTTATTTAAATCCAGGTTGAAGACTCACCTGTTCTCAGCTGCATTTGAATAAAGACACAAATCTGCACTTTTTACTTTTAAGCTTAAGTTTCAAAACTTGTTTACATTTATGAACAGCAAACTGTTCATAAATCTGGCCGGAACCCTTAAGGGCAACCACCCACGGAAAATGAGCAAAGGTGGAGTTATAGATTTATATATTTTCACATTATCACAATTTGTTTCTTACTTTGGGATATGTTTATTCCAAGATTTGGTTGTGTTTACTTACATGCTATTGTGTTATGTGTTAAATAAAACACTTTTTTTTTTTATTATCGTGCAACAATTGTCTCACCATTGTGTTGGTTTTCTCCTCTGGGCTGCCATAGCTGGTCCCTGTTTTGTTTATCAATTGTTTTTTGTGTTTGTTATTAGACAATTTAGATAATTTTCAGAACTGCATGCTATATGACTAGTATGTACTGATTTTAACAATACGTAGTATGCCATATGTGAAAAAACACCTGCTATTTCCAGCAAAACTTCCACTGTCCCACTGATCAGTCCACCTCACATGCAACAGAACATTAAACCCTCAGTTGAAGGCATGGGTAGTGGTAAGAAAAGATGGTGTTGTGCTTGGAGCCCACTGCAACTGCACAGCTGGATTCATTGAGAGCTGCTTTCATGTCTCAGTGGTCTTGATCACGTGTGTCATGGCATAAACCCGTTATCATCCTTCTCTGGATCGATTTATTATGTTTTCTCTCTGGATCTTTACGACTACAATAAAAAATTCCCTTTTTCTAATATTCTTGCATGCTGGCGCACAACAGCTATTGGGCATTGTTACTACCATCCACGGACACAGAAACATCCTTCTCGACTGCTTCAGCTTCACTGCCAAAATGCAGTTGTTTACATCCTAGAGTGTTGCATGCTGGGAATTCTGACATCATGGTTCAGACCTCTATAGACGGATCTCAAGGCCGATAGCAGCTTTCAAGCTTTTCTACAAATGATTCCACATCCACATCATCAAGCACTGCACAAAAAAATAATCACATTACGACTTCTGACAACAACAAACAAGTTATGCAAGTCCACAAATTTAACAAAACTGCAGCTTTGTATTAATCAGTAGCAGCTGTTACCACTGAGCAATCAGTTCCTTTTGCACTGAACATCATTTAAAAGCAGCTGTTACAGGGTTTAGGCACTGATGCAGTGTCTTTAATTTTGTTTTGTGTTTTGATTCTCTAACAGGTTCAAATCACTGTCACAGTCCTCTGAATGTTGTATTGGGTTTGTTTAGAAAGTATTACTGCTAAGCAAACATGGAAGGTGTTTGTATCATGAGGTAAATAAAATGCTGTTACTTCAGAAAACTTTTTTTTTTGTAATCCTAGTGATTTTTCATTTTTGGAAGAGGTGGCAAGCCTCACCCATCTTTGTTATGAACTTACTGATCATGATGCCCACTTTCTATCCAGGGTGTTGTGGACTTCTCTGCTACTGATCAGCAGCATCACCTGTGCTCCTCAAGAAGGTAAGCTGACATGAAATCCCCAACAGCAGTTTCATGTGACTCTGCAGTTCCTGACAAGACTTCATTCTTTCCCCAGGTTACTTGGGTAGTGACCCCACATGGTTGTACTCTGCCTTAGCAAGACAAGATCCAGCCAAGCCAGTTCATGAGAAACCCACAGGACAAGCTAGTGGTTCTGGCACTCCCAGTTCTTCAGGCCCTTACTACAGTGGTAGTGCCGGCTCCTCTGGTTCTGGGCCAGAATTTTACTACAGCGGTAGCACAAACACTGCTGGTGGTGCTGGATCCTCTGGTTATGGACAGCAGAGTGGTCAGTCTAGTGGTCCAGGGAGCCAGCAACAGGTTACAGAAGAGAGCTGGACCTCATCTGATGGGCAGGAGCCGGTCTTCACTCCTGTAACTGACGAGGATCAAGTGTATGCTTACAAGTCTCGGTCCCGCTACAACAGGAAAAACCTCCACTTCAGTCAGTTCCGCTACACCCAGACAGAACCACTTCATCCCCAGGAGCCAGCATTCCCATATCCTGGCAAGACCTCTCAACACAGCAAGGGTGGGTTCTGAAGCCGGATCTTTCCACATGTCTTTGTGGATATGGTAGCAATGTTCTCTTGCCTGACTTATTTCAGGCCTCTTTCTAGCTGAACTTGAATAAATGCTAAATCTTGACTTGTGGTATTTGTCTTTCTCTCCCTGAAACATGGCCTTGTTGCCATGCGAAGTGGCACATGCAGACAAATGAAGAGGTAACCTAAAATGTGTGAAACCCAAGCTTAAAGGTATCAAAGCAGATTTTGCGTTGATCAAATGCAGCTAAGTGTTTGCAATCTTGGTGCAAAAGGGTTGAGTTGTCTCTATGGGAAAGACTGCAAAGATTTCACAAATGGATGGACTGTTCAGAAGCTGGGGAAATTGGTGCACTAAAGTTGGTCCAAGCTGGCAGAGGATGCAGGTTCAGGTAGGTGATCTGGACTGCCAAGGTGCTGAATTTATTGATGCTGACATTGCCCAATTGTTATGCAGTTTCAAGGTTGTAGAAAACCAAGTTGTGCTTGCTCTTAGGTGTAATAAGTGCCAGTCTTTTGTCCTGGCTTAAAAACCATCTTAATCTCTTAGTACCTTCTCGTGCAACCTGTCTTAATGTAATTACAATACTGTAGTTTTGTTACATTGCAAGATCTCTAATCTTTAAAAGTATATGAAATGTATACACACCTACAAATGTAAGACTAGGAAGGTGCCCAACTTGTACTCATGCCACAAGTATGAAAATTGCATCTCTATGAACAGGAAAGCAGTTTCAACTGTTTCAAAGTGATTTCCAGGAAGGGAAGGGATTTCAATTATGGAGTGAGGTGCTTTAGACTTGGAATACATCGTCTTTCATGGTGGCATTCTTCCTGTTAGAATAAAAAACAAACATGGCAAATTTATAAAAATTGTAATAGGACAACTGCACGCAAAGATATGGACACCAGTGATGTAGAAGCAATTCTTTGGTGTTCTTCATCCTCTTCTACTTTTGCTACTGTGTTATGCTGTGACTGTTGTTCCTGCTTCTGCGGTCTCGTCACTTCCAGAATGTGGAGTCCCAGGCCAGTTAATAGCACATCTGTAGTACACCTGGAATAATTCAGTTTAGAACCAATTTATTTGGCTCTAGTAGCTCGATTTAAAGAACTCGAGTTTGGTTCAACTACAGCCCTACTAAGGTTTACACGTGGCTTGTAAAGCTTCGATTACAAGTTGGACTAAGGCAATAATTTGACTTTCTCTGAGTGCATGTAAACGTACTGACTGAGTACTGGTAGAAGAATCTGAGGACCATACCCAGCAGTGCTATACTGCCTGATGAGCTGAATGAGTTTTATGGTCACTTCAAGGTCCTCAGCTCAAACACCTGGACTCTGGCCACAGAGGGCCGCCTAGATGCATCACTTTCTGTGTCAACAGAAGAAGTACGTAAGTCTTTTAACAGGACAAACCCACGAAAAGCATAGGGCCCAGACAACATCCCCAGATGTCATGGATAGTCATGGCACACATAAAGAAGACCATCCCGACCACCTTGGACCACTTAGTTTGCATATAGACATAACAGATCCACTGATGCTGTCAATGCTGCCATCCACACAGCCCTCACTCACCTGGAGGGAAAGGACACATATTTGAGCGCTATGATTACAGCTCAGCATTCAATACAGTCATCCCACACAGATTATCGGAGAAGCTCCTCAATTTCGGTCTGACACCCTCTCTCTGCAACTGGGTGCAGACAGATCCCAGTCAGTCAGAATTGGAAATTGTGTGTGTGTGTGTATATATATATATATATATATATATATATATATATATATATATATATATATATATATATATATATAAAGTCTTAACGTTCCTTTGCCTGTGGACTCACCTTCCTCCTCTCCTTCTTCGAGCTACAATAACGCAGTTTCCATCAGCACCCTGCAGGTTAACAGCACTGGTGACAGTTATTAACCTGTGCCTTGACCGATCCACAATGAAAATCAGATTGGTGACGTTTATAATTGTTTTTTTGATGTAAGTTTTACATTGGATGACCTTCCTGACATAACCATCTGTATTTATCCGAGCTTGCAAAGACACTGCCTGTGCAGCAAGTTTCAGCTCAGTGAATTTCCGGTCAGGAGAAGAGGGAGAAAAGGAGGACAAGGAGCGTGATAACTTATTGCGTGTTTGCAGTAAGTTGAAGAAGGTCCCAGTCCCTGGTCAAATAAGGATCCCTTTTCTTGTCTTTGCCATCTGGATGAAGGCAGATGGAGTTCCTCCTCATAGTTTCTGCTGGGCTTTGTTTGTTCCTCTCTATGTGATAACTCCTCGTTTGTGTCAGACTTAGCACCGAGCACAGATGGATGATGCAGGGGGAGTTTTTACCTGCTGTTTATGTAATAATTGCTCTGAGGTCATGTTCGGGGTCTCTGGAAAGCACCTAGAGACAACTTGTGTTGTAATAGATGCTATATAAATAAAATTGAATTGAACTGAATTGAATAATCATGCAGCAGTTCTTCTAGAAACAACCCCTCCTAACTATGAGTAAACCTAGGCAGGATAAGGAATGAGAAGTAGCTGCTCCGTTTAGTGACTCCCTTCAATGTAAGCAAATGCCTTATGTCTTCTATGCTTCATTTAAATATATGGTTCTTTAATGAAAATATTCATCCCTTGTGTTTCTCAATGTTTACAGACCACCTAAGTACCTTGGAACCTTCTTCAATGATTTTGCTGGACTGCTGTCTATCATCTCTGTTGATTTTGATTGTGCAATTGTTGGTAATTGTAACATCCAGCTGACAACCCTCAAGACATATGGGCAAAGGAATTGTGTTGTGTTCTTGGTCATTTTGGACTGACTCAATATGTGATGGAAAAAGACACATCTGATGAGCTCCAGCCAGAGAAAATACCTGAGAAATGTTTGACTAGTCAAAGTTACGTTTAATCAATTCTGCCACATGTGAGGTACATACAGAATCAAAATGTGACTCTCAAACCCTCAGTGCTACACAAATTCTAAACACAGTGATCTTGTTCAAAGAAGGTGGTCCAGTTCAGCCAAAGGTGCCTGGCGCAGATACTCATTCTTCCTGCACTCACCTTTAAAGGGCTTGTGGATAAATTCAATGGAAAAGTGTTGACATTTTGCTCCCACCAAGGTGACAATCACTGCTAAGAGACTGAGCATATACAAGCAGCACAAACATATTTTTGTGATATTGGCAAAAGCAGCAATAATGCACACTTTCACTGCTGTTGACAGGCTAACAAATCCTAAGTCAGTGCAGCCTGAACTTTCATGCAACCATGTCTGCAGTGAGTTTGCCTCTTTCAAAATTCAGAAAAAGTCAGCGCTCCTTTTCTGGATGCAGGATAAGTACTGCCTCCATGTCCAGTGATAGAAACCATGAAAGACTCAAACCTGGAAGACGTACATCACCTTAAACCACTTGTTGCCTTTTTTTTTTTTTTTTTTTTTAAATTGCACATTGGCTTACACCTCTGCTTTCAGACATTTTCCCTCAGTACCAATAAGCCATCATTAAGTCACTTTTGAAGAAAGGGGGGAGAGAAGAAGAAAAAAAAAAAAAAAAGTCACTTATGAACAGTTACAGGCTGGTACCAAGCCTCCCCTTAGTAAAATTAACAAAGCAGTTTTTCAATAGTTAATCTCCCAATAATTACTGCTTTGATTTCTTCCAGTCAGATTTCTGGACACATCTGGCCAACACAGAGTCCCACATTGGTTTTCATTAGGCCTCTTAAGATTAACCCCTTCAGGTAGAAGCATCACCACCTCACTGGTGGAGTTCAGAGACAATGACTGGAATGTTACAAGACTGCTGCATAAACCAGGTCATTTCTTTAAAAGGCCATTTATTCAGTCAGCTGGAATAAGCATCACCACTGGAACATGAGGACCTGCAAGACAATGATGAGTCAGCCATTATAAGCAGCCGAGCCCACATAGTAGGAAGGGAGTCTCACCAGAAGCAACTTCAGAATCCACCCTTGCTGTGTTGAGATGTCTTGCCAGGATATGGGAACACTGGCTCCTGGGGATGAAGCGGTTCTGTCTGGGTGTAGCGGAACTGGCTGAAGTGGAGGTTCTTCCTGTTGTAGCGGGACCGAGACTTGTAAGCGTACACTTGATCCTCGTCAGTTACGGGAGTAAAGACCGGCTCCTGCCCATCAGATGAGGTCCAGCTCTCTTCTGTAACCTGTTGCTGGCTGCCTGGACCACTAGACTGACCACTCTGCTGTCCATAACCAGAGGATCCAGCACCGCCAGCAGTGTTGGTGTTACCACTGTAATAAAATGCCGGCACAGAACCTCCAGCAGAGCTTGTACCACTACTGTAGTAAGGGCCTGAACCACTTCCTTGTCCTGTGGGTTTCTCATGAACTGGCTTGGCTGGATCTGGTCTTGCTAAGGCCGAGTACAACCATGTGGGGTCACTACCCAAGTAACCTGAGAAAAGAATGAAGTCTTGTCAGGAACTGCAGTGTCACATGAAACTGCTGTTGGGGATTTCATGTCAGCTTACCTTCTTGAGGAGCACAGGTGATGCTGCTGATCAGTAGCAGAGAAGTCCACAACACCCTGGAAAGAAAGCGGACATGGTCATCAAGTTCATAATATATGCAAGGCCTGCCACCTCATCCCAAAATAAGAATTTTTCATTAGAGCCACCTGTTTTGTGAAAAAAAACAAAAAGTGATAAGCAGCACAAGGTTTCTGAAACAATGACATTTTACTCACCCCACCATACAAACTTCTTCCATGGTTGCGTAGTAACACAATACAAAGTTCAGAGGACTGTGACAGTGATTTGAACCTGTTAGAGCTGCTTTTATATGATGTTCAGTGCAAAAGGAACTGATTGCTCAGTGGTAACAGCTGCTACTGATTAATACAAAGCTGCAGTTGAATTAAAACTGTGGACTTGCATAACCTGTTTTTGATGGTATGACACATATGGTCCACTCAGATCTCTATTACTTAATTTAATCTTTCAGCCATGACAGTTTGCTCGTTTAAAATATATATATATATAAAAAACATTTTTATCACCTTTATAACATTGTCAGTTAGTCAGACAGTGATTATATCTTTGTGCAGTTCTTGATGTGGAGTCATTTCCTGAAATGCTTGAAAGCTGTGACAGCCCTTGACTACCGTCTGTTGAGCTCTGGACAATAACTTCAGAATTCCCAGCGTGTGGGAACGACGCCATTTCGGCAGTACGGGTGAATCAGGCAAGAAGGATGTTTCTGTGCCGGTAGATGGTGGTAACAACGTTCAATAGCTGTTGGTAACCAGCATTCTATAATATTAGAAAAAGGGAAATAGAGCTTTTTATTGGATTCCTAAAGATCCAGAGAGGTGAGATAATAAATTTATGCCATGAAATGTCCAATTAACATGGCTGAGACATGAGAGCAGCTCTCCTGAATCCAGCTGTGCAGTTGCAGTGGGCTCCAAGCACAACAGCATCCTTTCTGACCACTACACATGCCTTCAACTGAGAATCATTAGTTCTTTGTGAATGACTCACCTGAAGAAAAAAGAACAGCACCTGCACAATAACTATTTATCATAAACGTATGAAATGAATGTATCAGGTGGTGCCTTAAAATTCTTCAATCTGCAGGTAATGATAAACAAGAGAGGGGTCAGCGATGGCAGCCCAGAGGTCAGAAACAACACTACAGTAAAAGAAGTGTTACAGCATTAAAAAAAACAACTAAATAAATGTGTTGTCAACACAAACAGCATGTAAGTAAACATGACCAAACTTAATGTAACCCAATTCAGAAAAAATTGTGATAGTGTGGAAATATATAAATATATATGATAGGGTTAAACTTTAACACACTCTTTGTTTTATCTCATTGTTATTTTACGCTCTGTATACTGCTTGTCTTATAAGATAATTGTACACGTCAGAGAATATATCTTGTACAAGTTGCTAATCTTCATGTCATCTGTGACCTCCTTATTTTCAATAAAAGCCTCAAGAGGCCATCAGAGGGGGGGCGCGGACAGAGACGAGAGCAGCGGAGATGTGGCTGAGTTCTCTGTCCGTCCTCCGTGATGATGAATGAAAACTTACTGACTTTGTCTTTCTTCCTTATTTTGTGTTTAATAAATGTTAGGTCGTTTAAACCTGACATTTAATTGGTCCTTCAAGCCGGATCCCAACAAACCAAGGAATCCAGCAGGTGTGGTGGACTTCAGGAAAACTGTGGACGTTTATAAATTTCAAGGCTGATCGTCCGCCTCACCGGCTGGAGTCCAAGGTTGACGGGAGAACCGAAGGAAGACAGAGTTGGTAAGTGAAATATTGTTGTGTTACCCTGAAAGAATAGGGTGTTGATGGACGACTGAGTCCGTGAGAAAATTCGTGAAAATTCTAGATACTGACGGTAAAAAGATAAATATAGACGGCGGTACCGATAAAGTCCGTGGGTAAAGTGACGTCTTTTCTGTGTTGAGTGAATGTGAGTGTGACTGGAGATACAAAACCACCAGGTATTTTGTCTCATTTATCCATGTCTCATAAATCCAGGTGTTTAGAATACCCTAGGTATTGAGACCGACCTGGACTGAAAATGTCTAAAAAAAAATAAAAATAAAAAAAAAAAATAAAAAAATGGGGAAATTGATCAGTAAAATCGACCATAAAAGAGGATTGGTTTGTGAGGACTAGAAATACATGCAGAAAAAAGACCCGAAGTCAGGTGGAGGACCTCGGACGGTCCTGCCACCTTGATGACGGAGAGGTCCAGCGGGTTTGGATGACTGCTCTGGGCAGTGACTGGCGTCATGTAGGAGGTGACCGGGACCCCCAGTATGACGGTGATGTTTTGGATCCAGATAAAATGCAGCTGCGACGCAGATTGAAGGAACTCGGTGACAGAACAAAACAACATTTCAACGCTTCATCTGTCTTCACAGTGGTGGACATCAGGAACACCGTTTTCTCTGTCCCCGTTCATAAAGACAGAAGATCTTGGTTTGGTTTCAGATTTCTGGATGGAAGAAGAAGGAAGAAAAAAAAAAAAAATCTGTACCAAGGGGCTGCTGTGTGAGCCATGATGATGATCATGTCTCAACAGGAGGGAAGGGGTCAGAGGTCATTTGGATTGAAAACTCCGATAGGAAAGGTGAGCCAAAGTCTGATAATAGGGTGGATTCAGACATTTAGAGTCTGAATAGACCCGAAAGTCAGTGAAGCATTTTAAGACACCTGACCAAGTAGAGGAGATAAAAATTCAATCGAAATGACACCAAATGGGTAAGAAATGCTGCAGAATGCTGGATAGTGACGTTATTCCTCATCCTGAGTTTTTGTTGTTGTAGTCACCCTCTTGCTTCCTGTTTCACTGAATCCTTATATCTCAGCTGAAGAACTGACGACTGTCTGCCGTAACATCAAGAAGCCTTCGGAGAACCAAGAGATCCAGCAGCTCCACTTGGTCCTCTGACAACGATCCCACATACATTGATGTCATCAGATCTCCACTGGGTGTCAGATGAGTATAAATTTGTAGACCAGATAGCAGCAGGATTTGAGTCCTCTTTTTGGTGCACATTAAACAAAAATGAACAACATCTACTACAATGTTCAGAAATTAAGAAGCTGGACACAGAACAGGTTCGAGGCTGTATTTGGACAGCTGTCTGCCTCGTCTCTTATGACTTTCCAGAACAGAATTGCCCTGGAGAAGGGAGGTGTGTGTCTGTGCCATGTTTGGAAAACAGTGTTGCACTTCTGATAACGCCACTGCAGATGGTAGTCTTACCAAGGCCATACGAGGGCTGCAGACCCTGAATGGTGAAAGTGCTGAGGAGCACTCCGGTGTTGACACCTCCATGTGGGACTCCTGGCTGGATGCAAGTGGCGAGTACCGAACCTTAGTATCTTCCGTACTAGTATCCATCGCTGTATTTTCAGCATTTCTGACATTGTGTAGTTGTTGTTTCATTCCGATGTCTGCGTGCACTGCTGAACCGACTGATCACCACAGCCATCTCACCGTGGAAGACCGTGTGGCACAAATGTATCTGATTTTGGGTCTTGGCTCTGATAATGATGATGAAAATGATTCTGTTGATGATGATGAAAATGACTCTGATAATGATGATATTAATATCTCTCCTTTTTTGCCTTATAGAAACCCCTCTGAGCGTAAATGTCTTTGTTCTAATTAAAAATGACTCCATGACTGAAGACCACCTGAAGTGGTCTTGGACGACGTGAAATAAACAAAGATGTGTTAAAGCAGGAGGAAAATGAAAGGAATAAAACTTTAACACACTCTTTGTTTATCTCATTGTTATTTTACGCAGTGTATACTGCTTGTCTTATAAGATAATTGTACACGTCAGAGAATATATCTTGTACAAGTTGCTTATCTTCATGTCATCTGTGACCTTATTTTCAACAAAAGCCTCAAGAGGCCACCAGAGGGGGGGTGCGGACAGAGACAAGAGCAGCTGAGATGTGGCTGAGTTCTCTGTCCGTCCTCCGTAATGATGAATGAAAAACTTATTGACTTTGTCTTTCTTCCTTATTGTGTGTTTAATAAATGTTAGGTTGGTTAAACCTGACAATATAACTCCACCGTTGCTCGTTCTCTGTGAGTGGTTGCCCTTGAGGGTTCATAACACTGTATTCTTCTGCAGTGAGATCTCTGATGTTGCCCTGGGGTCTGACGGAGCCCAGCTTGGAGATTACTAGCTCCACTTCTGCCTTCAGCTCTTGTGCTCCACGTGTGTTACAGTGCTGCAATAATGAATGCCTCTGCAGTGTGGAGGCATGGATCCAGTCAGACTAGTCTTTTCTAGCCATTGGTTGTCCTGCTCCATGTCAGCCACTTCTTCAATCTGCAAGTAAACATGCCGTGCATTGGTTCCTCTTTCATGATGGGTCTTTCCCCTTTGTTCTTATTCATTGTATTTCTATTGCATGTGTGTTGATGAATGGATTTTGTTCTTCTTTTACAACTGACTCAACTACTCTTTTCAAGTACTAGGATGTGGCCGACATCCTAGCAGCCTCCCAGAGGTTGCCATTTGCCTGCAGACTTCCAAGGTATTTGTAGCAGTCTTAAACATCAGATATATTGGTCGTCCAACCCCCTCAGCTGTGATCATTTGCCCCACTTTGATACCATTCAAGGACATTCATCCAGCCTGAATGACATTCCACTAGGATTAGTGAGTCGATGTCTTGTTTGTTCCTGGCTCACGGCTGATGTCATCCATGTAGGGGAGGTGGCTGATAATTGCTTCACTTTGGAATGATTATCTGAAGGCACTCTTCATGATCATCTGGCTGAGTGGATTTATGCATTTGCAGAACAGCAGTGGGGACAAAATTATCAACTTCATATATGCTGCTCTTAGCTTGTGTTATTGCCTGTGACTTGCCTTCTAGTGTTGTTTTCCATAGTCCCTGAGTCCACTGAGTCTTAGACTTTTATAGTCAACCCAGGTTTTTTGTTTTTGTATTTTTTTTTAACATGTTGACAGCTAGTTTACATGGGTTTTCTTTCATAAAATTAATCTGCATACAAAATTGTTACTGTCACCTCTTCACTGCTGCCTTTATTTCTCACCATCTTTTGGCACAACTTTGCTTTTTGTCTTTTCTGCTCAGACAGCAGGGCAGTTACACTGACACCCTGTTGGTTATCAATGCCATTGTGCCAGTTAATTAATATTTTGTTCCCCCTTGATCAAAAAGTAAAAAGCCCCTATAAAGTGCTTTTCAGGAACATTTGCTTTTTTTTGAATCAAAATGTCTTTCACATGAATTGTGTAGCTCCAACTAGCATCTTTGCATAATATAACTGCACTCAAAAATGCATGTAAACCATCAGCAACTTCATGTCATATTAGACAGCATTTTATATTCTTTGAAACTTAATATTGGCATCCGTTGAATTCTGGTAAAATTAAAAATTACATTGTATGAATAATTGCTTTTATTTTATGTACTGGAAATGAAGCAATTTTTTAAAATTTTAATTGTGCCCTTAATTTGGTTCATATCTTTTACGGTCTGCATTTTCTCAATGACACTGAATGTATACTAGTAAAGCAGAGTCTGGCTATTGTACATTTAAATACAGAGGTCCCAGTGGAATTTTTTACTTTCATTCAAAAGGCAATGATAGGAAAAAAGTACGTCTCAGGTTACTAAAATGCTGTATTAGGCAAGTTGCCCCCATATGATGGCAATTTCCAGTACAATGTCGAGGTCAACACTACCATCCCCAGACCTCCAGTTGATGCAGGAGATTTAAATTTTTTTTAGCTGTGGTGAGCTCATGATCCTGATTACAGGCAACCACACAAACCGGGACAAAGCCATAATAGTCTCCGTAGTTACTATAATCAAAGTGATCACCACAAGAGAAATAAAGGGCAGTGTTCAGTTTCAAATCATGAAATATGGCAGCATAGCATCTGGAAATCTCAGCAAAAATCGTCCCGAATGCCAGTCAGGTTCTTACTCGAGACCCCTGGCAAAGTAGAACTTGAAGTTGCTACCAACTGCCTCGCACAGTCGTGCTTGAAAACCCAAATCAAAGACATGCAGACCTTGCCAGCTGTTAAGACATGCAGGACTGTTGGGTCAGCTCCACAGCAGTGGAGTACAAGTTGCAGCTTCACAACCTTGCTGGTGAGGTTTGCAGAGATGACAGACCAGACAGTTACAAGATTGCAGCACAAGCCAGGTCCATGTCTTTAAAAAGCCATTTATTATTCAGTCAACTGGAAGCAGCTTCACCTCTGGAACATGAAGACCTGCAAGACAATGATGAGTCAGCCATTATGGAGGAGCTGAGTCCACATAGTAGGAAGGGATCCTCACCAGAAGCAGCTTCAGAATCCACCCTTGCTGTGTTGAGATGTCTTGCCAGGATATGGGAATGCTGGCTCCTGGGGATGAAGTGGTTCTGTCTGTGTGTAGCGGAACTGACTGAAGTGGAGGTTCTTCCTGTTGTAGCGGGACCGAGACTTGTAAGCGTACACTTGATCCTCGTCAGTTACGGGAGTGAAGACCGGCTCCTGCCCATCAGATGAGGTCCAGCGCTCTTCTGTAACCTGTTGCTGGCTGCCTGGACCACTAGACTGACCACTCTGCTGTCCATAACCAGAGGATCCAGCACCACCAGCAGTGTTGGTGTTACCACTGTAGTAAAATTCTGGCCGAGAACCAGCAGGGCTGGCGCCTCCACTGTAGTAAGAGCCTGAAGAACTGGGAGAGCCAGAACCACTTCCTTGTCCTGTGGGTTTCTCATAAACTGGCTTGGCTGGATCTGGTCTTGCTAAGGCCGAGTACAACCATGTGGGGTCACTACCCAAGTAACCTGAGGAGAGAATGAAGTCTTGTCAGGAACTGCAGTGTCACATGAAACTGCTGTTGGGGATTTCATGTCAGCTTACCTCCTTGAGGAGCACAGGTGATGCTGCTGATCAGTAGCAGAGAAATCCACAACACCCTGGATAGAAAGTGGCTAACATGATCAGTAAGTTCATGTCAAAGTGTAAAGCCTGCCACCATTTCCCTGATAGTAAAAAGTCACTGGCGTTAAGATTTTCATCCTGACTACCCTTCTTTTTTATGTGTGGTGGTGGTGGTGGTGGTGGTAACCACGCCAGCTATCTGAAACAATGGCATTTTACTCACCTCATGATACAAACACCTTCAATGTTTGCTTAAGAACCCTTTCAAAGCAAACACACCACAAAGTTCAGTGGACTGTGACAGTGATGTGAACCTGTAACAGCTGCTTTTATATGATGTTCAGTGCAAAAGGAACTGATTGCTCAGTGGTAACAGCTGCTACTGATTCATACAAAGCTGCAGCTGAGATAAAACTGTGGACTTGCATAACTTGTTTTTGATCTTATAACACTTCATATGGTCCACTCAGACCTCTATTACTTCATATAATCTTTCAGCCATGATAGTTTGTTCATTTTAAATAACATTTTAAATTATCACTTAAATTATCACTTATATAATATTGTCAGTGACTCAGCTGTGGTGTGATTATGTTTTATGCAGTGCTTGATGATGTGGATCGTTTCTAGAAATGCTTGAAAGCTGTGATGGTCTTGACAACCATCTAGAGCTCTGAACCATCATTTTGGCAGTGAAGCTGAAGCAGGCGAGAAACATGTTTCTGTGTCGGTGGATGGTGGTAACAATGCTCGATAGCTGACTCTGATGCCGATGTCCCAGAATATTAGAAAAAGGGGAACAAATAGAGCTTTTTATTGGATTCCTAAAGATCCAGAGACATGAGAAAACGGATTCATGTAACGCACAACTAAGACAACTGACAAATGAAAGTAGCTCTCAACAAATCCAATTTTGCAGTTGCAGTCTGCAACAAGCACAACAACATCCTTTCTGACCACTATACATGCCTTCAACTGAAGGGCATTTAGTCTTTGTGGATGACTTACCTGAAAAAAAAGAACGCACCTGTATGATAAATTATTTATTATTATCTATCATAGACATATGGAATTAATGCATCAGGTGGTGCCTTCAAACTTGCATTCACACAGTAAACACATTTTAATTTATACAGCGGAAATACCATACCTCCTGTGACACCAAAAGGATTGACAAAGAACAGAAAGAAGAAGAAAGATGTCTGTTACGACATCTGTTAAGACAGGATAAAGATGTAACTTCCTCTTTTAGGATTATAAAAGCACAGGGACCCCGCTGTCTTGTGATCATTTCTTGATCTGTGCTTTCATGAATGAGTCTCGGCCGAATAAATATTTTCTATGACATTAAATTAATTTGTGTTGATCCTTCATCCTGGTCTGTGTTTTTCTTTGGTGCAACAGGCAACTGGAACATGGCAAAAATTCACACAGTAGAAAACCTCTATGCACATTCTTTACTTTTGAATTTTTCTGGGATGCTGTCAGCTAAATAACAGGGTTGTCTGGTTTTGTGGGTATTAGTTGGTCTAAGATGCAAAGATTATGCATTTTGTAAAGAATTATTGTAGAGATCAACACTTAGTATAGATACATGGTTACGTAGATAACATCAGATATAGACATAGTTAGTCAGAGTCCTGGTTTACGTCATTATCGGTAGCTGCAGCTGTGTTTTTGTCCTTAATGGAAAATAGTTTGCTTATTCAAGGTTACTATATTTAAGGAAAACAAGCTACTCATTCATCCTTGACTATGAGTTGCACCTCAGATAACAAAGACACAATGTGGATAAGGCAAGAAACACGATAAAAAAGAGAGAAGTTGTACTTTCCATGATCAAGCACACAGCAAGATTATATACTAAAGGTTAATTCAGATTATACCCAAAAAGTTCCATTAATCCATTCACTTTATTCTTATTCAAATCAGTGCAGGACATCCACGCTGCTAGAGAATCACTATAAGGCAAGGTAAGTTTATTTCTATAGCACATTTCAAAAGCAAGGTGCATTACAGACAAAACATCATCACATAAGCGAAAAATGCATGATTTAAAATGTAAACTAAAAGAAAGAAAGAAAAAATTGCAATAGATAAAATCAGTATTTAAAATATGATAAAGTTTGCAACCCAAGCTTAAAAGTAACAGTGTAGATTTGGAACATGATTCAAATGATCAGAAAACAGGTGTCTTTAACCTGGGTTTAAATAAACAGTGTTTCAGCTGATCGGAGGCTTTCTGAGGTTGTTTTTCGTGGTCCCAAACACCATAGGAAGAGATTAGACGGTGTTGTGATGGCCTCCAGTACAACTGTGCGGAACCTTGGTGTTACTTTCAATCAGGATTTGTCATTCATACAGCATTTTAATCCAGTTTGTAAAACTGTGTTTTCCACCTTCGCAATATCACAGGGATTAGAAGCATCCTTTTCCAAAGGGATGCGGAAAAACGAATTCACGTATCTTCTGGATTTGGAGGACGGGATTTCTGTTATCAGGCACCATCACTATGGAAGCAACTTCCAGTTTGAGTTAAGGAGGCTGACACCACCTCCACCTTAAAAACCAAACTTAAGTTTGTCTTTTAAGTTTCAGAACTCTGGCTGAAGGACTCAGCTGTATAGCCACATTCAATTCAATTTTATTTTATTTATATGTGACCTGGTAATGAAGTATAAAACGGGACACAAACTGACTTTTTGTGGTTCTTTTATTCCCCGACTGCACCTGTGAGGTACAGCATTCATTGCGTAATTTTGGGTATGGAAACTGGACAGTGAAGAATACAAACATGACTTGAACGTAGCCCTTTATGACCACCTCACCACGGGTTTTGCTGAAACAATATCCTCTTACACTGACTATATACAAACAGTAGTGGCTCAGGCTTCTGAGAAAACAGGAAATACATAAAGTACAATTGAACACATTTCCACACACCGACACCCTACAGGGTTATCTTACAATAACTTATGTTCCAGTTGCCTGTTGCACCAGAGAAAAACAGCAGACTTTGAGATAAACAAATTTCCTTTCATGCAAAATATTTTTTCAGCTGAAACGTTTATGAAATCAGACAAAAATTTGCAGAGAATATGACCCCTCTCCGGCTCATTCTGGCCTTAATAGTAGGGTAGACTCCATGAGAACATCTGCATTGTTATTTTGGTCTAAGTTTAAATAAAATCCAGATTGTGCTCAGTGAAAAATTATCACTATCTCCTAGGTAAAGACCTAACATTAATGCCAACTTTCATGTGTTAAAGTATGAATTGCCTCCCCATTTTTAGGGGGCAGTCTGTGGCACACAAGCCAGCTTTACTTAAAATCTTTTGCAGCACAACTGTTTTAATGGGCCACAAAAGTATAGAAAAATTTAGAACCTGATAACAGGGTCCCAGCTTGTCCTGGAATAAAATTCATAACTGCTGTAACCCGCCACACTCTGTAGGACAAAAATGGTGCTGGCACAGAGACAAGAGGTCTAGGCACTGTCACTGCTCTGGAAGGGGCAGGGTTTGATGGCGTACCTCTGGTTGCACAAGGTGGATTGAGCTGGGGGAATGTGTTGTTAAACGAATTCGGGGGGGGGGACTCTCATTAACTCAGGATTGTACAGCTCCAGAGGGACCTCTTCCCATCAGTGGACTCGGAGAATCTTTGGGTCAACAGTATTCAGGTAGGCCACATAAGCGTCACCTTGCTGGTAAAGTTTGCCGAGACAGTGACAAAGGCCACAATGTTAAAAGACTGCTGCACAAGCCAGGTCATTTCTTTAAAAGCAATTTATTATTCAGTCAGCTGAAGTAGCAGCCCCGCTGGAACATGAGGACCTGCAAGACAAAGACAAGTCAGCAATTATGAGTAGCCAAGTCCACATGGTAGGAAGGAAGCCTCACCAGGAGCAGTTTCAGAATCCACCCTTGCTGTGTTGAGATGTCTTGCCAGGATATGGGAACGCTGGCTCCTGGGGATGAAGTGGTTCTGTCTGGGTGTAGCGGAACTGACTGAAGTGGAGGTTTTTCCTGTTGTAGCGGGACCGAGACTTGTAAGCGTACACTTGATCCTCGTCAGATACGGGAGTGAAGACCGGCTCCTGCCCATCAGATGAGGTCCAGCTC
Organism: Xenentodon cancila; assembly: GCA_014839995.1. NCBI lineage: Eukaryota > Metazoa > Chordata > Actinopteri > Beloniformes > Belonidae > Xenentodon > Xenentodon cancila. The sequence goes on along the minus strand of CM026199.1, from coordinate 5,056,480 downwards.
TCTTCTGTAACCTGTTGCTGGCTGCCTGGACCACTAGACTGACCACTCTGCTGTCCATAGCCCGAGAAGCCGTCACCTCCAGCAGTGCTTGTGCCACTACTGTAGTAAGGGCCTGAAGAACTGGGAGAGCCAGAACCACTAGCTTGTCCTGTGGGTTTCTCATAAACTGGCTTGGCTGGATCTGGTCTTGCTAAGGCCGAGTACAACCATGTGGGGTCACTACCCAAGTAACCTGAGGAAAGAATGAAGTCTTGTCAGGAACTGCAGTCACATGCACCTGTTGTTGGGGATTTCATGTCAGCTTACCTCCTTGAGGAGCACAGGTGATGCTGCTGATCAGTAGCAGAGAAGTCCACAACATCCTGGATACAAAGTGGACATGATCAAAACACAAATGAGTAAGGGCTGACGCAACAACAGTTTTCTGAAACAATGGCATTTTACAGACCTCATGACGCTAACACCTTCCATGTTTGCTTATTCACAGCACCTGCAAAACAGACACAATACAAAGTTCAGAGAACTGTGACAGTGATGTGAACCTGTAACAGCTGCTTTTAAATGATGTTCAGTGCAAAAGGAACTGATTGCTCAGTGGTAACAGCTGCTACTGATTAATACAAAGCTGCAGTTGAGTTAAAAAAAGTGGACTGCATAACCTGGTTTTAATATTATGACACATCATATGGTCCACTCAGATCTCTATTATTTAATATAATCTTTCAGCTATGACAGTTTGCTCATTAAAAAATATATATTTTAAATTTTTATCACCTTTATAAATTGTCAGACAGTCGCGATGTGATTATTTTTTTGTGCAGTGCTTGATGATGTGGAATCATTTCTAGAAACGCTAGAAAGCTGAAGGACAAAGGAACGGAGGGAGGAAGGGGAAAAGAAAAAAAAAAGTGTGTGTATATATGTATATATATGTATATAGATATTTGCAAACAAAACACAAGAAAAAAAGATGTTTTGAGAACAAGGGTCCAGGTGGGGTGAGTGGGTCATAAGAGGGACTACCAGGGGAGCATGTGCTGGACGGCCCCGGCAGATCGCTGGGTGCCTACTGTCTGGGTCTTGTCCTAAGGGAGGGTGTCTGGGTCTCAGGGGGGCTGAGGCTGCTCCTTGGCTGCGGCGCCTGGTACCGGGGCCGGCTGCTGGGGGGAGCCCTGGTTGGGAGTGGTGTGGTTGCAGGTCACCATCCAGGTGTGCCGGGATGTGTTGGCGGGCTCCTTTTCCCTGGCCGGGCGTGGCCTCTGGGCATCGATTATGTTCTCCCCCTGTTCCTGTCCCTCCGCCTTGGCTCTGTATGTTGGCATCTGCAGGTGGTGGCTGTCTCGGTCCCCCGGGGCTGCTTGCTCTGCCCGTGTTTCCTCTATCCGCCTTCTCTCCCGCCTCACTCCCGGTGGTGTGTGTGTGTGTGAGGATGTGTGTGTGGGTGGGTGTGTGTGTATGGGTGAGGGTGTATGTATGTAAGTGTGTGTTTATGTGTGTGTGTGTATGGATACATATGTGTATGTGTGTGTGTGTGTGTGTGTGTATGGGTGAGGGTGTATGTATGTATGTGTGTGTGTCTTTGGATACGTGTGTGTGTGTGTGTGTGTGTGTGTGTGTGTGTTTGTGTGTGTGTACACATATGTATGTGTGTTTGTGTCTGTGTGTGTGTGTGTGTACACATATGTATGTGTGTGTGTGTATGGGTACACGTGTGTGTGTGTGTGTGTGTGTGTGTGTGTGTGTATGTGTGTGTGTGTGTGTGTGTGTGTGTGTGTACACATATGTATATGTGTGTGGGTACACATGTGTACATGTGTGTGTGTGTGGGTACACAAATGTGTGTGTGTGTGTGTGTGTGTGTGTGTACACATGTGTATATGTGTGTGTGTGTGTATATACACATGTGTATATGTGTGTGTGTGTGTACACATGTGTATGTGTTTGTGTGTGTGTGTGTGTGTGTGTGTGTGTGTGTGTACACATGTGTATATGTGTGTTTGTGGGTGTGTACACGTGTATATGTGTGTATGTGTGTGTATATACATGTGCGGATATGCATATGTGGGTATGTATGTGAGTTTGTATGTATGCATGTATATAGATATATATGCATGCACTAGGTGTTTATATGTTGTGTGTATATGTAGATGTACTTCTATATGTCTATGTATTGATGTATGGGTATATACATATATATATATGGACAAATACAGGATATATGAATATGCACATGAAATTAAAAAGCACTGGTGCACATGATTGTATCAGTGTATATTTATATGTATGAATAACTACCCACTTGTGCACATGTATCTTACATACATGCACAACAAGATGCTTAGACTGTTTACACACTGATCTTTATTATATGTGTGTGTGACTGCGTGTGTGTGTGTGTGCATTGATGTAAAAATTAATTATTGTGTTTCTCTGCTTGCACTGTATATGAATATGTATTAGATAACGGCATATATGTCTCCTTATCCCTATATATATATATATATATATATATATATATATATATATATGAACATGCATGAGTACTTAAATACTTCGATGCATATTATTACATAGATAACTTTTTAAATACTGCCCCCACACCCCCACACCCTCAAAAAGGTATGTAATAGAGAATAGAACGCTCCTTCCCCTGTCCTCTGTCTTCTTTTTAATTAACACTCTATTGTCTTGTGTCCACTTTAAACACCACATCACTACCACTAATTCTTTTTTTTTTTTCTTACACACAGCACAACATTGGCACCACACTGCACCACCACTGTCTCGTCTCTCTCTTTCTCTCTTTCTATTTCCTTTTCTGGTCTGATCACATACTACACCCGGTGAGTTTACCCCTCTCTCACAGAATTTATTTATTTATTTATTTATTTATTTATTTATTTATTTATTTATTTATTTATTTATTTATTTATTTATTTATTTTTACTTTTTTTATTTTATTTTTTCTATTTCTTTTCTTTCTTTTTTTTTGTACTTCATCCTACTTAGGGATTAATAAAAGAAATAATTAGACTGTCATTAGGGCCGGGGAAGGGTACACATCTGCACACACACTGCACTAACAAAAAAAACAAAAAAAAAAAAACAACCTTGATTACAGATTAAAATGCATATATATATATTTTTGGGTCCTACCAATTTGGTATCAACCAATAATATATGTGCCAACAAGGGGAAAAAAAATAAAAATAGAAAGCTGCTTCGGGCCTTGAGAACCGTCTATAAAGGACTGGACCGTGATGTCACAATTCGCAGCGTGCAACACTCTAGAATGCAAATGATCCCATTTTAGCGGTAAAGCTGCTCGCAGAGAAGGATGTTTCTGTGTTGGTAGACGATAATAACAATGCCTGATAGCTGTGCTGCACCAACATGCCAGAATATTGAAAAAAGAGGAACAAATAGTTTTTTACTGGATTCCTAAAGATCCAGAGAGGCGAGATAACGGATTAATGCCATGAAACAGGCGACCAAGAGAGCTGACTCATGGGAGCAGCTGTCAACAAATCCAGCTGCAGTTGCAGTGGGCTCCAAGCACAACAGCATCCTTTCTGACCACTATCCATGGCTTCAGCTGAGGGTCATTTAGTCTTTGTGAATGACTCACTTGAAAAAGAGAAGAAAAAAAAAGAAGCACCTACATGATAACTATTTATCATAGACATGTGATTCCATGCATCAGGTGGTGCCTTAAAATTGGCAATCACACAGTAAACAGTTTAATTTATCCAGCAAAAATCCACAGTAACATTTGATTCTAAATAACATGCCGGTTACATCAGTCTACACTGAAAGTGTTGGTCTTCTGCCTTTATTTAGCACCTTTGTTAATTAATGAATGAAGCACCACTGACCCTCCCAGTAATGATAAAATAATAATTTGCTTAAAGTTTCCAAAATTGAATGTTATTTAAAAATCCAGGGCAGAACTCCATTTATACCCTTCCGGGCTTTTGAAATTTTTTACAGAATTCCCGGAGTAGGACAAAGGAAAGTTGATCAGGTAGTTGTAGATGTTGGAATATTGGAGGTCTGGCATCTTTGTTGAAGTTTCAATGCTTTTAAAAACTTATCCCTCAGCATTGTTAGTGTGAGTAAAATTTAGTCTTTCAGGTTTAGCAACATAGTTTTTATTGTCTTTTGAATTTAAATGCACAGTAAACTCAGGCGCTCTGAGGTTCGTGATTATGCCGTGACTTTTGTCTTGCACGAGTGGTTCTCTTTCCTGCCAAAACAGGTCACGTGGGGTCTGGAGGTTTATATGTGGTTCAGCTCAGTTACTAAGTTCCCCAGTACAGGAAATCAGGCCCTAGGTTAAAGAGGACTGGCTTATTTTGATGTTATTAACAAAAACAACGGTCTATAGTCACATTCCCGTTCAAATGTCTCTCCCTTAGCGCAATGACCTAAACTTATTCAAATGTCCAGCATCATAAGAGCTGCTGGGAATGTGAGAATAATAATGACATACACTTGAATCTGTCCTTTAGCAGGAGAGACGCAGCGTGATGGTCTGATGGTCTCGTTTCTTGGTGAGGTACGATTAACTTGGCTCATCACGTTGATGGTCTGGCTCTGGATCTGGAAAACCTCCCGTCTCTGCCCCTGATGGTTTCCACGCTGTCCTGCTGAAGTAAAGGCCCTGCGTCCTGTTGATTACAGAACAGATTAAACTGAGATCAAGTCTTGGTGGCTCAAAGTGGTAATTGTCACAATATTGGAGAAATGTGTTGCACATACATTGCTGATTGGTTTAAATGTGGTGGTCAGATGATTTGCCATGCAACGTCAGGCCGGTGGCTTTGATTAATTTTCCATAAATGTTCCCAGATTTGACCCAGTGGGTTGTTTAGAGTCAGTAAAAGCCTTACCTGAACAAAATCACTTTGTTATAACAACAACATCACCAGAATGTTTAAAACTCAGATGATATTTTTTGTAACTGTGCACTGTTATTGTGCATACATAGTAACTGTGCACTGTTATTGTGCATACATAGTAACATGACCACTGAAATTGGCTTTTGCTTTAATGTTCTGTTGCATGTGACGTGGACTGATCAGTTGGATACTGGAAATTTTGCTGGAGCTAGTGTGGTTTTTTTTTTTTTTTTTTTTTTTTTTTTTTTTTACATACAGCATACTACATATTGTTAAAATCAGTACACATTAGTCATATAACATGTAGTTCTATAAATGACCAAAATTGTTCAGTAACAAACACAAGCAACAGTTGGTGGCAATGATAAACAAAGCAGGGGCCAGCTTGATTTTATTTTAGATTTTTTGATTCAAACTAGTATTTTGAATAATAAATGAAAATGGTATGTACAGGAATGAAGGTACACTTACATTAAATATTTTTTCACTTCATCTTTATCTTTAAAAACAATCTGTATGTTCTCAATGAGACTTGTACATCTGTAAAACAGGTATTTTGTTCCACTCTTCCTGAACAAACCATGAACAAGTGCCTGAATATGAATGGTATGTGTCACTCCTCGATGCCTTGATGGTATTCATGGTCTTGTGACTTTATTATAGCCTTCACAGAGTAAAGGCCCCCCCTTTCAGACACAGCAAAACATCACCAAAATGTAACCAACCACCTTCAATTTATTAAAGTAGTTTCAGTTTCAGTAGTTTCTCTGAATGTTCTCCTTCTACCAAAAACATACATGACTTGTCAAAAAGCTCCTGACTTGTCTCAGTCCAAATGTTTCTCCAAAAACTTTGTGGATCGTCAATGGGTTTTCTAGTAAAGTTGAGGCTGGCTTTTGAATGTTTTAATACAGAGGTCCCCATGGATTTTTTTTCGACTACTCTTCAGAAGGCAATGGATTGTAGAAAGGAACTTATCTTGATTTGGATTTCATCTTGAATGTCTTAAGATGTTTACCTTGGCTCCATCTAACACTTGCACTATCCTCATCAACCTGTAGTTGTGCTTTCTCTCAGTCACATCCTGAGAGGCTGGCTACGGAGCCAACTTATGCTTCTTGATGTCATGTGCAACTATATTTACTGATTGTCCTCTGACACCCAAGCCTCCGTAGGTCATAAATGAAAAGTGTCGAACCACTGTACTGAGGAGTGGTTTGGTCATGTGACTGCAGTCATTTAAAGTCTTGAGTAATGTCAGAAGCAGTTGAGAGCTTCGGATGTCATACAAACCACTTGATTAGTTTGATTTGTTAAGTAAATAATTTAGTATGAGTGTGTCAAGTCCTTATTTAGTGGCATTCATTTGCTTATTTTTAACAAGGTAGAATGGTTTTGTGCGTATTAGTTGGTCTAAGAATGAGTAGTGCAATTATTATGCATTTTGTAGAGATTTATTGTAGAGATCAACACTTAGTATAGATACACATTAGTAATGTAGATAACATCAGATATAGACATAGGTAGTCAGAGTCCTGGTTTATGTCATTATCGGTAGCTGCAGCTGTGTGGTTTTTGTCTGCTTAGCCAAGGTTACTATATTTAAGGAAAACAAGCTACTCATTCATCTGTACTTTTACACTAGCAGTTCCTTTTCTATCAGTTGCAACTCAAATAACAAAGACACTATGTGGCTAAGGCAAAAAACACTATAAGAAAGACCGATATATGTATAGACCGATTTCCAACCTTCCATTTATCTCTAAAATTCTGGAAAGGGTAGTTGCAAGCCAGCTGTGTGACCATTTGTATAGAAATGATCTATTTGAAATTTTTCAGTCAGGGTTCAGAATGCATCATAGCACAGAAACAGCACTGGGTCGAGTCTCGAATGACCTTCTTATGGCCTCAGATAATGGATTAGTGTCCATACTGGTTCTGCTGGACCTCAGCGCTGCTTTTGATACTATAGATCACAGCATTTTACTGCAGAGGCTAGAGTATGTTGTTGGGATTAAAGAGACAGCTCTAGATTGGTTTAAATCATATCTGTCTGATAGATTCCAGTTTGTTCATGTTCATGATGTTTCTTCTGTACAGACAAGGGTCTGCTATGGTGTCCCACAGGGTTCAGTGCTAGGGCCAAACTTGTTCAGTTTATACATGCAGCCCTTGGGAAGTATTATCCGGAACCACGGCATTAATTTTCATTGTTATGCTGATGATACCCAGCTGTATCTGTCTATGAAGCCAGATGAAGCAGAACCATTAGACAAACGTCAGATGTGTCTTAAGGACATCAAGGACTGGATGTCCAGAAATGTTTTGCTAAAACAGCATATCAATCAGGTTTGTAAAACTGCGTTTTTCGACCTCCGTAATATCGCAAACATCAGGAGCATCCTCTCGCAGAGTGATGCCGAAAAACTAATTCATGCGTTCGTATCTTCTAGACTAGATTACTGTAACGTGTTGTTGGCTGGATGTCCAAGTAATTCTCTGAACAGCCTCCAGCTGATCCAAAATGCAGCAGCGCGAGTGCTGACAGGAATCAACAAGAGAGACCACGTCTCTCCAGTTTTAGCTTCCCTCCATTGGCTCCCTGTAAAATTTAGAATCCAATTCAAAATTTTATTACTGGCATATAAAGACCAAAATGGCCTAGCGCCGCAATATTTGCAAGACCTGATAGTACCGTACGTTCCTAATAGTGCTCTCCGTTCTCAGGGTGCAGGTTTACTTAAAGTTCCTAGAGTATCGAAATGTAGATTTGGAGGACGGGCTTTCTGTTATCAGGCACCATCACTATAGAACCAACTTCCAGTTTGGGTTAAGGAGGCTGACACCACCTCCACCTTTAAAACTAAACTTAAAATATTTCTGTTTAATAAAGCATATAGTTAGTGTACATTTAGTACCTTAATGTGTCAGGACCAGTAGTCAAAGCTGCAGCTACAGGACCAGATTAGAGCAGCTCATTTTAAACAGCTTCGGTGTAGATATGCTGCTATAGGCCTCTGCTGCAGGGGGGCACCAACATGATCCACTGAGTGGTGCCTTTCACCTTTTCAGTTTATCTTTGCCTTCTCTGTCTCTGCTTCACCTCAACCCCCATCTATTAACAGTATCCCATAAGCATAATTGTGGTCCATTGTTCTGGTAATTTTTTGTGCTTGTCTGGCCCTTCTTTTCCTCTTCTTTGCATGTTTTGCGGACCAGAGCCTCAGGAGCTGCTTGCTGACCTGCAGTTCCACCTCTGACCATCCCAGTGTCTGCCTTCACCTGTCTGTGTGGATGTCTATTGGATACTTGCTGACATCCCGACCTGCAGTCCTCATCCCCTTGGATCACCGTCTATCCATATATCACCCATATACACACAGAAGTCTAATTGGACTACTGATGATAGTTACTAATGTATCCTGTCTTGTACCTTTGACGGTGTCTCTATATCTCTATTCTTTCTTATTTCTTGTTCTACCCGGATGGTCTTAAGTTTGGCTTAAGGTTTTTCTTCCTCTAGGGGAGTTTTTACCTGCCGCTGTTTATGTAATAATTGCTCGGAGGTCATGTTCTGGGTCTCTGGAAAGCGCCTAGAGACAACTTGTGTTGTAATAGACGCTATATAAATAAAATTGAATTAAAATTGTATTGAATTGAAAGAGAAAAAGAAAGAGAGAAGTTGTACTTTCCATGATCAAGCACACAGCAAGAGTATATACTAAAGGTTGATTCAGATTATTCCCCAAAAGGTTCCATTAAATCCATTCACTTTATTCTCATACAAATCTGTGCAGGACATCCACGTTGCTAGAGAGTCACCAGAAGGCAAGGTAAGTTTATTTGTATAGAACAATTAAAAAAGAAGGTGATTCAAAGTGCTTTGGAGACAATTTAAAACACCATTACAAAGCAGAAAAAAAAGAATTTTTTAAAATGTAAACAAGAAGAAAGAAAGGAAAAAGTGCAAAAGATAAAAATAGTAGTTTAAATATGATAACATTTTGCAACTTTATTCAAATGCAGCTGACAACAAGTGTCTTCAACCTGGATTTTCAGGAGGTCACTGATGTATTTTGGTCCTAAACCATTCAGAGCTTTACAGCATCAGAACTTTAAAGTCTATCCTGTGACAGACCGGCAGCGAGTGTGAAGACCTCAGAGCTGGACTTTTTTGTTCTTAGTGAGGACTCAAGCAGCAGTCGTTAATCTCTTCTTCTACCAAGACCCTGCGTAGGGCATTAGTCTCCTGGTAACATTGTAATATATATCTACGTGTCATCTGCATAGCTCTGATAACTTATTTTGTTGTTCTTTACAATCTGTGCCAGTGGGAGCATGTAGATGTTAAACAGGTGAGGTCTCAGGGGGGAACATTGAGAAACTTCTCATGTGTGTAAAGTTACCAAATAACAAAGTATTTCCTGTTCTCCAAGTATGTTTTGAACCACTTTAGTACAGGTCAGGGAAGGCCCACCCAGTTTTCCTGTCATTTCTTTATTGTGGTAAAAGATATCAAATCACTAATCCCTCATGAAGAACTTACCACCAAGGATCGTTACATCGCCTGGATTGGTGTCACCGGGGCCCCACCCTGGAGCCAGGCCTAGAGTTGGGGCTCGAAGGCGAGCACCTGGTGGCCGGGTTTTTGCCCATGGGACCCGGCCGGGCTCAGCCCGAAATGGCGACGTGGGCCCGCCTTCCAGTAGGCTCACCACCCGCAGGAAGAATCATGAGGGGTCGGTGCAATGTGGTTTGGGCAGCAGTCGTGGCGGGGCGGCCCAATCCCTGGACCAAAAACCTAGCAATGGGGACATGGAATGTCACCTCACTGGGAGGGAAGAAGCCTGGAGGCTCCACTATTCTGGAGTTGCCCATGGTGAGCGGCGACGGGCTGGTGTAGGCCTGCTTAAAGCCCCCCAGCTCAGCCGCCATGTGTTAGAGTTTACCCCAGTGAACGAGAGGGTTACTTCTTTGCGCCTTCGGGTCTCTCTGTTGTTTGTGCCAATGGGCCAAACAGCAGTACAGAGTACCTGGCCTTCTTGGAGTCTGTGGAAGGGGTACTTGATAGTGCTCCAACTGGGGACTCTATTGTTCTACTTGGGGACTTCATTGCCCACATGGGCAATGACAGTAAAACCTGAAGGAGGGTGATTGGGAGGAACGGCCTCCCCGATCTGAACCCGAGTGGTGTTCTGTTATTGGACTTCTGTGCTAGTCACGGTCTGTCCATAACAACCACCATGTTTGAGCATAAGGGTGTCCATCAGTGCACGTGGCACCAGGACACCCTAGGCCGGAGGTCAATGATCGACTTTGTTGTCGTTTCATCTGACCTGCGGCCGCATGTCTTGGACACTCGAGTGACGAGAGGGGCTGAGCTGTCAACTGATCACCAATTGGTGGTTAGTTTGATGCCTGTTGTGGCGGTAATTCCTGAACCCGGTGGTGGACACCGGAATTAAAGGATGCTGTCAGGTTGAAGAAGGAGTCATATCGGGCATTGTTGGCCCGTGGAACTCATGACACAGCCGACGGGTACCGGCAGGCCAAGCAAGCTGCAGCTCAGGCGGTCCGGGAAGCAAAAACTCAAGTCTGGGAGAAGGGGGAAGCAGTGCCCTGCCAACACCATTTATGGTGCGGGTGGAGGGCTGCTGACCGCAACTGGGGACATTGTCGGACGATGGATGAAATACTTTGAGGATTTCCTCAATCCCACTGACATGCCTTCCGCTGAGGCCGATAATCGAACCTCGTATTCAGGAGGAACAATGTGGTTTTCGTCCTGGTCGTGGAACACTGGACCAACTCTATACTCTCTGCAGGGTGCTGGACGGTTTATGGGAGTATGCCCAACCAGTCTACATGTGCTTTGTGGATCTGGAGAAAGCATTTGACCGTGTCCCTCGTGGTATTCTGTGGGTGGTGCTCCGTGAGTATGGGGTCCAGCTATGGCTGTTTGGTCTCTGTACGACCGGAGCAGGAGCTTGGTTCGCATTGCCGGCAATAAGTCAGACCTGTTTCCAGTGCATGTTGGACTCCGGCAGGGCTGCCCTCTGTCACAGATTCTGTTAATAATTTTTATGGACAGGATTTCTAGGCGGATCTACAAGATTTCATCTCTGCTTTTTGCAGATGATGTTGTCTTGTTGGCTTCATCGAGCCAGGACCTTCAGCATACGCTGGAATGGTTTGCAACCGAGTGCGAAGCGGCTGGGATGAGAATCAGCACCTCTAAATCCGAGGCCATGGTTCTCGACCGGAAAAGGGTGGCTTGCCCTATCCGGGTTGGTGGAGATGTCCTGCCTCAAGTGGAGGAGTTTAAGTATCTCGAGATTCTGTTCAAGAGTGAGGGAAAGATGGAGCGTGAGATTGACAGACGGATTGGTGCAGCCTCTGCAGTTATGCTGTCGATGTACCGAACTGTCGTGGTAAAGAAGGAGCTGAGTCGCACTCAATTCTCCAGGAGGCTGTGGTAGTCATCCATGGAGAGAGGAGGAATGTTGTTGCCAGTTAGCACCTTTCCAGGCTATTGTGCTTTGGCAGAGTGCCCAGAACACTGCAAATCAGAGTTTGGCTGTGTGTAGCGTGAAGGCCACACACACAGCACTGAAGGTTTATATATAAAAAAAAAAAACAACCAAAAAAAACCCCCACACATTAAAAGTTTGTTAAAAACACTGTATCCCTAGTGATTTAAAAGTGCCTATTATAGGTAGGCTCAAATGGAAAATAGAAAAAAATAAAAGCAGGGCAAGCAGATAGTGTGTCAATGGAGGCTTCACATATTTGAAGTGTTCATTAGCCTTAAACTATGTGCAATTTTTCAAGGGGATAATTGAGGGGGGAGAAGCTCCTTGACTGATTGGAATTTAAAATCTCTACAAACCCTTATGAAATTAGTGTTAACATATGGAAAAATGATCACATCTTTATAAAGATCTCCCAATCAAAACAACGGGGGAAATGAAAAGCACGGTCAGTTGATCAATCTAACATGTGGAATAAGATTACTTCTTATATTCAATTTCAATTTTAATTCAATTGTATTTATATAGCGTTTATTACAACACAAGTTGTCTCTAGGCGCTTTCCATAGACCCAGAACATGACCCCAGAGCAATTATTACATAAACAGCGGCAGGTAAAAACTTCACCAGTGGAAGAAAAACCTTAAGCCAAACAGTGGCAAGGAAAAACTCCCCTTTAAGAGGGAAGAAACCTTGAGCAGGACCTGGATCATAAGGGGGGACCCTCCTGCCGAAGGCCAGCCGGGTAGAGCAAGAAGTAAAGAAAAAATAGAGACAGAAACTAAGCTAGAGAGAAGCTAAAACCTGAGAGATGCGGTCTCTCTTGTTGATTCCTGTCAGCACTCGCGCTGCTGCATTTTGGATCAGCTGGAGGCTGTTCAGAGAATTACTTGGACATCCAGCCAACAACACGTTACAGTAATCTAGTCTAGAAGATACGAACGCATGATTTAGTTTTTCTGCATCACTCTGCGAGAGGATGCTCCTGATCTTTGCGATATTACGGAGGTGGAAAACGCGGTTTTACAAACCTGATTAATATGCTGTTTAAATGACAAATCCTGATCGAATATAACAAGACACAGTTTTACTGGAGGCCTTTGCAAGACCATCTAATCCCTTCCTAAGCTGTTTCGGACCACAAACAACCTCCGTTTTATCAGAGTTTAGTAGCAAAGAATTTCTGGACATCCAGTCCTTGATGTCCGTAAGACACACCTGAAGTTTGTCTAATGGTTCTGTTTCATCTGGCCTCATAGACAGATACAGCTGCGCATCATCAGCATAACAATGAAAATTAATGCCGTGGTTCCGGATAATACTTCCTGAGGGCTGCATGTATAAACTTACCAAGATTGGCCCTAGCACTAAACCCTGCAGGACACCATAGCAGACCCTTGTCTGTACGGAAGAAACCTCATGAACATGAACAAACTGGAATCTATGAGACAGATATGATTTAAACCAATCTAGAGCTCTCCCTTTAATCCCAACAACATACTCTAGTCTCTGCAGTAAAATGTCGTGATCTATAGAATCAAAAGCAGCGCTGAGGTCCAGCAGAACCAGTATGGACACTAACCCATTATCTGAGGACATAAGGTCATTTGAGACTCGAACCACTGCCGTTTGTGCTATGATGGATTCTGAACCCTGACTGAAAAATTTCAAATAGATCATTTCTATACAAATGGTCACACAGCTGGCTTGCAACTACCCTTTCCAGAATTTGAGATAAATGGAAGGTTGGAAATCGGTATAAAGGAATGGTTTGATTACGGCGATTTTAAAAGCCTGTGGCACATATCCCAAGACTAGAGACAAGTTGTTCTGTTCCAGTATTGTCGCACCAATAGAGAAAACATTTTTAGTGGTCAAGTTGAGGTTTGACACGTGGATGATTTAAGATCTATTGACCGAGGTCAGCTCAGAGAGGGAGTTGCCGAAGCTGAAGAAATGCCCACAGCCACTGCCGGTGGGCCTGGCCGATTTCTTGATTTTGACAATTTTATTGCTAAAGCAGCTCATAAAATCTTCACCACTGAGCTGCAGGGATACACGGCTCAGAGTTGTAGCTTTGTCAGCCTGGCTACAGTGCTGAACAGAAAACGTGTTTTTTTTTTAATCCTTTAACACTGAATAGGCTGTTCTAGCTTTGCAAAGCGCCTATATATATATATATATATATACTGATATATATATATATATATATATATATATAGATATATATTATATATATACTCTATTATAATATATTATTATCATATATCTAATATATATTATATATATATATATATATATCTATTAACTATATCTCTCGCTATATCTCTCATACTATCTATATTATAAAGATATATATATCATATCTATCTATCTATATCTCTATCTATCTATCTAGCTCTATCTAGATCTATTATCTCTCTAATCTATATCTCTCTTATCTATCTCCTTATATCTCTATCTCTCTATCTCGCCCACCCCAACCCCCCCCCACCCCCCCCACCCCTCTCCAGCCCCTACTCGCGTCCCACTTTCCATTTCACGCACTGTTTTAACATACGAATGCGAGTTAAGCTCTTACGGTTAGAGACCCTCTTTCACAAAGGAGCAACTAAATCTAAAGCCGAGTGCAACACTTCTGCAATACTACTGACAAGGAAAACATTTGCAGAGGTAGAACCAAGGTCACAGCACTCAACTGCTTCACGATGAAAATAATCTTCCAACCACACACACGTCACTACGTCCTGAACATGTTTGTATTCATGTAGCCCACAGAAGCAGCACCTCACTGGTGAGGTTTGCAGAGACAATGACCACAATGTTCCTGCACAAGCCAAGTCCATTTCTTTAAAAGCCATTTATTATTCAGTCAGCTGGCAACAGCATCACCTCTGGAACATGAGGACCTGCAAGACAAAGATGAGTCAGCATTTATGAGCAGCTGGTCCACATGGTAGGAAGGAAGTCTTACCAGAAGCAGCTTCAGAATCCACCCTTGCTTTGTTGAGATGTCTTGCCAGGATATGGGAACGCTGGCTCCTGCGGATGAAGTGGTTCTGTCTGGGTGTAGCGGAACTGACTGAAGTGGAGGTTCTTCCTGTTGTAGCGGGATCGAGACTTGTAAGCGTACACTTGATCCTCGTCAGTTACGGGAGTGAAGACCGGCTCCTGCCCATCAGACGAAGTCCAGCTCTCTTCTGTAACCCGTTGCTGGCTGCTTGGACCACTAGACTGACCACTCTGCTGTCCATAACCAGAGGATTCAGCACCACCAGCAGTGTTGGTGCTACTGCTGTAGTAAAATTCTGGCCCAGAACCAGAGGAGCCAGCGCCTCCACTGTAGTAAGGGCCTGAAGAACTGGAAGTGACAGAACCACTAGCTTGTCCTGTGGGTTTCTCATAAGTTGGTCTGGCTGGATCTTGTCTTGCTAAGGCCGAGTACAACCATGTGGGGTCACTACCCAAGTAACCTGAGGAGAGAATGAAGTCTTGTCAGGAACTGCAGTGTCACATGCAACTGCTGTTGGGGATCATGTCAACTTACCTCCTTGAGGAGCACAGGTGATGCTGCTGATCAGTAGCAGAGAAGTCCACAACATCCTGGATACAAAGCTGGCATAATCATTAAGTTTAGAACAAAATGTGTAAAGCCTCCCACATCTTCCCAATATTTAGAGAGAGAAAAAAAAAAAAAAAAAAAAAAAAAAAAAAAAAAAAAAAAAAAAAAAAAAAAAAGTTTTAATTCCAGCCACCCTTTAAATACAAATACAAATCTAATAACATTTTACTCACTTCATGATATAAACGTTTTCCATGTTTGCTCTGCAACCCTTTCAAAGCAAACACAATACAAAGTTCAGAGGACTGAGAGAGTGACTTAAACCTGTTAGAGCTGCTTTTAAATGATGTTCAGTGCAAAAGGACCTGATTGCTCAGTGGTAACAGCTGCTACTGATTAATACAAAGCTGCAGCTGAGTTAAAACTGTGGACTTGTATAACTTGTTTTTTACTATATGACACTTCATATGGTCCACTCAGATCTCTATTACTTAATTTAATCTTTTAGCCATGACAGTTTAAATAACAATTTAAATTAGTATTACCTTTATAATAATGTCAGTGAGTCAGACAGTTGTGGTGTGATTACATTTTTGTGCAGTACTCGATGATGTGGAATGGCTTCTAGAAATGTTGAACGCTGTGATGGTCTTGAGATCCGTCTGTTTGCGGTTTCCTTTCTGATCATATTATGCATGATGTTGTGGAAAAATTATTAACACCTCTGTAACATATGTTTAACCACTAGGTGACTACCTGGAATAAGACTGGGTTCATTAGATTATCACGCGTGAGAGAAGATCCAAAGTTTAGTACATTTAATTTCAGCAGTTGCATGCAAACGGGTCAAAACATACATCCAGCATGTTGTTGCAGAAATTACAATGATTTTCACGTTGCACAGTAATTTATATCTGACCAAATGATAAAGACTAAACAATAATAAATTAAACCATCTGTGTGCTTCAGCAGAGCAGGGAAAACAAGGACCAGACCAAATATGAATTGAATATGAATATGAAATATGAATACGAGTCTGATCAGAAGAGGTCACAGAATATGTCAAAGCCAAGATATGAATCTGACCATTGGTCAGGTCAAAGATTTAATATTTTCTATCACACATGATTTTCATTATATTCTGCTGTGTGATACCTGTTGTGCATATGATGATCATGAGACCAGTTAACACGTCCTTCTATCTTTGCATGGCTGCAACTTCCTTTACTGATATTGACTGGGTGCATTGCTCGTCTGCTCTGATTATGATTCTAAAGAAGAACTGTGATGTGTTTTACTTTTATGCTTTCTTATTTTGTAGTTAGTACTTCTAGGTTATCTCCATGAGGGGTTTGAGCTGATGGTGAGTGTAGGTGTAAACGATGCTTGTTTTGGTTTCCTTCTTAGCTCGCATCTTGTGGGCATTTTGTAAACTTTAACTATCGCAGCAGCCTTTTTCTCTGTTTTAATATATTATAATTATGGCATTCTATTTATTATATCAAACATGGTAATACAATAATCTATGTATTGATGACTGGCTTTAATGTCGCAACAAAAATAATGTGCGGTATTGCGATGAAATTATTATTCTTAGCCATTCTGTGACCTTTCTTACAGTACAGTTTGTGTCGACTCATTTTGTCTTTAAAACTTTCCTGCTCTTCTGACACACACACACCTCCAATGATTTGTTATTAAAATGATTTAGTGTTTAGTTTTCATTATTCCGTGGTGATCAAATTAGTGTGCATACTGAAACTCTGTCATTTCTGCATCGAGACTCCTATGTTTTGACCCACTTGCATGCAAACGATATATTAAATCTACTAAAAATCGATCAAATCTCACATTTTTATTTCTGATCATTTAATGCACTCAGTTTGGACCCAGTTAGTCACCCAGGTGGTTTAAACATACAAAGGTTTAATTCATTTTTCCACAACACACAGGAACCTCCCGTGTGAAAAAATCACTGGGATTTGATTCAAATGTTTTTGTCAGATGGTTTGCCATGCAACCTATGTTCTGTGGCTTTAGTTAGTTTTCATGAATTCAATTCAATTCACTTGTAATTATATAGCGTGTATAACAACCAGAGTTGCCTCTAGGTGCTGTCCAGAGACCCAGAACAGGACCCCTGAGTAATCATTACACAAACAGTGTTGAGGAAAACTCCCCTTTAAGAGGGAAGAAACCTGGAGCAGGACCTGGCTCCAAAAGGGGGGACCCTCCTGCTGAAGACCACCCAGGGACAGCAGGAAAGGAAGTTCAGAAAGACAGAATGAAGAACAAAGAGAGAGAAGAGACACAGACACAACACATAAGTATAACTACCTTTCAGCAGCAGTTCAATCTATATATGGCTGATACATGGTTACTTGGTGATCTACAGAGACGACCATATAAACAGGTGTAGACAGCAGACATGAAGGTGGTCAGAGGTGTGACTGCAGGTCAGCATGCAGCTGCTGAGGTTCTGTTCTGCAAACATGTACGGAAGAGAAGAAGAGGGGGCAGACCAGCACAACAAACTACAACAACAATGGACCACAATTATGCTTATGAGATACTTCTAATTATTAAGTGAGGATTAGGCTGAAGAAGGGAAAGAGAAACAGAGAAGGTGAAAGGCACCAGTCAGTGGATCATGTTGGTGCCCCCCTGCAGCATAAGCCTATAGCAGCATAGGAGGAAGCTGTGTTGAAGACCAGTGTGAGAGAAATATATTCACATAGTAGTAGTTTGAATCACTTATTCTAATAAGCAGTTAAAACTGAACTTAATCCGACCCTAAGTGAGCATGCTTTAAGTACAAGCCTGTTCTTTGTATTTTGACTGTGGCCTGTGTTAAATTTATGTCAAAGATAACAGACTTTCTGTTTCTCAGAATCTTACGATTTTTCAGGCATAACAGATTTTTATTTCTCACACTCCTAAAATTTACACCTTGACAAGGTACCCACTTTCCCCCTCCTTAAGTCTGAGAAGCAGTAAGGGGGTCTTGCAGATGTATTTCATGTGAGACACCTGCCATTTAGGGAGCTAAACAGCTGTAACTCATGTGACGTTGCCTGGTTCAGATCTTATAAAAACTGGTCTCTTCTTCATCACGGCAGAATTCTCCTAGTGAGACTTCTCTGCACGTCTGATCAACGTGTATCTTGTAAATAAACTTTTGTGTTAAACTTAAAACCGTTTGCTCTCTCATTGGATTCCAGAAAATTTCCACCACACCAGCTGCAGCTTTGACTTCCTACCCTAACAGACTTAAGATTAGACTTCCAAAAAAAAAAAAAAAAAAAAAAAAAAAAAAAAAAAAAAGTTTTAAGTTTAGGTTTAAAGGTGGAGGTGGCATCAGCCTCCTTAACCCAAACTGGAAGTTGGTTCCAGAGTGATGGTGCCTGATAACTGAAAGCCCGTCCTCCAAATCTACATCTGGATCCATTAAGAACTACACGTAAACCTGCACCCTGATAACGGAGAGCTCCATTAGGAACAATCAGGTCTTGCAAATATTGTGGTGCTTTGAGATTTATGGGGAGCCAATGGAGGGAGGCCAACACTGGAGAGACAAGGTCTCTTGTTGATTTCGGTCAGCACTCAGGCTGCTGCACTTTGGATCAGCCGAAAGATATTCAGAAATTACGGGGACTCCCTGCCAATAAATACACTAATCTAGAAATTTAAATGTCAATTAGTTTATCAGCATCACTCGGAGAAGATGCTCCTTATTTTTGTGATATTACAAAGATTTTAATGAGAATGATACAAGATAGCTGCAAAACACAAGTCATTTCTTTAAAAGCCCTTTATTCAGTCAGCCGGAACCAGCAGCCCTTTTGGAACATGAGGACCTGCAAGACAAAGATGAGTCAGCCATTATGAGCAGCCAAGTCCAAATGGTAGTCTCACCTGAAGCAGCTTCAGAATCCACCCTTGATGTGTTGAGATGTCTTGCCAGGATATGGGAATGCTGGCTCCTGGGGATGAAGTGGTTCTGTCTGGGTGTAGCGAAACTGACTGAAGTGGAGGTTCTTCCGGTTGTAGCGGGACCGAGACTTGTAAGCGTACACTTGATCCTCGTCAGTTACGGGAGTGAAGACCGGCTCCTGCCCATCAGATGAGGTCCAGCTCTCTTCTGTAACCTGTTGCTGGCTGCCTGGACCACTAGACTGACCACTCTGCTGTCCATAACCGGAGGATCCAGCACCACCAGCAGTGTTGGTGCTACCGCTGTAGTAAGATTCCGGCCCAGAACCAGAGAAACCGACTCCTTCACTGTAGTAAGAGCCTGAAGAACTGGAAGAACCAGAACCACTAGCTTGTCCTGTGGGTTTGTCATATGTTGGTCTGGCTGAATCTGGTCTTACTAAGGGCAAGTACAACCATGTGGGGTCACTACCCAAGTAACCTGAGAAGAGAAGAAGTTATCAGGAATTGCAGCATCAAATCAAACTACTGTTAAGGATTTCATGTCAGTTTACCTTCTTGAGGAGCACAGGTGATGCTGCTGATCAGTAGCAGAGAGGTCCTCAACACCCTGGATACAGAGGACATGGTAGGTCAGAACAGGTGTGTAAGGCCTTCCACCATTTCCACAAAAGTAACCACTTTTTATAAAACAGCCATCTGTCCAAACAACGTTTTTTTTTTTTTTTTTTTTTTTTTTTGAAAAGTGGCATTTTACTCACCACATGATTCTAACTGTCAATGTTTGCATCGCAACCCGTCAAAACAAACAATACAAAGTCCAGAGAACTGTGACATTAAATGATGTTCAGTACAAAAGGAACTGATTGCTCAGTGGTAACAGCTGCTACTGATTAATGCAAAGCTGCAGCTGAGTTAAAACTGTAGACTTGTATAACTCGTTTTTTTACCTTATGACACTTCATATGGTCCACTCAGATCTCTATTACTTCATATAATCTTTCAGCCATGACAGTTTGCTCATTTTAAATGTTTTAAATTATTATCACCTTTATAATATTGTCAGAGAGTCAGACAGTTGTGGTGTGATTATTTTTTAGTGAATTGCTTGCAGATGTGGAATTGTTTCTACAAATGCTTGAAAGCTGTGATGGTCTTGAGATCCGTCTATAGAGCTCTGGACCGTGACATTGGAATTCCCAGCATGCAACACTCTTGCTTTGTCTTTTCTCCTTCCCAATGGATTGTTAACAGAGAAAGTGTAGACACAGGACCAGGATTCCTAGACTCATGTTTATGACCGGTCCTTAAGGTGTAGGATTTCCGTTAACATGAACTCTTTTCATGCATCATATCTCCTGTGACACCAAAAGGTTCAACTAAGAACCGAAACAAGAAAGACACCTGTTAAGACATCTGCTAAAACAAGATAAAGATGTAACCTCCTTTTTAGGATTATAAAAGCACAGGGACCCCGCTGTCATTGAATCATTTCTTGATCTGTGTTTTCATTAATGAGTCTCGGCCGAATAAATATTCTCCATGACATTAAATAAAATCCTGTTGATCTTTCATCCTGCTCTGTGTTTTTCTCTGGGGCAGCGGGCAACTGGAACATGGCAAAAATTCACACAGTACAAAACCTCTATGCACATTCTTCACTTTAGATCTTTTCTGGGAGACCGTCAGCTGAAGAGGAAGGTCAGTTAATAAGCTTACCTTTAATCTCCAATAAGAAAAGCTTTAACTGAGAGAAGTTATATGTCTTTATTTCTAAGCAATGTCCTCTTTCTCATATCAGTGAGCACGCAGGTTTCAGACCCCGACTTGACCCCGACGTGATTTGAGAAGAAGTCCTTGAGTTTCAGACATCGCTGATCGGATTCCAGTTCACATGGAGGAGGATCCCATGGATCGTTAATCACTTGCACATTTTCTGCAGAACCTGGATCAGTGTTGTTAGTGTGCGTCTGACACCTTTGTCAGCCTTCCTACAACTACTGAGGTGATGTTCCTCACAAGAAAACCCACTAAAAGGTGATGCTAGAACGGGTCGACCCAGAAGCAGTGCAGGCAGAGTCAGGCGCGTCGTCTTCAAGAGTTCATTAGTGTTAGCAGCATGTCATATCATATTTCAGGCTTCAAGGGGTTAACTACTCTAAAAGCCCTCCTGCGTTTTTAAACATCTGACTGAATGACGAAGAGTTTTCACTGTAATTTGAGCACCACAGAATAACGTAGACTAAACACTTCATGATTATCATAACTAATCACTGTGAGTTTGTGCTCAGCAGAGCAGGGAAATCAAGGACCAAAAACTTATCTGCACAACTATACGAAGGCCACAGAAAGTCTTAAAGACAAGATGTGATTCTTCACCATATGAGAGGTCACAGATTATGTCAGTGTAAAGATATGCGCCTGACCACCGGTCAGGTCAGATTAAAATTTTCCATCACAGTAGGCTAATGTAATCTGCATGTTAATTAGAATCAAGTGTTACCCTGGATTTTAAATGGATAAAATAATCTGTGTTTACTGTGTGAAAGCAAATTTTAAGGCACCACCTGATACATTCATTTCATACGTTTATGATAAATAGTTATTGTGCAGGTGCTGTTCTTTTTTTTCAGGTGAGTCATTCACAAAGAACTAATGATTCTCAGTTGAAGGCATGTGTAGTGGTCAGAAAGGATGCTGTTGTGTTTGGAGCCCACTGCAACTGCACAGCTGGATTCAGGAGAGCTGCTCTCATGTGTCAGCCATGTTAGTCGGACATTTCATGACATAGATCCGTTATCTCGCCTCTCTGGATCTTTAGGAATCCAATAAAAAAGCTCTATTTGTGTCACTTTTAAAATTATTCTGCCATGCTGGTGCACAACAGCTATCGAGCATTGTTACCACCATCCACCGACACAGAAAAATGCTTCTCGCCCGCTTCAGCTTCACTGCCAAAATGGCATTTACATTCAACAGTGTTGCATGCTGGGAATTCCAATGTCACGGTCCAGAGCTCTATAGACGGATCTCAAGACCATCACAGCTTTCAGCATTTCTAGAAACGATGCCACATCATCAAGCACTGAACAAAAATATAATCACACCAGGACTGTCTGACTCACTGACAATATTATAAAGGTGATAACAATTTAAAACATTATTTAAAATAAGCAAACTGTCATGGCTGAAAGATTATATGAAGTAATAGAGATCTGAGTGGACCATATGAAGTGTCATAAGATGAAATAAAATTATACAAGTCCAGAGTTTTAACTCAGCTGCAGCTTTGTATTAATCAGCAGCAGCTGTTACCACTGAGCAATCAGGTCCTTTTGTACTGAACATCATATAAAAGCAGCTGTTACAGGTTCACATCACTGTCACAGTCCTCTGATCTTTGTATTGTGTTTGCGTTGAAAAAGTTCTTAGGGAAACATGGCAGGAGTTTATATCATGAGGTGAGTAAAATGTTATTGGTTCTGTGTTTTTATTTAAAGGGTGGCTGGAATTAAGTTTTTGTATATGGATGAGGTGGTAGGCTTCACACATTTTGTTCTGAACTTACTGAGCATGTCCACTTTGTATCCAGGGTGTTGTGGACTTCTCTGCTACTGATCAGCAGCATCACCTGTGCTCCTCAAGGAGGTAAGCTGACATGAAATCCCCAACAGTAGTTGTATGTGACACTGCAGTTCCTGACAAGACTTAATTCTTTCATCAGGTTACTTGGGTAGTGACCCCACATGGTTGTACTCAGCCTTAGCAAGACCAGATCCAGCCAAGCCAGTTTATGAGAAACCCACAGGACAAGCTAGTGGTTCTGGCTCTCCCAGTTCTTCAGGCCCTTACTACAGTGGAGGAGCTGGCTCCTCTGGTTCTGTGCCGGAATTTTACTACAGCGGTAGCACAAACAATGCTGGTGTTGCTGGATCCTCCAGTTATGGACAACAGAGTGGTCCAGGGAGCCAGCAACAGGTTACAGAAGAGAGCTGGACCTCATCTGATGGGCAGGAGCCGGTCTTCACTCCCGTAACTGATGAGGATCAAGTGTATGCTTACAAGTCTCGGTCCCGCTACAACAGGAAAAACCTCCACTTCAGTCAGTTCCGCTACACCCAGACAGAACCACTTCATCCCCAGGAGCCAGCGTTCCCATATCCTGGCAAGACATCTCAACACAGCAAGGGTGGATTCTGAAGCTGGTTCTGGTGAGGATCCCTTCCTACTATGTGGACTTGGCTGCTCATAATGGCTGACTCATTATTGTCTTGCAGGTCCTCATGTTCCAGCTGATTGAATAAATGGCTTTTAAACAAATGACCTGGGTTGTGCAGCAATCTTCTAACATTCTGGTCCTTGTCTCTGCAAACGGGTCTGCTCAAGCCCCTCTGAGACTGAGCTGGTCAAGCATAACGAACATGTTGGTTTCAAGAGGTTGAATGTACACAAAATTGTACAAATGGAGTCCTTACAAAAACAAATATTCACTCTAGTCCGACTACCCTGGACCGAGGGCTTAGAGACTGGCTGCTCAGACCAGTGGTTCACAAGGGGTGGTGCCAACTCTAAAACTAACAACCCTAAAAACATGAGTTCAAACTTAGATCAACACTAAAAGCAAATTGAGATCATTTCGATGTGTCATTTCTCCAGTTAAGCTGACATAGTTATTCATGGCCTACAATAATTAAAAGACACACCTGATCTTCAATCTATACACTTAAAAACCACCCACCAAACCAGAAAGCTGGGTGTTGTGATGGACTGACCCAAAATTCTGAAAAATGCTTTAAGGCAATAACGTCAACCTACCATGACCTTAAAGTACTTTATCAATGATAAGAGATGTCTTTGCAGGACCTGAAACCAGTCCATTCATCTTCAGGATTAATTACAAGTATTACAGGTCCACCTAGAAACTTAGGGCAACTGCAGCTCCTTCAGAGTTCTGCTTTTGTCCTTACACTAAAGTGGACCACATCTATTGCACTTTTGGCATTTTAAATCATGCATTTTTCTGCTGGGATTAATCTCTGTAAAGCACTTTTAATCAACTTGCTTTTGAATTGTGCTATAGAAATTAAATGTGAGCTTTTTGGTTATAACGTGATTTAAAATTTTAGTATGTATTCTTACTGCTTGGTCATGGAAAGTACAGCTCGTCTTAATATTTTTTGCTTTAGCCACATTTGTGAGGTGCAACTCAGCCAATAAACTGCTAGTGTAACAGTGCAGACAGTAGCTTGTTTTTCTTAACTATAGTAACTTTGGCTATGCATATTCCGAGGACAAATGCACACTGCTGCAGTTCCCAAAAATATCTGACCTTAAGGAGTCTGACTGCTTATGTCTATTTCTGATGTTATCTACGTAACAAACATGTATCTATACTGTTGATCTTAAAAATTCTCGTCAAAATAGATACTCTTTGCACTACTCACTACCCTAACCTGTGACACGCTCATCCATCCATTTTCCTTACCTCTTTACCCTTTGCATAGTCACAGGGGTCTGAGGGAGCCTATCCCGACTATTTACAGATGAGAGGCAAGGGTACACTCTGGACAGGTCGCCGGTCCATCATAGGGACTCATATCGAGACAAACAACCATGCATGCTCACACTCACACGTAGCATGCATGTTTTTGGACTGGGTGGAAGCTGAAATACCTGAAGGGAACTCACGCAACCACAGGGAGACCCCTTGCCATGCCTGGGAATCCAACCAGGAACCTTCTTGCTGTGAGACAACAGTGCTAACCACTAATCCACCGTGCTGCCCCACAGTCATCTATTCCCATTAAATTATATACTTGACAAATTGAAGTAATCGGGTGGTTTATATGACATCTGAAGCTCTCAACTGCTTCTGACATTACTCAAGGCTTTAAAAAAAATGGCTGTGGTCACGTGACTACACCACCCCTCAGCACAATTGTTTGATATCTTTCCTTTATAAGCTAACACACGTGTCGGAGGCTTGGGTGTCAGAGGACCATCACTAAATACAATTGCACATGACATCGAGAAGCATAAGGTTGGCCCTGTAGCCAGCCTCTCAGGATGTGGCTGAGAGGAAGTACAACTCCATGTTGATCTGGATAATGCAGATGTTAAATGGAGCGAAAGTAAACACCTTAAGATATTCCAGCTTAAGTCCACAGTTAAGATAAATCACTTTCTCCTATCTATTGCCTTTTGGACAGAAAAATCTAGAGATTTTTGACAAGTCATATATGTTTTGGGTATTAGGTCTCATTGAGAACATACAGATTGCTTTTAAAAATAGTGAACAAAATAGGGCAACATCAATCAAAATCTGTGCATTGCTTTATTCCCATTAAATGGTGGAATTCCATATATATATATATATATATATATATATATATATATATATATATATACATACACTTCTACCAGATTTTAACAGCAAGTGTTAGTTTTGAGGTGAGTCTCCAAGGAATTAGGAATGTACAGACACACTGGCATTGATAGCGTACAGGTAACACGGTAAATGTCCCACTGTTGCTTATAGAGAAATAAGACACAGGAGGAAGTCATGCCAGATGATGGTGACAGATTATAAAGGCAGTGAAGGGGGGAGAGAAAAAGAAAATTCTGTGTGCAGCTTAATTTTATGAAAGAAAAACCATGTAGGCAAGCTGTGAACATGTAAAAAAAATATATATAATTTAATATATATAACCTTGATTGACTATAAGAAAGTCTTAGTCTGTGTTCCACACACACAGATACAGGAATGCTTAGAGCTGTACATCATATATATATATATATATATATATATATAATATCATATCATATCATATCATACATCATGTGTTTAAACCAACTGGGTGACTAACTTGGTCGAAACTGAGTGCATTGAACGATCAGATATAAAAACATTAGATTTGATCAAAATTTAATAGAATTAATATATTGTTTGCAGCCTTGATGCAGAAATTGCAAAACGTTGTAGTAAACACATTATTTTTGATCGCCAGGGAATAATGGAAACTAAACACTAAATCATTTTAATAACAAATCATTGCAGGTGTGTGTGTCAGCAGAGCAGGAAAGTCTCAAAGACAAATTAAGTCTACAAAAATTGTACCATAAGAAAGGTCACAGAATGGCTACGACTAATATTTTCATCACAATACCACACATTTTATTAACTATTAAGCCAGTCATCAATACATACATTAATGTATTACCATGTTTAATATAATCAGTAGTAGGGCATAAAATCACTAACTAAACCACAGACAAAAAGGCTGCTGCGATATTGAAGTTTACAAAATGTGAGTTTACAAGATGTGAGCCAAGAAGGAAATCAAAACAAGCATCATTTACCCCTGTGGCCACCAGAAGCCAAACATCGAGCCCCGAATGTCACGGAGCCAGTAAAAGACGTTATGGCACTAACTACACTATCTATCAGCTCAAACCCCTCAGGGACATAACCTGGAAGTACTAACTACAAAATAAGACAAAGGTTTATCATACAAAAAATAATAACACCACAGCTGTCTGACTCACTGACAATATTATAAAGGTGATAAAAATGTAAAACATTATTGAAAATAAGCAAACTGTCATGGCTGAAAGATTATATGAAGTAATAGAGATATGAGTGGACCATATGAAGTGTTAAAAGATCAAAATCAAGTTATGCAAGTCCACAGTTTTATCTCAGCTGCAGCTTTGTATTAATCAGTAGCAGCTGTTACCACTGAGCAATCAGTTCCTTTTGTACTGAACATCATTTAAAAGCAGCTCTAACAGGTTCAAATCACTATCACAGTCCTCTGAACTTTGTATTGTGTTACTACACAACCATGCAAGAAGTTTGTATGATGGGGTGAGTAACATGCCATTGTTTCAGAAAGTTGGTGTTGCTTAGTCCTTTTTTTTTTTTTTTTTTTTTTTTTTTTTTTTTATTTTATTTTTCTCTCATGATAATTCCTCTCAGTGTGGACATTGTGCACACGCTGTATGTACGATGCACACTGGAATTAGTCTCTGCTTTTAACTTTTATTTTCCACAAAACCGGTGGCTCTAAGGAAAACTTCTGTTGTAACTTCTCATTTGGGGATGAGGTGGCAGGCCTTGCATATATTATGAACTTGATGACCATGTCCACTTTGTATCCAGGATGTTGTGGACTTCTCTGCTACTGATCAGCAGCATCACCTGTGCTCCTCAAGGAGGTAAGCTGACATGAAACCCCCAACAGCAGTTTCATGTGACACTGCAATTCCTGACAAGACTTCATTCTTTCCTCAGGTTACTTGGGTAGTGACCCCACATGGTTGTACTCGGCCTTAGCAAGACCAGATCCAGCCAAGCCAGTTTATGAGAAACCCACAGGACAAGCTAGTGGTACAGGCTCTCCCAGTTCAGGTTCTTACTACAGGGGTAGCACCAACACTGCTGGTGGTGCTGGATCCTCTGGCTATGGACTGCAGAGTGGTCAGTCTAGTGGTCCAGGCAGCCAGCAACAGGTTACAGAAGAGAGATGGACCTCATCTGATGGGCAGGAGCCGATCTTCACTCCCGTATCTGACGAGGATCAAGTGTACGCTTACAAGTCTCGGTCCCGCTACAACAAGAAGAACCTCCACTTCAGTCAGTTCCGCTACACCCAGACAGAACCACTTCATCCTCAGGAGCCAGCGTTCCCATATTCTGGCAAGACATCTCAACACAGCAAGGGTGGATTCTGAAGCTGCTTCTGGTGAGGCTTCCTTCCTACTATGTGGACTCAGCTCCTCATAATGGCTGACTCATCTTTGTCTTGCAGGTCCTCATGTTCCAGTGGTGAAGCTCCTTCCAGTTGACTGAATAATAAATGGCTTTTTAAAGACATGGACCTGGCTTGTGCTGCAATCTTGTAACTGTCTGGTCTGTCATCTCTGCAAACCTCACCAGCAAGGTTGTGAAGCTGCAACTTGTACTCCACTGCTGTGGAGCTGACCCAGCAGTCCTGCATGTATTAACAGCTGGCAAGGTCTGCATGTCTTTGATTTGGGTGTTAGAGCACGACTGTGCGAGGCAGTTGGTAGCCACTTCAAGTTCTACTTTGCCTGGGGTCTCGCGTAAGAACCTGACTGGCATTCGGGACGATTTTTGCTGAGATTTCCAGATGCTATGCTGCCATATTTCATGATTTGAAACTGAACACTGCCCTTTATTTCTCTTGTGGTGATCACTTTGACTATAGTAACTAGGGAGACTATTATGGCTTTGTCCTGGTTTGTGTGGGTGCCTGTAATCGGGATCATGAGCTCCTTACATCAAAAAAAAAATCTCTTGCATCAACTGGAGGTCTGGGGATGGTGGTGTTTACAAACACTGTTCTGGAAATTGCCATCATATGGGGACAACTTGGCTAATGCAGCATTTTAGTAACCTGAGATGTTTTCTCCTGTCATTGCCTTTTGAAAAGTAGAAAAATCCACTGGGACCTCTGTATTTAAATGTTCAAAAGCCAGACTCTGCTTTACTAGCATACATTCAGTGTCATTGAGAAAATGCAGACCGTTAAAGATATGAACCAAATATTAAAGGGCACCATTAAAAAAAAATAAAAAAAATAAAAAAATTGCATCATTCCCAGTACATGGCAGGAAAAAAGCAATTACTCGTACAATGTAATTTTACTTTTACCAGAATTCAACAGATGGCAATATTTCAATGAATATAAAATGCTGTCTATGACACGAAGTTGCTGAAAGTTTACGTGCTTTTTGAGTGGAGTTATATTATACAAAAGATGTAATGCAAAGATGCTATTTGGAGCTACACAATTCATGTGAGACATTTTGATTCAAAAAGCAAATATTCCTGAAAAGCACTTGACAGGTGCGTTTTACTTTTTGTTCAAGAGTGAACAAAATATAATTCACTTAGGGGGTCACAAGTCAATGCGTTCAAAGGGTTGGTTCAAGACTGGATAAATACGAAAGGTTGTAGTAGTTAGGATATCTGATGTAAAACTTATGCACATGAAACTGATTTCTAATCTGCACCCAGTTAACCAGTTACGAATTAACTGGCACAATGGCATTGATAACCAACAGGGTGTCTGTGTAACTGCCCTGCTGTTTGAGCAGAAAAGACAAAAAGCAAAGTTGTGCCAAAAGATGGTGAGAAATAAAGGCAGCAGTGAAGGGGTGACAGTAACAATTTTGTATGCAGATTAATTTTATGAAAGAAAACCCATGTAAACTAGCTGTCAACATGTTAAAAAAAACAAACTGGGTTGACTATAAGAAAGTCTAAGACTCAGTGCCACACACAGATACAGGAATGCTTACAGCTGTGCATCATCAACAGCACACTAAGAGCTTTCTTCAAGAACTCCATGGGACTATGGAAAACAACACTAGAAGGCAAGTCACCGGCAATAACACAAGCTAAGAGCAGTATATATGAAGTTGATAATTTTGTCCCCACTGCTGTTCTGCAAATGCATAAATCCACTCAGCCAGATGATCATGAAGAGTGCCTTCAGATAATCATTCCAAAGTGAAGCAATTATCAGCCACCTCCCCTACATGGATGACATCAGCCGTGAGCCAGGAACAAACAAGACATCGACTCACTAATCCTAGTGGAATATCATTCAGGCTGGATGAATGTCCTTGAATGGTATCAAAGTGGGGCAAATGATCACAGCTGAGGGGGTTGGACGACCAATATATCTGATGTTTAAGACTGCTACAAATACCTTGGAAGTCTGCAGGCAAATGGCAACCTCTGGGAGGTGTTATGTTCGTGTTCACAATTAAGAGACCCAGTTGGATGTCCATAACTCCTTTATTCAACCACATGTTCTCCGACCGGAGTCTCCTTTTTGCTCCCCGGTTGTTAAACATTCTGCTGACCAGGCTACCAATTGGCAGCGACAACTAGTGGTCAAAAACACGTCACTACATGCAATCACAACATCCCCCTTTTTCTGAGGTAAAAGGCAATAATAGGAACTATCACATCTGTGTCAGTTACTTTTGTTACTTTTGCCATTTTCCATTCCTTATGATCCATAAAGAATAAACAGTATACACAGACTTGCTTAACCTAACTCAAACTAGCTGTAATGCATTAACAACATTAACCAACCCACATTTTGCTCAACAGGTTAACAGGTATCTCAACTATATTTTTCTTTTCACTCCTTTGTATTTCTAACTTACAAGTTCAGTCTATCAGGCTTTCTGATTTGTCTTGTGGATCTTCTCAACTCAGGAGTTGGAGTGTGTGTGTCAGCGTCGTCATCCACAGGTATCGGGATTACCTGAGATTCATCACAGGTCGCACTGAGCATCCCAGCAGTCTCTGGAGGAGTTTTCAACAGATTGCGACGATTGCGTCTCAGGATTTGTCCATCATCCGTTCTCACCATGTATGATTGTGGAGACACTTCTTGCAGGACAGTTGCTCTTGTGCTCCAACCATCAGCGTCTTCAATTCTGACCGTGTTGTTGGTTGTCAGTGGAGGAAGATGTTTTGTCGTCCTGTCATAGAATGATTTCTACCTCATCTTCTGCTGTCGCAGCTTATGTTCAGTCATTGTGGTATTCCTCTGCTTGGATGTGTCACTTAGATGACTTGGTAAGGTGGTTCGAAGCTTCCTCTTCATCAGTAGTTCAGCTGGTGACAGACCGCACTGAAGAGGTGATGCTCTGTAGCTCAACAGAGCCAGGTATGGATCAGAGCCACTGTCAGCTGCTTTCTTTAAGAGTTGCTTCAGTATGTGAACCCCCTTTTCCGCTTGTCCATTTGACTGTGGGTAATGTGGGCTTGATGTTACATGCTTAAAATCGTACTGCGCTGCAAACTTCTGCCATTCTTTGCTGTTGAAGCATGGGCCATTGTCGCTCATCACTGTGTGTGGAACACCATGCCTGGCAAAGATAGATTTTGCATGTGTTATGACACAGGTTGACAATGTGTTTGCTAATAGCGCCATCTCAGGGAAGTTTGAGTAGTAATCAATTACCACTAAATAGACTTTACCTCTGAGCTGAAACAAGTCCATTCCTACCTTATGCCATGGTGCTACCGGTCCCTCAGCTACCACCATAGGCTCTTTGCTCTGCTTGCTTCTGTGTTTCTGGCATGTTTCACAGCCACTTATAAGTGTTTCAATATCTTGGTTAATTCCAGGCCAGAAAACTGACTCTCTCGCCCTCCTTTTACACTTTTCAATGCCGAGATGACCTTCATGTATCCGGTGCAACATGTCCATTCTAAAAGTCTGCGGAATAACAATCCTGCCTTTTTTTAAAAGCAAACCATCCACAACACTAAGTTCACCTCTGATGTGATAAAATTGTGGACATGTGCCAACTGGCCATCCCTCATCCATGTTCCTCATGACCTGCTGTGGCTGCACTTCCTTTGCTGTAGCCTCCGCTATCTGTCTCGACTTCGTGTCAGACACAGGCAGTGCAGCCGACACCATGTTCACGTGACACTGGATGTCCTCATCGGTTGCACTCACACTTTTGTCCGCGGTTGCCCTGGTTAGAGCATCAGCAAGGATCAGATTTTTCCCTGGAGTGTATATCAGCTCAAAATCGTACCTCTGCAGCTTCATCATTAACCGCTGTATTCGTGGAGACATCTCATTCAGATTCTTCTTGATGATTGCAACCAGTGGTCGATGATCAGTCTGCTGTGAAAGATGGTAGCCCGTACACATAGTTATGAAACCGCTCCAGACCATATGCCAACATTCTTTTTCGATTTGAGTGTATCGGCATTCAGATTTGGTCATAGCCCTTGAAGCGTAAGCTACTGGTTTCCAGTGCTCACCCTCAGCCTGGAGTAGAACAGCACCAATGCCATCTTTGGAAGCATCTGTGGACAGTTTTATCCTCTTTTTATGGTCATAAAATGATAACACTGGAGCTGTTGTCAGTGTTTTAAGTTGCCGCCACTCACGCTCATGTTTAACTGTCCATTTAAACTCACAGTCCTTGTGCAGAAGCTCACGAATGCATGATGTCTTCAATGTTAGGTTGGGAATGAATTTTCCTATGAAATTGACCATCCCCATCATGCGTAACACGCCTGTCTTGTCAGTGGGTCTTGGCATGTTCTGTATGGCTTGTGTTTTTTCTTGGTCTGGTTGAACACCACTTGCAGACAGTTTATCGCCGAGGAAGAGTATTTCTTCCACACCAAACTCACACTTGCTCTTGTTGAGTTTTAGTCCATACTTTTGTATCCGCTCCATCACTCTGCACAGTCTCTCGTTGTGTTCTTGAACTGTGGACCCCCAGATGATGATGTCATCGATGTAGACTCGAACTCCGTCCAAATCCTCGATGATCTGTTCCATCGCTCGCTGAAATATTTCAGGTGCTGACTTTATTCCAAAAGGCAGTCTGAGAAAGCAGTACCGTCCGAAGGGAGTGTTAAAGGTACAGTACCTTGTGCTGCTTTAATCCAGCTTCAGCTGCCAAAACCCTTGTGAGGCATCAAGCTTTGTGAAGTATCTGGCACCTGCCATTTCACTGATGATTTCTTCACGTGTGGGTATTTGATAGTGTTCTCGTTTTATGCTCTCATTTAGGTCTTTAGGGTCCAAACATATTCTCAGCTCTCCATTCTTTTTCTTTGTGATGACCATTGAGTTGACCCAGTCTTTAGGCTCATTAACCTTTTTGATTACTCTTAACATGACCATTCTGTCCAACTCTTTCTTTAGGCCGTCTTTCAGTGGAGCAGGAACCCTGCGTGCTGCATGCACAACTGGTTGAGCACCGTCCTTCAACTGTATCTTATATGTGAAGGGCAAAACACCAAAACCCTTGAACACATCTGAGAAGTTCTGGACTATTGTGTCCACAGAGTCATTTGCTGGGCTCCTTGTTGGGATGATACGATGCACTCTTTTTATCAGTCCCAGTTCTTCACAGGCTCTGTCACCTAGAAGTGATTCACGTCCCTCATTCACAAGAAAGAAGAACAGGTGGTGCACTTTTCCTTTTACTGTCACACTCAGTCCGCATGTGCCCAAACATTTAATTGGCCGTCCATTGTAGTCTTTCAGTCCACACCCTTTCTTCTTTATTTGTGGCCTTTTCTGCATAGCATTAATGTCAGACATGTTGATGAGATTTGCTTTTGCACCAGTGTCTAATCTCATGGTGATTACAGTCCCATTTATCAGTAGTGGAGCTACCCATTTATCTTCTCTAGTGACATCATTTTCCTTGTCTGTTTTATTTTCTTGTTCACTTTCACAGTTTACTATTCCAACAAATAACGTGTCACCAAGATCAGGTTCCTCAACTAAGTTTACAGTTTTTCATTTCTTCCCCTCCTTTCGGTTGGAGAAACACTGTTTAGCAAAATGGTTCTTGCCTTGGCAGCTGGAACATAGCTTACCAAAGGCTGGACACTGTCTGGGCTTGTGCCGTGAGCCGCAGCGCCTGCAGCTGATCTCCTCCGACTGCTGCTGTGCAGGCCGGGTCTGTGTGCGTCTTCTCCGCTGGTACGTCACCGTTCCGACCGCTGCCGCACCGCCGCTCACTTGCGCTGAGATCACCGCAGGTATCTCGTTGAAGGTCTTTACATGCTTTTGGGACAGCTCACTGGCCTGGCAGATCTTTATGGCTCCCGCTAGAGTCAGCTCCGTCTCCCATAGTAGCCTCTCCATCGCGGCGAGGTACAGCTGGAACTGCTGCTTGAAGGTGCGCCAATTTTCGTCGGCATTCCCCGTTAGTTTCAAGCTTTCCGGTAGTTTCAAATCCATGGTGTCCTTTACTTTTTTACTCCTGGTACCATGTTATGTTCGTGTTCACAATTAAGAGACCCAGTTGGATGTCCATAACTCCTTTATTCAACCACGTGTTCTCCGACCGGAGTCTCCTTTTTGCTCCCCGGTTGTTAAACATTCTGCTGACCAAGCTACCAATTAGCAGCGACAACTAGTGGTCAAAACACGTCACTACATGCAATCACAACAGGAGGCTGCTAGGATGTCGGCCACAACCTAGTACTTGAAAAAAGTAGTTGAACAAAATCCATTCATCAACACACATGCAATAGAAATACAATGAATAAGAACAAAGGGGAAAGACCCATCCTGAAAGAGAAACCAATGCACGGCATGTTTACTTGCAGATTGAAGAAGTGGCTGACATGGAGCAGGACAACCAATGGCTAGAAAAGACTAGTCTGACTGGATCCATGCCACCACACTGCAGAGGCATTCATTATTGCAGCACTGTAACACACGTGGAGCACAAGAGCTGAAGGCAGAAGTGGAGCTAGTAATCTCCAAGCTGGGCTCCGTCAGACCCCAGGGCAACATCAGAGATCTCACTGCAGAAGAATACAGTTTTATGAACCCTCAAGGGCAACCACTCACAGAGAACGAGCAATGGTGGAGTTATATTGTCAGGTTTAACCGACCTAACATTTATTAAACACACAATAAGGAAGAAAGACAAAGTCAATAAGTTTTTCATTCATCATCACGAAGGACGGACAGAGAACTCAGCCACATCTCAGCTGCTCTCGTCTCTGTCCGCACCCCCCCTCTGGTGGGCTCTTAAGTAAGTAAGTAAAAATAAGGTCACAGATGACATGAAGATAAGCAACTTTTACAAGATATATTCATGAGCTGCTCTCATGTGTTAGTCTGACATTTCATGGCATAAATTTATTATCTCACCTCTCTGGATCTTTAGGAATCCAATAAAAAGCTCTATTTCCCTTTTTCTAATATTCTAGAATGCTGGTTTACAACAGCTATTGAACGTTGTTACCACCATCTACCGGCACAGAAACACGCTTGCCTGATTCACCCGTACTGCCGAAATGGCGTCGTTCCCACACGCTGGGAATTCTGAAGTTATTGTCCAGAGCTCAACAGACGGTAATCAAGGGCTGTCACAGCTTTCAAGCATTTCAGGAAATGACTCCACATCAAGAACTGCACAAAGATATAATCACTGTCTGACTAACTGACAATATTATAAAGGTGATAAAAATGTTTTTTAATATTTGTTTTTTTTTAAACGAGCAAACTGTCATGGCTGAAAGATTAAATTAAGTAATAGAGATCTGAGTGGACCATATGTGTCATACCATCAAAAACAAGTTATGCAAGTCCACAGTTTTATCTCAGCTGCAGCTTTGTATTAATCAGTAGCAGCTGTTACCACTGAGCAATCAGGTCCTTTTGCACTGAACATCATTTAAAAGCAGCTCTAACAGGTTCAAATCACTGTCACAGTCCTCTGAACTTTGTATTGTGTTACTACGCAACCATGGAAGGAGTTTGTATGATGGGGTGAGTAACATGCCATTGTTTCAGAAAGCTGGTGTTGCTTAGTCTTTTTTTTTTTTTTAATTTAATTTTTTTTTTCTCTCATGATCATTCTTGTCAGTGTGGACATTGTGCACACGCTGTATGTACAATGCACACCGGAATTAGTCTCTGCTTTTAACCCTCTTTCAAAAAACCGGTGGCTCTAAGGAAAACTTCTGTAACTTCTCCTTTTGGGATGAGGTGGCAGGTCTTGCATATATTATGAACTTGATGACCATGTCCACTTTGTATCCAGGATGTTGTGGACTTCTCTGCTACTGATCAGCAGCATCACCTGTGCTCCTCAAGGAGGTAAGCTGACATGAAATCCCCAACAGCAGTTTCATGTGACTCTGCAGTTCCTGACAAGACTTCATTCTTTCCTCAGGTTACTTGGGTAGTGACCCCACATGGTTGTACTCGGCCTTAGCAAGACCAGATCCAGCCAAGCCAGTTCATGAGAAACCCACAGGACAAGCAAGTGGTTCAGGCTCTCCCAGTTCTTCAGGTTCTTACTACAGTAGTGGCACAAATGCAGCTGGAGGTTCTGGGCCAGAATTTTACTACAGCGGTAACACCAACACTGCTGGCGGTGCTGGATCCTCTGGTTATGGACAGCAGAGTGGTCAGTCTGCTGGTCCAGGCAGCCAGCAACAGGTTACAGAAGAGAGCTGGACCTCATCTGATGGGCAGGAGCCGGTCTTCACTCCCGTATCTGACGAGGATCAAGTGTACGCTTACAAGTCTCGGTCCCGCTACAACAGGAAGAACCTCCACTTCAGTCAGTTCCGCTACACCCAGACGGAACCGCTTCATCCTCAGGAGCCAGCATTCCCATATTCTGGCAAGACATCTCAACACAGCAAGGGTGGATTCTGAAGCTGCCTCTGACATTTTTGTGGACTTTGTACATTATTGACTTATTTGAGGCTTTTTTTGTCTAACATGAATAAATGTTTAATGGTGACTTTTGTGTGTGGGGGTTTTTTTTTTTTTTTTTTTTTTTTTTTTTTTTTTTTTTTAAAAAAAACAAGAGGAGCTCAGACTCACCGTCTTGTTTTTACAAACAAGCCTTCAGTAACTGCTCTGAAACTCAAGGTTAAAGGTATCTGTGACGATAAAGCAATTCAGTCAAATGCAGCTGAAACTGGGTGGTTTGAGATCTCTGTACACAAGATTGTGTTTTGTCT
Source organism: Xenentodon cancila (assembly GCA_014839995.1). Taxonomy (NCBI): domain Eukaryota; kingdom Metazoa; phylum Chordata; class Actinopteri; order Beloniformes; family Belonidae; genus Xenentodon; species Xenentodon cancila. The sequence continues at coordinate 5,020,024 of CM026199.1, read as the reverse complement.
TTATGGAAAAAATGCCCACAAACACTTCTCACATTAATGGAATATAATTTTGGAAGCTAAAGCTGATTAAAACACTGCAGGTTTTGGTCAAGATATCAACTGGTGCTACGATTTGATTTTTGGCGTTGCGCTGATTTGCTTTGTATCAGTACTTTGACTAATGAAATAATACATATCCACAAGTATGAATGTTTGATGCAGTCCAACTTGATGGTGCCCACTGCAGCCGTCTCTCTCTCCCTAACTTGTGCAGCAGCATTGCTTTAAGGGTCATTTGAAGCCATTGTAAAAAAACTTCTGAAGATGGACAATCTCTATGGGACAAAGGGAATTTAAATCAAAATCTTGAAGTTTTTTTTTTTTTTTTTTTTTTTTTGCACAACCCCAGCCTTTACATGCCACAACAGCACTGAGACTGCTCTGACCAAAGTGATATGCTTGAATACAGTGGACAATTTTCTGTCTTTGCTCTACTGAATCTCGGTGCTGCTTTTGATTAGTTTTCCACATATTAAATGAAAGAAGTGGGTGGGCTCAGCCACATCTCAGCTGCTTTTGTCTCTGTCCGCACCCCCCCTCTGATGGCCTCTTGGAGCTTTTATTGAAAATAAGGTCACAGATGACATGAAGATAAGCAACTTGTACAAGATATATTCTCTGACGTGTACAACTATCTTATAAGACAAGCAGTATACAGAGCGTATAATAATGAGATAAACAAAGAGTGTGTTAAAGTTTTATTCCTTTCATTTCCCTCCTGCTTTAACACATTTTTGTTTATTTCACGTCGTCCAAGACCACTTCAGGTGGTCTTCAGTCATGGAGTCATTTTTAATTAGAACAAAGACATTTACGCTCAGAGGGGTTTCTATAAGGCAAAAAAGGAGAGATATTAATATCATTATCAGAGTCATTTTCATCATCAACAGAATCATTTTCATCATCATTATCAGAGCCAAGACCCAAAATCAGATACATTTGTGCCACACGGTCTTGCACGGTGAGATGGCTGTGGTGATCAATCGGTTCAGCAGTGCACGCAGACATCGGAATGCAACAACAACTACACAATGTCAGAAATGCTGAAAATACAGCAATGGAGACTAGTACAGAAGATACTAAGGTTCCGTACTCGCCACTTGCATCCAGCCAGGAGTCCCACATGGAGGTGTCAACACCGGAGTGCTCCTCAGCACTTTTACCATTCAGGGTCTGCAGCCCTCGTATGGCCTTGGTAAGACTACCATCTGCAGTGGCGTTATCAGAAGTGCAACACTGTTTTCCAAACATGGCACACACCCACACACACACACACACACACACACACACACACACCCCTCCCTTCTCCAGGGCATTCCTGTTCTGGAAAGTCATAAGAGACGTGGCAGACAGCTGTCCAAATACAGCCTCGAACCCGTTCGGTGTCCAGCTTCCTAATTTCTGAACATTGTAGTAGATGTTGTTCATTTTTGTTTAATGTGCACCAAACAGAGGACTCAAATCCTGCTGCTATCTGGTCTACAAATTTATACTCATCTGACACCTCGTGGAAATCTGATGACATCAATGTATGTGGGATCATTGTCAGAGGACCAAGTGGAGCTGCTGGATCTCTTGGTTCTCCGAAGGCTTCTTGATGTTACGGCAGACAGTCGTCAGTTCTTCAGCTGAGATATAAGGATTCAGTGAAACAGGAAGCAACAGGGTGACTAAAACAACAAAAACTCAGGATGAGGAATAAAGTCACCATCCAGCATCCTGCAGCATTTCTTACCCGTTTGGTGTCATTTTGATTGAATTTTTATCTCCTCTACTTGGTCAGGTGTCTTAAAATGCTTCACTGACTTTCGGGTCTATTCAGACTCTAAATGTCTGAATCCACCCTATTATCAGACTTTGGCTCACCTTTCCTATCGGAGTTTCCAATCCAAATGACCTCTGACCCCTTCCCTCCTGTTGAGACATGATCATCATCATGGCTCACACAGCAGCCCCTTGGTACAGATCTTTTTTTTTTTTTTTTTTCTTCCTTCTTCTTCCATCCAGAAATCTGAAACCAAACCAAGATCTTCTGTCTTTATGAACGGGTACAGAGAAAACGGTGTTCCTGATGTCCACCACTGTGAAGACAGATGAAGCGTTGAAACGTTGTTTTGTTCCGTCACCGAGTTCCTTCACTCTGCGTCGCAGCTGCATTTTATCTTGATCCAAAACATCACTGTCATACTGGGGGTCCCAGTCACCTCCTACATGACGCCAGTCACTGCCCAGAGCAGTCATCCAAACCCGCTGGACCTCTCCGTCATCAAGGTGGCAGGACCGTCCGAGGTCCTCCACGTCACAGACAGATCCCTCCACGTCCTCCCCATGGAAGGACAGGCCTTCTCCAGCCTTTTTAACATCGTCAGTGTTCGGATTGTCAGAATTTTCAACTTCAGTGAGAGGAACAGTGTCAGCAGCTGGCGGAGAAGTAGGTGTGTTTTTCAGGGTGTTTTTTTGTGTTTTTCCTCCCTTCTCCTTGTTCACGCCTCGTCGCCTCGTTCAACCATATCTGGCTCTCCCTGAATCCACACTTCTGCATCTTCTTGGTGTTCTGTTGTATTTCAGTTGTTATCTTATCCTGCAGTTCAACTATTTTCTGTGAGTTTAGAGTTCCCTTAAAACCATATTTACTGATCCACAGGTTCAGGTATTTTATTGACTTCGGATCTTTTTTCTGCATGTATTTCTAGTCCTCACAAACCAATCCTCTTTTATGGTCGATTTTACTGATCAATTTCCCCATTTTTTTATTTTTATTTTTATTTTTTTTTAGACATTTTCAGTCCAGGTCGGTCTCAATACCTAGGGTATTCTAAACACCTGGATTTTTTGTCAGTAGGACAGCAATTAAATCACCTGAAGTGGTAATCCTCACTTCAACTTGATTCCCAAGCGAAGGATTCTTGCCTCTGCTTCCACAACAGGTTGCTGTTTACATTCCTACTGGTTTACATGAGACAAAATACCTGCTGGTTTTGTATCTCCAATCACACTCACAATCACTCAACACAGAAAAGACGTCACTTTACCCACGGACTTTATCGGTTCCGTCGTCTATTTTTCTCTTTTCACCGTCAGTATCTAGAATTTTCACGAATTTTCTCACGGACTTTATCGGACTCCGTCGTCCCTCAACACCCTATTCTTTCAGGGTAACACAACAAGATCTCACTTACCGACTCTGTCTTCCTTCGGTTCTCCCGTCAACCTTGGACTCCAGCCGGTGAGGCGGAAAACCAGTCTTGAAATTTATAAACGTCCACAGTTTCCTTGAAGTCCACCGCACCTGCTGGATTCCTTGGTTTGTTGGGATCCGGCTTGAACGACCAATTAAATGTCAGGTTTAAACGACCTAACATTTATTAAACACACAAGGAAGAAAGACAAAGTCAGTAAGTTTTTCATTCCTCATCACGGAGGACGGACAGAGAACTCAGCCACATCTCAGCTGCTCTCGTCTCTGTCCGCACCCCCCCTCTGATGGCCTCTTGAGGCTTTTGTTGAAAATAAGGTCACAGATGACATGAAGATAAGCAACTTGTAAAAGATATATTCTCTGACGTGTACAACTATCTTATAAGACAAGCAGTATACCGTGCGTAAAATAACAATGAGATAAAACAAAGAGGGTGTTAAAGTTTAACCCTATCATATATATTTATATATTTCCACACTATCACAATTTTTTCTGAATTGGGTTACATTAAGTTTGGTCATGTTTACTTACATGCTGTTTGTGTTGACAACACATTTATTTAGTTATTGTTTTTTTAATGCTGTAACACTTCTTTTACTGTAGTGTTGTTTCTGACCTCTGGGCTGCCATCGCTGACCCCTGTCTTGTTTATCATTACCTGCAGATTGAAGAATTTTAAGGCACCACCTGATACTTTCATTTCATACGTTTATGAGAAATAGTTATTTTGCAGGTGCTGTTCTTTTTTTTTAGGTGAGTCATTCACAAAGACCTAATGATTCTCAGTTGAAGGCATGTGTAGTGGTCAGAAAGGATGCTGTTGTGTTTGGAGCCCACTGCAACTGCACAGCTGGATTCAGGAGAGCTGCCCTCATGTCTCAGCCATGTTTATTGGACATTTCATGGCATAAATTTATTATCTCACCTCTCTGGATCTTTAGGAATCCAATAAAAAGCTCTATTTCGTTTTTTTCTAATATTCTAGAATGCTGGTTCACAACAGCTATTGAACGTTGTTACCACCATCTACCGGCACAGAAACATCCTTCTTGCCGGATTCACCCGTACTGCTGAAATGGCGTCGTTCCCACAAGCTGGGAATTCTGAAGTTATTGTCCAGAGCTCAACAGACGGTAGTCAAGGGCTGTCACAGCTTTCAAGCATTTCAGGAAATGACTCCACATCAAGAACTGCACAAAGATATAATCACTGTCTGACTCACTGGCAATATTATAAAGGTGATAAAAATGTTTTTTATAATTTTTTTTTTTTTTTTTTAAACGAGCAAACTGTCATGGCTGAAAGATTAAATTAAGTAATAGAGATCTGAGTGGACCATATGTGTCATACCATCAAAAACAAGTTATGCAAGTCAAGAGTTTTAATTCAACTGCAGCTTTGCATTAATCAGTAGCAGCTGTTACCACTGAGCAATCAGTTCCTTTTGCACTGAACATCATTTAAAAGCAGCTCTAACAGGTTCAAATCACTGTCACAGTCCTCTGAACTTTATATTGTGTTACTACGCAACCATGGAAGAAGTTTGTATGATGGGGTGAGTAACATGCCATTGTTTCAGAAAGCTGGTGTTGCTTAGTCCTTTTTGTTTATTCACAAAACAGGTGGCTCTAAGGAGCTCCTTTTGGGATGAGGTGGCAGGCCTTGCATATATTGTGAACTTGCTGATCATGTCCACTTTTTATCCAGGGTGTTGTGGACTTCTCTGCTACTGATCAGCAGCATCACCTGTGCTCCTCAAGGAGGTAAGCTGACATGAAATCCCCAACAGCAGTTGCATGTGACTCTGCAGTTCCTGACAAGACTTTATTCTTTCCTCAGGTTACTTGGGTAGTGACCCCACATGGTTGTACTTGGCCTTAGCAAGACCAGATCCAGCCAAGCCAGTTCATGAGAAACCCACAGGACAAGCAAGTGGTTCTGGCACACTCAGTTCTTCAGGCTCTTACTACAGTGGAGGCACAAGCTCCGCTGGAGGTTCTGGGCCAGAATTTTACTACAGCGGTAACACCAACACTGCTGGCGGTGCTGGATCCTCCGGTTATGGACAGCAAAGTGGTCAGTCTAGTGGTCCAGGCAGCCAGCAACAGGTTACAGAAGAGAGCTGGACCTCATCTGATGGGCAGGAGCCGGTCTTCACTCCCGTAACTGACGAGGATCAAGTGTATGCTTACAAGTCTCGGTCCCGCTACAACAGGAAGAACCTCCACTTCAGTCAGTTCCGCTACACCCAGACAGAACCACTTCACCCCCAGGAGCCAGCGTTCCCATATCCTGGCAAGACATCTCAACACAGCAAGGGTGGATTCTGAAGCTGCCTCTGACATTTTTGTGGACTTTGTACATTATTGACTTATTTGAGGCTTTTTCTGTCTAACATGAATAAATGTTTAATGGTGACTTTTGTGTGTGGGTTTTTTTTTTTTTTTTTTTTTTTTTTTTTTGCACAACCCCAGCCTTTACATACCACTACAGCACTGAGACTGCTCTGACCAAAGTGTCATGCTTGAATACAGTGGACAATTTTCTGTCTTTGCTCTACTGAATCTCAGTGCTGCTTTTGATTAGTTTTCCACATATTAAATGAAAGAAGTGGGTGGGCTTTGAAACAAACTTCATGACATAAAACCCCAGCAGGCCCTGTACAAACTCTGTAAACTGTATGTACAAACTCAAGGACTTATACATTGCTGTTTTGACTTCCCACGGTCTCTGGCATCAGGTTCCCGGGACTCTCAGGGTGCCTCAAAAAAGGTAGAAACCTGTTGAGTCAAATTCTGCTAATTGAATATTCTAAATCTGTGTGACGAGGTAAGTTTAACTGACATAAATTGTTCACATCTAGTTTTTAATTTCGTGAAATTAGTTGAGTAAATAAGAAAATTGGTAAAGTTGGAGATTCAAAGTAATATCTGTGGTAGAGTCCCGCAAGTTTTGTGTCCTGTAAATTCTGTTTGGGTTGTAGTCCCATCTGGTTTGAGACTAAATGCCAATTGTGTTTTTGGTACAAAATGTTCTATTTTTTGACCATCTATCCATCGTCATTGTCTTGCGACCGAGACATGGGGCTGCAGTCTAAGCTAGGATGTCCAGATCTCACGCTCCATCTTTCCTTCACTCATGAACAAGACACTGAGATACTTCAACTCCTCCACTTGATGCAGGGCATCTCCACCTACCAGGAAAGGGCAAGCCAGCCATTTCCAGTCGAGAACCATGGCCTCGGATTTGGAGGTGCTTCTCATCCCTGCCTCTTCAGACTTGGTTGCAAACTGTCCCAGCACATGCTGAAAGTCCTGGCCCGATGAAGCCAAAAAAACATCTGCAAAAAGCAACAATGACATTTTTTATGTAATTGAAGAAATAAGTCATTGTGATATAAAAGAGACTAAATTGAAAATGGAGGAGCAAATTGTGTCATAATACTGAAGAAAAGAACCATATGAAAAAACGACATATTTGAATGTGTATGTTAGAAGACACCCGTTTATTTGTAGATAGGTTGTAATAGCAATTAATTTATACAAATAAAAAAACAGACATACATCTTAAATATATACAATTAAGCTCTGCCATCGCTCAGGACATCGCTCAAGACATACACACACCAAGGATTAATTAATATCAGAAAGATGAATGTATTAATAAAATAAATGAGCCAAACATCCATATATAAAAAAGGGAAACCAATAAATATAAATAAATGAATAAATAAATAAATGAATGAATGAATAAATAAACAAATAAATGAATGAATGAATAAACAAACAAATAAATAAATAAATACATAAATAAATAAATAAATAAATAAATAAATAAATAAATAAATAAATAAATAAATAAATAAATAAATAAATAATACATACATAAATTTAAAAAAACTGATGTCCATTCAATTCAATTCAATTTTATTTATAAAGCGTCTATTACAACACAAGTTGTCTCTAGGCGCTTTCAATTTCTGTGTATATGGGTGATATATGGATAGATGGTGATCCACGGGGATGAGGACTGCAGGTCGGGATGTCAGCAAGTATCCAACAGACATCCATACAGACAGGTGAAGACAGACACTGGGATGGTCAGAGGTGGAACTGCAGGTCAGCAAGCAGCTCCTGAGGTTCTGGTCCACAGAACATGCAAAGAAGAGGAAAAGAAGGGCCAGACAAGCACAACAAACTACAAGAACAATGGACCACAATTATGCTTATGGGATACTGTTAATAACTGAGGGTTGAGGTGAAGCAGAGACAGAGATGGCAAAGAGAAACAGAGAAGGTGAAAGGCACCACTCAGTGGATCATGTTGGTGCCCCCCTGCAGCAGAGGCCTACAGCAGCATATCTACACCGAAGCTGTTTAAGATGAGCTGCTCTAATCTGGTCCTGCAGCTGCAGGTTTGACCACTGGCCCTGACACTTTAAGGTACTAAATATACACTAACTATATGCTTTATTAAACAGAAATGTTTTCAGTTTAGTTTTAAAGGTGGAGGTGGTGTCAGCCTCCTTCACCCAAACTGGAAGTTGGTTCCAGAGTGATGGTGCCTGATAACTGAAAGCCCGTCCTCCAAATCTACATTTCAATACTCTAGGAACTACGAGTACACCTGCACCCTGAGAACGGAGAGCTCTATTAGGAACATACGGTACTATCAGGTCTTGCAAATATCGCGGCGCTAGGCCATTTTGGACTTTATATGCAAGTAATAAAATTTTAAATTGGATTCTAAATTTTACGGGGAGCCAATGGAGGGAAGCTAAAACTGGAGAGATGTGGTCTCTTGTTGATTCCAGTCAGCACTCGCGCTGCTGCATTTTGGATCATCTGGAAGATCTTCAGAGAATTACTTGGACATCCAGCCAACAACACGTTGCAGTAATCTAGTCTAGAAGATACGAACGCATGAATTAGTTTTTCTGCATCACTCTGGGAGAGGATGCTCCTAATCTTTGCGATATTACGGAGGTGGAAAAACGAGGTTTTACAAACCTGATTAATATGCTGTTTTAATGAAAAATCCTGATCGAATATAACGCCAAGGTTTTGCACAGTTTCAATGGAGGCCATCGCAAGACCATCTAATCCCTTCCTAAGCTGTTTGGGACCACAAACAACAACCTCTGTTTTATCAGAATTTAGTAGCAAAACATTTCTGGACATCCAGTCCTTGATGTCCTTAAGACACATCTGAAGTTTGTCTAATGGTTCTGTTTCATCTTGCTTCATAGACAGATACAGCTGCGTATCATCAGAATAACAATGAAAATTAAAGCCATGGTTCCAGATAATACTTCCTATGGGCTGCATGTATAAACTGAACACAATTGGCCCTAGCTCTGAACCCTGCGGGACACCATAGCAGACCCTCGTCTGTACTGAAGAAACCTCATGAACATGAACAAACTGGAATCTATCAGTCAGATATAATTTAAACCGATCTAGAGGTGTCCCTTTAATCCCAACAACAAACTCTAGCCTCTGCAGTAAAATGCTGTGATCTATAGTATCAAAAGCAGCGCTGAGGTCCAGCAGAACCAGTATGGACTCTAACCCATTATCTGAGGCCATAAGAAGGTCATTCGAGACTCGAACCAGTGCTGTTTCTGTGCTATGATGCATTCCGAACTCTGACTGAAAAAATTCAAATAGATCATTTCTATACAAATGCTCACACAGCTGGCTTGCAACTACCCTTTCCAGAATTTTAGAGATAAATGGAAGGTTGGAAATCGGTCTATAATTAGCTAAAATGTCTTGGTCAAGAGAGGGTTTTTTTAAGTAATGGTTTGATTACTGCGACTTCAAAAGCCTGTGGCACATATCCCAAGACTAGGGACAAGTTGATCTGTTCCAGTATTGTCGCTCCAATAAGAGAGAAAACATTTTTAAGTAGTCGAGTTGGGATTGGGTCTAACAGACAGGTGGATGATTTAGATCCATTGACGACTGACGTCAGCTCAGAGAGGTCAACAGGTACAAAACAATCTAGAGTCAGGTCAGAGCATAAGGGAGTCGCCGAAGTTGAAGAAATGCCCATAGCCACTGCCGGGAGGGCCTGGCCGATTTCCTCTCTAATTATGACAATTTTATTGCCAAAAGCACATAAAGTCTTCACTACTGAGAGCAGCAGGGATGCATGGCTCAACAGAGTTGTGGCTCTTTGTCAGCCTGGCTACAGTGCTGAAAAGAAAACGTGGCTTTTTTTATTATCCTCAAAAGACACTGAATAATAGGCTGTTCTAGCTTTGCAAAGCGCTTTTTTATATACTATTAGACCATCTTTCCATGCATAATAAATATCTACAGACCTACTAGAGTACCACTTTTTTTCCATTTTAGGCACTTTCTGTTTTAACATACGAATATGTGAGCTAAACCAGGGAGTTAAGCTCCTACGTTTAGAGACCCTCTTTCTCAAAGGAGCAACTGCATCTAAAGCTGAGTGCAACACATCTGCAGTGCTACCGACCAGGAAATAAACATCTGCAGAGGTAGAACCAAGGTCACAGCCCTCAACTGCTTCACTATGTTCCACTGTAGGAAGATGAAGAGCAATGGCCTCCCTAAATTTAGTGATAGCTTTATCGGATAGACACCTGCTAAAGTAATTCCTCCTATTATGCGTAACGCTGACAATGTTGAATTCAAACGTTATTCAATAGTGGTTGGATAGGAGGGAGTTTACATGTGACACTAACAGATTATCAAGTTCTACACCGTAGACGAGGACCAGATCAAGTGTATGATTAAGACAATGCGTTGGTTCGTTAACTTTTTGTAAAATCCCCATCGATTCTAGAAGAGAATCAAAAGCCAACTTAAGACTATCGTTGTCAACATCCATATGAATGTTAAAGTTGCCCACTAGGATGACTTTATCTGTATTGATCAATAAACTAGATAATAAATCTGAGATCTCAGACAGAAACTCCAGATAAGCTCCAGCAGGAGGCCGGTAAACTACCACTAACAAAACTGGCTTCTCTGATTTCCAGCTCGGCAGTTTTAGACTGAGTGTGAGGCTTTCATACGTATTATAATCGCATTTAGGTTTAGATTTTATTGTAAGACTGGAGTTGTAGATCACTGCTATTCCTCCACCTCGACCTGTGATTCGAGAAATATGATAATTAAAGTAACCGGGCGGCGTCGATTCATTTAAACTAAAAAAACTCTTCCTCTTGGAGCCACGTTTCTGTTAAGCAGAAAATGTCACTCCGGGTCTTAGTAATTAGATCGTTTACCAATAGAGACTTGGAGCTTAAAGATCGTATATTTAGTAATCCGCATCTAATTGTTTGGTCTTTAGTTCGCACAAAATGCGTTTTTGTTTTTATTTTTACGAGGTTATTTTGGTTAACGCCTCTATTACATCGCGCTTGGTGAACATTTAGAGGACTGGGAATCGATACTAAATGAAGTGTTCTCCAAAAATACGTTCAATACACTACCAACAAACATTTTATAAATTCCACAATCATTCAAAACCCGGATAACTTAAAACAGGAAGTGACATACGCTAATGGCTCTGTCAAAATAAACTTCTTATATAAAAACTTCAACATCCGGTAAAATAAAGGCTCTTCTTAACTAAGATTTTTACTAATAAAGATACAACAAATTAGGATTATCTAAACAAATATAAAGAGATGTTTGTAAAACATCACACTCCCCGCCTGACCTCTGTGAGGTCATTAGGACTGCTGAGGAGTCTAAACATCAGTCGTTAGGCAGAAGCAAAACAACTTCTGTAACAGGTCTCTGAAAGGATTTCGGGATGCCTTGATCGATTGTTGTCACTTCGACCTTCCGTACTAAACCATCTGTCCCAGGAAAAGTGGCGGTAATCCTAGCCATTGGCCAACAGTTCCGAACAACTTGCTTGTCTCGGAGCAGGACTAAATCTCCAATTTGAAGATTCCTACGTGGCGTTGTCCATTTCTGTCTGCTTTGCAGAGTGGGTAAGTATTCTCGGCTCCATCTACTCCAAAATTGGTTTGCAAGAACCTGCACTCGTTTCTACTGGTTCGTGTAAAGGTCCTTGTCGTTGAAGTCTCCAGGGGGAGGGAGAACTCCTGACTTCTGAGTAAGGAGCATCGATGGTGAGAGAATAAAAGGTTGCTGTGGATCTGCTGATACAGGTAGGAGCGGTTGTGCATTCAAAATGGCGGTGACCTCAGCCATAAATGTGCAAAGCACTTTATGAGTTAGATGACTCTTGTGTTGTAGTAACATAGAATCTAGAATCCTCCTGGCAGCCCCAATCATACGCTCCCAGCAGCCTCCCATGTGGGATGCGCATGGTGGGTTAAATTTCCAGCTGCACCCTTGTTCACTCAGGTACTTCTGCACAGTTTTGTCCATGCCAAGCTCTTTACATGCTCCAATGAAGTTAGTACCACAATCAGACTGGAGTTGCTTTGCTGGGCCTGTTGAAGTCTTGTTCTGTTTCTTTTATACACATCAAGCTGTCGCAGGGTTCAAAGATTGAATGGCGATTGGACTGCCATATCCTCGTCTTGAACGTATTGACTGTGGGCTTGTGTGCTTTGCCTAAGCAGACCTCACCAATCACTGTCCAGCCCAAATCCAGACGCTGGGCAAAGGGGGCATTGTGTGGTCAATTGACCTGCTCTCTGACTTTATGTACTCTAAGTACATCTCTTCCAAGCAACAGAAGTATTTCTGCTTTCGGATCCAATTCCGGAATGTGCTGCAGGTGTGGTTGCTGCAGTACCGCGACCGGGGTTGGAATTTCAGCCCGATTGTTCGGGATGGATTGACACTCCAGGAGAGGTGGTAGAGAAATTAGAGTCTTGCCATCCAATGACTCAATTTGGAACCCTTCTGCCTGCTTACCATATGTCTCCACTGTCCCAGAGCAAGATGTAAGGTGGTATGGGAATGGCTCGCCATCCACACAAAACTGATCAAAAAACGCCGGTCGAGCCAGAGATCGGTTGCTCTGATCATCAAGAATTACATAAGCTTTGATGGCTTTCGTCCTGTCACTTTTGTGGAAAACTTTAGCAAGACAGATCTTGGAGCATGAGCGACCCCATTGACCTGAACCGCAAACTTCAGTGCAACTTGTGCTAACGTCACACATGTTAGACTCTTCTTCCTCCCCGCCGTTCTCTTGCGGTGGTAGAGTTCTTGGCATTTTGAGGTAACAGTCCAGGATGCATGGCTGTATCATGGTTAATACTTCCACATTCGTAGCATTTCACCAACATTTTGCAGTGTCTGGCAAGGTGGGAAGTTGTGGAACAACATTTGAAACATATTCGTTTCTCCTTGAGGAAGGCTTTTCTGTCACCAATAGGCCTTTTCCTAAATGTCCTGCATTTCTTGAGAGGGTGTGGCTTGTCATGCAGGGGGCAGTGCTTATCAAAGTCTATACTAGCCGAAGAGACATCTGTTTTATGGACTGTGATGGGTTTGTTGGCATTGAAATTCCTTCCAAAGGTTTTGTCAAGTCGCGTAATTGGTGTTATTCCTTGATACATAAAACTAGGATCATTTCTCTTCTTTGCTTCATGACAGATGAAGTTGCAGAAAAAGACAAAGGGGGGGAAGCGACCATCGTTTTCTTCTTTGTAGGATGAACCCAACGACATCCATTTTTACTGCAGTCCATATGGAAGTTTATCAACTATCGGTGCGATTCCACGGGATGTGTCCAAATATGACAGGCCAGTTAGATATCCATCCTCTTTGGCTCCTTGGATCTCCATGAGCGGATCTCCAAGTTCACGTAATTTAGTGTTGTCCTTGGCTGAAATCCTGAGAAAACTGTCCAGTCGTTGAAAAAGTGACTTTTCGATTATTTCTGGAGCGGCGTACCAGTCGCGTAGTCTTTCCCACGCCTTTTCCAGGGCCAGATCAACATTGTTTATGTAGACGGATCTTCTGCTCTTGAGCTTAGTCTTTCAGGAACAGGATGTGATACTGAAGGGTTTGATGGAGGGTCCCATGTTACAAGGCTATCTTGTGACTCTGCCTGCTCAGATGGTATATTTTCTGATTTATCTTTTCCGTTCTCAACCAAAGAATCCATCGCTGCAGCCTCCTCTAAAACCTGACCTCCACAATAGCTGCCTCCGCTTCTCTTTTCCGTGTTAACACTTCTAATTCTGTGTCTATCCGGATAGCTTCCAGCTGACTTTGTGCTTCTTTTGCAGCCTTTTCCATTTTAAATTTTGCTTCGTCACCAGCATATGACGCTCTTATTTTCGCAGCTTCGGCTCTGGCTCTGGCTCACGCTATACTTGCCGATGACGTAGAGCTTTTGGCTTTTTCTAACGCTGCATGCAGATGATCTGTGACGCGATGCCATGTTGCTCACTTTCAAACATCGAATGATGCTTTTTCACTGTAGTGTTCTCGATCAGTGTGTCGAACTGCTGACTAAACACCAAGATAAACTGCGTCGAATGAAGACAGAGTCGTCGTACATGGATTAAGTCCAAGCTCTTATTACAGGTCAGCCATGTTTGTCGAAAAAACCCAAAACTGGGATAACTTAAAACAGGAAGTGACATACGCTAATGGCTCTGTCAAAATAAACTTCTCATATAAAAACTTCAACATCCGGTAAAATAAAGGCTCCTCTTAACTAAGATTTTTACTAATAAAGATACAACAAATTAGGATTATCTAAACAAATATAAGAGATGTTTCTAAAAAATCACACCAAATCTATTTTGCTTGGCACCTCGTTAGAATCTCCAATTACATCATTTACTTTTACATTTTTATTGGCAGGCGATAGTCCTCGAGAAGCAGCAGAGAAGCGTGTAAGACTGCAGATCTGCACCCCGGCCTGGACCTGGATTGTCAGGAGGAGGATCTAATAATATCAGCCAGATTTCTAGAGATCAGAGCTGCACCATCCCGGGTGGGATGAATGCCGTCTCTTCTAAGCAGACCAGGCTTTCCCCAAAACGTCTTCCAATTGTCAAAAAAGGCCACGTCGTTTTCTGAACACCACCGAGACAACCAGCGACGGAGCGACAACATGCGGCTAAACATGTCATCACCGGTCAGATTGGGGAGGGGACCAGAGAAAACTACGGAGTCCGACATGGTTTTGGCGTAGTTACACACCGACACAATGTTAATTTTAGTGACCTCCGACTGGCGTAGCCGGGGGTCATTAGCGCCGACATGGATGATAACTTTACTGTATTTACGATTACTCTTTGCCAGCAGCTTCAAATTTGCTTAAACGTCGCCCGCTCTGGCCCCCGGGATGCACCTACTATGGTCAATGGAGTCGGCCTCACATGCCTCAAAATAGAGTCGCCAATCACCAAGGTCGGTTTCTCAGCGGGTGTGTCGCTGAGTGGAGAAAAACGGTTAGAGATGTGAAGCAAATGATGGTGTTCCGTGCGCCTTTTGGGACTATGCTTCCTCCGAACCGTCACCCAGCCGCCCTGACTGCCCGATTGCTCGGGAGCTGCAGGGGGGCGGCTACCAGCAGCTACACCTGGCCGGTCCGCCGCTACTTCAGCCTGACGAGGTACCAAGTCTACCGGACTATGGTCTATTTGGCGGAATCGGACCTCAAACTCACTGAGCCTCGCCTCCAAAGCTACGAACAAACTATATTTTATACACTTACCGTCTTCACTAAAGGAGGCAGAGGAATAACTAAACATTTCACACACTGAGCAGTAAGAAGGAGAAACGGTGGGAGAGGAGGCCATGCTGAGAGGACAGGAGACGGTACCTGTACCGGTGACTGGTGGAAATGAAAGTTAAATAAGAGAAAAGGTACAAGTGCTCGATTCAAAGAGAATTTTACAAGATGTAGTGTTTTATTATCAAAACAAACTAAAATCAGAGTATAAGGATTCGAAGAATCAGAGCCCATAACGCCGTGCAGACAGACACAGACCGCGAACAACAAACAGGAAGTGACACAATATGTTACCCACCCAGAGCACGTCCCGTGTCAATGAGCCCATGAGGAATTAGTTACAAGAAAAATGATTAGTACAAAGAATATACATGAATAAATTATGTATACATTTATACATTATAAATGAATAAATAAATGAATGAATAAATAAATAAATACACACATACATACATACAGAAATAAATAAATACATAAATTAAAAAAAAAACTGATGTCCATGAGGAATTAGTTACAAGAAGAATGAGTAGTACAAAGATTATGCACTTTGTCAAGAATTTTTGTAGATATCAACGGTCATATAGTATAGATACACGTTAATTACATAGATAACATTAGATACAGACATAGGTAGTCAGAGTCCTGGTTTAGGTCATTATCTGTAGCTGCAGCTGGCTGCATTTGTCCTAGATGGAAAGGAGTCCGCATAGCCAAGGTTACTATAGTTAAGGAAAACAAGGTACTCATTCATCTGTACTTTTATACTAGCAGTTTTTTGGGTATGAGTTGCATCTCAGATAACAAAGACACAATCTGGCTAAGGCAAGAAACCAAAAGTTTTGCCAGGTCCTGCTAAGAGATACGATTATTGATCCTTGATGTGTTCTTAAGGCTGACTTTGTAATTGCCTTAATGTGTTTTTCCACACAGATTTCTGGTCTTGTTGGTGGTTTTCAGGTGTATAGATTGTTTTAATCTCTGTGGTGACCTGCAAATCATTTCTTTTGGTTTCAAAGACAAGGCCCCCTTTTTTTTTTTTTTGTTTATCTGCAGAAAGTTATAGCACATCCAGTCATTAATCTCCTCAATGCATTCACCAAGAGCTGGTACAGGGCCTCGTCTCCTGGTGACATTGTAATATATATTTGTGTCATCTGCATAGCGCTGATAACTTATTTTGTTGCTCTTTATAATCTGTGCCAGTGGGAGCATGTAGATGTTAAACAGAAGAGGTCTCAGGATGGACACTTGGGGAACTCCACATGTAATCTATGTAAGCTCAGATGTAAATTCAACTATTGACACAACGTACTTCCTGTTCTCAGTTTTGCAACAAAGGGAGTGCTTGTTTAGTTAATAAAGGATTATTAATAAGTGTCTGACAACATGTATTAATAACATGAATAAAATATCAAAATAATAAATCAGTACGGGGTACCACCTAAATATCAGAAATGAATAAATAAAGAGCACAATCAGTCTTAAAATAACTGTTATTCTATTCGTGCCAGCCTGTCACCAGGGGTGGCGCTATAGAGTAACAGAGATGGAAGGAGTCCAAGCACAGGCTTTTGCAACCAGCAAATGTTACAAATATGTGTAAAATAACCACAAACAGTTTCTGTCATTCAAATGAATCAGAATGTATTTACACGAGTATTAAAGATGGTGAGATGTCAACATTTGGAATAAAGTTGTGATATCTAAACCGGACAAGGTAACATCTAATTAAACATGAAACAAAAACATCAGTCTGTATAAATGAGTATGTGTTTGTTTGTGCGAGAGAGACAGGATGGCTGTCCATACACAGGTGAATTGTAGAAATGGTGGACAAAGTCACATGGTGACTCAAAATGACAGACGAGAGTTTGTCACACCCAGCCAGAACAAAGGAAATCAGAAGCCTAATGGCCAAGTTAAGAGTGGACGCATGTGTGTGGTTTAGTTGCAAAGGAGAAATAAGAGTTAAAACTCCAAACAACATAATAACTTCTCACCACCAGAAAACTAAGCTGTTCCCATGTTTCCCACACAGAGACGTATCAATGTGAAGGCAACTCCACATGTGCTCTCTGGTCATTCAACTGGGAAATTTGGAAAAGCTTTATTTTCTGTTGTCAACGAGATCCAGCAATGGTTTCACCGGTCAGATCAGATTAAAATTTTCCATCACAGTAGGCTAATGTAATCTGCATGTTAATTAGAATCAAGTGTTATCCTGGATTTTTCCTGTATAAAATAATCTGTGTTTACTGTGTGAAAGCAAATTTTAAGGCACCACCTGATACATTCATTTCATACGTTTATGATAAATAGTTATTTTGCAGGTGCTGTTCTTTTTTCTTCAGGTGAGTCATTCACAAAGACCTAATGATTCTCAGTTGAAAGCATGTGTAGTGGTCAGAAAGGATGCTGTTGTGCTTGGAGCCCACTGCAACTGCACAGCTGGATTCAGGAGAGCTGCTCTCATGTGTCAGCCATGTTAATTGGACATTTCATGACATAGATCCGTTATCTCGCCTCTCTGGATCTTTAGGAATCCAATAAAAAAGCTCTATTTGTCCCACTTTTAAAATTATTCTGGCATGCTGGTGCACAACAGCTATCGAGCATTGTTACCACCTTCCACCGACACAGAAACACGCTTCTCGCCCGCTGAAGTGTCATAAGATCAAAATTAAATTATACAAGTCCACAGTTTTAACTCAGCTGCAGCTTTGTATCAATCAGTAGCAGCTGTTACCACTGAGCAATCAGTTCCTTTTGCACTGAACATCATATAAAAGCAGCTGTTACAGGTTCACATCACTGTCACAGTCCACTGAACTTTGTATTGTGTTTCTGTTGAAAAGGTTCTTAGGGAAACATGGAAGGAGTTTATATCATGAGGTGAGTAAAATGTTATTGGTTCTGTGTTTTTAAGTTTTTGTATATGGAAGAGGTGGCAAGCTTCACACATTTTGTTCTAAACTTAATGATTGTGCCAGCTTTGTATCCAGGGTGTTGTGGACTTCTCTGCTACTGATCAGCAGCATCACCTGTGCTCCTCAAGGAGGTAAGCTGACATGAAACCCCCAACAGCAGTTTCATGTGACACTGCAGTTCCTGACAAGACTTCATTCTTTCCTCAGGTTACTTGGGTAGTGACCCCACATGGTTGTACTCGGCCTTAGCAAGACCAGATCCAGCTAAGCCAACTTATGAGAAGCCCACAGGACAAGCTAGTGGTTCTGGCTCTCCCAGTTCTTCAGGCTCTTACTACAGTGGAGGCGCCGGCCCTGCTGGTTCTGTGCCAGAATTGTACTACAGTGGTAGCACCAACACTGCTGGCGGTGCTGGAACCTCTGGCTATGGACAGCAGAGTGGTCAGTCTAGTGATCCAGGCAGCCAGCAACAGGTTACAGAAGAGAGCTGGACCTCATCTGATGGGCAGGAGCCGGTCTTCACTCCCGTAAATGACGAGGATCAAGTGTACGCTTACAAGTCTCGGTCCCGCTACAACAGGAAGAACCTCCACTTCAGTCAGTTCCGCTACACCCAGACAGAACCGCTTCATCCCCAGGAGCCAGCGTTCCCATATCCTGGCAAGACATCTCAACACAGCAAGGGTGGATTCTGAAGCTGCTTCTGGTGAGGCTCCCTTCCTACTATGTGGACTCAGCTGCTGGTAATGGCTGACTCATCTCTCTTGCAGGTCCTCATGTTCCAGATGTGACGCTGCTTCCAGCTGACTGAATAATAAATGGCTTTTTAGAGAAATGGACCTGGCTTGTGCAGAAATCTTGTAAAATTGTGGCCTTTGTCACTGATTTTTTTTTTTTTTGTAGTAAACGCTCTCCTATTTTTGGTTGGGAGATGTGATGCACAGAACACACCCAAAAAAGCAGATTCTGTGCATTGTAATCGCGACAGTCCTCCTTGGACCTGTCTCGACGATAACCCAAAGATTTGTCTCGGGACGTATCACAGGCCAGGTGCTGTGAGCTGAAACCTGACAAATGACCTCCATTACTTATGACTAAGGATCTCTTCTACCCCTGTACATGGGAGGAAACTACTGGACAACCATGAATGGGAAGGTTAAAGCTCAAACTGTGTGGAACAGATTTGCTCCACTACCAAGGGACCCTGAATCTCTATCGAATTATCATCCCAAGGAAGGACTGACAACCTGTTAAAAAGTAAGGCGACAGGGGAAAGCAAAAGGTTCGGCCTGAAACCAATTGTAGGTGACTCTGCCATAAATGATGTGCGGTAAGAATGCTAAAGTCCTCAGCTTTTCTAGGGATATAGTCAATCTACAAAATTCCTAAAATTGTGGCTGATATCCAACTGACAAACATCACTTTGCACCCTGGGTCAAATTGTGTCCAAGCATGAGGTTCTGAAATGGGACTTTACTGGACTATTAAACCCATTGAACTCTCTGAATGCAGCTGTATTCATCTGTGGAGCTGTACCACCCATCAGAGGCAAGTTCATTTGTATAGTACATTAAAGACATAGACATATGTTAAAGAATTAAAGGAAATTCAAGAAATGTTGTGGTGCGTTATAGTGGCTTGCTGATATGCAACAGTAATAGGTTTTCAACCTTGACTTAAAGAAGCTGAGTTTTAGCAGCCCTGATGCATTCTGAGAGTTTGGTACAGAGATGGGAAGCATAAAAGCTGAACGCTGCCTCAGTGTTTGGTTCTAACTCTGGGTACAGAAAGGTGTGGACCTGATGACCTGAGGGTTCTGGTTGGTTCATAATGAACCAGGAGATCAGAGATGTATTTTGGCCTGAGACCAGAGATTTTTAAACCAACAGCAGGATTTTAAAATCTATTCTGTGAAAGACAGTAAGCAAGTGTAAAGATTATTAAACTAGTTATTTGGTCCACTCTCTTGGTCTTAGGACTCGGGAAGCAGCATTCTGAACTAACTGCAGCTGTTTGCTGGATTCTTTATGGAAGACCTGTGAGAACACCATTGCAGTGATCCAGTCTACTGAAGATAAAAGCTTGGACAAGTCCTGCTGAGACGTCAGTTCTTTAATCCTCAATATGGTCTTTAGGTAATAATAGGCCGATTTCACTACTGTCTTAACATGGCTGTTAAAATTTAGGTCCGAGTCCAGAACCACTCCCAGATTTCTGGATCGGCTATTGATTATTAGATTTACTGCTTGAAGCTTAGTGCTGACGTTAAATCTTTCTTCCTTGGTACCAAATACTATTTCTGTTTTGTCCTCAAGCTACAGAGAAACTTTGGGCAAATCCACTCTTTAATTTAATCAATGCATTTTATCAATATTTGAATTGGATTATAGTCTCCTGGTGAGATGGTTTTATAAATATATCTGCATAGTTTGTGTGACACATTTTATTTCTTTTTCATAATTCCAGCAAGTGGGAGCATACAGATGTTAAACAGAGGCCCCGGAATTGAACCCTGAGGAACTCCATATGTTTTTTGTTAGCTCTGATTTGTAGTTACCTAAAGACACAAAATTCCATCCATCCATCTATTATCTATACCTGCTTTATCCGTTTCCAGGTCACGGGGGTCTGTCGGAGCCTATCCCGACGCATATCAGGCGAAAGGCAGGGGTACACGCTGGACAAGTCGCCAGTCTATCCAGGGCCACATACAAACAACCAATCACACTCACATTCACACCTAGGGAGAATTCAGAATGATCAATTAACCTACTCTGCATGTTGGACTGTGGGAGGAAGCCGGAGTACCCGGAGGAAACCCACGCAAGCACGGGAAGAACATGCAAACTCTACACAGAAAGACCAACCGGGCCGGGAATTGAACCGGGAACCTTCTTGCAGTGAGCCAACAGTGCTGACCACTAAGCCACCGTGCTGCCCAGACACAAAATTGTATCTGTCTTTTATGTAGGACCGGTCTGTCAAGATGTTATCGTCAACTGTGTTGCATAAAGCACTGAGATCCAGTAAGACCAAGGCTAAAATGTTGCCACTATCCATATTGGAGCAGATGTCTTTAAAGACCTTTACTAGTGCTGTCTCAGTATTGTGATGAGGCCAGAAACCTGACTGGAAGACATCAAAACAGTCATTTATTGTTAGGAGGTTATATAGCTGTTGAAAAACAGCTTTGATACAGATAGGAGGTTTGATATACGTCTATAGCTGTTCATAAGTGACCCGTCTAGACTATTCTTTTTAAAAATATGCCTAATGGCTGCAGTTTTTAGGTATGAGGAAAATATGTGAAAGCAGACATGTATTTACCATGTCTAATAGATCTGAGGCCATAAATGTGGAGTTCCCCAAGTGTCCATCGTGAGACCTCTTCTGTTTAACATCTACATGCTCCCATTGGCACAGATTATAAAGAACAAAATAAACTACCACAGCAATGCAGATGACATGCAGATGTATATTAAAATGTTACCAGGAGACCAAGGCCCTGTACCAGCTCTTGGTGAATGCATTGAGGAGAGTAATTACTGGTTGTGACACAAATTTCTCCAGCTAAACAAAAACAAAACTGAGGTAACTGTCTTTGGAGCCAAAGAGACACAATCATAGGTCACCACAGAGCTTCAATCTATACATCTAAAAACCAACAACCAGGCCAGAAATCTGTAAACACATTGAGGCAATAACAATGTCAGCCTACTATCACCTCAAGAATATATCAAGGTTTAAAGATCTGATATTTCAGCAGGACCTGGAAAGACAGGTCCAAGCATTCATCTTTAGTAGGCTTGTTTGTAACAGCATCTTTACAAGCCTTGATTATTGTAACTGTATCTTTACACGTCCACCTAAAAAAATCACTTAGACAATTGCAGCTCATTCAGAACTCTGCTGCTTGAGTCCTCACTAAGAACAAAAAAGTGGACCACATCAGTCCAGCTCTGAGGTCTTTACAGTGGCTGCCTGTCTGTCAAAGAATATACTTTAAAGTTCTGATGCTGGTCTATAACGCTCTGAATGGTTTAGGACCAAAATACACCAGTGAGCTCCTGACCAAGTGTGACTCTTCCAGACCCCTCAGGTCATCAGCATCTAATTTTTATCAGTTCCCAGAGTCAGAACCAGACATGGAGAAGCTGTCTTCAGCTTTTATGCTCAATATGTCTTGAACCAACCCCCAGAATTCCTCTGATCAGCTTAAACAGTCAGTTTATTTAAACCCAGGTTGAAGACTCACCTGTTCTCAGCTGCATTGAATAAAGACACAAATCCGCACTGTTTTACTTTTAAGGTTAAGTTTCAAAACTTGATTACATTTTAACCACTGATTTTATCTATTGTTCTTTTTCTTTCTTTTATTCTATTGTCTCTGTAGAGCACTTTAAATCGCCCTGTTGTTGAAGTGTGCTTTACAAATGAACTTGCCTTGCCTTGCCTTGCCTTGCCTTGCCTTGCCTTGCCTTGCCTTGCCTTGCCTTGCCTTGCCTTGCCTTGCCTTGCCTTGCCTTGCCTTGCCTTGCCTTGCAACCATGTAGCTGTAATAGTGTACAGGAACATCTGAACTGATTATGGTTTGGACAACCCAAACTTAAGATGGGAGACTGATAAACTGGTGATGGGTAGCCAACCAGACATGATGGTTGGCAAACTGTCTTGATAGAAGTAGCACGTGTAAATGACAGCAAATCAAGAAATATCAACGATTAAGGGAAGAAAAAAGGTGAAGGCAAAAGTGGTGCTAGTAATCTCCAAGCTGGAAGAGGGGCTTCATCAGACCCCAGGGCAACATCAGAGATCTCAGTGCAGAAGAATGCAGATTTATGAACAGCAAAAATACTGGCCGGAACCTTCAAGAGCCACCACCCACAGAAAATGAGCAAAGGTGGAGTTATATATTCACATATTTCCACACTAACACATTTTTTTATTACTTTGGCATATGTTTATTCCAAGATTTGGTTGTGTTTACTTACATGCTATTGTGTTATGTGTTAAATAAAACACTTTTTTTTTTTTTATCGTGCAACAATTGTCTCACCATTGTGTTGGTTTTCTCCTCTGGGCTGCCATAGCTGGTCCCTGTTTTGTTTATCAATTGTTTTTTGTGTTTGTTATTAGACAATTTAGATCATTTTCAGAACTGCATGCTATATGACTAGTGTGTACTGATTTTAACAATACGTAGTATGCCATGGCAGCACGGTGGCTTAGTGGTTAGCACTCACAGCAAGAAGGTTCCTGGTTCAATTCCTGGCCCGGTGGGTCTTTCTGTGAGGAGTTTGCATGTTCTCCCCGTGCTTGCGTGGGTTCCCTCCGGGTACTCCGGCTTCCTCCCACAGTCCAAAAACATGCAGGGTAGGTTAATTGATCATACTAAATTCTCCCTAGGTGTGAATGTGAGTGTGCATGTTTGTCTTTCTTTCTATGTGGCCCTTCGAAGGACTGGCGACCTGTCCAGGGTGTACCCCTGCCTTTCGCCTACTATGTGTCAGGATAGGCTCTGACAGACCCCCGTAACCCGGTAACGGATTAAGCGGGTATAGATAATGGATGGATGGGTAGTATGCCATATGTGAAAAAACACCTGCTAGGTCCAACAAAATTTCCACTGTCCAACTGATCAGTCCACCTCACATGCAACAGAACATTAAACCCTCAGTTGAAGGCATGGGTAGTGGTAAGAAAAGATGGTGTTGTGCTTGGAGCCCACTGCAACTGCACAGCTGGATTCATTGAGAGCTGCATTCATGTCTCAGTGGTCTTGATCACGTGTGTCATGGCATAAATCCGTTAGCATCCTTCTCTGGATCTTTAGGAATACAATAAGAAGCATAGTTACCACCGTCTACCGACAAAGAAACATCGGTCTCGCCTGTTTCAGCTTTACTGCCAAAATGGTGTTGTTTACTCTGTAGAGTGTTGCATGCTGGGAATTCTGACATCACGGTCCAGAGCTCTATAGATAGATCTCATGGCTTTCTAGCGTTTCTAGAAACTTATCCTCTGCTTTTAGATATTAAACTGATAAGAACATGTACTACACTTGATCTTAGCCAAAAGGCCAACAACTGCACAAAAACATAATCACACCATAACTGTCTACAAACAAGTTATGCAAGTCCACAGTTTTAACTCAGCTGCACCTTTGTATTAATCAGTAGCAGCTGTTACCACTGAGCAATCAGGTCCTTTTGTACTGAACATCATTTAAAAGCAGCTCTAACAGGTTCAAATCACTGTCACAGTCCACTGATCTTTGCTTTGTGTTTGTTTTGAAAGTGCTGGTAAACAAACATTGATAGTGCTAGTATCATGAGGTGAGTAAAAAGCTGGTGTAGTTTTTGTTTTTTTTTTTTGACTGGGTTGCTGGGATGGAAAGTTCTCAAGTAATTCCTAGTAAATTTTCATTTTGGGTAGACGTGGCAAGCCTTAGGTTGTTATGAATTTAATTATTCCCACTTTCTATCCAGGGTGTTGTGGATTTCTCTGCTACTGATCAGCAGCATCACCTGTGCTCCTCAAGGAGGTAAGCTGACATGAAATCCCCAACAGCAGTTTCATGTGACACTGCAGTTCCTTTAGATGTCATTCTTTCCTCAGGTTACTTGGGTAGTGACCCCACATGGCTGTACTCGGCCTTAGCAAGACAAGATCCAGCCAGACCAACTTATGAGAAACCCACAGGACAAGCAAGTGGTTCTGACTCTCCCAGTTCTTCAGGCCCTTACTACAGTAGTGGCAACAGTGGAGGAGCTGGCTCCTCTGGTTCTGTGCCAGAATTTTACTACAGTGGTAGCACAAACACTGCTGGTGGTGCTGGAACCTCTGGCTATGGACAGCAGAGTGGTCAGTCTAGTGGTCCAGGCAGCCAGCAACAGGTTACAGAAGAGAGCTGGACCTCATCTGATGGGCAGGAGCCGGTCTTCACTCCCGTAAATGACGAGGATCAAGTGTACGCTTACAAGTCTCGGTCCCGCTACAACAGGAAGAACCTCCACTTCAGTCAGTTCCGCTACACCCAGACAGAACCGCTTCATCCCCAGGAGCCAGCGTTCCCATATCCTGGCAAGACATCTCAACACAGCAAGGGTGGATTCTGAAGCTGCTTCTGGTGAGGCTTCCTTCCTACCATGTGGACTCAGCTCCTCATAATGGCTGACTCATCATTGTCTTGCAGGTCCTCATGTTCCAGAGGGGCTGCTAGTTCCAGCTGATTTGAATAAATGGCTTTTAAACAAATGACCTGGGTTGTGCAGCAATCTTCTAACATTCTGGTCCTTGTCTCTGCAAACGGGTCTGCTCAAGCCCCTCAGACTGAGCTGGTCAAGCATAAGGAACATGTTGGTTTCAAGAGGTTGTATGTACACAAAATTGTACAAAAGGAGCCCTTACAAAACCAAAAATATTCACTCTAGTCCGACTACCCTGGACCGAGGGCTTAAATACTGGCTGCTTAGACCAGTGGTTACAAGGGGTGGTACTAACGACCCTAAAAACATGAGTTCAAACTTGGATCAACACTAAAAGCAAATTGAGATCATTTGGATGTGTCATTTCTCCAGTTAAGCTGACATAGTTATTCATGGCCTACAATGAATAAAAGACACACCTGATCTTTAATCTATACACTTAAAAACCACCCACCAAACCAGAAAGCTGGGTGTTGTGATGGACTGACCCAAAATTCTGAAAAATGCTTTAAGGCAATAATGTCAACCTACCATGACCTTAAAGTACTTTATCGATAAGAGATGTCTTTGCAGGACCTGAATAAACCAGTCCATTCATCTTCAGGATTAATTACAAGTATTACAGACCCACCTGGAAACTTAGGGCAACTGCAGCTCGTTCAGAGCTCTGCTGCTTTTGTCCTTACACTAAAGTGGACCACATCTATTGCACTTTTGACATTTTAAATCATGCATTTTTCTGCTGGGATTTATCTCTGTAAAGCACTTTTAATCAACTTGAGTTTGAATTGTGCTATAGAAAAAATGTGAGCTTTTTCGTTATAACGTGATTTTTAAATTTTAGTATATATTCTTACTGCTTGATCATGGAAAGTACAGCTCGTCTTAATTTTTGCTTTAGCCACATTTGTGAGGTGCAACTCGGCCAATAAACTGCTAGTGTAACAGTGCAGACAGTAGCTTGTTTTTCTTAACTATAGTAACTTTGGCTATGCATATTCCGAGGACAAATGCACACAGCTGCAGTTCCCAAAAATATCTGACCTTAAGGAGTCTGACTGCTTATGTCTATTTCTGATATCTACGTAACAAACATGTATCTATACTGTTGATCTTAAAAATTCTTGTCAAAATGGATAATCTTTGCACTACTCACTACCCAAAGTGGGGCAAATGATCACAGCTGAGGGGTTGGACGACCAATATATCTGATGTTTAAGACTGCTACAAATACCTTGGAAGTCTGCAGGCAAATGGCAACCTCTGGGAGGCTGCTAGGATGTCGGCCACAACCTAGTACTTGAAAAGAGTAGTTGAAGAGTCAGTTGTAAAAGAAGAACAAAATCCATTCATCAACACACATGCAATAGAAATACAATGAATAAGAACAAAGGGGAAAGACCCATCTTGAAAGAGAAACCAATGCACAGCATGTTTACTTGCAGATTGAAGAAGTGGCTGACATGGAGCAGGACAACCAATGGCTAGAAAAGACTAGTCTGACTGGATCCATGCCTCCACACTGCAGAGGCATTCATTATTGCAGCACTGTAACACACGTGGAGCACAAGAGCTGAAGGCAGAAGTGGAGCTAGTAATCTCCAAGCTGGGCTCCGTCAGACCCCAGGGCAACATCAGAGATCTCACTGCAGAAGAATACAGTTTTATGAACCCTCAAGGGCAACCACTCACAGAGAACGAGCAATGGTGGAGTTATATTGTCAGGTTTAACCAACCTAACATTTATTAAACACACAATAAGGAAGAAAGACAAAGTCAATAAGTTTTTCATTCATCATCACGAAGGACGGACAGAGAACTCAGCCACATCTCAGCTGCTCTTGTCTCTGTCCGCACCCCCCCTCTGATGACCTCTTGGAGCTTTTATTGAAAATAAGGTCACAGATGACATGAAGATAAGCAACTTGTACAAGATATATTCTCTGACGTGTACAATTATCTTATAAGACAAGCAGTATACAGAGCGTATAATAACAATGAGATTAAACAAAGAGTGTGTTAAGGTTTTAACCCTATCATTTCCCTCCTGCTTTAACACATTTTTGTTTATTTCACGTCGTCCAAGACCACTTCAGGTGGTCTTCAGTCATGGAGTCATTTTTAATTAGAACAAAGACATTTACGCTCAGAGGGGTTTCTATAAGGCAAAAAAGGAGAGATATTAATATCATCATTATCAGAGTCATTTTCATCATCATCAACAGAATCATTTTCATCATCATTATCAGAGCCAAGACCCAAAATCAGATACATTTGTGCCACACGGTCTTCCACGGTGAGACGGCTGTGGTGATCAGTCGGTTCAGCAGTGCACGCAGACATCGGAATGAAACAACAACTACACAATGTCAGAAATGCTGAAAATACAGCGATGGATACTAGTACAGAAGATACTAAGGTTCCGTACTCGCCACATGCATCCAGCCAGGAGTCCCACATGGAGGTGTCAACACCGGAGTGCTCCTCAGCACTTTCACCATTCAGGGTCTGCAGCCCTCGTATGGCCTTGGTAAGACTACCATCTGCGGCGTTATCAGAAGTGCAACACTGTTTTCCAAACATGGCACACACCCACACACACACACACACACACACACACACACACACACACACACACACACACACACACACCTCCCTTCTCCAGGGCATTCCTGTTCTGGAAAGTCATAAGAGACGTGGCAGACAGCTGTCCAAATACAGCCTCGAACCCGTTCGGTGTCCAGCTTCCTAATTTCTGAACATTGTAGTGGATGTAGTTTTTTTCTGTCTTCATGTTTTTTAACGTGCACCAAACAGAGGACTCAAATCCTGCTGCTATCTGGTCTACAAATTTATACTCATCTGACACCTCGTGGAAATCTGATGACATCAATGTATGTGGGATCGTTGTCAGAGGACCAAGTGGAGCTGCTGGATCTCTTGCTTCTCCGAAGGCTTCTTGATGTTACGGCAGACAGTCGTCAGTTCTTCAGCTGAGATATCAGGATCCACTGAAAGAGGAAGCAACAGGGTGACTACAACAACAAAAACTCAGGATGAGGAATAAAGTCACTATCCAGCATCCTGCAGCATTTCTTACCCGTTTGGTGTCATTTTGATTGAATTTTTATCTCCTCTACTTGGTCAGGTGTCTTAAAATGCTTCACTGACTTTCGGGTCTATTCACACTCTAAATGTCTGAATCCACCCTATTATCAGACTTTGGCTCACCTTTCCTATCGGAGTTTTCAATCCAAATGACCTCTGACCCCTTCCCTCCTGTTGAGACATGATCATCATCATGGCTCACACAGCAGCCCATTGGTACAGATCTTTTTCTTCTTCTTCTTCTTCTTCCATCCAGAAATCTGAAACCAAACCAAGATCGGCTGTCTTTATGAACGGGTACAGAGAAAACGGTGTTCCTGATGTCCACCACTGTGAAGACAGATGAAGCGCTGAAACGTTGTTTTGTTCCGTCACCGAGTTCCTTCACTCTGCGTCGCAGCTGCATTTTATCTTGATCCAAAACATCACTGTCATACTGGGGGTCCCGGTCACCTCCTACATGACGCCAGTCACTGCCCAGAGCAGTCATCCAAACCCACTGGACCTCTCCGTCATCAAGGTGGCAGGACCGTCCGAGGTCCTCCACGTCACAGACAGATCCCTCCACGTCCTCCCCATGGGAGGTCAGGCCTTCTTCAGCCTTTTTAACATCGTCAGTGTTCGGATTTGCAACTTCAGTGAGAGGAACAGTGTCAGCAGCTGGCGGAGAAGTAGGTGTGTTTTTCAGGGTGTTTTTTTGTGTTTTTCCTCCCTTCTCCTTGTTCACGCCTCGTCGCCTCGTTCAACCATATCTGGCTCTCCCTGAATCCACACTTCTGCATCTTCTTGGTGTTCTGTTGTGTTTCAGTTGTTATCTTATCCTGCAGTTCAACTATTTTCTGTGAGTTTAGAGTTCCCTTAAAACCATATTTACTGATCCACAGGTTCAGGTATTTTATTGACTTCGGATCTTTTTTCTGCATGTATTTCTAGTCCTCACAAACCAATCCTCTTTTATGGTCGATTTTACTGATCAATTTCCCCATTTTTTTATTTTTATTTTTATTTTTTTTTAGACATTTTCAGTCCAGGTCGGTCTCAATACCTAGGGTATTCTAAACACCTGGATTTTTTGTCAGTAGGACAGCAATTAAATCACCTGAAGTGGTAATCCTCACTTCAACTTGATTCCCAAGCGAAGGATTCTTGCCTCTGCTTCCACAACAGGTTGCTGTTTACATTCCTACTGGTTTTACATGAGACAAAATACCTGGTGGTTTTGTATCTCCAATCACACTCACAATCACTCAACACAGAAAAGACGTCACTTTACCCACGGACTTTATCGGTTCCGTCGTCTATTTTTCTCTTTTTACCGTCAGTATCTAGAATTTTCACGAATTTTCTCACGGACTTTATCGGACTCCGTCGTCCCTCAACACCCTATTCTTTCAGGGTAACACAACAATATTTCACTTACCGACTCTGTCTTCCTTCGGTTCTCCCGTCAACCTTGGACTCCAGCTGGTGAGGCAGACGATCAGCCTTGAAATTTATAAACATCCACAGTTTTCCTGAAGTCCACCACACCTGCTGGATTCCTTGGTTTGTTGGGATCCGGCTCGAAGGACCAATTAAATGTCAGGTTTAAACGACCTAACATTTATTAAACACACAATAAGGAAGAAAGACAAAGTCAGTAAGTTTTTCATTCATCATTACGGAGGACGGACAGAGAACTCAGCCACATCTCCGGTGCTCTCATCTCTGTCCGCACCCCCCCTCTGATGGCCTCTTGAGGCTTTTGTTTAAAATAAGGAGGTCACAGATGACATGAAGATAAGCAACTTGTAAAAGATATATTCTCTGACGTGTACAACTATCTTATAAGACAAGCAGTATACAGAGCGTAAAATAACAATGAGATAAAACAAAGAGGGTGTTAAAGTTTAACCCTATCATATATATTTATATATTTCCACACTATCACAATTTTTTCTGAATTGGGTTACATTAAGTTTGGTCATGTTTACTTACATGCTGTTTGTGTTGACAACACATTTATTTAGTTATTGTTTTTTTAATGCTGTAACACTTCTTTTACTGTAGTGTTGTTTCTGACCTCTGGGCTGCCATCGCTGACCCCTGTCTTGTTTATCATTACCTGCAGATTGAAGAATTTTAAGGCACCACCTGATACTTTCATTTCATACGTTTATGAGAAATAGTTATTGTGCAGGTGCTGTTTATTTTTTAGGTGAGTCATTCACAAAGACCTAATGATTCTCAGTTGAAGGCATGTGTAGTGGTCAGAAAGGATGCTGTTGTGTTTGGAGCCCACTGCAACTGCACAGCTGGATTCAGGAGAGCTGCTCTCATGTCTCAGCCATGTTAATTGGACATTTCATGGCATAAATTTATTATCTCACCTCTCTGGATCTTTAGGAATCCAATAAAAAGCTCTATTTCGTTTTTTTCTAATATTCTAGAATGCTGGTTCACAACAGCTATTGAACATTGTTACCACCATCTACCGGCACAGAAACATCCTTCTTGCCTGATTCACCCGTACTGCTGAAATGGCGTCGTTCCCACAAGCTGGGAATTCTGAAGTTATTGTCCAGAGCTCAACAGACGGTAGTCAAGGGCTGTCACAGCTTTCAAGCATTTCAGGAAATGACTCCACATCAAGAACTGCACAAAGATATAATCACTGTCTGACTAACTGACAATATTATAAAGGTGATAAAAATGTTTTTTATAATTTTTTTTTTTTTAAACGAGCAAACTGTCATGGCTGAAAGATTAAATTAAGTAATAGAGATCTGAGTGGACCATATGTGTCATACCATCAAAAACAAGTTATGCAAGTCCACTGTTTTAACTCAGCTGCAGCTTTGTATTAATCAGTAGCAGCTGTTACCACTGAGCAATCAGGTCCTTTTGCACTGAACATCATTTAAAAGCAGCTCTAACAGGTTCAAATCACTGTCACAGTCCTCTGAACTTTGTATTGTGTTACTACGCAACCATGGAAGAAGTTTGTATGACGGGGTGAGTAAAATGTCATTGTTTCAGAAAGCTGGTGTTGCTTATCCCTTTTTGTTTATTCACAAAACAGGTGGCTCTAAGGAAAAATTCTCATTTTGGGATGAGGTGGCAGGCCTTGCATATATTGTGAACTTGCTGATCGTGTCCACTTTGTTTGCAGGGTGTTGTGGACTTCTCTGCTACTGATCAGCAGCATCACCTGTGCTCCTCAAGGAGGTAAGCTGACATGAAATCCCCAACAGCAGTTGCATGTGACACTGCAGTTCCTGACAAGACTTCATTCTTTCCTCAGGTTACTTGGGTAGTGACCCCACATGGTTGTACTCGGCCTTAGCAAGACCAGATCCAGCCAAGCCAGTTTATGAGAAACCCACAGGACAAGCTAGTGGTTCTGGCTCTCCCAGTTCTTCAGGTTCTTACTACAGTAGTGGCACAAGCTCTGCTGGAGGTTCTGGGCCGGAATTTTACTACAGCGGTAGCACAAACACTGCTGGCGGTGCTGGATCCTCTGGTTATGGACAGCAGAGTGGTCAGTCTAGTGGTCCAGGCAGCCAGCAACAGGTTACAGAAGAGAGCTGGACCTCATCTGATGGGCAGGAGCCGGTCTTTACTCCCGTAACTGACGAGGATCAAGTGTACGCTTACAAGTCTCGGTCCCGCTACAACAGGAAGAACCTCCACTTCAGTCAGTTCCGCTACACCCAGACAGAACCACTTCACCCCCAGGAGCCAGCGTTCCCATATCATGGCAAGACATCTCAACACAGCAAGGGTGGATTCTGAAGCTGCCTCTGACATTTTTGTGGACTTTGTACATTATTGACTTATTTGAGGCCTATTCTGTCTAACATGAATAAATGTTTAATGGTCACTTGTTGTGTGTGTGTGTGGGTTTATTTTATTTTTATTTTTTTTTAAAAAACAAGAGGAGCTCAGACTCACCGTCTTGTTTTTACAAACAAGCCTTCAGTAACTGCTCTGAAACTCAAGGTTAAAGGTATCTGTGACGATAAAGCAATTCAGTCAAATGCAGCTGAAACTGGGTGGTTTGAGATCTCTGTACACAAGATTGTGTTTTGTCTTTACGGAAATGCCCATAAACTCTTCTCACATTAATGGAATATAATTTTGGAAGCTAAAGCTGATCATAGCACTGCCGGTTTTGGTCAAGATATCAACTGGTGCTACGATTTGATTTTTGGCGTTGCGCTGATTTGCTTTGTACACAGCAAAAATTGGAGTGTTAAAATTTCAGGGTTAAACGTTTTAGAGTTGATTTTAACTCTAAGAGTATTTTTAGTGTAAAATGTTAGTCAGCGCAGGTGTAGTTTTACAGAGTTGATTACATTGGTGTTACTCTAACTCCTTATTTGATATGAATAAACACCGTGTGTGTTGTTCAGAGTTAAGTGTTAGATGTTGGAGTTCGATAACTCCACAGTTGTCGTCTAACTCCTCACGGACACAATCAGGCCCCGCCCAAACACGTCAGCTCGGAAATTTCTGGAATTTGCGCCGTTTTCTGCCAGAAGTTCGCCAGCATTGCCGCGTTGATGAAACGGTAAGTAATGTCATATCATTTAAGCTTCATACATCTAAAATAGCGTTTTGAACGACTTAAAATACTAGCGAACGTCAGCCGGTAATATTCTCGCAAGACTGTTATGACCGCACAGCATTTTAAATGTTCAGAACCACCGCATAGGTGCCACAACGGCTTGTTAGCTGGATTTTAGCTACGAGCTTCCAGTGAGGTCTGTAACTTAAAAAAAGAAATCTAAAAGCTCAAGGCCTGGGTACATATCGGTGAAGAAGGTCACCCTGACATGGAGAAATGTATGTGCCGTTTTACGGGTTTCATAGCTTTTCCGGGAGATGATAGTTTTCAGAGTCGGGAAATGGCGGGCGAGGGAGAGGGGCGAGTTGGGCTTTTTAGCCACTTGCATCACTTTTTTACTTCTCACTCAACTGTCATGACCATGACACCTGTTTTTCTACCGTTTTATTTATTAAGTCACATGTGCTGGCCAAATTTACTTTGGGTAAATGTGTAGAGCTCTCAAATGAAGATGCCTAAATATACCGGTCATAAATTAGTTTGGCAATTAACGTTGTCAGTGACCATAGTTTTAAAAAGTGTTGTTCTACAGTTATACAAGAGTGATTCACCTTTTAACTTCTTCTTTTTTTTTTCTCAGTTCAGAATGCTGGTTCAGGTCAAGTACAACCATCTGCAAAAATATGTGAAGCTGGATTGTATTGAAGGGCAGTATGATTTTGTTCAGTTAAATGAAAAAGGTATATTGACTTAATAAACTCAGTGAGTTTCATTGAAAATGTTGTCTTCAAAATAGTAAAGGATGTTAACCACAAAAGCAAATTCATTTTTCATCTTCAGTTATTGAGAGATTTTGCTTACCACAAGATGCAGATATTGTGTACAAAGATGCA
Source organism: Xenentodon cancila (assembly GCA_014839995.1). Classification (NCBI taxonomy): domain Eukaryota; kingdom Metazoa; phylum Chordata; class Actinopteri; order Beloniformes; family Belonidae; genus Xenentodon; species Xenentodon cancila. The sequence goes on along the minus strand of CM026199.1, from coordinate 4,986,437 downwards.
ACAGGCACAGAAGTAGATGAGGAAATATTCAGTGACCTCATTGGACAAGGCAATGTCGTGCTGACTGCTTTCTCAAGTGATGGTGAGTTTTATTGTTTGTGTGTGTGTGTGTGTGTGTATGTTTTTTTTTTTAACGTTCAAATACTGACTTTTAGGAATATAGCTTAGTGCAGTGCATGCAGTTAGTAGGAATATAGCTTGGCAATACATGCAATAGAAAGAACTAGTACAAACTGACAAGAAAACAGCTTTTTGTAGTGGCCACGTTCAAAATATATACAAATACATGTACATCACAATAAGCTTTAGCATATCTTTTTACATCTTACAAAGAGCAATAAAAGGATTTTTTGGGGGGACGAGGGAGGGATGTTTTTTGATTGTTTTTTTGTGTGTGTGTGTGGGGGGGGGGGGGGGGGGGGGTATTAATTGGTTATAGCTTTATAAATACACCTGAAAGATGAAGTATAAATGTCTGTTTTGTCAATGTTTTATTGAATACCTAATTTCTATTTCAATATTTGAAGTATTTTCTGAGACCTTGTTGTCTGGATCTGAGATGTCTGATACCAGCAGCAGCTCTGGTGCATCAGCAAAAACTCTCCTTGATGATCTCCCCTCTAAGAAACAAAGAATTGAGGATACTACTTCTGCTGTGTCTGCCAAACTGGTTAGTGGAAAACTTGATAATGTGCACCTCCATTCAGAAGTCTTGCATTTAATGTATGGTTGTTCATATTAGTTGGTGGAAGATGTTCTAAAAATCAACTCTGGTGGCGAAGAAGTACTCTGTGAGTATGAGGAAACAAAAACTCTAACAGATGCCATGCGAAGACAAATGGTTAACATTTTAGTGGCTCACATGATTGATAAACATGGGTAGGTGTGTTTTTGGCTATTACTATTTATAATAAATAGTTGCAAATACAGTGCTGATTTTTCAAGTAATTTGACATTTTCTTTCAGGCATCATGCCCCTAAAGCCATCAGAGAGCAGTATGCTCTTGGAATTGTGATGCTGTTTACCTCTCTGAAGGATCCATATTCTCAAAAAGGCTATGTAATGACACTTCTTCCTTTTGCGTCACAAATTCATGTCAGATTTGGATGCTATGACTAATTATGACATGATTAAAACCAAACTTTTATTTCAGGAACACTTCTATGATGCTGCCAGTAACACTGGATACTTAGCTTGGCGTTTGAAAACGGTCCAAAGAAAGATGCGTCGGAGTGTCACTGCACCAAGTAGTCCTGTTAGGAGTTCTCCTGGAGGACCACAATGCCAAAGAACTACAACTGTTGAAGGGCAGCTTGATGGTGACGCTTGTCAGGAGGCCATGTCTTTGCTCAACCATACCACAGACAGGTCTGTCATTTTACAAATGATGAGAAAGACCTTTAAGCATCGTCAGAAACTTGTCAGTGATCCAGCCAGAACAGTGGATATCCTCTCAACCTTTCCAAGATTCTTGGATACAAAAGGATTGGTAAGTTTGGAATTACTGGTTTTCCACAGATTTGGAGTGTTTTTTTTTTTTTTTTGTTTGTTTTGGGGTGTTAAAATAGCTTCTCTCTTTAAGGTGGATCAAGACTTTGCTCTTCTTTTTGGTGACGAGACATCATCTAGGCTGCTGCAGAAATGGGACAGATTCTTCAAGCCAAATATAATCAAAGAGGCCAAGCAACTCACTTCATCACCAGAGTTGAATCAGTTGGTTCTGTCAGCAGAAAGCCCCCAAGAAAGTGATCTTGATGGAACAAGAGGTCAGTTGTAATTGATGAGCTTTTAACTATATTAGTCTCACACAGTAAATGTAATGTGTTTAACACTGAAATACAGAGAAATGGCAATTGTAAGGGATGATTTTCAAAATGTTTTTTCTGTGTATTCATGAAAGTTTTACAGGTTTGAATCTAGGAAAAATTGGCACATCACTCATGTTTTTAATTGCTTTTTGCCTTTAGTGTATGACCAAGAAATGGCATCTCTTTTGTTACTGATACATCTCCTTCCACCGCCACCTGGAGGACCAAAGTCTCCAAAGATCAGTCCCTGCGATGCAACTCAAAGACTTGTAGTCTTTCATAAGGTAGTGACATTATAGAACAGTAAAATCAGTTGATTCTTCTAACAATTTAGTTGTCCAGTGTTAAATTACCACTTGAGTAATCAGTAATTGCAGTTCTTGTCTGATGTTTATTGTTACCATCTCTATCCTAGTCTTGTAGCAGTTTGGAGGAGCATCTTGACAAACACCAGCGTCAACATCCATACCTCCTTGCTGTTGGACGTCAGAAAAGCAAGATTGACAGCTTCTACGTGACCTTTGACAAGCATCTCATCCCATGCCAGGCAAACCGCTCTTTGGGGGCATTTGATGAACTTTTCAAGGCACATTTTGTATTTAACTTGTCTTACGACGGTGCACTTGTAAACTTCTACACATTCATGCAAACAACTGTGTTTAACATTGATGTGGGGAAGATGAAAGAGTCACCCAGAGTTAGAGACCTGAGAGCCAGGCTGCTGAACCAGACAGTAACCTTATCGTAATGTAATGGCATAACACCTCTGAGATAATGCTGGTTTGTTTTATTTGTCAGAAATTATATTCCAGCAGTCAGCTCCTAATTTCACATATAAGAGTTGAACATTGTTATTTTCCAGGGCCCAGGTTCAGATTAGTTTGTTCCCAGAGAGGTTGCAGGCATCAGTTCTTAACATATGCAGGTTTTAGAAAGCATCTTAATAATGTTCATAGCAATGATCAGCAAATTGCTCAGACTTCCAGTGTTGCTTGTTGCTCAAGTGAGGTAGTTGCCACTTCATCTCAAGTCCACACTCCGGAGGACCAGTTCCATTCCTGTTATCAGTCTGGTTGTTCCAGTAGTTCAGAGCTATCTAAAGATTCAACCAAAGAAATGTGTGCATCCATTGTGGCCAAACTGCAGGGAAGTGGAATTTCAAATAGTTTAGTGTCGTCAATTGTGGGAGATTTAGAAGAACTCACAGGTGAAATTCGCTCACAAGCAAAGCAGAACTTACTTTCTGCTTTACCTGCAAGCGCCCCTTACTTACCTGTGATAAATGACTCTTTTGAAAAATTAGAAAATCCATTTACAACTCTAAATACAGAATGGAAAAGAAATAAATACTTTAGCTTAAAATGGGGAGTTGTTGAGCCAATAGAAATTACACTTGGAGTGAGATATGACAACAGATTAAATCAGAAGTCTGGTACTTATGATCAAGTACCAGTTAAAGATACTTTCATATATGTGCCAATCTTAGAAACATTGAAATTTATGTGCAGAAATCCAGATATTTGTGATCTCCTCAAGGAAGAGTGTAGATCAGAGCCAGAAACTTATAAAGACTTTTGTGATGGTAGTTATTTTAAAAGTCATCCTTTGTTTACAACTAAAAGGCATGCATTACAAATCCAATTGTATTATGATGATTTTGAAACTGCCAATCCTCTAGGCTCCAAACGTGGAATACACAAAATAGGTTGTCTTTATTTTATTTTAAGAAACTTTCCCCCAAAATTTAATTCTGTTCTTATGAATATTCACTTGCTATCGCTTTTTCACACACAAGATCTGAATAAGTATGGTTTTGATGTCATACTGGAACCACTGATAAATGATATTAAGAAACTGGAATGCCAAGGAATTGACCTTCCATTCAGTGATGACCCAATATATGGCACAATTTCCCAAATCACCGGAGATAATCTAGGGATGCACACAATTCTTGGTTTTAATGAATCTTTTAATAGCCATTATATATGTCGCCTTTGCTTGATTGAAAAGAATGACATTCAAACAGTATACAGTGAAGATGATTCTAAGGTGATTCTCCGTGGAAAGGAAATCTTTGAAATGCATTGCCAGTCTCTCCAGAAAAATCCACAATTACAATCAGTATATGGTTTAAAAAAATATTCTATACTCAACACTTTAAAGTATTTTCATGTTTGTAAGAACTTCTCGTTTGATATCATGCATGATCTTCTTGAGGGTGTGGCTCAGTATGAAATTAAATTGCTTTTTGGGTATCTCACACAAAACTTTATATCAGAACAGGACTTGCTTTCTAGAATTTATTCATTTGATTATGGATTTGTGGAACGCAAAAACCGTCCTACAAAGGTTATTTTGGAGAGTGCTGGTAATAGCATTGGTTTGAATTCTATTCAGACACTGTGTCTTGTTAAAAACATTCCATTGTTGTTTGGAGACCTTGTTCCTCCAGGAGACAAAAACTGGAGTTTGTTGCTTTTATTACTTCAGATAATGAACATTGTTTTTTCACCTTTTATTACTCCTGGCATGACTGTTTATCTGAAACACTTGATTATTGACCATCACAAATTATTTAAGTACTTGTACCCACATAGGAATTTGATACCCAAGCATCATTTTATGATTCATTACCCATCTTCTATTAGAAAAATTGGTCCTTTATTACATATGTGGAGTATGAGGTTTGAAGCCAAACATAAAGTATTCAAAAGTTATTTTAAAAATTTCAAAAACATAACAAAATCATTTGCTAAAAAACATCAGATGACAATTGCCAATCACTGGGAAACATTTTCCTTGAAAAAAAGAGAATATGGACCAATTAAATCATTTTCCCCCAGTAATGTAAATGTGATCAATAATGAAGTGTTTCAAATGATTTTATCAAAAGATATTTTCTCAACTAGCTGGGTTAAAATTGATGGCGTAGAATATAAAGTCGGAATTGCAATTTGTACTACAATGGAAAATGATATGCCAGTTTTCTGTCAAGTAAGTGACATACTTATGGTTGAAAGTGAGGTTTATGTTTTAGCGAACACGCTAATCACTGAGAGTTTTGATGAGCATCATCATGCATTCAGAGTTTACAAAAGCATTGAAAAGCTCATTGTAAAAATGTACGATATTAGATTTCACAAGCCATTTGATATTCAAAATTCATATGGAATTGCAGATGAGAGCTTGTACATCATACCCGCTTTTTCAATGTTTTAATCTAAGGCAAAGGTTAATAAATGTTTTTGTAGAAAATATTTTGCCCATTGGAATTTATTTAACACCTTTTCAGTGTAAGGTAAACAGGGTATGAAGTTAAATTAACCCTTTTTAAAGAGTTTACATGGAACTCTCACAGTGTTAATTTTGAATCCTACTTTTTGTTGATTTAACACATGAGGGAGTTAAAAGAAGCAACTCTGGCCAAGTGTTAAATGCTTTACTATTTTAAAAGTGTTAATTTAACTCTAGAAAGTGTGGAGCTATATAAACCCTCAAAAAGTGTTAAAAACAACTCCTATAGAGTTGATTTAACACTTTACTTTTTGCTGTGTATCAGTACTTTGACTGTTAATGAGATAATACATATCCACAAGTATGAATGTTTGATGCAGTCCAACTTGATGGTGCCCACTGCAGCCGTCTCTCTCTCTCCCTAACTTGTGCAGCAGCATTGCTTTAAGGGTCATTTGAAGCCATTGTAATTAAACCTCTGAAGATGGACAATCTCTATGGGACAAAGGGAATTTAGATCAAAATCTTGAAGTTTTTTTTTTTTTCTTTTTGCACAACCCATGCTTTACATACCACAACAGCACTGAGACTGCTCTGACCAAAGTGTCATGCTTGAATACAGTGGACAATTTTCAGTCTTCGCTCTGCTGAATTTCAGTGCTGCTTTTGATTAGTTTTCCACATATTGCTCAAATGACAGAAGTGGGTGGGCTTTGAAACAAACTTCATGACATAAAACCCCAGCAGGCCCTGCTGGGGTTTTATGTACAAACTCAAGGACTTAGACATTGCTGTTTTGACTTCCCACGGTCTCTGGCATCAGGTTCCCGAACCCCTCGGGACTCTCAGGGTGCCTCAAAAAAGGTAGAAACCTGTTCAAGAGTTAATTTCTGCTAATTGAATATTCTAAATCTGTGTGACGAGGAGGTAAGTTTAACTGACATAAATTGTTCACATCTAGTTTTTAATTTAGTGAAAATAGTTGAGTAAATAAGAAAATTAGTAAAGTTGGAGATTCAAAGTAATATCTGTGGTAGAGTCCCGCAAGTTTTGTGTCCTGTAAATCCTGTTTGGGTTGTAGTCCCATCTGGTTTGAGACTAAATGCCAATTGTTTTTGGTACAAAGTTTGTTCTATTTTTTGACCATCTATCCATCGTCATTGTCTTGCGACCGAGACATGGGGCTGCAGTCTAAGCTAGGATGTCCAGATCTCACGCTCCATCTTTCCTTCACTCATGAACAAGACACTGAGATACTTCAACTCCTCCACTTGAGGCAGGGCATCTCCACCTACCAGGAAAGGGAAAGCCACCCATTTCCAGTCGAGAACCATGACCTCGGATTTGGAGGTGCTTCTCATCCCTGCCTCTTCACACTTGGTTGCAAACTGTCCCAGCACATGCTGAAAGTCCTGGCCCGATGAAGCAAAAAAAACATCTGCAAAAAGCAACAATGACATTTTTTATGTAATTGAAGAAATAAGTCATTGTGATATAAAAGAGACTAAATTGAAAATGAAGGAGCAAATTGTGTCATAATACTGAAGAAAAGAACCATATGAAAAAACGACATATTTGAATGTGTATGTTAGAAGACACCCATTTATTTGTAGATAGGTTGTAATAGCAATTAATTTATACAAATAAAAAAACAGACATACATCTTAAATATATACAATTAAGCTCTGCCATCGCTCAGGACATCGCTCAAGACATACACACACCAAGGATTAATTAATATCAGAAAGATGAATGTATTAATAAAATAAATGAGCCAAACATCCATATATAAAAAAGGGAAACCAATAAAATATAATAAATAAATGAATAAATAAATAAATAAATAAATGAATGAATGAATAAATAACCAAATAAATAAATGAATGAATGAATAAACAAATAAATAAATAAATAAATAAATACATAAATAAATAAATAAATAAATAAATAAATAAATAAATAAATAAATAAATAAATAAATAATACATAAATTAAAAAAAAACTGATGTCCATTCAATTCAATTCAATTTTAATTTATAAAGCGTCTATTACAACACAAGTTGTCTCTAGGCGCTTTCAATTTCTGTGTATATGGGTGATATATGGATAGATGGTGATCCAAGGGGATGAGGACTGCAGGTCGGGATGTCAGCAAGTATCCAACAGACATCCACACAGACAGGTGAAGACAGACACTGGGATGGTCAGAGGTGGAACTGCAGGTCAGCAAGCAGCTCCTGAGGTTCTGGTCTGCAAGACATGCAAAGAATAGGAAAAGAAGGGCCAGACAAGCACAACAAACTACAAGAACAATGGACCACAATTATGCTTATGGGATACTGTTAATAAATGAGGGTTGAGGTGAAGCAGAGACAGAGATGGCAAAGAGAAACTGAAAAGGTGAAAGGCACCACTCAGTGGATCATGTTGGTGCCCCCCTGCAGCAGAGGCCTATAGCAGCATATCTACACCGAAGCTGTTTAAAATGAGCTGCTCTAATCTGGTCCTGCAGCTGCAGCTTTGACCACTGGCCCTGACACATTAAGGTACTAAATATACACTAACTATATGCTTTATTAAACAGAAATGTTTTACGTTTAGTTTTAACGGTGGAGGTGGTGTTAGCCTCCTTCACCCAAATTGGAAGTTGGTTCCAGAGTGATGGTGCCTGATAACTGAAAGCCCGTCCTCCAAATCTACATTTCGATACTCTAGGAACTACGAGGAAAACTCAACTCAACTCAACTTTATTTATAAAGCACTTTAAACAAAACAAGGTTCACCAAAGTGCTGAACAAAGCATAAAATTAGTAAAAGAGCATGGCAATAATCAGACATAAGACAATTAAAATACAATACAGTCTCCAGATTCCAACTCAATTAAAAGCCAAAGTGAAAAAATATGTTTTAAGAGCAGATTTAAAAGTGGAAAATGAGTCCATCTGTCTGAGGTCCAGGGGCAACTCATTCCAGATCTTTGGTCCGAAGATTGAAAAGGCTCGGTCACCTCTCAGTTTCCTCTTGGTCTTGGAGACGACTAACTGTATCTGATTTGCTGACCTGAGGGAGCGAGGAGGGGTGTACACCTGGATCAGGTCAGATAGGTACTTAGGAGCGAGACCATGAAGACATTTAAAAACAAATAAAAGAATTTTAAAATCAATGCGTAAACGAACTGGGAGCCAATGAAGTGATGCTAAAATGGGAGTAATGTGCTCTTGTTTCCGCGCACCAGTCAAAAGACGGGCAGCAGCGTTCTGGACTAACTGCAACCGAGCAAGTGATTTCTGAGTAACTCCAACATAAAGAGCATTGCAATAATCTAAACGAGCTGTAATAAAAGCATGGATTAAAATCTCAAAGTCACAGCGAGAAAGAAGAGGTTTAACCTTGGACAATTGTCTCAGATGGAAAAAGCTGGACTTGACCACTGAACTAATGTGAGCATTAAAAGTTAGGTTGCTGTCCAGTTTGACACCCAAACTCGTTGCTGTCCGTTTCAAATAATCATTTAAAACACCCAAATTGACATGTACCTTAGAGATATCACTTGGGCCAAATAACAGAACCTCTGTCTTTTCCTGATTTAAATGTAATAAGTTACATGACATCCATGCCTTAATATCATCAATGCACTGTAATAACTGTTGAGCAGAATATGCTTCTTCCTGCTTTAGTGGTATATAAATCTGGCTGTCGTCGGCATAAAAGTGGAATGAAATCCCATGTTTACGGAGAACTGATCCAAGTGGAAGCAGGTACAATGAAAACAGAAGAGGTCCGAGAACAGAACCCTGAGGTACACCACATGTAAGAGGTGTCCTGCAGGACTCTGTACGTCCAACCAGACGCAAAAACTCCTTTCCGTTAGGTATGATTTGAACCATTTTAAAACATCACCTTGAATGCCCACCCAGCTTTCTAGGTGAGACAAAAGGATTTGATGGTCTACTGTGTCGAAGGCAGCTGCCAGATCCAACAGAACCAAAACAACACAGTGACCAGCATCTGTTGCTAAAAGAATGTCGTTAGAAACCCTTAATAGCGCCGACTCAGTACTGTGACGGGGTTTAAACCCCGACTGAAACACCTCAAGAATGTTGTTCTCTTCTAAAAACGTTATTAACTGGCAATACACAATTTTTTCAAGAACCTTCGAAAGGAATGGGAGCTTAGAGATGGGTCTGAAATTTGCCAAAATGGAAGAGTCCAAGCCAGGCTTTTTAATAAGTGGTGTTACTACTGCATGTTTAAAACACGAGGGCACAATCCCACGAACTAGACTGCCATTAATTATACTAAGAACATGAGGAGCCAGAGTAGGAAAAACTTCTTTAAAGAGACGAGGTGGAACTGGATCATTAGGAGACCCTGATGGCTTCATCTGACTGATTAATTTCTCCAAATAAGACGAACTGACAGGTTCAAACTGGTGGAAAACAGTAGAACATGTGATAGACATGGAGGGAGTACAAGGGAGAGGGGTAATGAGGGTCCTAATATTCCTAACTTTATCAATAAAAAAGCTCGCGAACATCTCACAAACCCTGGTTGAGTTCTCCAGAGAGGCCGATTGTGGAGCATTTAAAACAGAGTTAATAGTTTTAAACAAAACCTGAGGATTGTGACGGTTACTTGCAATAATTTCTGAAAAATACTTTGTCTTGGCAGCTTTCATAGTCTTTTGATAAGATCGCCAGCTATCTCTCAACAACTGGAAGGAGACTTGTAACCGGTCTTTCTTCCATTTCCGCTCGGCTCTCCTGCACTCCCGCCTCACAGCTCGAGTAGCCTCATCTAACCAGGGCTCAGATCTCAACCTGGAGAGCCTTGTTTTCAGCGGAGCTACATTATCTAAAACAGTTTGGCAGATTGAATAGAAGTAAGACGACATGCTCTCAATATCTGGATTACAGCTCTGATAATCTGGTGAAAGAATAGTGGAATTAAAAGCTGCAGAGAACTGAGCGGCTGTGTAGGAGTTAATAGTTCGACTGCACAGGGCAGGGGCACAAGGTTTAACTATGTGACATGGGAGCTGCACATCAAACAAAACAGGCATGTGATCAGAAAACACAGCATCACAGATTTCAAGGTTAAAAACAGTAAAACCATGAGCTAAAACTAAATCAAGTGTGTGACCATGTTCCTGCGTAGGGGCAGATACAAACTGAACAAAATTAAAAGAGTTGATAAGATTTAAAAAGTCTCTGGCCAACGGCTTTTCAGGACAACAGACGTGGATATTAAAATCCCCAACTATTAAAATTCTGTCATATTTTGGCATTACTCCCGCCATAAAATCAGCAAAGTCATCAATAAAGTCCTTATTGTACTTTGGTGGTCTGTATATAACAGCGCAAAACACAGAACGAGCAGAGTCCAGTTTAAATAAATCCATCTCAAAACTGGAGTCAGTCCTTGCTGGGATCACCTGTTTACAGTTGTAGCTGCTCCTGTAAACGGTGGCCACGCCCCCTCCCCGACCAGACGTTCTAGGAACGCTGAAATATGAACAGTCCGGTGGCAAAAGTTCGCTGAAGGCACTGCTGTCGTCTCCAGAGATCCAGGTTTCAGTTAAATGCAGGAAATCCAGTCGATGAGTGACGAAGAAATCCTTTAGGACGAAGGTTTTGTTGGCTAGCGATCTAGCGTTCACCAGCGCCATCCTGGCCGGGACCAGAGTATCCTTTGTAGGCAGAGCGCGAGGAAGCAGCCGCAGGTTGTGGAGGCCTCTCCTCCGCCTGCGGAGGTACGGCAAGATGGGTCGACGGGCCTGCAGCTCCACATCCACGCCGACCAGGGGAACCAGGGGGGCGGCCCGACTCCCGCCCGTGGATTCCAAGTCGAGACAGACCTCCGAAAGAGGGACGAAGATTCAGGAGAGCCTGGCGATCATAGATCACCAACGAGTTGACATCTGTTACTACGATCAATAAACATAACGCAAAAACAAACAAAGCTCGCAGGGACAGAAGGCTGGCCAAACACACTGGCGCCATCTTGACCGGAACCGGAAAACTCCTGGCTGAGGTAGCTGGCCTTGGAAAACTGCACCCTGAGAATGGAGAGCTCTATCCAGAACGTACGGTACTATCAGGTCTTGCAAATATCGCGGCGCTAGGCCATTTTGGACTTTATATGCAAGTAATAAAATTTTAAATTGGATTCTAAATTTTACGGGGAGCCAATGGAGGGAAGCTAAAACTGGAGAGATGTGGTCTCTTGTTGATTCCTGTCCGCACTCGCGCTGCTGCATTTTGGATTAGCTGGAGGCTGTTCAGAGAATTACTTGGACATCCAGCCAACAACACGTTACAGTAATCTAGTCTAGAAGATATAAACACATGAATTCGTTTTTCGGCATCACTCTGGGATGCTCCTAATCTTTGCGATATTACGCAGGTGGAAAAACGAGGTTTTACAAACCTGATTAATATGCTGTTTTAATGACAAATCCTGATCGAATATAACGCCAAGGTTTTGCACAGTTTCAATGGAGGCCATCGCAAGACCATCTAATCCCTTCCTAAGCTGTTTGGGACCACAAACAACAACCTCTGTTTTATCAGAATTTAGTAGCAAAACATTTCTGGACATCCAGTCCTTGATGTCCTTAAGACACATCTGAAGTTTGTCTAATGGTTCTGTTTCATCTTGCTTCATAGACAGATACAGCTGCGTATCATCAGAATAACAATGAAAATTAAAGCCATGGTTCCAGATAATACTTCCTATGGGCTGCATGTATAAACTGAACACAATTGGCCCTAGCTCTGAACCCTGCGGGACACCATAGCAGACCCTTGTCTGTACTGAAGAAACCTCATGAACATGAACAAACTGGAATCTATCAGTCAGATATAATTTAAACCGATCTAGAGGTGTCCCTTTAATCCCAACAACAAACTCTAGCCTCTGCAGTAAAATGCTGTGATCTATAGTATCAAAAGCAGCGCTGAGGTCCAGCAGAACCAGTATGGACACTAACCCATTATCTGAGGCCATAAGAAGGTCATTCGAGACTCGAACCAGTGCTGTTTCTGTGCTATGATGCATTCCGAACTCTGACTGAAAAAATTCAAATAGATCATTTCTATACAAATGCTCACACAGCTGGCTTGCAACTACCCTTTCCAGAATTTTAGAGATAAATGGAAGGTTGGAAATCGGTCTATAATTAGCTAAAATGTCTTGGTCAAGAGAGGGTTTTTTTAAGTAATGGTTTGATTACTGCGACTTCAAAAGCCTGTGGCACATATCCTAAGACTAGGGACAAGTTGATCTGTTCCAGTATTGTTGCACCAATAAGAGAGAAAACATTTTTAAGTAGTCGAGTTGGGATGGGGTCTAACAGACAGGTGGATGATTTAGATCCATTGACGACTGAGGTCAGCTCAGAGAGGTCAACAGGAACAAAACAATCTAGAGTCAGGTCAGAGCATAAGGGAGTCGCCGAAGTTGAAGAAATGCCCATAGCCACTGCCGGGAGGGCCTGGCCGATTTCCTCTCTAATTCTGACAATTTTATTGCCAAAAAAGCTCATAAAGTCTTCACTACTGAGAGCTGCAGGGATGCATGGCTCAACAGAGTTGTGGCTCTTTGTCAGCCTGGCTACAGTGCTGAAAAGAAAACGTGGCTTTTTTTATTATCCTCAAATAACACTGAATAATAGGCTGTTCTAGCTTTGCAAAGCGCTTTTTTATATACTAGTAGACCATCTTTCCATGCATAATAAATATCTACAGACCTACTGGAGTACCACTTTTTTTCCATTTTAGGCACTTTCTGTTTTAACATACGAATATGTGAGCTAAACCAGGGAGTTAAGCTCCTACGTTTAGAGACCCTCTTTCTCAAAGGAGCAACTGCATCTAAAGCTGAGTGCAACACATCTGCAGTGCTACCGACCAGGAAATAAACATCTGCAGAGGTAGAACCAAGGTCACAGCCCTCAACTGCTTCACTATGTTCCACTGTAGGAAGATGAAGAGCAATGGCCTCCCTGAATTTAGTAATAGCTTTATCGGATAGACATCTGCTAAAGTAATTCCTCCTATTATGCGTAACGCTGACAATGTTGAATTCAAACGTTATTCAATAGTGGTTGGATAGGAGGGAGTTTACATGTGACACTAACAGATTATCAAGTTCTACACCGTAGACGAGGACCAGATCAAGTGTATGATTAAGACAATGCGTTGGTTCGTTAACTTTTTGTAAAATCCCCATCGATTCTAGAAGAGAATCAAAAGCCAACTTAAGACTATCATTGTCAACATCCATATGATTGTTAAAGTTGCCCACTAGGATGACTTTATCTGTACTGATCAATAAACTAGATAATAAATCTGAGATCTCAGACAGAAACTCCAGATAAGCTCCAGCAGGAGGCCGGTAAACTACCACTAACAAAACTGGCTTCTCTGATTTCCAGCTCGGCAGTTTTAGACTGAGTGTGAGGCTTTCATACGTATTATAATCGCATTTAGGTTTAGATTTTATTGTAAGACTGGAGTTGTAGATCACTGCTATTCCTCCACCTCGACCTGTGATTCGAGAAATATGATAATTAAAGTAACCGGGCGGCGTCGATTCATTTAAACTAAAAAACTCTTCCTCTTGGAGCCACGTTTCTGTTAAGCAGAAAATGTCACTCCGGGTGTTAGTGATTAGATCGTTTACTAATAGAGACTTGGAGCTTAAAGATCGTATATTTAGTAATCCGCATCTAATTGTTGGGTCTTTAGTTCGCACTAAATGCGTTTTTGTTTTTATTTTTACGAGGTTATTTTGGTTAATGCCTCTATTACGTCGCGCTTGGTGAACATTTAGAGGACTGGGAATCGATACTAAATGAAGTGTTCTCCAAAAATACGTTCAATACACTACCAACAAACTTTTTATAAATTCCACAATCATTCAAAACCCGGATAACTTAAAACAGGAAGTGACATACGCTAATGGCTCTGTCAAAATAAACTTCTTATATAAAAACTTCAACATCCGGTAAAATAAAGGCTCTTCTTAACTAAGATTTTTACTAATAAAGATACAAAAAATTAGGATTATCTAAACAAATATAAAGAGATGTTTGTAAAACATCACACTCCCCGCCTGACCTCTGTGAGGTCATTAGGACTGCTGAGGAGTCTAAACATCAGTCGTTAGGCAGAAGCAGAACAACTTCTGTAACAGGTCTCTGAAAGGATTTCGGGACGCCTTGATCGGTTGTTGTCACTTCGACCTTCCATACTAAACCATCTGTCCCAGGAAAAGTGGCGGTAATCCTAGCCATTGGCCAACAGTTCCGAACAACTTGCTTGTCTCGGAGCAGGACTAAATCTCCAATTTGAAGATTCCTACGTGGCGTTGTCCATTTCTGTCTGCTTTGCAGAGTGGGTAAGTATTCTCGGCTTCATCTACTCCAAAATTGGTTTGCAAGAACCTGCACTCGTTTCTACTGGTTCGTGTAAAGGTCCTTGTCGTTGAAGTCTCCAGGGGGAGGGAGAACTCCTGACTTCTGAGTAAGGAGCATCGATGGTGAGAGAATAAAAGGTTGCTGTGGATCTGCTGATACAGGTAGGAGCGGTTGTGCATTCAAAATGGCGGTGACCTCAGCCATAAATGTGCAAAGCACTTTATGAGTTAGATGACTCTTGTGTTGTAGTAACATAGAATCTAGAATCCTCCTGGCAGCCCCAATCATACGCTCCCAGCAGCCTCCCATGTGGGATGCGCATGGTGGGTTAAATTTCCAGCTGCACCCTTGTTCACTCAGGTACTTCTGCACAGTTTTGTCCATGCCAAGCTCTTTACATGCTCCAATGAAGTTAGTACCACAATCAGACTGGAGTTGCTTTGCTGGGCCTGTTGAAGTCTTGTTCTGTTTCTTTTATACACATCAAGCTGTCGCAGGGTTCAAAGATTGAATGGCGATTGGACTGCCATATGCTCGTCTTGAACGTATTGACTGTGGGCTTGTGTGCTTTGCCTAAGCAGACCTCACCAATCACTGTCCAGCCCAAATCCAGACGCTGGGCAAAGGGGGCATTGTGTGGTCCATTGACCTGCTCTCTGACTTTATGTACTCTAAGTACATCTCTTCCAAGCAACAGAAGTATTTCTGCTTTCGGATCCAATTCCGCAATATGCTGAGAAATGTGCTGCAGGTGTGGTTGCTGCAGTACCGCGTCCGGGGTTGGAATTTCAGCCCGATTGTTCGGGATGGATTGACACTCCAGGAGAGGTGGTAGAGAAATTAGAGTCTTGCCATCCAATGACTCAATTTGAAACCCTTCTGCCTGCTTACCATATGTCTCCACTGTCCCAGAGCAAGATGTAAGGTGGTATGGGAATGGCTCGCCATCCACACAAAACTGATCAAAAAACGCTGGTCGAGCCAGAGATCGGTTGCTCTGATCATCAAGAATTACATAAGCTTTGATGGCTTTCGTCCTGTCACTTTTGTGGAAAACTTTAGCAAGACAGATCTTGGAGCACAAGCAACCCCATTGACCTGAACCGCAAACTTCAGTGCAACTTGTGCTAACGTCACACATGTTAGACTCTTCTTCCTCCCCGCCGTTCTCTTGCGGTGGTAGAGAGTTCTTGGCATTTTGAGGTAACAGTCCAGGATGCATGGCTGTATCATGGTTAATACTTCCACATTCGTAGCATTTCACCAACATTTTGCAGTGTCTGGCAAGGTGGGAAGTTGTGGAACAACATTTGAAACATATTCGTTTCTCCTTGAGGAAGGCTTTTCTGTCACCAATAGGCCTTTTCCTAAATGTCCTGCATTTCTTGAGAGGGTGTGGCTTGTCATGCAGGGGGCAGTGCTTATCAAAGTCTATACTAGCTGAAGAGACATCGGTTTTATGGACTGTGATGGGTTTGTTGGCATTGAAATTCCTTCCAAAGGTTTTGTCAAGGCGCGTAATTGGTGTTATTCCTTGATACATAAAACTAGGATCATTTCTCTTCTTTGCTTCATGACAGATGAAGTTGCAGAAAAAGACAAAGGGGGGGAAGCGACCATCGTTTTCTTCTTTGTAGGATGAACCCAACAACATCCATTTTTACTGCAGTCCATATGGAAGTTTATCAACTATCGGTGCGATTCCACGGGATGTGTCCAAATATGACAGGCCAGTTAGATATCCATCCTCTTTGGCTCCTTGGATCTCCATGAGCAGATCTCCAAGTTCACGTAATTTAGTCTTGTCCTTGGCTGAAATCCTGAGAAAACTGTCCAGTCGTTGAAAAAGTGACTTTTCGATTATTTCTGGAGCGGCGTACCAGTCGCGTAGTCTTTCCCACGCCTTTTCCAGGGCCAGATCAACATTGTTTATGTAGACGGAGCACACACGCCTGACCTGTTCACCAGATTCTTTCCCAAGCCACTTAATCATGAGGTCTAGCTCCTGGCTAGCCGTAAGGTTAACATCTGCAGCTGCGTTATTGAATGATGACTGCCATGCTCGGAAGTTTTCTGGCTTGTCGTCGAACTGGTAAAGGCTAGAGGTGATGAGGTCTCGTCGTGCCAAGTACTGCGCTAATGGCGCAGCCTGGTGCAGCTTGACAGCAGAGGTATCATGTAGGGGTAAGTATGGTGGAGCTTGTACATTCATGATGGGAGTGGTTTTGTCAGCTTTAAATCTTCTTTCTGATTTAACTTGCTTAGTTATATTTGGTATTTGCAGACCAGTGTTATCTTCTGCTCTTGAGCTTAGTCTTTCAGGAACAGGATGTGATACTGAAGGGTTTGATGGAGGGTCCCATGTTAAAACGCTATCTTGTGACTCTGCCTGCTCGGATGGTTCTGCTTGTGGATCTTTGAAGGAGGAACTTGAAGATGATTTCTGGAGCTTAATCTGCGACTGAACATACTCCTTTGTTCGCTGAATATTTATATTTTCTGATTTATCTTTTCCGTCCTCAACCAAAGAATCCATCGCTGCAGCCTCCTCTAAAACCTGACCTCCACAATAGCTGCCTCCGCTTCTCTTTTCTGTGTTAACACTTCTAATTCTGTGTCTATCCGGATAGCTTCCAGCTGACTTTGTGCTTCTTTTGCAGCCTTTTCCATTTTAAATTTTGCTTCG
Organism: Xenentodon cancila; assembly: GCA_014839995.1. Classification (NCBI taxonomy): domain Eukaryota; kingdom Metazoa; phylum Chordata; class Actinopteri; order Beloniformes; family Belonidae; genus Xenentodon; species Xenentodon cancila. The sequence goes on along the minus strand of CM026199.1, from coordinate 4,969,287 downwards.
TCACCAGCATATGACGCTCTTACTTTCGCAGCTTCGGCTCTGGCTCTGGCTCGCGCTATACTTGCTGATGACGTAGTGCTTTTGGCTTTTTCTAACGCTGCATGCAGATGATCTGTGATTCGATGCCATGTTGCTCACTTTCAAACATCGAATGATGCTTTTTCACTGTAGTGTTCTCGATCAGTGTGTCGAACTGCTGAATAAACACCAAGATAAACCGCGTTGAATGAAGACAGAGCCGTCGTAAGATTCAACGTTTAATTCCGCACTTCTTCATCGACTTTCGGTGAAAACTGCAACAAACATCATTCTTACATTAACAGAAATAACTCACAGAATTGCCTCTACGATGATGATATTGGATGAACATGGATTAAGTCCAAGCTCTTATTACAGGTCAGCCATGTTTGTCGAAAAAACCCAAAACTGGGATAACTTAAAAACAGGAAGTGACATATGCTAATGGCTCTGTCAAAATAAACTTCTTATATAGAAACTTCAACATCCGGTAAAATAAAGGCTCTTCTTAACTAAGATTTTTACTAACAAAGATACAACAAATTAGGATTATCTAAACAAATATAAGAGATGTTTCTAAAACATCACACTAAATCTATTTTACTTGGCACCTCGTTAGAATCTCCAATTACATCATTTACTTTTACATTTTTATTGGCAGGCAATAGTCCTCGAGAAGCAGCAGAGAAGCGTGTAAGACTGCAGCTCTGCACCCCGGCCTGGACCTGGATTGTCAGGGGGAGGATCTAATAATATCAGCCAGATTTCTAGAGATAAGAGCTGCACCATCCCGGGTGGGATGAATGCCGTCTCTTCTAAGCAGACCAGGCTTTCCCCAAGACATCTTCCAATTGTCAATAAAGGCCACGTCGTTTTCTGAACACCACCGAGACAACCAGCGACAACATGCGGCTAAACATGTCATCACCGGTCAGATTGGGGAGGGGACCAGAGAAAACTACGGAGTCCGACATGGTTTTGGCGTAGTTACACACCGACACAATATTAATTTTAGTTACTTCCGACTGGCGTAGCCGGATGTCATTAGCGCCGACATGGATGATAACTTTACTGTATTTACGATTACTCTTTGCCAGCAGCTTCAAATTTGCTTTGACGTCGGCCGCTCTGGCCCCTGGGATGCACCTAACTATGGTTGCTGGAGTCGGCCTCACATGCCTCAAAATAGAGTCGCCAATCACCAAGGTCGGTTTCTCAGCGGGTGTGTCGCTGAGTGGGGAAAAATGGTTAGACACGTGAAGCGAATGGTGGTGTTCCGTGCGCCTTTTGGGACTATGCTTCCTCCGAACCGTCACCCAGCCGCCCTTACAGCCCGGCTGCGCGGGGGCTGCAGGGGGGCGGCTACCAGCAACTGCTCCTGGCTGGTCTGCCGCTACTTCAGCCTGACGAGCTACCGAGTCTACCGGACTATGGTCTATTTGGCGGAACCGGACCTCTAACTCACTGAGCCTCGCCTCCAAAGCTACGAACAAACTACATTTTATACACTTACCGTCTTCACTAAAGGAGGCAGAGGAATAACTGAACATTTCACACACTGAGCTTAAGAAGGAGAAACGGTGGGAGAGGAGGCCATGCTGAGAGGACAGGAGACGGTAGATGTACCGGTGACTGGTGGAAATGAAAGTTAAAGAGAAACGGTACAAGTGCTCAATTTAAAGAGAAGTTTACAAGATGTAGTGTATTATTATCAAAACAAACTAAAATCAGAGTATAAGGATTCGAAGAATCAGAGCCCATAACGCCGTGCAGACAGACACAGACCGCGAACAACAAACAGGAAGTGACACAATATGTTATCCACCCAGAGCACGTCCCGTGTCAATGAGCCCATGAGGAATTAGTTACAAGAAAAATGAGTAGTACAAAGAATATACATGAATAAATTATATATACATTTATACATTATATATGAATAAATAAATGAATGAATAAATAAATAAATACACACATACATACATACAGAAATAAATAAATACATAAATTAAAAAAAAAAACTAATGTCCATGAGGAATTAGTTACAAGAAGAATGAGTAGTACAAAGATTATGCACTTTGTCAAGAATTTTTGTAGATATCAACGGTCATATAGTATAGATACAAGTTAATTACATAGATAACATTAGATACAGACATAGGTAGTCAGAGTCCTGGTTTAGGTCATTATCTGTAGCTGCAGCTGGCTGCATTTGTCCTAGATGGAAAGGAGTCCGCATAGCCAAGGTTACTATAGTTAAGGAAAACAAGGTACTCATTCATCTGTACTTTTATACTAGCAGTTTTTTGGGTATGAGTTGCATCTCAGATAACAAAGACACAATCTGGCTAAGGCAAGAAACACTATAAGAAAGAGACGAGCTGTACTTTTAATGATGAATGCACTAGTTTTGCCAGGTCCTGCTAAGAGATACGATTATTGATCCTTGATGTATTCTTAAGGCTGACTTTGTAATTGCCTTAATGTGTTTTTCCACACAGATTTCTGGTCTTGTTGGTGGTTTTCAGGTGTATAGATTGTTTGAATCTCTGTGGTGACCTGCAAATCATTTCTTTTGGTTTCAAAGACAATGACCTCAGTTTTTTTTTTGTTTATCTGCAGAAAGTTATAGCACATCCAGTCATTAATCTCCTCAATGCATTCACCAAGAGCTGGTACAGGGCCTCGTCTCCTGGTGACATTGTAATATATATTTGTGTCATCTGCATAGCTCTGATAACTTATTTTGTTGTTCTTTATAATCTGTGCCAGTGGGAGCATGTAGATGTTAAACAGAAGAGGTCTCAGGATGGACACTTGGGGAACTCCACATGTAATCTATGTAAGCTCAGATGTAAAGTCAACTATTGACACAACGGACTTCCTGTTCTCAGTTTTGCAACAAAGGGAGTGCTTGTTTAGTTAATAAAGGATTATTAATAAGTGTCTGACAACATGTATTAATAACATGAATAAAATATCAAAATAATAAATCAGTACGGGGTACCACCTAAATATCAGAAATTTATAACTAAAGAGCACAATCAGTCTCAAAATAACTGTTATTCTATTCGTGCCAGCCTTTCACCAGGGGTGGCGCTATAGAGTAACAGAGATGGAAGGAGTCCAAGCACAGGCTTTTGCAACCAGCAAATGTTACAAATATGTGTAAAATAACGACAAACAGTTTCTGTCATTCAAATGAATCAGAATGTATTTACACGAGTATTAAAGATGGTGAGATGTCAACATTTGGAATAAAGTTGTGATATCTAAACCGGACAAGGTAACATCTAATTAAACATGAAACAAAAACATCAGTCTGTATAAATGAGTATGTGTTTGTTTGTGCGAGAGAGACAGGATGGCTGTTCATACACAGGTGAATTGTAGAAATGGTGGACAAAGTCACATGGTGACTCAAAATGACAGACGAGAGTTTGTCACACCCAGCCAGAACAAAGGAAATCAGAAGCCTAATGGCCAAGTTAAGAGTGGACGCATGTGTGTGGTTTAGTTGCAAAGGAGAAATAAGAGTTAAAACTCCAAACAACATAATAACTTCTCACCACCAGAAAACTAAGCTGTTCCCATGTTTCCCACACAGAGACGTACCAATGTGAAGGCAACTCCACATGTGCTATCTGGTCATTCAACTGGGAAATTTGGAAAAGCTTTATTTTCTGTTGTCAACGAGATCCAGCAATGGTTTCACCGGTCAGGTCAGATTAAAATTTTCCATCACAGTAGGCTAATGTAATCTGCATGTTAATTAGAATCAAGTGTTATCCTGGTTATCCTGTATAAAATAATCTGTGTTTACTGTGTGAAAGCAAATTTTAAGGCACCACCTGATACATTCATTTCATACGTTTATGATAAATAGTTATTGTGCAGGTGCTGTTCTTTTTTTTCAGGTGAGTCATTCACAAAGACTAAATAATTCTCAGTTGAAGGCATGTGTAGTGGTCAGAAAGGATGCTGTTGTGCTTGGAGCCCACTGCAACTGCACAGCTGGATTCAGGAGAGCTGCTCTCATGTCTCAGCCATGTTAATTGGACATTTCATGACATAGATCCGTTATCTCGCCTCTCTGGATCTTTAGGAATCCAATAAAAAAGCTCTATTTGTCCCACTTTTAAAATTATTCTGGCATGCTGGTGCACAACAGCTATCGAGCATTGCTACCACCATCCACCGACACAGAAAAATGCTTCTCGCCCGCTTCAGCTTCACTGCCAAAATGGCGTTTACATTTTACAGTGTTGCATGCTGGGAATTCCAATGTCACGGTCCAGAGCTCTATAGACGGATCTCAAGACCATCACAGCTTTCAGCATTTCTAGAAATGATTCCACATCATCAAGCACTGAACAAAAATATAATCACACCAGGACTGTCTGACTCACTGACAATATTATAAAGGTGATAACAATTTAAAACATTATTTAAAATGAGCAAACTGTCATGGCTGAAAGGTTAAATGAAGTAACAGAGGTCTGAGTGGACCATATGAAGTGTCATAAGATCAAAAACAAGTTATGCAAGTCCAGATTTTTAACTCAACTGCAGCTTTGTATTAATCAGTAGCAGCTGTTACCACTGAGCAATCAGTTCCTTTTGCACTGAACATCATTTAAAAGCAGCTCTAACAGGTTCACATCACTGTCACAGTCCTCTGAGCTTTGGTTTGTGTTTGTTTTGAAAGGTTTGCAGAGCAAACATGGAAGGACTTTATATCATGAAGTGAGGTTTTTTTTTTTTTTTTTTTTTTTTTTTTTTTTTTTTTTTTTTTTTAAATATTGGGAGCCTTCACACTTTGTTCTGAACTTAATGATTATGCCCACTTTCTATCCAGGGTGTTGTCAACTTCTCTGCTACTGATCAGCAGCATCACCTGTGCTCCTCAAGAAGGTAAGCTGACATGAAATCCCCAACAGTAGTTGTATGTGACACTGCAGTTCCTGACAAGACTTCATTCTTTCCTCAGGTTACTTGGGTAGTGACCCCACATGGTTGTACTCGGCCTTAGCAAGACCAGATCCAGCTAAGCCAGTTTATGAGAAACCCACAGGACAAGCTAGTGTTTCTGGCTCTCCCAGTTCTTCAGGCTCTTACTACAGTGGAGGCGCCGGCCCTGCTGGTTCTCGGCCAGAATTTTACTACAGCGGTAGCACCAACACTGCTGGCGGTGCTGAATCCTCTGGTTATGGACAACAGAGTGGTCAGTCTAGTGGTCCAGGGAGCCAGCAACAGGTTACAGAAGAGAGCTGGACCTCATCTGATGGGCAGGAGCCGGTCTTCACTCCCGTAACTGATGAGAATCAAGTGTACGCTCACAAGTCTCGGTCCCACTACAACAGGAAGAACCTCCACTTCAGTCAGTTCCGCTACACCCAGACAGAACCGCTTCATCCCCAGGAGCCAGCGTTCCCATATCCTGGCAAGACATCTCAACACAGCAAGAGTGGATTCTGAAGCTGCTTCTGGTGAGGCTTCCTTCCTACTACATGGACTTGGCTGCTCATAATTGCTGACTCATCTTTGTCTTGCAGGTCCTCATGTTCCAGCTGACTGAATAATAAATTGCTTTTAAAGAAATGACCTGGGTTGTGCAGCTATCTTGTGACTTTTTGGTCCCTGTCTCTGCAAACTCTCCTGCTTAACCACTGGCATGGTCTGCTCAAGCCCCAATGACACTAAGCCTGATAAACATAAGGGACATGTTGGTTTCAAGAGGCTATATGTACCCAAAATTGTACAAATGGAGCCCCCTTTTTTAAAAAAAAAAACAAAAACAATGCAACAATCTAGTCTGACTACCCTGGACCGAGGGCTTAGAGACTGGCTGCTCAGACCAGTGGTTCACAAGGGGTGGTGCCAACACTAAAACTAACAACCCTAAAAACATGAGTTCAAACTTAGATCAATACTCTTGGCAAATTGAGATCATTTGGATGTGTCATTTCTCCAGTTAAGCTGACATAGTTATTCATGGCCTACAATGATTAAAAGACACACCTGATCTTCAATCTATACACTTAAAAACCACTCACCAAACCAGAAAGCTGGGTGTTGTGATGGACTGACCCAAAATTCTGAAAATTGCTTTAAGGCAATAACGTCAACCTACCATGACCTTAAAGTACTTTATCAATGATAAGAGATGTCTTTGCAGGACCTGAATAAACAAGTCCATTAATCTTTAGGATTAATTACAAGTATTACAGGTCCACCTAGAAACTTAGGGCAACTGCAGCTCGTTCAGAGCTCTGTTGCTTTTGTCCTTACACTAAAGTGGACCACATCTATTGCACTTTTGACATTTTTAAATCATCCATTGTTCCGCTGGGATTTATCTCTGTAAAGCACTTTCAATCAACTTGCGTTTGAATTGTGCTATAGAAAAAATTAAATGTGAGCTTTTTCGTTATAATGTGATTTACAAATTTTAGTATGTATTCTTACTGCTTGATCATGGAAAGTACAGCTCGTCTTAATATTTTTTGCTTTAATCACATTTGTGAGGTGCAACTCGGCCAATAAACTGCTAGTGTAACAGTGCAGACAGTAGCTTGTTTTTCTTAACTATAGTAACTTTGGCTATGCATATTCCGAGGACAAATGCACACTGCTGCAGTTCCCAAAAATATCTGACCTTAAGGAGTCTGACTGCTTATGTCTATTTCTGATGTTATCTACGTAACAAACATGTATCTATACTGTTGATCTTAACCAAAATTCTCGTCAAAATAGATAATCTTTGCACTACTCACTACCCTAACCTGTGACATGCTCATCCATCCATTTTCTTTACCTCTTTACCCTTTGCATGGTCACAGGGGTCTAAGGGAGCCTATCCCGACTATTTACAGACGTGAGGCAAGGGTACACTCTGGACAGGTTGCCAGTCCATCATAGGGACTCGTAACTAGACAAACAACCATGCACGCTCACACTCACACATAGCATGCTTGTTTTTGGACTGGGTGGAAGCTGAAATACCTGAAGGGAACCCACACAAGCACAGGGAGACCCCTTGCCATGCCTGTGAATCCAACCAGGAACCTTCTTGCTGTGAGGCAACAGTGCTAACCACTAATCCACCGTGCTGCTCCACAGTCATCTATTCCCATTAAATTATATACTTGACAAATTGACGTAATCAGGTGGTTTATATGACATCTGAAGCTCTCAACTGCTTCCTACATTACTCAAGGGGTGCTATGAACAGCACCCAGTGCGGGTCCTTGGGCAAGACCTTTCACGCTACTACCGCCTACCTCATACCATAATGAGAGACAATGAAACAGATGACATGCCGGCTCAGACGTTGCCCGGCCAAACAAGGTCTGCGTCAGGTGCTGGGGAACCAGAGCACCTTGATGAGAAGTGGGCTACTGGAACAAGGCGGAAATGGGCGAGATGCGAGAACAAGGCTCTGTTGGAATGCTACTACTCAAGTAACCCTAGTCAGAGGGGTTACATGCAGAGAATGCGGGCACAATGGTTACTTCGAAACCCACGGTCACACACGGCAAAACAACTAGTAGCTCAGTGTTCCAACATCCACAAACGGCAACTGCTATCACAACTTGAGATTGACGAGGTACAACACAAATGCAAGGTGAATACCTGCATGGGGGAAAAAGGACGCCAGGCCAGAGGGGAGGTTACACAACCTGTCCCTCCAGAGATTGGGTACCAAGCCCCAATAACGCTGAGCGAGGCAGCAAAGGACCTGAAAGATAAGATCATGGCGAGAATGAACACAAGGCAACCCCGGCAGCGATAACCAAGACTAAGTGAAGCACCATCGGAAAGTCTCCTGGACAATGTGAATGCAGCACTGACAGCGATCCCTACCACAACAATCACCGAGACCAACGAGCTGATATACACTTCAGCAGCACTGATCCTGGAGATGCTTGGCTATAAGAGCAACCATGGGAACCATGAGAAACATGACCCACCATGGAAACGAAGATTGGAGGTAAAAATCAAGGTGGCACGGAGAGAAGTGAGTCAAATGACAGGAGCCCAGAAAGGTGCAATGAAAAGACCAGTACTCAAGAGGTACAACCAGATACCCTTACCTGAAGCACTCGAAACTGCCAAACAAAGGCTCCGAGCCTTGGCTAGCCGCCTAAAGAGATACACTAGAGACAATGAAGCCAGACGAATAAACAGGCTGTTTGCAACTCAACCTGCGAAAGTGTATGCTCAATGGCAGGGTAATAACAGCAGAGGGTCTGCTCTGCAAGACCCTCCAAGGCTGGAAACAGAGAGGTTCTGGAAAAGCATATGGGAGAAGGATGCAGCACATATGGCTCAATGGCTAGTCTCCCTAAGAGAGGAGCACAGCAACCTCCCTGAGCAGAAACCAGTCACCATCACAGTGGCAGACATCCAAGAAAGAGTCTCAGGTATGAAAAACTGGACAGCACCGGGCCCGGACATGATCCAGGCCTACTGGCTAAAGAAACTCACTGCACTCCATGAGCGCCTGGCAGCACAAATGAACCAGCTGCTAAGAGATGGGACTCACCCAGAATGGCTAACCGAAGGGCGAACAATCCTGATCCTGAAGGATCCCACAAAGGGTGCAGCCCCATCTAACTACTGACCAATAACCTGCCTCTCCACAACATGGAAGCTCCTGTCAGGCATCATTGCGACTAAGATAAGCAGGCACATGGAGCAATACAGTCAGAGAGTCAGAGTCAAGTTTATTGTCAATTCTACCACATGTGAGATACATACAGAGAATCGAAATTGCGTTACCCTCAAACCCTCGGTGCTACACAATAAATACATTTTAAACACAAAGTGCAGGTTAAAAAGAGACAAGAAACAAGTTGTGACATGACAACAACAGTTTTTCGGTTTGTTTAAAGTGACATGGTGCAAAGCAAGCGGTCCAGTTCTGCCAAAATACAGATACTAAGATCAGAGTGAGTGAGGGGGGGGCAAGGCGGGAAACGGTGGAAGAGAAGGGAGAGTGTTAAGTGTCCTGACAGCCTGGTGGACGAAGCTGTCCTTCAGTCGGCTGGTTCTGGCTCGGAGGGTCCGCAGCCTCCTCCCTGAAGGCAGCAGACTGAAGAGGCTGTGTGACGGGTGGGTGGGGTCTCTCACAATGCTGAGGGCTTTGCGAGTCAGACGGCTGCTGTAAATGTCCTGAAGTGAGGGGAGAGAGACACCAACGATCTTCTCAGCTGCTCTCACGACGCGTTGGAGAGATTTGCGGCAGGTTGCGGTGCAGGATCCGGTGATGCAGCTAGTCAGGATGCTCTCGATTCGATGGTGCCTCTGTAGAAGGTGTACCTGATGGGGGCCGGGGCTCTGGCTCTTCGCAGTTTGCGGAGGAAGTAGAGGCGCTGCTGTGCCTTCTTGGCGAGTGATGCGGTGTTAACAGTCCAGGAGAGGTCCTCTGAGATGTGGACACCCAGGAACTTGGTGCTGCTCACCCTCTCCACAGCAGCACCGTTGATGGTCAGAGGAGCATGCTGGGTGTGTTGTCTCCTGAAGTCAACAACAATCTCCTTGGTCTTCTCCACGTTCAGGGAGAGATTGTTGTCGCTGCACCACTCAGCCAGGCGGCTCACTTCGCTTCTGTAGTTTGACTCATCGTTGTTGTTGATGAGACCCACCACAGTCGTGTCGTCCGCAAACTTTACGAAGAGGTTGGAGCTGTGAATCGGTGTGCAGTCGTGGGTCAGCAGGGTGAAGAGGAGGGGGCTCAGCACACATCCCTGGGGGGCCCCTGTGCTCAGTGTGATGGTGCTGGATGTGTTGCCGCCGACCCGTATTGCCTGTGGTCTCCCAGTCAGGAAGTCCAACAGCCAGTTGCACAGCGAGGTGCTGATCCCCAGCTGGTCCAGTTTGTGAACGAGCTGCTGGGGGATGATGGTGTTGAATGCTGAACTGAAGTCGATGAAAAGCATTCTTATATAAGCATTTCTGGTGTCCATATGTGTGAGGGCTGTGTGGAGGGCAGTGGAGATGGCGTCGTCAGTGGACCGGTTGGAGCGATATGCGAACTGGTAGGGGTCCAGAGAGGGGGGGAGAGCAGCCTTGATGTGATGCATGACTAGCCGTTCAAAGCACTTCATGATGATGGGAGTCAGTGCGACTGGACGGTAGTCGTTGGAGCAGGAGGGAGATGACCGTTTTGGGACCGGACGGATGTTGGTGGCTTTGAAGCACGTGGGAACCACCGCCTGACTCAGTGACATGTTAAAGATGTTTGTGAAGACATCCGTGAGTTCTCCTGCACAGTCTTTCAGTACACGACCAGGTATGTTGTCAGGACCCGGAGCTTTGCGGGCGTTGATCCTGCTGAGGGATCTCCTCACAATGTCCGGTGACAGCGTCAGCACCTGGTCGCCGGGAGGGGGTGGTGCTTTCTGTGCGGCGATGGTGTTGTGTGCCTCGAAGCGGGCGAAGAATGTGTTCAGCTCATTCAGCAGGGATGTGCTGCTCTCACAGGTCTGCGGTGGGGGCTTGTAGTCCGTAATGGTCTGAATCCCTCGCCACAGGCTCCGTGTGTCCCTGCTGTTGCTGAAACGGCGGGCTATCCTCCTAGAGTACCGTCTCTTAGCCTCCCTGATGCCATGGGACAGGTTGGTCGTAGCTGTCTTTAGACCCACTTTGTCTCCAGCTCTGAAGGCAGCGTTCCGAGCCCTCAGGAGTCTGTGGACTTCCTTTGTCATCCACGGCTTCTGGTTGGCTCTGACTTTGATGGTTCTGGAGTCTGTTACATCATCGATGCACTTGGCGATGTAGGCGGTAACAGACTCTGTGTACTCCTGGAGGTCTGTGGTGTTGTTGATGGTGGCAGCTTCTCTGAACATGCTCCAGTCTGTGGTGTTGAAGCAGTCTCGAAGTGCCTCTGTGGACCCCTCTGGCCACAATACATGAGCAAAGCACAGAAGGGCATAGGCAGAGATACCAGAGGAGCCAAACACCAACTCCTGGTTGACAGAACAGTCGCCCAAGACTGCAAGTCCTGAAATACCAACCTGTGCACTGCCTGGATTGATTACAAGAAAGCCTACGACTCGATGCCACACACATGGATCACTGAGTGCTTGGAGATGTACAACATCAACAGCACTCTAAGGGTCTTCATTGCAAACTCGATGAGCCTGTGGAAAACCACTCTCGAGGCAAATGGCAAGCCACTTGCACAAGTGTCCATCAGATGTGGCATATACCAAGGAGATGCACTGTCCCCACTGCTGTTCTGCATAGGTCTGAACCCCTTAAGCCAAATAATCAACAAGACTGGCTACGGATACAGCCTCAGGAATGGAGCTACGATCAGTCCCCTCCTCTACATGGATGACATCAAGCTGTACGCTAAGAGCGAGCGGGACATAGACTCCCTGATCCACACCACCAGGATCTACAGCAACAACATTGGGATGTCATTCGGGCTTGAGAAATGTAGGAGGATGGGGACAAAAAGAGGCAAGGTAGTCCACACAGAAGAGGTCTCAGTCCCAGAAGGAACAATAGCAGATATTGAGGACAGTTACAAGTACCTTTGAATACCACAGGCAAATGGTAACCATGAAGGGGCTACAAGGAAAATGGCAACAGCCAAATACCTCCAGCGAGTAAGGCAGGTCCTAAGAAGCCAGCTCAATGGCAAGAACAAGTCCCGGGCAATAAACAGCTACGCCCTGCCAGTGATCAGATATCCTGCAGGAATAATAAGGTGGCCAAAGGAAAAGATACAGACCACAGATGTTAAGACAAGGAAGCTCCTCACCATGCATGGTGGGTTCCACCCCAAATCCAGCACAATGAGACTGTACGCATGCCATAAGGAAGGAGGCCGAGGACTAGTGAGTGTGAAAGCCACTATCCGGGACGAAACTGCCAAGCTCCATGAGTACATCAAGGACAAGGCCCAAATGGATGACGTACTCAGTGAATGCCTCAGACAATGGCAAGGTGAAGAGGTGCTGGAGGAGGAAGCATCATGGGAGGACAAGCCCCTACACGGGATGTACCATCGAACCATAACTGAAGTGGCTGATCTCCAGAAGTCCTACCAATGCCTAGAGAGAGCTGGCCTACAGGACAGCACAGAGGCACTCCTCCTGGCTGCACAGGAGCAGGCTCTGAACACCAGAGCAATAGAGGCCCAGATATACCACACCAGACAAGACCCAAGGTGTAGGTTGTGCAAAGAAGCACCGGAAACAATCCAGCACATAACTGCAGGGTGTAAGATGCTGGCAGGGAAAGCATACATGGAACGCCATAACCAAGTAGCAGGCATACTCTACAGAAACATCTGTGTGGAGTATGGGCTGGAAACCCCAAGGTCAAAATGGGAAACACCTCCCAAGGTGGTGGAAAATGACAGAGCAAAGCTCCTGTGGGACTTCCAGATACAGACAGACAGGAAGGTGATGGCAAACCAACCAGACATTGTGGTGGTAGACAAAAGGCAGGGGAAAGCCGTGGTGGTGGATGTGGCAATACCAAGTGATGGTAACATCAGGCGAAAGGAACACGAGATACTTGAGAAATACCAAGGGCTTAGAGAGGAGCTGGAGAAGGCCTGGAAGGTGAAGGTGACAGTAGTGCCCGTGGTGATCGGAGCACTAGGGGCAGTAACCCCAAAACTGGAAGAGTGGCTGCAGCAGATCCCCGGAACAACCTCAGACATCTCAGTCCAGAAAAGTGCAGTGTTAGGAACAGCAAAGATACTGCGCAGAACCCTCAAGCTCCCTGGCCTCTGGTAGAGGACCCGAGCTTAGAAGGGACACCACCCACAGAGGGTGAGGAACGAGTTTTTTATATATATAACAACTCGTTCCTCACATATATATATATATATATATATATATATATATATATATATATATATATATATATATATATATATATATATATATATATATATATATATATATATATATATATATATATATATATATATATATACATACATACACTTTTACCAGATTTTAACAGCAAGTGTTAGTTTTGAGCTGAGTCTCCAAGGAATTAGGAATGTACAGACACACTGGCATTGATAGCGTACAGGTAACACGGTAAATGTCCCACTGTTGCTTATAGAGAAATAAGACACAGGAGGAAGTCATGCCAGATGATGGTGACAGATTATAAAGGCAGTGAAGGGGGGAGAGAAAAAAAAATTCTGTGTGCAGCTTAATTTTATGAAAGAAAACCCATGTAAGCAAGCTGTGAACATGTAAACAAATATATAATATAACATATATAACCTTGATTGACTATAAGAAAGTCTTAGTCTGTGTTCCACACACACAGATACAGGAATGCTTAGAGCTGTACATCATATACATACATACATACATATATATATATATATATATCATATCATATCATATATCATACATCATGTGTTTAAACCACCTGGGTGACTAACTGGGTCGAAACTGAGTGAATTGAATTAAGTGCAGCATATATGAAGTTGATCATTTTGTCCCCACTGCTGTTCTGCATACGCATAAACCCACTCAGCCAGATGATCACGAAGAGTGGCTTTGGATAATTATTCCAAAGTGAAGTAATCATCAGCCACCTCGTCTGAATGGATGACGTCAGTTGTGAGCCTGGAACAAACACGACTCACTAATCCACCTCACCAGGATGAACAGCAGGTTGCTGTGTGTTGTGGAAAAACGAATAACACCTTTGTATTATATGTTTAAACCAACTGGGTGACTAACTGGGTCGAAACTGAGTGCATTGAACGATCAGATATAAAAACATTAGATTTGATCAAAATTTTATTAGAATTAATATATCGTTTGCAGCGGGTCAAAGCGTACATCAGGTGCCTTGATGCAGAAATTGCAAAACGTTGTAGTATGCACATTATTTTTGATCGCCAGGGAATAATGGAAACTAAACACTAAATCATTTTAATAACAAATCATTGCAGGTGTGTGTGTCAGCAGAGCAGGAAAGTCTCAAAGACAAATTAAGTCTACACAAACTGTACCATAAGAAAAGTCACAGAATGGCTACGACTAATATTTTCATCATAATACCACACATTTTATTAACTATTAAGCCAGTCATCAATACATACATTAATGTATTACCATGTTTAATATAATCAGTAGTAGGGCATAAAATCACTAACTAAACCACAGACAAAAAGGCTGCTGCGATATTGAAGTTTACAAAATGTGAGTTTACAAGATGTGAGCCAAGAAGGAAATCAAAACAAGCATCATTTACCCCTGTGGCCACCAGAAGCCAAACATCGAGCCCCGAATGTCACGGAGCCAGTAAAACACTTTATGGCACTAACTACACTATCTATCAGCTCAAACCCCTCAGGGACATAACCTGGAAGTACTAACTACAAAATAAGACAAAGGTTTATCATACAAAAAAATAATAACACCACAGCTGTCTGACTCACTGACAATATTATAAAGGTGATAAAAATGTAAAACATTATTTAAAATGAGCAAACTGTCATGGCTGAAAGGTTAAATGAAGTAACAGAGATCTGAGTGGACCATATGAAGTGTCATAAGATCAAAATTAAATGGTCACATGACGGTCACATGACTTGCGTCGCGACACGGCACTGAGAGAGGGAAAATTGAATATGCGATAAAATTAATCTTTACATAAAGCTAATACATCGCAGATCATTTATTTTCTTCCATTAGAAAATATATTATTCTAATCTAGCAGCTTTACGCTGGAGGAGTTGACGGAACTTGAAGGCTATATTGACGAATATTTCTATAAGTTTAATATGGATCCCGACGCCGCCGCCGCCGCAGCTGATTCAAAAAAAAAACAAAACAAAAGGAAGAAGACTTCATCAACTGATACAAGCGATCTTCCAACTGCTGAAATAGAGGTTAGTATTCTAGACTCTATTAATACAAAGCTGGATCTGCTGGTAACTTTACACAGCGAGATTAAAGAGCTGCGAGCAAGCCTGGAGTTTGCTTACGGCCACATTCAAGAACTCCAGCAAGCTAACTCGTTACTCCAAGCCACCGTTAAAGGTCTCGGAGATAAAATGGACAATGTTGTCAAAGAGAACAAAACGATGAAGGAAACGATACTAGATTTACAGACACGAAGTATGCGAGATAATATCATAATTACCGGAATACCTGAAAACCGTTCGGAGAACCCGGAAGAAGTCGTTAAAGACTTCATGAGAACACAACTGAAACTCCCAGCTGAGACTGTCGATCGTATCGGGTTCGACCGCGTCCACAGACTAGGAAGACCCAACAACAAACCATCCCGCCCCATAGTCGCTAAAGTAGAGAGATATAAAGATAAACTGACCATCAAAAGTCGTGGTAGAGAGCTGAAAGGTACGAACTACGGCATTAATGACCAATTTCCTCGAGAAATTAATGAAAGACGCAAAGTTCTCTATCCGATCATGAAAGAGCAGAGGAAAATCAATAAAAGAGCCTACATAATAGTGGACAAACTTTTCATTGAGGGGCAGTTGTACCGAGATGCTAATAGCACCCCATGGCTATTCTAATATTCTGATTAAAGCAATGATTAATCATAAATTCAAAACCGCTGTACAATAATAGTACGTTATGTATGAACTGCTATTCTAATATTATGATTAAAGCAAGGATTAATCATAACTTCAAAACTGCTGTAAAATAGTTATGTATATAAGAATAATTATATGCAGGTAAAAATTTAGGGAAAGAGGTTTAAAAAAAAAAAAAAAGGGGTAATCTCTTTCTCAGTGCCACCATTACATCACAATATGCACTTGTATGCACTGCACCTGGTGTACCATTTGGCATGGGCACCACACTTGTTTTCTCATTTCTTTATCCTTTTTATTATATGTTTTCTTTTCTTCTTTAACCGCAACTCTAAACACACACACACATTAACACCCCTCAAATATATGCACACAACACCAAGACAGGAGTCGTCTATAGTACTTCATGACATTAAAATTAAGAAGTATAATGCAACCACTTAAAATAATTTCATGGAATGTGCGCGGATTCAGAACTCAGGAAAAAAGAATTAAAATCATCAACCACTTAATAAAACACAGAGCAGATATCTGCTTCTTACAAGAAACACATGTTACAGAAAAAGAACTCTCAAACATCAAACTTGAACAATTTGAACAAGTCTCTGCCTCCACATACAATAGTAGACAGAGAGGAGTAGCAATACTTATCAATAAAAATATACCTTTTACGCATCAATCAACAGTAACAGATCCAGATGGAAGATTTATTATAATCAATCTCTCCATCAACCAAAATGTCTTCACCTTGGTCAATATTTATGGACCAAATAATGACGAGCCTTCCTTCTTTCATAACTTATTTTCATCAATAGAAGATTCAACAAATCTAATTATTGCAGGAGACTTTAACGCCATTATTAATTCAAAACTAGACCGCTCAAATCCACAATCTTATAGAAATTGTCAAACAACTGAAACCATCAATAAATACATGAAACACTACGGACTTGGCGATAGTTGGAGAATTAGGAACCCTTCAGCGAGAGAATACACTTATTACTCCTCTGTCCATCAGTCTTTCTCTAGAATTGATTTCTTCCTCATCAGCAACTCTCTCTCTCAATATGTAACTGAAACTTCAATCCACCCAATTTTAATCAGCGACCACGCCCCCATCTCCCTAACGCTCACACTTCAGATGCAATCTAAACCCAGCAAAAGATGGTACTTCAACACATCACTTCTGCAGGATACAGAATTTGGCGACTTCATAAAAAAGGAGTGGTTGTTTTTTCTGGAGATGAATGACCTCCCAAATACCTCACCATTATTGTTATGGGAAACAGGAAAAGCGTACATTAGAGGGAAAATAATAGCATATGCAACAAATCGGAAAAAACAACAACAGCGAATAGAAACGGATCTAGAACAAAATATCAAACAATTAAGTGAAGATTATTCCAAAAAGCCGTGCAAAGAAACTAAAAACAAACTTGATAACTTAAAACTACAATATGAAAGCATTATATACAATAAAACACAATTCCTTATACAACAACTTAAATATGAAAACTATGAATACAGTAATAAAATTGGAAAATTCTTAGCAAACCAGCTGCAGCGTAAAAAAGAAAAGTCAACTATCTCTTCCATCACCAATTCTTTAGGAGAGGTAACTCAGAACCCACAGGAAATAAATGATGTATTTAAGGACTTCTACAGCCACCTATACAGACAAGACCGGCACCCCAAACAATCAGATATAGATGACTTTTTCCAAAACTTAGAGCTCCCCAAATTATCAAAGGAACAAGCAAATATGTTAGACAACCCACTAACTCCTGAGGAACTCTATAAAGCCCTGGAGGGAATGCCTAATAACAAATCTCCAGGACCGGATGGATTTCCCCCAGAATTTTATAAACATTTTTGGGAAATGTTATCACCACTCTATTATAAAGTCGTTGCTGAAATCCATGCCACCTCAGTAATTCCTCCACAAATGAATACAGCAGCTATGACAGTCATCCTAAAACCCGACAAAGACCCAACTCTCCCATCTAGTTATCGCCCCCTTTCGTTAATAAATACAGACTTAAAAATAATTACTAAAGCCCTAGCCACAAGAATAGAAATAGTAACCCCAGCGCTAATCCACCCAGATCAAACTGGTTTCATTAAAAATAGAAATATATCAGATAGCACCAGGAGGCTTTTTAATTTAATCCATATTGCTCAAAAAAGACAAACAAAATCAATAATTGTGTCCCTAGATGCAGAAAAGGCATTTGACAAAGTGAATTGGACTTTTTTATTTAGTACTCTTCACAAATTTGGATTTGGAAGCTCATTCATCCACTGGATTAAAACGCTGTACACATCCCCTCTGGCCACCGTCATCACAAACGGAATCTCATCACAAAGATTTACACTTCAGAGAGGAACCAGACAAGGATGCTCACTCTCTCCGTCACTTTTTGCTATTTTTATTGAACCCCTTGCAGCAGCAATACGACAAAACCGTCAAATTAAAGGGATTCGAGACACGATATCACAACACAAAATAAGCCTTTATGCTGATGATGTATTACTATATCTAGAGGATCCAAATAAATCTATACAAGAGACTTTGAATACCATTAATAATTTTTCAAAAATCTCAAATTATACCATAAATTGGCAAAAATCAATTATACTACCACTTTCAGACAGTGTATGGGACTCTGCAACTCAAAATAACTCTTTGCCATTCAGAACTGGCAACATTAAATACCTGGGTGTTAATGTTTCTTCCAGACTATCAGAATTATTCAATCTAAATTACATCCCTCTACTCCATAAAATAACACAAGATTTAAAACGATGGACAAACCTTCCACTTTCACTAATGGGTCGAATAGCCTCAGTTAAAATGAAGATATTACCACAAATGAATTACTTATTCTCAGTACTCCCAGTTACCCCCACTGATAAATGGTTCAGCTCAATTAACTCATTGGTAACAAAGTTTTATTGGAAAAATCAGAAGCCCAGGATTAGTTTAGCGACACTACAAAAACAGAGATCAAAAGGAGGCCTAGAAGCCCCGAATTTTCAATATTATTACCTATCGACTCAAATGCAGTATTTAATCAAATGGATCCAAACAGAAAACCACAGCTCATGGAAAAACTTGGAGCAAAACCAATGCAAGGATATCCCTATTTCTGACTTACCATTTCTTCCAACATCGATAAAGAAGATGCCTCTTTTTGAAAACCCCACAATCAACTCAACTCTGAAAGCCTGGTGGAAGACAATAAAGATTACAAAGTCTTCCTTAACACCTTGTCAATTAACTCCAATCTGGCACAATCCTGACTTTCTGATATCCAAGAAACCTATTTATTTCCCATCATGGCAAAAGAAAGGTATCACTCATCTCCATCATCTCTTCACTGACGGCCACTTTATATCATTTGATTCGTTAGCTCAGAGATTTGGTATTAAAAAACAACAGTTTCTACATTATCAACAACTAAAATCTGCAATCAAATCAAAAGTAGAGATCAACTGTGACTTACTAGAACCTTCACTATTTATTGAAGAAGTAAGAAAAATCACAAAGGTCCAAAAACTGGTTTCTAGAATCTACAAACTTATATCCAGTAACGACACGGAACTAGCCCTCCCAATAACCAAATGGAATAACGACCTAACAACCACTCTCAACCCCGACCTTTGGACAGACATCTGTAATAATATATTCTCTATGACAAAAAACACAAATCTACGACTTATTCAGTATAAAGTAATACACAGGACTCACATCACACAGCGGACAATGTTTAAAATGGGTCTAGTCAACACAGATATCTGCCCCCAGTGCACCCTGGGTAACACAGATGATTATTATCATGCCACATGGTCCTGCCTTCCTGTCTATGGCTTCTGGTCAACAGTGACAGAAAAACTATCAACGATTTTAAGTTGCAGAGTCCCTTTATCTCCGTCATTATGTTTACTGGGTAACTTTCAAGAACTTGACAATTTCCCAATTAAATATAGAAATCCAGTTCTAATTTCTCTAACTATTGCCAAGAAAGTAATTCTCCTTAACTGGAAATCTAAAACCTGTTTACACATCAGTCACTGGATAAACCTCATAATAGAATATATATCACTAGAAAAAATAACATTTACTAATAAAAGCAAATTAGCAGCTTTTACTGATACTTGGAAACCTTTTCTAGCTCATTTTAAAATAAAATGAAATACTGGGCCTGGATCTCTGCACATTCCATTATATATTATATTTTACAGAATAGCTTTACGATCTATTCTAATTGAGAAATTGATGTACTATAAACCTCTGGTCTATCACCGCAGGTAATGGAATCACTTTAGATGACCTCCCTAACCCAAAGGTGCCATGTGCCTGCTCAGCTACTGAGGGTGCGGATCGCCGTCAGTGGTGGTCCCCTGCGTTCCCGGACTGGGGGTTGGGGGAGTGCTGGGAGGTGCGGGGGTACTGGCGGTGCACCGCTGCAGGCCACCTGGCCCCGGAGAGTTGGTCTGGGGGGGGGCTGGGACCGCCTCCGCTCCCTTCCTCTGCTGCCGTCGGTCGGGGGGTGGGGGGTGCCCGCCTGCCCCGGGGGGTGGGGAGCCGAGGGGGGGGGGGACTGGCCTGGGGTTGGCTCTGGGGCCGGGCTGTGGTGGCCTCCGGGCCCCTCGGGTTGCTGTCGCTCTTTTGGGGGGGGGCCCCGGGGAGCTGGGACCGGCGGGGGTGTCCTGGTGGTCGTCGTGGCTCCCTGCCTGGACTGCTACCCCCTCGAGCTGTCCTGTGGATCCCTGGGCTGCGGCCCCTGTGGCTGCATGGGGCTCTGCCCTTGTCTTGCTGGTGGGACGGGGGGGAGGAGTACCAACAACTCCCCCCCTCCCCTTCCCAGGCTAAGCTCCTGCCAATCCTTTTTTAAATACACATCACTAGACAAGAGCACAACCACACAGGGGCACTTGTCACCTCACTACATCCAGACACAGGACCGGAGGTGCCGAGCTTGGTTGGGGGCACATAAGGGACGAGAGGTGGCGGGGCAGGAGTGCACTGTCACCTCTCCATACCATCCCCTACGGTCGAGAGGCGGCAGGGCAGGAGTGCGCTGCCGCCTCTCCATACCTCCCCCAACTCGTGCCCTCCTTTTAATGCACCCCTTCTTTTAATGCACCTTAGCACACCTTATCTGCACTTAGTTTACATGCACAGGTTTGGTAGCACACACTCACTGTGTCCGATCTGGAACCCGGAACACAGCCTAAACCTAAATCACGTTCACACACGGGTAGGGTGTAGGTCCAAGGATCTGGCGCTAGCTGGCCTGGGAGGGGGAAGCAACGACACCTGGGGCTGCCATGGGTAAACCAGCGCTCCCCTGTCTCGCCCGCCGGGCAGAGCCCAGATCTGGTGGGAGGAGGGCCGCTGGGGCTCGGCCTAGGGGCTCATCGGGGCTGGTTTGGGGGGCGGTGGGCTGGGGGAGGCGCTGTGGCGGACGGCCTGGGGGGCTTCTGCCAGCCTGGCCTCTCTGGGCTCTCCCTCCGGGAGGGGCGGTGGCCCGGGCTGCTGGGGGGCCGGCGCGGGGCGGCCCTGGACCCCGTCCTGCGGGTCTGTCTCCTCCGCTCGGCTTCCTGCCGTCGGGGTGGGGTGAGGCCCGCCCCTCTTCCCGGACCGAGTGGCGGGGAGGATGACTGGGGTGGGGGGGGTCCCCGGCTCCACCCATTACTCACTCTCGTGGCTGCTGGCATGTATCGGTCCGGCTGACCGGTCCGCCTGTGGCTCCTGAGCTGCTTTCCCGCTCTGCCGTCATGGACAACGTAGGCGGCCCTCGGCCGGGCGTCCTGTGACCTGCTGGGGCTGGACCGGTATATGGTAACTGAGGGGGGGGATTTCGTACACCTGGGGAGGGCTGCTGCACTGCACTGACCCAACACACCGGCACCAGCGGTGGTCCAACTTGAAATGTGATTGTTATCATGAGCAGCTGCCCAGCTGGTGTGGAAGGTCAACATCACTGCCAGCTGTGGTTCTTTAACTCTGAATCTCTCAGCTCCTGATCATCTTGGGGTGTTACACCCAACACAACAACATGCACTCACCCACACTACACTACACACACACACACACACACACACATCACTGAATCATCATAAATAACACAACATCCACCACTACCCTCCGCTCCTTTCTCTTTGCACTTTGCTGTTTGTGTTTGTTGGTCCTCTTTGACAGAGTTCAGGATTAGTGGAGTTGAATAATGGGCTGTTGAGAGGATTGGTGTGGGACACTATCACCTTCACTTTCACTTATGCACGGGGGATAATTATAAAAAAAAAAAAAAAAAAAAAAAAAAAAAAAAAAAAAAAAAAAAAGTGGGGCTCAGATGATGTGGGACTTTGACTTGACTGCTTTAAGGATGCCTGTCCAAAGTAAACTGATGAGCCCTAGAAGAAAAAGAAAAAAAAAAAAAAAAAAAAAAAAAAAAAAAAAAAAAGATCAAAATTAAATTATGTCACCTGATACATTCATTTCATACGTTTATGATAAATAGTTATTGTGCAGGTGCTGTTCTTTTTTTTCAGGTGAGTCATTCACAAAGACCTAATGATTCTCAGTTGAAGGCATGTGTAGTGGTCAGAAAGGATGCTGTTGTGTTTGGAGCCCACTGCAACTGCACAGCTGGATTCAGGAGAGCTGCTCTCATGTGTCAGCCATGTTAATTGGACATTTCATGACATAGATCCGTTATCTCGCCTCTCTGGATCTTTAGGAATCCAATAAAAAAGCTCTATTTGTCCCACTTTTAAAATTATTCTGGCATGCTGGTGCACAACAGCTATCGAGCATTGTTACCACCATCCACCGACACAGAAAAATGCTTCTCGCCCGCTTCAGCTTCACTGCCAAAATGGCGTTTACATTTTACAGTGTTGCATGCTGGGAATTCCAATGTCACGGTCCAGAGCTCTATAGACGGATCTCAAGACCATCACAGCTTTCAGCATTTCTAGAAATGATTCCACATCATCAAGCACTGAACAAAAATATAATCACACCAGGACTGTCTGACTCACTGACAATATTATAAAGGTGATAACAATTTAAAACATTTAAAATGAGCAAACTGTCATAGCTGAAAGATTAAATGAAGTAATAGAGATCTGAGTGGACCATATGAAGTGTCATAAGATCAAAAACAAGTTATGCAAGTCAAGAGTTTTAATTCAACTGCAGCTTTGTATTAATCAGTAGCAGCTGTTACCACTGAGCAATCAGGTCCTTTTGCACTGAACATCATTTAAAAGCAGCTCTAACAGTTTCAAATCACTGTCACAGTCCTCTGAATGTTGTATTGTGGTTTCTTTGAAGGTGCTGTGAGTAAGCAAACATGGAAGGATTTTGTATCATGAGGTGAGTAAAACATTATTGTTTCAGAAAACTGTGGCAGACTTTACTTTGTTCTAAGCGGTGTGATTATGCCCACTTTCCAGGGTGTTGTGGACTTCTCTGCTACTGATCAGCAGCATCACCTGTGCTCCTCAAGGAGGTAAGCTGACATGAAATCCCCAACAGCAGTTGTATGTGATTCTGCAGTTCCTGACAAGACTTCATTCTTTCCTCAGGTTACTTGGGTAGTGACCCCACATGGTTGTACTCTGCCTTAGCAAGACAAGATCCAGCCAAGCCAACTTATCAGAGACCCACAGGACAAGCAAGTGGTTCTGGAACTCCTGGTTCTTACTACAGTGGTAGCACAAACACTGCTGGGGGTGCTGGATCCTCTGGCTATGGACAGCAGAGTGGTCAGGGTCAGTCTGCTGGTCCAGGCAGCCAGCAACAGGTTACAGAAGAGAGCTGGACCTCATCTGATGGGCAGGAGCCGGTCTTCACTCCCGTATCTGACGAGGATCAAGTGTACGCTTACAAGTCTCGGTCCCGCTACAACAGGAAGAACCTCCACTTCAGTCAGTTCCGCTACACCCAGACAGAACCACTTCACCCCCAGGAGCCAGCGTTCCCATATCCTGGCAAGACCTCTCAACACAGCAAGGGTGGATTCTGAAGCTGCTTCTGGTGAGACTTCCTTCCTACTATGTGAATGTAGCTCCTCATAATGGCTGACTCATCTTTGTCTTGCAGGGCCTCGTGTTTCAGAGGTGAAGCTGAATAATAAATAGCTTTTAAAGACATGGACCTGACTTGTGCAGAAATCTTGTAACACTGACCTTTATCATTGTCTCTGCAAACATCACCAGTGAGATGGTGACACTGCAACTTATGCCCACTGCTGTGGAGCTGACCCAACAGTCCTGCATGTATTAACAGCTGGCAAGGTCTGCATGTCGAGTTGATTTGGGTGTTCAAGCAAGAATGTGCGGGGCAGTTGGTAGCAGCTTCAAGATCTTCTTTGCCAGAGCCTCGCGTAAGTGGTTTTGGCACTTTATTTCTTCCTTCTCCCCCTATTTGAGCCTACCTACACTATCAAAATACTTTTATTCTACTCCTACAGTCTTTTCAATTTTTAGTGACCATCAGCACTCTGTGCCCTACACACAAGTGAAGCCTGATTTACAGGCACTTGGCTAAATCAAAATGGCCTGTAAAGGAGCTAACTGGCTACAAGAGTCTTCCTTACTACAGATGACATCCTCCTGGAGAAGATGGCGATGGAGGTAAATGGACTGTGTAGGGATTAAACAACTTTGCCATTATTCATAACAGTTGAGATGTGCAAGCTAACACGTGGCGGGAGGAGCACAGAACGCAACCAAAAAAAGCAGACTCTTTGCATTGTAAAAAATTGTGACAATCCTTCCTGGGCCTGTCATGCAAACCCAAAAATTAAATTGTCTCCTGGAAGCATGAGGACATATCACAGGCCAGGTGCAGTGAGCAGAAATCTGACCAACCAGCCTCCACTTCCTATGACACTGAGAAGCTTTCCGCCCCTGTACATGGGAGGAAACCGGACTGGACTATGTTGAATAAAAGGGTTCCCCAAGTCCGTTGCTAGGAAGAGATTCATTTTTATTTACGTACGCGTCTGGAGATCCCACCGAGACTCTCAAAAACCCGCATACAGATGAGATCTGAATGTTTCTGCGTACACCCCCTTTTAATACAATCCTGAGTTAATGAAAGCCTGTTTCCCACTCTTACAACACCTTTTACATATTTCCTTCAGGCTAAATCTTTCTTCTCAAGGCTACATCCTGTTTTTACAGCACACCAGACGGCCTTCTTTACAACATTCTTGGTGCGTCTTCCCCAGAATCCTGCCCCTCTGCTGTGAGAGGTATTCCTTATTGCCTTTGCCCTTATCTGACATTTCCCTTCAGTATGTTACTCCTTTTAAAATGGGCTTCAAAGACACAAACATTTGTACACAGTGTACACAAAATGCGACGGACACATACTTGCATGCTATCTGGGATTGTGACAGCATCACTGACTCTCTCCCAACTTTTAGATTGCCCAATCCCACTGTCAACTTCAGTCTACCTCCTGGGAGATTTCTCTTTATCACTGGATAACGGCTCCAATAGAATCCTTTCTATTGCCCTAATCATTGCCAAGAAAACAATCCTCATGAACTGGAAAACCAAAAACTCCATCAATATCGTCCTCTGGGAAAACTTACTGATTTCATTTCAATGGAACAACTATCTACTTCAATTCAAAAACAAACTTCAATGTTTGACCAAGTATGGAAAAAAATTATTTTATCCTTCAATTCAAGACACATCTCCCCTCAAATGATCTTCGATAATAAAATTGGAATTTGCTATTTCTATTTGGGAAAAGAATAAATAAATAAAATCAGAAAAAGGAAAATCAAAATATAAATGACTAACACATAAACAACTTCCCCAATTCTCAGCTTACTCATTAACCTTGACTAGAAATTGGCAAACTGATCATTAGCCTGAAAATCCGTTGAACTACTTCCAAAAGTGGGGGTTGGGGCAGAAAACTTTTGTAATTGTTATCGTTATTGGTGTCGTGCTCTGGTCTCTCTTGCCTTGATAGTTTGATAATTTTAACTTTCTTTTCCTTCTTTTCAAATCATTGGCTGCCCTGTCGCCCCGGGGCTGCGGTGCTGCCCTGCTGGGGGTGGGGGCGGGGTGGCGCTTGCGGCTGCTGGGTCCCTTATCAACAGTGACAGTAACAATGACGGATGGGGCCTGCTGTGCCGTGGGGGCTCGGGTTGCCGGTAGTGCCCCCCGCCCTCACTTTCCCTCACTGGGAGCGGGGTGGCATGCGCTGGGGGGTCGGGGCATTGCTATTCCTGTCAGGTGCTGTACATTGAGTGTTGGCGCTGGACTAGATGGGGAGGGGGCGGTCGGCTCCCGGGTGTGGGGATTGGGTTGTCCGCCGCAGTCATTGCTCCCTGGTCAGCTAGTGACCCTTTGTGGGGGGGGGTTCCTGATGGTGGAGAGTGGCTGGCGGCCTGGCTCCCTGTGGCTGCCTGGGGCTTGCAGGCGGTGGGCCCCTAGACCCGGCATACCTGCCTTCCCCACCACCCCCTCTCTCATATTTGCAAAGAAAATATAAAAAAAAAAAAAATATATATATACATATATATAGATATATATATATATATATATATATATATATATATATATATATATATATATATATATATATATATATATATATATATACATGTACCAGCTGCTCTTTTTTAATGCACCCAAACACATTAATAAAGGAACGGAGGGAGGAAGGAAGGGAAAAGAAAAAAAAAAGTGTGTGTATATATGTCTTTATATGTATATAGATATATGTAAATAAAACACACACAAAAAAAAAGGTGGGAAAATAAAAAAATTGAGAGAACAAGGCTCCAGGTGGGGTGGGTGGGTTTTAGGAGGAGCTAACGGGGGAGCATGTGCTGGACGGTCCCGACAGATCACTGGGCTTCTGGTGGCCTGGCCTGCGCTCTTACTGTCTGGATCTTGTCCTGCGGGGGGGGTGTCTGGGTTTCGGTGGGGCTGGGGCTACTCCTTGGCTGCAGCGCCTGGTATCGTGGCCGGCCACTGGGGAGGCCCCCTGGTTGGGAGTGGTGTGCCGGAATGTGTTAGCGGGA